>JAYESD010000009.1:29240615-29908483 GCA_036927565.1 Tuctoria greenei
GAGACATAACAAGCAGTTGCAATCGCATCAGCCCAAAATTTCCCAGGAGTTTGACATTCATTAAGCATAGTCCTAGCCATCTCAACTAAGGTTCTGTTCTTTCTTTCTACAACACCGTTTTGTTGAGGTACATATGGTGAAGAAAATTGATAATCTATTCCATTTTGAGCACAAAAGTGATCAAAAGATTGATTTTTAAATTCGGTTCTATTATCACTTCTAATTGCTTTTAATGATCTTGGGTGATCAATTGATAATCTAAAAAAATAATGTTCTAAAGTGACTAAAAGCTTCATTCTTAGATGTCATAAAGTAAACCCAAGAGTATCTAGAATAATCATCAAAAAATCACAAGAACATACCATTTACCTCCGAATGATTGAACACGTGAAGGTCCTACAGTGTCAAGGTGCAAAAGTTGACCCGGTTCAGTTGTCATGATCATTGTGAGAGGTGTATGTGAACCTGCAACCATCTTAGCATGTCTACAAGAAGAGCACACAATTTCTTTGTCCCCTTTAAGCTTTGGCAGCCCACGTATGCGATCAAGAGCACTAACACGTGTTAGATGATGAAAGCCTACAAGACAAAGTCTATGATGCCAAAAATATAAGTCCTTTGAATCATTAGCAACTAGAAACCTACGCTTAGAGGAAGACATATCAAAATCAGCTTTAAAAACTCTTCCAAATCGAGACATGTTAAAAATAAGCTCACTATTTGAATTTAAACTTTGCACCAATTTTTAGTGAAAATAATTTCCTTATTTTCATCTAGCAGTTGTGAGACAGAAAGCAAGTTGTATTTCAAATTTTTAACAAGTGCCACATCCTTCAAAGTGTAGTGATTGTTTACTCTAACTGAACCCTTAGCAATTATAGTAGTTGAAGAATGATCGGCAAAAGTAACATTCTCTACACGTGACACAAAAGAGAGGGAGGAGAACCATTCTTTGTTACCGGTCATGTGGCGTGAGCAACCTGAATCCACAATCCAAATGTTCTCCTTCCTCAAGCGTGTAACCTACATAGAAGCACAATACGTCGATGACTCAATACTGGGGTTAGTCAAAAGGCATTTAGGAATCCAGTACTGAGTCACACGACGTCCAGCAGGAATAACATGCGAAAGCTGAGATAAAACAGCATGTTTATGAGCCAAAGCTTGAGAATTTTTGTCCCCAACTACTGTCCTATGAGATGTTACACGTGTAGCACAAAAAAAAGTAGGTTTGGGAGCAACCTTTGCATGTTTTCGACACATTACAGCAGATTGCATGTTCCTATCCTTTGGTTTAGCAAGTGCAACAAATTTTGCATCAAAGTTATGAGATCTAGCAATCATTCTTTCCTTTTTCTGTTGTTTAGCTAGTCTATAACAAAAATCTATGACATGACCATCTCTACCACAGTAAGTACAATGAAATTTAACTTTGTGTTCATGTCTAGATGAGCAAGCAACATTTTTATTTGAAACCGAATGAGACAACACTTCTGCAGATTTGAAAACTACTTCTTTTTGTTTAGGAACTGTTTGAATCAAACCACTTCCTAATGACATTACAATTTTAAGTGGATGTGCCTTAGCACGAGCATGAGAATCAAAACCTAAACCACTTTTATCATTGCAAGACTTGGAAGAATTCAGCAGCAAGTTTAGATTCTTATTCCCATCACAAAACCGATCTAATGTCCTGTGCATGTTATCAAGTTTATTGGACAGATCAAGGCAATTTTCACATGAATTTTTTCCTTTTAATTTGCAATTGGAAAAAAATTTAACTTCATGAGAACATAAAGCATTGTTCAATATAGAAATTTCATTCATAGCATCTTGTAGTTTCTTATCAAGGTCATCACAAGTAGAACAATGCGAATCAATTGTAGAACAGCTAGCATGTTTCAAGTTTTTATCATTAAGTGCAGCAATCTCTTTGTTAATTTCAATTTCTAACTCAAGTTTATGAAGTGTGGAGGTGCGCGCACTTCTTAATAAGGACAATTCTTCATATATTAATTCACATGAGGAACAAGATTCATCACTATGAATTAAAGATTTCAAACCATTAATTTCAGATTCTAAGTGACTCAATTTTAACAGCATTGTCCCTAAGATTTTTGTCCTTTTTCTTAACTATAACAGTGGCATGAAATAGCATCCCACATTTCTTCACAAGTAGGACATACCTCTTCATTGTCGCTGTTGTGTTCAGCCTCCTCCATACTTGATCTTGACTTTCCCACCATGAAGCACAAGTTTTCCAAATCATCTTCATCTTCGTCACTTCCAATGTCCACATCGCTTGAGCCAAGTTCTTGAAGTGCGGAGATAAAACTGCTCACCAATTGATGTCCTGTAAATCCCTTCTTTTTCTTCTTATCATTTGTAGTGGAGTGCTTCGTCCTTGTTCGCTTTTCATCCTGGGAAGTAGGACCTGAAAGGTTAGGGCAATCTGAACGAAAATGTCCCGTCTTACCACATTCAAAACATCATTGAGGTTCGAAGCTTCCTCTCCTTCTAGTTCTCAAATTTTGCAATGCTTTTGAGAACATAGTAGAGAGAAGTACTAGCTCCTCCTCTGGAAACTCCTCAATCTGTTCAAGGGTTAGAGAGTTCAACAAAGCAAGTGTACTACAAGATGAAGATTGGCAGGAGCTAGGCATATCACGTTGAGAAACAAAAGCAATAGACTTGTTGGGGTTCTTACATCACATTATGTCAATTTCATGAGTTTTTAACATGGAATATAGCACATCTAAAGTAAGTGTACTCATTACAGTAGATTCAAGAATAGATGTGACTTTCATATCCCAAATTGACATATCTAATGCATTTAACAATTGCCCAGCACTTTCAGCGACTGAAAAATTAACATTGACACTACGCAAGTTGCTGAGAATTTTATTAAAGCGAGCAAAAAGGTCATCAATAGACTCACCAGGTTGCATCTCGAAGCGCATGTATTCTTTCTTGAACATGTGTTGCCATACCCCTTGATCGTGTTGGATCCTTCATGGTAGTCACAAAGTGCTTTCCACAAATCGTATGCAGATCGGAGGTGTGCAACACGGTAAAAGTCGCTTTGAGTTAATCCTTGTATGATCAAGTTCCGAGCCTTGTTGTTATTCTCGACATCTCTCAGATTTGTAGCTATAACTTGATCATTTGACGTCACTTCGTATGGCTTGTCTACCTTCTCTCATATTGCAAAGCCTTGAGCCTGGATGAAGGCTTCCATACGTGCCTTCCAAACCTGAAAATCGATACCACTAAAGACACAAGGTTTTGCGGAGTATTTCTCCATGATGATTAGTCAAAACACGTGGAAATCACAAAGATTAGAGCACCGCAGCTCTGATACCAATTGTAGGATCGAAAAGCACGTGAAAATCTACCAGAGGGGGTGAATGTTTGATTTAAACTTTTTCAGCGGAAGCAATGAAGACCCCTCTACAGAAAAACGGTCCGTTAAAGAAATCGTGTGTGAGACTAATATAAACGTGTTTCACCATGAAAAAAGTGATAGATATCAGATAGGATCAAGTCACGAAGATGACACAACAAGAATCACTCAAATATGTCAAACGAAACTCAAGTTACGATCGAAAGATCGAACAAAGGTCAATCTGTCCTAGCCGAGAAAAACAGATCTATAATACTGCAAAGAAACTCGTGTAGATCAAAAACCACAAATCCAATGACCGTGAAATTTTGACAGATGGTACATAATCAAGTCCTAAGGACAACCCAAAAATAATCATGTCAATGGGATCTGTAAAACTCGAGTTATGATAAAACTACCATGGAAAGGTAGTGCTGTGCAGAAAACTCGACGAGAAAAGCTTGTCTGGAACAAGTCGGACGAACAAGGCACAAAAGTTTCTTTCAGCTATGAATTTTATTCAATAGAACACAAGAGGAACAGCCTCAAAGTCATCTCCCACGAGCTCCAGCCTCGCTTGCTTATATAACCAGCCCTTTGGCCAACCAAATCTCAACTAGGACTCTAATCCTACTCAAATCACGAATCAAAACTTTCCATAACTGCTTAGGACTCTTTTATACCCAAATAGAACAATCTTAAGACTTCCAAACATCTTAGGAACGTATCCCACAATCCTAAAACAACTCAAATACGTGACCAACGCGAAATCCTATCATAACCAAATCAAATCTTTCCATATTTTAGTTAAACAAGACTCAGCCGCAGCTTGAGTCCATAACATAGTCAGTTGGACCTTTCCGACCAATTCTTTACGTCCACATCTCTTCATAACGCCTCGGAACCATGTAGCCACGTCCATGCACTACTTGTATACGTGCAAACATCTTCCAACGATGTCCTCGATACATTCATATGCATTTTTCTTGATTCAAACATACTGTTCAACCTCCTGATCAACTCAACAATAGCAAAATGATATCAACCATATCAACCAAAACACACTGAAAACTTAGCAAATGTATACTAAGCAATATTTCCATCAATGTAATGCAAGTTCAAAACATTTCGCAGAAAAAGCAGGAACATTGCGATAAAGCTCCGAATCTTGCCAACGCTAACCGGAGCTTGAGCCGGAGCTTACCAAAACTAGTACAACCTAGTGCCGGAGCTAGAAAAACATGTCGAAGCTAACCAACGTAAGTTGGACCTAGAAAAAACATATCAAAGCTTAACAAAGACATGCCAGAGCTAAAGTCGGACCTTGCTAAAAAGATGTTATGGTAGCATTCAAAACTTTTATTGTAAAAGCCAATGTATTCAGCACACATAGGTCTCACACACATAGACATCCATCATCACTTTTTGAGAGACCACTCTTAGAAAGGAGACATAGCCATTTCCCATGTCAACATCGAAAAACAACTAGCTAATATATTTACCAAGCCACTTGATGAAAAACGTTTTTGCGAGCTTCGAAATGAATTAAATATCCTTGATGCTCGGAACGTGGCTTGAAAACTTGCATACATGTATGCCATCCTCAAAATCTATTGTTTGTGTTATGAAAATCATCTCTCTCTATTTTCTCCAAAAAACTATTTGAATTACTTGATCTTGGTGAATAATAGTCATAGCTTGATTGTTGTATGTTTACTGATCATATTCATCAAGATTATTTGCGTGTTTTGCCCCCTATTTTCTTTGTAAGCACCTTTGAATATATACGAATGGGCTAAATGCTTCTGTTCTGGTGACCGTGAACTAGTCCGTGGCTACCCGGACTAGTCCGCGTGATTTGGCGATTTCTCCACCAAATCTCTTCAACTCTCCGTGGAAAATGATCTTCATCGCAAGGGGATTGAGGTCCATGGACTAGTCCGCAACATCATATCCTCTAACCTCAAGAATCAAAGGATTTTGGTAACCTTTCTCCAAAACCATAGAATCTTTGATTTCTTGTGTTATGGACCAAATTGCTTAGCTCCACTCGTTAATACATGACTCCTTCTTGTATTACATCTACCTTGAGCTATTTTTGCATTGAGAAACACCATTGAATTGCTAGTTAGGGTTTGAGCAGTTGAACAATAGACTAGTCCGGTCTCAGCACGGACAAGTCCGGTACTCCAGACTAGTCCGCACTTGAGCACCGGACAAGTCCGATTTTTGACTGTACTCAACCCTAAATTCCAACTACTCAATGCATTGCCTTGCCCTCAATCCTCATCCATGTATTGTATAATCCTCTTGTCAAGACCATGTCAAGCTCCAATGACGAGATCTCCGACTATGAGGCTGAGGTGGACCAAGAGACATTGCTTCGGTCCTCGATAGGACAACGCAAGAAGTGGCGAAACTGTGCCGCTGACCCGTCGCCCACTCCACCTCAGGTGCGGCGAAAGGTCGTGGCCAAGAAGACCGTATCCAAAGCAAAGGATGGAGCTGGCCCTAGCTCGGCAACTCCTCGCAAAGCTAAGGGCAAAGGTAAAGGGATCGCCACCAGTCCAATTCGCCCTCATCGGATGAGTGCTCCAAGACAGGGGAACAGGGACCCCTCTGAAGAAAGATTCAATGGCAAAGGAAGCGATGTGGCTTCAAAGCTCAGAATGATTGACTGTTACATCAATTCCAGGAAGGCAGCTGATGCAAGGTTCTAGAGCAACTTCCACACGAACTATTATAGTTCCGTATATCTCACGATGAAGACTCCGGTGGTCCGCAGCCAATGGATTGATCGGAGCCATTTTGAGAGATAGAGCTGCCCAACCTTTGATGATGTGATTGTAGCTGTGGCGAGGAATGGTCTGAAGGATTTGTTGGCCTCTAGATACAACTAGAATGATGAAGTCATTGCTCAGTTTTATGCTACCTGCTATTTTGCTAGTGATGAAGAGGAGAAGGTGACGTGGATGACTCATGGATCCAAGTACACCATGACGTATGATGAGTTTGCAAGATTGCTTCATCTGGAAGACACTGGCAACAATGAGCTCATCATCCACAACATTGGCGTCCTGGAGAAGGACAAGATGAAATTCCTATATGACGCCCGCCGAAAGTACAAACCTCCATCAACCAAAAACATGAAGCCTTTCTTCACTGTTCTCAATGGGGTGCTAAGGAAGACAATAGCTCCAAAGATGGAGATGCAGGAAGTGTTCAAGGCTATCTAAGGACTTTGATGATGGTGATAAGCAAGAATTGTAAGTTTGATGTCTTTGACTACATCTGGAATCACATGGTGAACATCTCTTGCACCCCTAACCGTTCCTGCAGCTATGCGCCCTATATCATGTTTATGATAGAAAAGGTCAAAGGAATCGAGTTTGTGAAGGATGTTGAGCACATAGCTTTGAGGCCTCAGAAGCCACCTCAATCTATGCTTACCACTGCTCCATCCTCTATATCTAGTGAGGAGGCTCCCAGGAGGGCCCAAGCTGAAGTAAGACCCCCATCAAGTTCAAGAGCTACTACTACCAAGAGGGGTCTCCAAGTGGCATCTTGAAGTACTTGGCCGCCATCTTTGGCTCCTGCAAAAAGGCTGAAGTGAAGCTTCATAACTTGAGCAAAGCAAGGAAGGCATACATGAAGTATGTGAAAAAAAAATGTCAAGAATATTTGTCATAAGATGGAGATTGAGCTTGTTGGATCTCCCATTATCTCTAATTATTCAGCTTCAGACTTCTCTGAGCCGCCACCTCTCTCTCCCTCCGAACTCGCCTATTTTGGTGTTGGGGGCACTTCGAGTGGAACCGCTCCTCCTCCTCCTCAGCCCGAAGATGAAGACGACAAGAGGACTGACCGCGAGGAATGAGCCTGCGGCGACTTCTATATCCCTCCTCTCCTTCTTTTTGGTGCCTTGATGCCAAAGGGGGAGAGATTAAGGGGGAGTCACTAGGTTGTAGCCGTAGATGAGAGATGAGAGCTCCATTTGCATTTTTTGCTCGTTGTTATGATTTTGGTGGTGTAAGACTGTTTTTAAGGTTGTAAAACTGCCATTATGCTCTTAATATGGTTCTAGTCATGTTTATGAATCTTGTGATGATGCCTTGATATAATCTCTGTTCATGTTTGATACAATCTATGTTTATGCTTTGACATTGACATATACACTTGCTGTTGTTATCATTATGCTTTTACCTCATTCTCATCACCATTATTGCTCACACACACGTAGTTTTGCACCCCACCATAAAGAGGCACATATGCTTTATGTTTTCATTTCTTAATTTGTTCCAAGCTCATATGTGCACACTTTATGAAAATCTGGACTTTTAATCATATTTGTGAAATCTCAATTGTTGTCGTCAATCACCAAAACGGGGGAGATTTAAAGTGCATCTAGGCATCTCTTGTGGGTTTTGGTTGATTCATGCAAACAAATGAGATCCTAACCAAATTGTTGAGATAAGCGCATGTTTTAATGAAATTATGAAGAAAGCGCAAAAAGAAAGGAGAGTTAGTAGTCAAGTTGAAAAGAGCTCAAAAGATGAATAGAATACTCTTTATGTATGGAGTGTGTTGGAGAAACACACCCCAAGATCTCAAGCAAAAGAAAAACACTCTTACTGCACAAGTTTACACGTGTTGAACTAGTTCAATGTTCTCCAGACTAGTCCGATAATCCCTCTGTCCAGGATCGGACAAGTCCTCCCAGTGCGGACTTGTCGCAACGGACTAGTCCGATAAAGTCCGAACTAGTCTGATAATGCCTCTGATCAATATCGGACAAGTCCGATATTCCACAGACTAGTCTGAAATCCTCACTGACCAACTTCGGACAAGTCTCCCCCCCCCATTTTAGACTTGTCCTTAGCCCCTCAAAATTTCTCGACACTGGACTAATTCGATATTGTTCGTACTAGTCCGATAACCTCTCTAACTAAAATCGGACAAGTCCGCTAAGTACGGACTTTACCTCAATTCTCTAAGATATTCACTATGCTGGACTAGTCCAATATGTGACGGACTAGTCCGAACATCTCCAAAGACAAAACCAGACTAGTCCGCCTTTTGTCGGACAAGTCCGATAATCCAGGACACTTAGGGTTTCCCACGCGCCGCACACCGAACTAGTCCGGAGTCCACCACGGACTAGTCCGGACTTTGTAAACCCTAACGGTAATCCTTGGCTATCCTACTACAAATAGAGGTGTACGGCCCTAATCAAATACACACGACCCTCAGTGCCATCACACCTTCCAAGAGCCCAGTAAACACATCTATCCACACAATCCAACGCAAGGAAGATAAAATTCTTTGAGGATTAACTATAGATCAAACGAGAGACACATTCTTCACGTCTTGAGATTTTGGGTATGAATCTCTCGCACACTCTCACTGTTTTATTCCATATCTTTCGAGTGTGTTTGGTGGTGTTTTCAGTTGTAAATCTTGAGGAGCCCTGAACTTGTGAGAAGGTCCCTTGAACACGGATATTTACCCCTTTGTGATTAGTGGAAGAGAATCGGCCTCCGTGGCGATTCGACGAGGGTAGGGTTGGTGATGATCAGGTCCTTCGTGGACTCCTCAACATGGACATAGATTTCCACTGTGGAATCGAACCACGAGATAAAATCATTGTGTATTTCCTTTTGTTCGCACTATTCATTGCAATCTAGGGTTTGCTCGATCTTGTTCAACTTACGTTAAAACTTTGAAATTAAAGTTAACTTATGTCATATCTAGTTTCATTGAAGCAATACATTCAAGTTACAACTCAATTTTCGTTGCATAAAGTACTTGGATCAAAATAATTGATCAAACTTGATCGATCTAGTCCGAACACATCGGACTAGTCCGCACAGTACCGGACTAGTCCGAATTCTTTGTGTTTCATCAGGTATCTAAGTGTTTCAGGTTCCAACAAAAAGTTCAAAAAGCCTATTCACCCCACCTCTAGGCTACATTCACCGCATCGACATAGTTGAGCGCCGGCGTAAGGAAGTCACTGACGACCTGTTCGGTGCCGATGGGAGCGCAAGAGCGCTCGACAAAATGGCGCCGGATGTATTTGACAATACATCTCACTCCTTTTGCCGTCTAGGACTTGGGAGCCTTCCCCACATTAGGTTAGGTTTTGTGGCCACTCATCTCGATGCCCTCTACGACACGATTGGTGAGGAGTATGGGGTGTAGTTTCTCGAGTAATTGGTGAACGCCGTCGGCCGGAAGTTTTGTCTGGTGTTGGAGGGGGCACCGACAACGGTTGATGTGGAGGAGGAGGCGCAGCCGGTGGATGCGGCGTTAGAGGTGGAGGTGCCGTCGACAGATGCAGCAGTGGCAGCGGAGGAGGAGGAGGACAAGTCCTCCTCTGAGTAGAGTAGGAATAGTAATAGTTTTTTCTTTTGTTTTCTATGTGTTTAATTCTTTTTCTTGTTTGTAATATATGTGTTGTTTTTATGTTAGTGAAAAATGTCTTTTATGTTCATGAACAATGTGTCCTATGCATTATCGGAAAATTCCTCCTTTATCAAAAAACATCGCATATGGAAAATAAACACATTAGTAATATTATATCTAATAAGTATTAAACACATTAGTAATACTCCCTCCGTTTTGTTTTAATTGTGTTGGGACAACCTTTATTACTTCATTTCTAGTTCATTTGGTTGTCTGAAACAAAAATTATTTCAGGATGGAGGTAGCATTATATTTCAAAAAAATTTGAAAATAAAAAGCTAGACTGTGTAACTGTACATCGCATATGGATGACACAAATACCACCTCTGTTTCTTTTTATTTGACACCGGTTAGTTAAAAAATGAACTAGCCGGTAATAAATAAAATGAAATGGAGGTAGTAATTAATTTTATTTTTCTTCTCTTTAACAGCTGACATTGTGGGCCCCTCCCCCGCCTAGTCCCAGAGCCGGACCTGCCTTTAACCCCCTTGTTGCGGGAATGGAATTCGCCGCGACAGGGCCGCACAGCCGTCTTTGTGCAACTTTGCCCAGATGGTTGCCACGTACATTCACGCTCCGAATCTTATAGCCATACAGCCAATGATGCACTGCACAGTTCCCACGACTTTGCCACCCTGCCACGATGATTGCCACGTACGCCAACAACCCGAATCTTGCGGCGCGCAGGGCACAAAGCAATAATCGAACAATCGATGAACGTCGTTCCAAAGTGTGAAGCGACCCATGCATGGAAAAATTCGATGGACTGTTAGAACTGATGATGAACGAGTGAGTGAACTATTTGGGGAAAAAGAAAGCACTCTCGGTTGACATGTAACAAGGCCAGTGATGAACATTGGTTTTCTATTATACGTACTATCAGTTCAACAAATGAGTACAACACCTTTTATAGGCTTGGAGCACACGAACTCCACGTCCGAAATTTGCTCAGCGATCCGAATGACTTGGCGCTCGGCGTGCACGATCCGTCATGCGCACGAGCACGATGGGGCCAAAAATATCACGCATATACACGCCAAGTAACTTTGATTGAGCACTTTGACATGTCACTAGTGTACGCAATACACGGCCTCAATACTGGGTTTAGGGTGCATCATGGACTAACCACCTGACCCGACCAAATACTCACGTAATTAGCATACACTTGCAAGCAACTACCTGGCCGCATCTTCGCGACGAACGCCAATGCCGGCCAACTTACTATGTACATCCCTACGTATAAAGTATTTTCCTTGTACATGAGCCAAGCAAGATCTTCTGATGCGGCAACTAATCAGCACTAGAACACTCTTGTGCATGCACTTACGAACACAACCTGAACTCATTAGGTGCTCATAAGCCCAGCAAGTCAGGATTAGCACTAACATGGACAATGCAACAATAATAAGCGATGTTGAGTTGCCTACGGCTCTGTGAACCTACGTCGATAAAAGAGCAACCATGCAAAGAGGCTTTTGATAATTGGAGGTTAGTGTGACACACACAAGAGCATTCTATCCTATAGGGAGGTAAATAAGGTAAAGAGGGACTAGGCAAAGAGTTAGTTAAATAATCCTATTGTGCTTCTAATATACATATACATAGCTTAACTTAGTTACTAATGATTATATAAATTATGAATTATCATGCTAAGTTGGTCAACACATCGAGCACAAGTTTACCCTAGCAACACTAGGATGACTCCCGCAAAGATATTATGGCATAGCTGAACGTGGAGGATTACAAAAGACAGATAGAGCTGTCACCACCTACTGCCTACCTCTTCTATTTGTGGGTCTACGAGACATTCAATGCTACTTATCTATCCTACCTCCATGCTAGCATATTAAGTAATTACCTTAAGAACCTAGGCACAAGCCATCCTAAGGCAATAGAGTAAATCATCGTTGAACCAATGTTGATACATATCATTAGTGATTCATATTAACATAATCATGACATAGATAATTAGGCTATTGTGGGGGTTTGTAGGGCTTATGATGATATAAAGAGAATGGTATGGCATAATCATAAATACAATTCCTAACACATATATGGAATCCACAATAAAACAGGAAACGCTTCATCCAAGTATATTAACAATAGAAGACTAAAGATAACTTCTTCATTGAGAGCAAAGTCACAAATACAAATAGGAATATGAGAGCCATACCATTCCAATTTAGGAATTGGTAACATACTCCTTCTACTCCTCTCCTACTTGGACTATGGACTAGATGCTCTCCTCTCTACAGCCTAAACTCCTCTAAACCTATGGAGAGTAGTGGATACAATAGAATGAATACTAAAGTGGTGTGTGTGTGTGAAGTGAGGGTAGGGGGTCCTATTTATAGGTGGAGAAGGGTCGATTCCCGCCACCAAATGTTCGTGAATTAGTCACCATCATCTTCGGGAAGGAGGGAGGAGCCAACACATGGCGATTGACTGAGTTTGGCACCAGAACAAAGTTAGGCGACTAGGGGAGTCGGCCGACCTGGTCTTTTCACTGTCTCACGTGTGCTTTCTCCAGGTCACTGCCAAGTGGGTTCCATCCCTTTATATGGGTGCTACACCGTTGCATGGCCTCAGATACTCCTATTTGTGTGCAATTTGATCCATGTGGTGCCACATGTTGATGCTTGATTGGCTGGGATGGTATTTTATAGGATTGCTCCTCCTCTTTTACCTCATTTCCTACAATAATTCTCTGCATGCACTAATTCTCCAAGGACAAGTGGAAATAGGTTAAATAGAATGGTGATGTGTGCAAGAAATGCTAATTTGTTCAAATAATTGAGTTATATTGACGGGTGAAATTAGTATATAACAACAGTCAATGGAGATGATACCGCCTCACCTTCCATGATCTTCGTGCTTGGAGACAGCAAATGCCCTTTGACATCACAACTTGAGTACGAGAATGACACGGGAGAACTTGTGAGTGCATCTTGAAGACGAAGTGATTATGCAGACTTCAGGAAACAAGAGCCCTTGATGGAGCACACGTTAGAAGAGAGAGACGATGAGCCAAGGATAAGAACGATGGGAACTACAACAATAAAGAATAGAATGGATAAGGCCTTTGCATAGACTCTATATTATATTCACTCATCAAGAAATTTATTTAGTTTCTATGGTATTTACTATTTAATTGATACTCCCTCTTGGTTCGAAATATTTGTCACCGGATAGTTCATTTTTGAACTAATCGGCGACAAATATTTCAAACCAAGAGGGAGGCACAAATTTTCCTTTGAATTAAATATTTTCTATACTCAAGAAAATTATATTATTTGTTCTCAATTAATGTGCCTTATTCGAGTATACTCATGTGTTCTCTTAAACAAGCCAACAAATTTAATCCTTGCTTCCTGTAGCTATTGCAAATGAATTCCTCTGATCGATACATATTCAACACAATAAGGATTTAGTTTATATATCTAACATAATATTATTGTACTCCCTTATAGAAGCAAAAAAATGAGAAAACGTTCTAGCTATTGCTGTTTTGGATAATTTGAATAACATTTGGACAATGAACATGCTGATAAAAAAATTGATTGTACAATCTGAATCATGAAAAATTATCAAATTTATGACGTTACTTACTACCCGTATATGTAATTATAAATTTTATATTTTTATTAAATTATTAAACAAATTAACAAGTTGTATATATTTTTCAAAGTGCGTACCCTTCGGTTAAATCCTAGGTCCGCCACTTTCACATGCATGTTAGTTGTCATGCATATGCTACACCCCAAACATGATCAACGGGCCTCAAACTATATATACATGACAATCTTTCAACAAACAGAGAAAACACATAACGTCATCATCAAACATGATCTAGGATTTTCAAGTGTATGTTACTTGTTCATGCTTGCTACGCCCCAAACATGATCAACGAGCCTCAAACATGACGATCTTTCAACAAAAAGAGAAAAACACGTAATGTCATCATACGAGATCGAGGTCTCTCTCACATGCATGTTAGTTGTCCATGCATGCTACACCCAAAACATATGATAAATGAGCCTCAGACTAAGTATGATGATCTTTCAACAAAAAGAGAAAACACCTAACATCATCAAACATGCATCATCGAGGTCTTTTGCGTGTCAAACTGAAAAACATGATCGGGGTTTTGTAATATATTGTGTTAATGAATGAATGTGTGATGTGTTCATCGTGTTCCTTAGGAATAACAATTCATAAGGAAGGATTTGATTATTTTTTGGAAAAATGAATGATTTAGCTACCAAGTGAATGTGCTCTAAGTTCAATGATGTGTTGCCTTTGTGATATCAACAGTGAACCGAAGCAAAATAGAGAAAATCATAAAGCTAAAGGAGACATATAGAATAGAAGACGCAATTTGCTGTTAAGTGCGTCTCCCTTTTCCATTGGCAGAGGAGAGGGAGACTTCGAGAATAAGAGACGAGCTTTGTTGTTAAGATCGTCTACCTTTTGCATCGTGTACTTCGCATAGACCTTATATAAGGCACGACATCAGTTCTCCACAAGCGCATCTCTCTTTTGCATCTGTTTCTCCTCTTCTTCGTTCGCCTTCTCCGTGCGGACAACCCACCATGTCCAACGTTCCGCCGCCATGCCTGGTGAGGGAGCCACTTTGCAAGAAACAATGTTGCAACTACCTCGAGAGGCTCAACAACGAGCTGCTCGAGACGATGGCCTAGTTGCTCGAGAGGCTGTTTGATAGGTTGTTCAAGACGATGGCCCAAGTGCCCGGTGCCAAGGGCCACAGTAACCTGGTAGTGGCAATGGAGAGAAACATCGGTCGCGAAGTTGCACCGTTGGACCAGTCGGAGCAACTGGCGTAGCAGTCGGAGCAGCCGGCCTTGCACCAGCACTGGAGCAACTACCGGAGGAGGAGGATTTAGGTTTTCTTTTGTTGTTTTTCTTTTCTTGTGCCTTGTACTTTTTTCTTGGGTTTTTGTGACAATCTTTCAACTATATATGATGATCTTTTAACAAACAGGGAAAACACGTAACGAAGCAGGAGGACAAACCTACAAAGTATGCCAGGTAGGCCATTGCATACCCTGGCCCTTTGCATGCCAAAGTTAAAAAACTGCCTATGAAGCCGACAGGACGTGTCGAGCCGTTGCGATAACTGAGTGGAGGCAGACCATAGTTTTGAGTAACTCTGACCCATCCGCTGGTTCGAAAGGATAGTTTTTGAAGCCTCCAATCATCTCCACTCTCCCGCATAGACAACGACGCGCTATAAAGGCACACTGTCCTCTTGCGTCTCTGCCACACCACTCCATCGATTGTAGCCTCAACAATTCCCTTGCTTATCCGCCGCACCACCATTGACCACTTCTCGCTCTTTCTCTGCACCTCCGTTGCCGCACAAATGGGTAGCACCACACCGAAGCGCTTCATGCCATTGACATCCTCCAAACCTCCTTCTTCTCCATTATTGTCGATGCCAATGCCAGTGGAACTGGAGGCGGCACCGACACCTCCTCCGTCCCTGTCTCTGCCCACGGCGCTCGCACCTCCATATCCTATTTGGATTCAGGAGACTGTCCGCCTCCTCATTGAACGCATCGAAGAACTCAATTGGCGCCTGAAGGAGGCCATCGACGACTTGTCTGCTGCTATCGAGCGCGCAAAAAATATCGAATAATTGGCAAGAGTTGTATTTTCCGATACATCTCGCTCGTGTAACCGTCCGGGTCTTGGGACCCTTCCCGTCTATACATGCATGGACACCGTCGGCCACTACTGCTTCGGGTTAAACTTTGTGGCCGGTCGTCTCAACATCCTCCACGAGATGATCACGGAGGTAGCTAGGGTGGAGGGCCACCAACAACTTTTGCGGACCGTCGTGCGGAAGCTTCAGACTCAATTGCGAGAGGAGGACGCGGCGGCGGAGAAGAAGGTGGAGGTTTTAGGAGTAGTTTTTCTTTTTCTTGTTTTCTATGTGTTTTCCTATTTCTTGTTTGTAATGTATGTGTTGTTTTTATGTTAATGAAAAATGTCTTTCCTTTTTAAGAACAATGCATCCTATTCAGTATCGAAAAACAACTGCTTTCTGAAAAAAGGGCAAGATAACTGGCGTTCAATGTCTAGCAAAGAATTTGTTGTGTTGCGACAATCGATGATTCTTGGTTGGGACTCCATTGAGAGCGCGGTTGAGGCTGCGTTTCTCTACTTTTGTGTTTTTTCAGTCAATTTTTTCATTTGAAGTCGGCGTTTTACTACTATTGTTATCATCTTCTATCCAAAAAGAAGACCGATGGTGACCGATTTTACATAATCTTACCCCATGATTGATCTGGCGATCAAACTTCACCAAGGCTGACATTACTATTGTGTTCATACTAAAAATTGATGGAGAACATACTCATGGATCAACATTAAGAATGGGTGGCCACTTATCAGTTTGGGGTTCGATCTCTGAATCGGGCTCCTGATGTTCTCATTGGTTCATGTATACAATATAATTTCAGTTATTGACTCTCACGTTGAGCCACAGAGTGTGACATCCCTGTCACGCATCGGATTATGAGGATTTCTATGATCTCTTCAAGGACGCGATTTCAAAACTATGTGCAGTTGTTGCTCGTGTTGACGTCTCATTCTTGGGACCCTTCCTGACAACACCAGCATGGACTCCGCAGCGCCGGCCACTACATATTCGGGGTAAGCTATGTGGCCGCTTGTCTCGACGCCCTCTACAAGATGATTGCAGAGGTGACTGGGGTGGAGGACCGCCGTACCTTCTGCACACTGTCGCCTGGAAGCTTCAGGCTCAAGTGCCGGAGGAGGAGGAGGAATAGGAGGAGGAGGAGACGGTGGCGGAGGTGGAGGAGACCCCCTCCGAGTAGAGTAGGATTAGTAGTAGTTTTCATTTTCTTTTTTTCTATGTGTTTTAGTATTTCTTGTTATATATGTGTTATTTTTATGTTAATGAATGACTTTTATGTTAATGAACAATGTGTCCTGTGCAGTATCGAAAACATCTATCAAAATTATCTCCAGTTTGTTTGTTACTCGGGACCTTTTTATATTACATGTGTCTAAAAGACTGAAATCCGGTAAAATTTCAGGCAACCTTAGGTAACACTAATCCGGTAAAATTTCATAATTGACAAGATTATTTTTTTTCTATAGCTCATACATTGACAAAAAATAATTTATTAATTTCCAACTAGCATAATTTTTACAGTTAATATAATTAACAAGTAACATAATGCACAATTAACATTATTAGGAAATTATGTCATCTTAATTGCTAATTAGTCCATCGCCTGATGCATCAGGCGCCTGAAAAGTAGTTTATCCGTTCTAACTAATAACCGATGACATTGTTGATGTATCATATCTGCCTGTGATACTCTCCTATCACGGACGGCTTTGGGTTGACGGCCTGAAGACTAGCATCATAGCGGAAATTTTTACGGTCCTTCCGTCTGTATAAAAAAATCATGGCACATGTGCAAATGTTTTTTAGTATATAGTAGTGTGTATATATATATATATATATATATTATCTTTTACTATACCATGGATTGCCATCATCCTTTGGTGGACTTGGGGGTGTTCTGTATTTGCATGTTGTTTGCATTAGCACGCATATATTTGGCAGATTAGAATTTGGTTCGTATTTTTTGGAATGTTCCACTAGCTAGCACATGACTGCTTTCAGATTTTGATCTCCATCACTACAGGGATCTCGACAATTCGCGAAGGTCAGGGCCGTTGAAAATAAGCAAAAAGCAGTCGCAAATAAGCTATTTGCAACGGTTTTCCTTATTTGCGACAGTTATGGGCTGTCGCTCAAGTTTCATCACAATTAAGCTTATTTGCGACGACCACTGTCCCAATTTAACTTATTTGCGACGTCTTGTGACGGTCGTCGAAAACAGGAGTCTGGGCCCGGTGGACGGATCGGTCCTAGCAAGTTGCGACAGCTACTGGTGGTCGTCGCAATTAAGTCCCTATTTGCGATGGCTTGCGGTGGCTGCCACAAATAATATAGGTTAATTTGGGACGGCCAAAAGTCTTATTTGCGATGGTGTTTTATAAAAGCCGTTGCAAACAAGGTTTTTTATTACAAAAACAGAACATTCTGCCCAGCTTTATGGCCAGAAACACGACAGATACAATTCAAGTGACAACACATAACAACAACAGCAATAGTCACAAATGCATCTCCATAACACAATATATAATATCTCCATGAAACACAACACAAAGTCCATCCATCACAACAAAAATAACACAAAACAAAGACAAATGCATCTCCATCCATCAATTCAGGTACCTCCCGTGCCGCAAACGTCCTCGCCGCGCGTTAGTCTAGGCGCCGGTATAGACGACGACAAAGTTCGAGCCTTCGTCGCCGATCCCTACAACACATGGAAGTTGTTTGACATATTGATTAGCTTGGAACTTAGTTTTTGACTAGAATTGATTAAACAAACTTGAATTGATCATTTGAACTTACTTTAGATAATTTGAGTTAGATTTGCTATGTTTGATTATTTAAGACTAAGTAAGACTACAATAGCTGAGTTGAATTAGATTTTCCTATATTTGATGAATTAAGACTATGTAAGAACGTTTTTGATTACCTAAAAACCAAGAGAAGTGTGCATCGGCGGTGGTACCTGCATTTCTGGTGGTAGAATTGGTGGTGGTAGTGGAGGTTGCTCGAGGTGCTACCCCAGACTCCGTGGACTTGAAAGAAACTCTGTCATTGCAAACATTATAGGTTATTACATATTTTTAAGAATGTGATGAATTTACATTACTTTAACTTAGCGTCATCTCCTGCCTTTGCAACTCCATCGCCTCCCGCATCTGCTCCAAGCAGGCTTGCTAGTACGAGATGGTGGCCTGCATCACCGCTTTCGCCACCTCCATCTCCGCCTTGCCCTCCTCGACCTGATGGGCGAGATTCTCCACCTGCGAGACACGACGACTCAAGACCATCGACAAAGCCTGTGTGGAACTTCCTCTTGGAGGTCTCGCTGTCCTCGAGTCGACAACTTCGTCGAATGTGGTGAGCCTATAAAAAAAGAATCGGTAACATGGAATTGAAATATCTTGAATATGTTGAATCAGAAACGATAAAATAGTTTACGAACTCACCTTCCGTTGGCTTTTCCACCTCCGCTTGCATACGCGGCTTGAGGATCGATTAGTTGATCTTCCCAATCGAAACATGTGTCGTGTATCCTCCTAGTCTCCTCCCCGTACCTAGTCTGAAAAAAAAAGAAAACCATGTAATTTCAACAATCCATATAGTTATATTTAATATGAATGATTTCTAAGCATACCAGCCGCTCGGCTGTGGCCTCACTGCACCCCTGAGGCTGAGAAGGGTCCCTGTGACCTCTCTTCCAGACCTCAACAGGGGTTGGCGGCATCCCCGTTTCGCGCTCCTATCAATACCTATTAGTACGAACATTATATTATGAATATATAAACAGAAGTTAGATACACTTACCATGCGTTTAGCTAAATGCAAGTGGTTATCTTGGCCGTGGTTGTGCTTCCCTGCACATAGTCGTAGGCCATTAAAAATACCGATGAGGAAATTATTAGAAAAAATATTTACTACACCCACGTAATTGTGCGTACTCCTCCTCCGTCAGGTGCCTCTTGCTCTCCTACCGAAAGTGTCGCACGTCGTGTTGGTTTTCCTTCAAGTGCTCATTGATAACTTGAATATGAGCATTCAACAAAGCTTGCCGAACCGCCTTCGTAGCATTGAAGTGAAGCACTTTCCTCGCATGCTCAAACATGCGAGGGTCATTCGGGTCCTCTAAAATATACCTTTCCTGTGATAAAAAATATATTGAAGAGATGTTCATTAAAAGAAATTAAGAGTTAAAACTTTGAAACTTTATTTATCATACTTACCATAAAATCGGCCCATACGACCTCCTTAACTTTGCGGTGCTCCTGGTGAGGGGCGCGTGCGTATTCCTCCCACAAAGTAGCAGACACCCCGTTGATGACCCCGGAATAGTGCATACGTACTAAGGACTCGACGACACCGTTCACCGGTGTGTGGTGTCTGTCACCGATGAAAGACGTGTCGTACCAAGCACTGCAAGAAATTTATTGATTCATTACTTAAGTAACAAAAAAAAAACTAGAATTGAACACTACGATTTTATTACTATCTCCGTCCGAGCGAATCATGATCCTATGTGAAGGGACCATAGGAGGACTAACAAAGTGAGTTCTCCTCGTCCACCGCCTCTGCTTGGGCACCACATCTAGAGACCCAAAAGGCTTGTCACCAACCGAGCCATAGGGCTCAAGAACATAAGGCTCGCCAACCAAGAGCTGGCTGGCCAAGGGCTGGCTCACCGAAGGGTAGCCAGGCTCAACTGCTGCACTAGCCTCTGAGTCAGTCAGTGAGGACTACAACATTCAAATGATTCATAAGTAAATTTAATTAGAAATTGAATGTGAAGAATTTTTCAAAGACTAGTTAAATTTACCTGTGTGGGCTGCCGTGACGAAGCCATGGAGCTGGTCAGAACGTGCCCCAGTAGCTGGGGGTGTATGCTCCTGATCTACGACGCACCAGCGAAAGCGTCCTCAGCTCAAGAGGGGAAGAACCCCCTCGTCGCCGTAACCTTCTTACCCTTCTTTGATGCCATCCTATTTTAATAGATAATCAGTAAATATGCAAATAAGATATACAAAATTCATGTTACTATCTCCAAGAAAACGTTACTTGTACTCACTTTCAAAATTTATCAACATCATTATCATGTGCCGTACTCCATAAACCAGCCCAACAATCTTCCATCGTGACCTTTTCTAATTTTCGTTTTCGCATATCATCTGTCTCTATGTCTTCAGTATCTCAAACTAATTTATCGTGTCCTGCACTAGGCTCGATGATAAAAGTGTCTCGCAACTCTTCTTCTTGGTACACTTCTTCAAAGTCTTCACTATCATGGTAACATCATCCCCATGAGTATATAACTGCTCACGAGGATTCACCTTATATACCACCCACCAAGCATTAAGCTTTGTGCATAGATAAGGTAGATAATACACTTGGTCCACTTGGTGTGCAAGAACAAATGTATCTTAACCTCATAGTCGGTCCTTTCGTTTGACTTCCACGATTTCAAAATTTTTTCTCGAGTTCTATGAGTGCTATCAAACTAGTCACAGTCAAAGAAGACAACTCGAAGTGTCTTTTTTCGGTAAATGTAAATTCAAAAAATTGTTAATGATACCATAATAATTGGTTTCATGCCCTTGAGTGTCGATTGCTCTCATCACAATACTGGAATTTAATATTGCCGCGAGAGGACGAAGAACTTCGACATACCTCAGTTCACCACATTTCAAGCACATGTTTTTGTTGGCGCGCTCTTTCTAGAATAGCATGCAGTTGTCTGGGCACACATCAATTTTCTCATTGTTTATACCGAGACCAGATATCAATTTCTTTGGCTGATACATATCTTTAGGTTCTTTGTGAGGTTGTGGAAGGATATCGCAGATAAATTTCATGAGATCATCGTAGCAGTTAATGGAAAAAAGTACTTAGACTAAAATGTCATAAATTTGGTCATGAAAGCAAGGACGATCACATCCTGTGTTCATGCAACAGCTGTTCTGATTTCTTTGGCTCAACGAAGAACTTTTATGCCTCCATTTTAAGAGGATCCTCCACTTCCATAGCTTCTAGAATATTATGCATCCTGTCAACCCGTGCTCTATCATCATCCTCATCCACTTCTTATACGACTCGAGATTTAGTCTCGCAGTGGAAGGTCCACACCTCATACTGTGGCGTGAAACCATTTCGACATAAGTGAAACGAAAGTTCCATTCTGTTCAAAAACTTGGTGTTCCGGTATTTTGTACATGGGCACCACACCTTATAATCTGTTGACAACAAAAATGCTTGATCCAAAAATTCATCTAGCTAAGTGTACCACTCATCTGAGTGACCACCAGTTCTGCTCTTCCAACTAGTATACATCCAACTACTGTCTTCACCTATGTTTGACTCTACAGTTTAAAGTCAGAGAAATTATCATTAATTTATGCAACATTTATCCCGCTTATGATGAGACAGAGAACCTGAATCCAATTAAAATTTTGGCGACATAAACTTGCTTGTTTTACACTGCACCCCAAAAATGGTGTAGTTCTTCAGGCTTTGGGATCAACTGTCCAAGAATGAGAGAGGAGGCAAGGAAAGAACGAGAGAGGAGGAATGAACGGGAGGAAACTACCCGTTGGGACCCGCTGTCCATGCGTTGGAGCTTGTCGTCGTCACCGTCGCTTTTTGCCTAAACCCTAAATGGCATGTGTCGCCTTGGGCCAAGACGAAGTCCATTTAGACCTAAACCTGGCAGGACAAACTTAATCTCAATTAACCAAGAATTGAACCAAAACATTTACATAGCATGGCAATAAACATTTACATACCAATAAACATTTACATAGCATGGCAATAAGCATAAGCATGGAAATAAACATGGTAATAAGCATAAGCATGGAAATATACATAAGATCTAAACATAACCATAGCAATAAGCATGGAAATAAACATAAGCAAATGTGCATCGCAAATCTGAATCACAAAGCCAAAATTAACAAAGGAGATCAAGCTACTCATTTGTGATGCACAAAGCCTAATCACAGGCCCAAATCAGAAATTCTAAATTAAAATGGGAGGGGAGGACCTTGTGATAGGCACTCCCATTGGGGAGGCAGCTGGGGAGGTAGTGTGGAGGTGGCGTGGGGGAGGCTAGCAGGCATTGAGGCAGCGTCGACAGGTGTCGGGGAGACGGCGGGCGCCGGAAAAGCGGCGGGCATTAGGAGGTGGCAGCGGCAGACATCGGAGCAACGCGGGCGTCAGGAGGTGGCGGAGGCGGACACACGGCAGCGGTGGCAGAGGGCGCGCGGCAGCGGTAGGCAGCGGGTGTTGGGAGCGGCAGACATTTTGTGGCGGCAGCGGGCGTAAGTGTATGAGTCGGGCCAAGAGTGGGCCGGGGTATATCCCTTTTTTTGCAATGGATCCGTTAATTGCAACGACCCTAGGGTTGGGCGTTGCAATTTAGTTTACTCTCGACGACTTTTTCTGCGGTCGTCGCAAATTATGTCCTATTTGCGACAGTCATTTAAATTGCGATGGCCTTAGGTTGGCCCTTCCGATTATATTGTTGTACTCCAAATGTGTTGTACTCTCAGTCTGTGTTCCAAACTTGTATTCATAAGAGATTCCTGTGTTTCCACATCCCACGGTTTTTACAATTTTTTGGTGGTAGTGACTCGTGGGTACAACGTCGGGCGACCAAGTTTGATGGGCTCTACCAAAACTTTTCGTCGTCGACACCGCCCTGAGACATTCCGGGCTCCAATTTTTTTGCTTGCTAAGTTCTACACGATCCTTGTCGTCTTTTTATAGAGCTATATTGGCTAGGTAAGATCTTCACGATCCATGCTGATATAGGAAGATAAATAAATTTACAAAGAAGAGATGTGCTCTTATGTTTCACGAATATATATATATATATATACATATATACATATATATATAGCATATACTATCTGTCCTGAAATAAATGTCTCTCCGACAGCTTATATTGTCCGCAGTTGCACGCTGTAAAGCATACTTTATACACTGTAGTGCAATATAAGTTTAGAGTATGTACTGTAAAACAACAAGAAGAATTGTGTATAGAGTATGATTTAGAGTACAATGGTGCAGATAGCCTTACGGTAGTGTATTTCTAGTTCAATTCCTTGCCGGGAATGACAAATATTAAAAATCGGAGGTAGTATGTAATTTGTGGATTTAGAAGTAAATAGCGCAAAGGTTACCTAATCAACTACTCCAAATGTTGTACTCTCATTCCTGTGTTACAAACTTGTATTACTAGGCTTTTTAGCTCCCACAGGTTTTTACACTTTTCTCTTTCTTGTGGCTTCCTCGAATCGTACGTTTTTTTCCTATTCCTTCATTTCTAATTCCTCCTTTCCAAACAAAGAATGTTAGTTTATGGGAACCACACCTCTCCAAAATCTACGTCGGTCATGTAATCTGATGTTATCACTGTTATTTGGAATGACTACTTACAACATATGCTCTTTACTTTAGGAACAAGCCAACAAACCGTCATGTTGTCTACAAGTATTCATGGTGGCCAACAAGCACCTGGTATAACTATAAATGTTTTTACTATCAAAATTATAAAAATTTAGAAAACCTTAATTCCTTTGCATGGTATGCAGCGAATATTGCACCACATGATGTTCAGGAACCCCGAGATTCTTCATTCCCTAGTACTACGATGAATGAACCAACATCAGGTATAGATATACCAACCATAAATATGTACTAGGCTCTACTAATAGTTTTAGCATGCCTTGTGATTCTACTTTTCTTGTCCTTGTTAACAGTTCATCAACCCGTGTGATGGCGTGATTTTATTATGCCTCCACACTGTGCTCTCTCGCTGTAGGCCACTCCGGCCAGCACCGGTGCCCACGCCCTGTTGCTAGTTACTTCAATGTCTTCCCCGACATGTCTCCCTCACCGATTGCCACGTCCAACCCTTCACGTGCCATGATAACCCCGCCGCCCCCAAATCCCTGGCCATTACTTGCCCTACCACCAATCCTCCTCGAGAGTTGCTCTGGGTGATCTCAGCCAGACCGAACCCTCGCTTCGTTAAGCGCCGCAAGCTGGGACCTTGCAACACTGCACCTGTAGTAGCTGCCACTGACATGTGGGCCCATATGTCTTGCATTCGCCACCTACTACATCTGGCGTTCATTACTCGTCCCACAACAAACTCTCCTCAACACGCGCTCTGGTAGATGTTAGTCAGACCGAACCGGCGAACTCTATCTTTGTCTAGTCTAGCATAGCCAACTGCATGCCCGCTCCTTCAATCTTGCCTGCTTTGCTGCTAGACTGAAAATCCTCTGCAGTACTATGGGTGCAGTAGCGCCACTGACATGTGTGCCTGATGGCTCATTTTATGGTATGAACAGCAACAAAGAAGTCAACAATGTACTCCATGCGATCAAAATAATTGTCGTTCAGACAGTCCTAACTAGTTCATTTTTAGTTCATTTGTCAGTCTGATACGACATTTAATATGAACCAGGAGGGGGTACTACAGAACAAAATGCTGCTGGGACGCAGTCGTCCCACGCTTGTATATGCCACACTCGTATTGGAGATGATATAAACATCGGACTTTTCCTCTTTTCACACTATTTGTACATGATACTAAACATGGTCAAGCGGTAATTTACTTTAATCGTTTACCGTTTGAATCAATGTAACAGAAGGAAGGAAGTTTGGAAGAAGTGTGGCTAGAGGACTTAAGGTTGCCAACATACGCTATGCATCCCAAGTTAACAGAATGGAGAATGTGAAGCTACCAATTCAGTTCTCCACTAGGTTGGGTGTTGTGGTTGGTATTAATTAGTGGCACTTTGTCGATAATGTCGTTATATTTACAAAAAAAACATGCACCCCTCAGCGGTGCAAGGAAGTGGGCAAAGATTGGCGATACTAACAAGAGAGAAATAGTATGAGACATTCTTGTTAGTATCGTCACACCCCACACAAGTATTTTTTTCTTGCAATCTCCATCATGTACGTTTACACCAACGTGTTATTAATGTACAAAATTTCAGAGACTTGGAGGACACAGAGCAGAGTGCAAGAAATTTTTTGAAAATTGCTACAAGTGGTGCCGCTCGACTTTGCATGCCACCTATAAGAGGTATTCGACCGATGAAGAACTTATAAGAAACAAGTCTGATGACGTGCCGGCACTCGTGTGGTTGCACCTAATAGAATATTTTGGGTCTGAGCGATTCAAGGTCAGCTAACTTTTTAATAGCTTCACATCATACAAAAACTATTTGATTTACATTCATTTGTGGAATTAATTTGTAAAATTGCAGTCATTAAGCAGGACCAATTCTCAAAATCAAAGAAGACAAATGATGAAACACTTGCTTTGCTCCAAATCCTACGCCAAACTTAGTTACGAGAAGGTATGAAAAACAAATCATGCTTTTACTTTGCGCTGCAATCAATATGTATACCTACATGTTGAATTTTACTTGTATTTTGTGTAGCAAGACCTAGAGAACAGTGATGAACCCGATGACATACAAATGTGGGAGTCGAGCCATTAGAAGTATGGTTAATGGGCAAATGAGCAGGTAGAAGTTGTACATATGAGTAACACTTCAAACAATACCCATTTAAATAAATATTTGCAATATACCTCTGACTTTTCTTTTCGTATATAGAGCTAGGCACATTCCCAATTGAACGACAAGGAAGCTGAGCATGGAGGCCCAATTCCAAATGATGAAGAAACCACATCTTCCATTGTTGTTATAGATCCTCAATCGGTTGTGCAGGATCACAGGTTCGGGGGCGTTGTTATGGCTAACCCTAATTGTTCTGAATGTGAATGTATGCGTATCCATATGGCTGAACACCTCAACTACCAAGTTCGAAACCTAGAAGATAGAAATGCAATCCTCAATCACCAAGTGCAGGAGTTTGAAGGAACAAATGATAGCTTAACCACACAGATGGACTGCATATGCTAAAAGAATGAAGGGTTAAACCTTCAAGTCCAGAACTTAGAAGGTCAGATAGCAGCTGATGAGGAATAGGGAGCACATGAAACGCAGGACATGTGCCTCTCAATGATGGATGAAATGCACAAAATGGTGGAGATTCCATGAACAGGTACACAACAGCTAGTAACTACTCCACAAAAGGGCCAACAAAAGGAAGAAAAGGGTTCAGTTCCAATTACTCACAGTCTTCTTAGGAAAACTGTAAACATGCATCAACCCCGCATTAATCCTTGAGTTTTGTTATGTGTGTTGCATCAATTGATTGATGTTTAGTGTTAAACTTGACATACGTATCATGTGCGAACAAATTGATTGTGTTGCCACTAATTTTCAAAACTGGTGCATTAGGATTCTACTACCGCTAATTATAAAATGTGGCATTACAAATTTCTTGTCACGAATGATAAATTGTTGCAATAGGAAGTTATTGCCATGAATTACAAAACGTTGAAGCATAAACATTTGGCCACGACTCAAAAAACGTTGCACTAGACTGCTATTGCCACCACTCAGAAAATGTTGCATTACAACGCTATTGCCACAAATGATAAAATGTTGCATTATACCTCTACCGCCAAAAATCATTAAACGTTGCATTGCAACTATATAGCCACGAATTAGAAAATGCTGCATTACGAACCTTTGCCATAGATCAGGAAACATTGCATTACAAACCTATTGTCATAGATTAGGAAATGTTGCATTATAAACCTATTGCCACAGATAAGAAATTATGGCAATACTATACTATTCGCCACGGATGTGAAATCGTTGTAGTACCATACTATTTTCCACGTATATGAAATCGTTGTGATACAATACTATTCGCCACACTTGTAAAATCGTTGCAAAAACATACTATTTGCCACGGACGTTAAGTCGTCACAATACCTTACTATTTGTCACAGATGTGTGATCATTACAATATGATATTATTTGCCACGTCTGTGAAATCTTTGCAATACCATACTATTGCCACAAATGTGAAATCGTTGCAACAGCGTGACATTCATTGTAATACGTTAAATCATCAGAATACGTTAGAATCATTGCAATACCATACTATTTGCCACAACTATGAAATCATTGCAATAACATACCATTGCCACGAATGTGAAATCATTGCAATACCCTGCTATTCGTTGCAAGACATTAAATCTTCGCAATACGTTAAATCATTGCAATACCATACCATTTGTCACGAATGTTAAATCGTTGCAATAACATTCTATTTCCATGAATGTGAAATAGTTGCAATACCTTGCTATTCATTACAATACGTTAAATCATCACAATACAATAAATCGTTGCAATACCATACTATTTGCCACGAATGTGAAACCGTTGTAATAATATACTATTGCCACGAATGTAGAATCATTGTAATACCATGCTATTCGTTGCAATATGTTAAGTAATTCCAATACATTAAATTATTGCAATACCAAAATGTTTGCCACCGATGTGAAATTGTTGCAATACCGTACTATTTGCCACGAATGTGAAATCATTGCAATACCGTACTATTCGTTGCAACACGTTAAATCATCGCAATACATGAAATCATTGCAATTACATACTATTTGCCACCGATGTGAAATCGTTGCAATGCCATACTATTTGCCAAGGATGTCAAGTCGTCACAATGACCTATCGCCTAAGGACTTATGCCAAAAACTCATAAAAACTATCAACACATTTTTTTCGTTGCAACAGTGACCTATTGCGATGAAAAACGACCTATTGCTACGAATTTTTTTGTTGCGATAAACCGGAATCTTCGTAGTGTCTGTTCCTCTGCCTCCTCCTCCTCGTTAGAATGAGCATGCAGATGAAAATGGGGGCAAGACCATGAGTGAGAGAGAGAGTGACGGAGAGTATTTCCCCTCAAATTTTCCCTTTTTGGGTCCTTGATGCAAAAGGGGGAGAGATTGAGACTAGTAGTATACTTTGAGCCATATGGACTATTGATCATGGACATGTACCGTTTTTTGCTTTAATTTTTGAACTATTGTAATTTCTATTTGGATGACACCTACTTTGCTTAACATTGATGTGTGATGCTCATAATGATATTCTTGTGATGGTTGATCATTATGATTATTGTATTTTTCAATTATGCTCATCACAATATTTTCTCACAAACATTCAATTGGCACCCCGCCATAAAGGGTGCATATATGTGAAAAGTATTTCTTGATTCACATTTTGTATTCTTATATATGCGCACTTTATGAAAATCAAATTTTTACCCTTAATTATGAAATCTCAAATGGTTGTCATCAATCACCAAAAAAGGGGGAGATTGAAAGTGCATCTAGGCATACCCTTGTTGGTTTCGGGCGATTGATGACTGTCGAAGGATCAATGCAACAATTCCCCCGGATTTACTAAAGAGCAGCCTGTGGAGGTTCTTGTTCAGTGGGGCTTAGGCCTCAAACTAGTGTTCTAGCGAAAGAGTATGAGACAGTGGAGTTTTTACGTGGTTCGGGACGCAAGGAGCGTAACACCCTACTCCATGGTGGATTGTATTGCCTGGTGAGTATGTATGCGAGTGTGTGTGAATCGGGGATTCAGAGTCTGGTCCTTTCTATTGGTGGCAGCCCATGTCTTTTATAGTCAAGGTCGAATGCCTTACAAGTGGAGTCCCGGGGCCAGACAGGTGGTCCCGAGGCGATCTTATCCTAAAGATCTAAGGCTTCTTCGGTAAGCTTGTTCTGACCGCGGACGTGAGGACTCACTGTCTGCCGCCTGGGTCGTCAGTAGCCCACGCGCCATTACTGACATTAGCAGGGAATGTCCCATCCAACTATCTTTGGCACAGTAAGCTACCCACTTGGCGGAGTTGGATAGGCCTGCGACGTCTTCATTGTGATGCGATTAGTCGTAGCAGTACCTGACATTAGCGGTGCACAATGCCATGCATCTGGGGAAGCTACGTATCTTCAAGGCTTGATGGGGACAAGGTGCACTGCCCTCTTAACATCCTCACTATCTGCTTAGGGCAAGTGGACAGACAATGCGGCAGCTGGGGAGCTCTCCGCCACGGTGGAGGCCACGCCCAACTTGCGGGCCATGTTGCAGCTCGGAAGCTCACCTCCGAGGGGGAGGCCAGGTCTCGCCCCGCGGGCCACGTGGCAGCTCGGGTGCTTGCCTCCGCTAGGAAGATCGGGTCATGCCCCGCGGGCCACGTGGCTGCTTGGATGCTCGCCTCCGCTGGGGAGATCGGGTCTCGAGATCGTGGTCCACGTGGCAGCTTGGAAGCTCACCTCCGCGAAGGAGGTCGTGTCCCATCCTGCTGGACACGTGGCTGCCTGGGAGCTTGTCGTCAAGATGGAGCTGAGGTCCCCCTTTTGGACATCTCATGGGCACCCCGGACTTACCATCTGATGCTGGTGGGTCCGAGTTTCTTTGAACATGTGGCGAGGGTACCCGGTATGCCCTTGGGTCCACCTTCGGGTCAAACATTCGGGTGAGGCAACGATCCTGAAGGTGGGGCCTTATCCTTCTTCCCCGCACGGTCCTTTAATTTTGTCTTGATTAGTCGAAGCGATGCGCTCTTCTGCTGCAATGACCATGCATCCCTATCCGGTTTAGGGGTCGTGGCAACGGGATCTTTGTTTGCTGTGACTTATCGCGACGGTTCTCAAGGCGCCTACTGCACTTCTGCTGCTTTCACTTCCATCTTTATGGGAACCACCCGGTTGCCTTCTCTAGCGGGGAACTGCTCGGGTCGGCTTTTCTGATGGGGGCCTGGGCCCGCTCGTCATGGACGTCGTGTTACCAGCCGTTGATTTGGAGCACGCTCAAATTTGCATGGTGCGCCCAAACACCACTAGGGTACTTTAAAAAGGTACCTTTATGGGCATTGGAGTTTCCTTTCTTCTACACGTCCCAAGCATTCGGGCCTTCGAGTCCCTCCTTGTGTGTCTGCCTATCCTTGAGGTTCTCAACCCCCTGCTCCAATGGACACAGCTCTGCCTCCTTCCCGGATGGAGGATGTCTCACCCGTGAGGCGGATTTTCGGCTGGGAGGACAAGGAATGACAAGATCTGATCCGTCCACATGCTCCAGGTTGGTGGAGAAGGATATTGTTTTCTTCCAGTCGTACACATACTCCAAGTTCGTCCCTCCTATTTCCTCCTTCCCGGCGGCACTCCTGGAAGTCCTTGGGCTCTAGCTCAATCACCTGTCACCGAACTCTCTGGTGGTGGTAGCGGTGTTCTCGCATTTATGTGAGATGTTCATCGGGGTGTGCCCATGCGTGCCGGTGCTCCATCAGTTCATTGTGCTGAGGCAGACCGGGAAGAAGAACAAACCCAACATCCTCGGCGGCTTCTGCTTCCAGCATCGGTCCAACAACCACTTTAAGTACATTACTCCGCTCTCCTCAGTGAAGTGGCCTGGCTGGAGGAGCGACTGGGTGGTCATACATGCCGACGCCCACAATCGCATGGTCCTACCCACCGCCTGGCATACGATAAGGAAGGCGGCCTAGGACGAACGCCCGGAGCTTGAGGTGGCATACACGGCAGTGATGGAGAGGATCTGATTCCTCGCGAACCACGGAGTGTCGGAGCTGTCGGTGATGGCCGACTTCGTTCACCATCGTGTGGCCCCTCTCCAGCACCGTTGCCACCCTGCATGGCTCTACTTCAGGCTCCAAGATGGTACCAGGTTGCTAAGGGGTCGTGACACAGAGATGACCCCACAGAACGTGTTTGAAGCAATGTGTAAGGCGTGCTGTCGAACGACATCTTCAACCTTCCACAGGCTTGCACTCCGCTTTGCACGAATCGGGAACTTCAGACGAAGGATTTGATTGAGATGCCCAACTTGGACGCGATTGGTCTTGCGCCGCGGCAGGTTGGCTATGAGAGCTGGGGCTTGGCCATCATCGACTATTCAGAGGAGTCCGCACCTTATTTAGGCTCCAATGCCTCCAGGGTGGAGGAGGCGCCTGCTTCTGGGGGGAAGGGCAAGGCGCTGGTTCTCGACGTAGGTAAGGGGAAGGCACCGGTCCCTGACGTAGGCAAGGGAAATGCCCTTGTGGTCGAGGTCATGAAGGAGAAACGCCCTCAGTCGCCACTGAGGCAGCCGCCGCAGGTGGCCTTCACTTAAAGTCAGCATCCACCGGTGCGCCCCTCTTCAGGAACTTGCATCGGCGGTTCTTCGGGGGGAGGTTCGGTCCGTCAAGCAGCGGCTCCGCCATCATCGGCAGTTGGCACGTCATCCAGCATCCTCGTCACCTGCGCGGTCCAGGGTGCCATAGGGGACTCCGGCAGCATCACACCTACAGAGCCTCAAGCAAAATCTTCTCGAGCTGACATCACAGTACCTCGAGAGGTGGCTCTGTGGGGGTTGGTGGAAGCACGCTGGTGCAGTGCGGCGGCACTGCTGGTGGTTTTGGCAAAGGCCCTGCCGGGATGGCATCGCCTGTTATGCCATCACTAGGACCCACGGCTTCCGGGTCGCCGAAGGTCGAGGCTTGGTGGAGCTTTCGGGAACTTCGTAAGGCATTTTTGCCAACACTTGCTCTATTATCTCGCCTACCTATGTTGATTGGTCAGGGCTTGATCTTGATTTGCAGGGTTACATCAGCTGTTGTGAGGCCCCTACCCTCGGGGTAGTGCCCGGAAGTGCTTTGAAGGCGACCGACGATGCTACGGTTGGGCTAGTGCGGCAGTCTGCCAATTTTGTCTGCACGAGCGGTGCTCCGACATCTGTGCCTGGCGTGGGTAGTGAAGCATCTCTGGTTGCATCTCCAGCTGTCGCGCCAGAGGCACTTTGGACGTCGTGGCAGAGGCCATGTCGGAGCCAACTCCGGGGGCTGGGGGTCTGACCCCCACTGCTGCTGATTCGGTGTGCGGCTCTCTGAGCGATGGTTGCCCTGCTGTGTCAGGTGGCACCGCAACTCCTGCTCAGCCTCCGAGGACAAGATCCTCAGTGCTAGTGGCTTTGCCTTCATCAATGTGGGAGGAAGGGGTCCCCGAGATGATCACTGGACGACCTTCCTCGACTTCGGTGCAGCCGGAGCGCCGTTCCGACGTCATGGACTTGTCACAATCCAGCATCCTTCAGGTCTAATCCAACTCTGTCGGGTGCAAGAGTCTCTTGCCGCGCAGTGGGAGAAGTTGTGTGCTGAGGGCGAGTGCCTCCGAGGCTGGGAGGGTCTCCTGAGGTCCAGGATCAACGAGGTGAAGGCAAAGTACCAGAAGGAGAGCAAGGAACTAGAGGTGAGGCACCGCTTGGTGAGGGCCCCAGACGTCTTGACCCAAAAGATTCTGGCCGATGCCAGGGCAGCCAACGACATTGCTGACGCCCACCTGCACGCTCTTTCTGCCGGTCGAGAGGCCCTAAGTCGCCAAGAAGCTGCGGTCGCCAAGAGGGAGGTTGTTGTCGCCGAACAAGAGGTGGCAGCGCAAGTGATGATGGCCCGGGCTAGGGCCGATCAGGACAGACTATAGTCCCGCCTCAAAGATATTGAGCTCTGGGAGAGCAATTTGGCGCGGGATCGGGCACAACACCTAGCTGAGCATCAGGAACTCCTCCTGCATGATCTTGATGTTCAAGCCCGTGAGCAGGCAGCAGAGCGCCGCGGCCGGGAGCTAGATTTGCGGGTGCATCAGCTGGATCCGTGTTTGGAAGCCGAGGGTAGGGCAGCGGCGGAGACGGTGGCATCCCATGTCTTGGTCTGCCAATGGGACCAGTTTTTGAAGACCCTGTTGAGGAACGCGAGGCGACAACAGCGGCAGAGGTTAAGAAAGCCACCAAACATGTCGTAGCGCAGTTCAGTCGGGGCTGAGACTGGTAGCTTGTTTTTTGTATTCGGGGTTCACACTCCCTTGTAAAGAATTCCTTAATGAATTCGAATTTTTGTTTGACCGTTTCATGCGAGAATATGCCAGGACAACAGTGCCACCACAAGACCAAGTATGGGTGCGGCGTAGCTAAATAATTAGGAGCACTGCTAGTGTTGTATGGACCATTGAATGGCGCGGGGAATGGGAGTCGAGGAGGACTACCCTGGGATCCACATGGCACACGAGGGGTCCCGTGGGTGGGAGTTAGAGATTCAAGCCTGTCGGTGAAACCTAAGTGGGCACGTACATATTAGTAGTCCCTTTTGAAAGGCTATTTTGTGATCTCTTGGCTGCACACCAATGGAAGTGTGACAGGGCAACATAGAGGTTCTTAGTCATCAAAAGGTGACGAAATCACGAACATGTAGGTAAAGTGGTACAACCTCTGCAGAGTGTTAAAAACTATCATGATAGTCGTGCTCCCGGTTAAGAGCACCTGGACAACTTCCATGATTAGAATTGGACTTGAAATTTTGGGATGGTTGGTCTTGTTTTGTTGTCACTTGAGTATAGTCGGTACATGAAAGTATATAGAATTGGCATATGGTATTAAATTAATGGTTGGCTGGTATTAATTGATTGCGAGGGTAAACAACAATTGTTGCATTTATGGTATGATAATTACTTGGGTCATGAAGGGAAATAAACTCACATAGACATGATAGGCTGCTTTTACATGTTTATGAAATGTACTTTTCTACAATTAGCCATTTTATTCCAATCATTTGTTTAGGCACATGTCATGTATTCTCACACTTGCTGAGTATGACACATACTCACCTTGCAACCCCCCCCCCCCCCCAACAGCTACTGGAGATAATTGGGAGTACCCTGAGGATCACGCGGAGTACTAGGTTGCGTACCACCGTCAATTGCCCGTGGAATGGAGTCGTGCTACTTAGTTTATTTTTCCGCTGCATTAATTAGGGTTATGTCATTTGTGAACTATTGGGTTATTGTAATAAAGTACTTATTTAATAGTTGAGACGTGGTTAAATTCTGTATATCGTTTGTGATGCAACCGTTTATGTGTGATGAACTTCCTAAACACACATATGCGTTACGCTTGGTTCATATTCGGAACCGGGTGTCACAAATTGGTATCAGAGCCGCGTTGACCGTATGATGCAAGCCTAGGTAGAATGGACACTCAAGAGCACTTAGGAACACTCTTCTAATCTGCTATTTTCGAAAAATTTTGCTGCTGTTTTGTTTCATTAATTTCAGCTGCAAAAAGTATCGATAGCCGCTGCGTTTCCAATGCAATTTAAAGCAGTGAACAACATAAGACAATGCTGTTTTTGCCGCTTCAATTTTTGCGTAAAGTGTGTGTTTTGCCGCTGTTATGTGTGGGTAAAATTATTGTGTTGGCTGCTGCATTTTCTCCCTCTCTTTTCGTTCCTTTGGGACAGCTGCACCGCTCTTTTTCCGTTATTTTAGCTGCTTCAATTTTCAGATTTATATTCCATTATTCTTTCCTATAATGTATTCTCGTTTTCTATAGATGCCGATTACTAGGAGTGCAGCCCGCAAGAGCACCTGTCCGCTGCCCCTTGGAAGTGGACTTAACCCCATTGAGCTTGACGAGCAGAAGCAAGAGGAGGGGAACATCCAGCCCGAGGAGGAGGAACCTAACCAGTTGAACACTATGGAGGAGGATCTGGAGGAGTCTGAGCCATTTGAGGAGAACATGGATGAGGATCCTAATGAGGAGTACTACGTGCCATCTTCAGATGAGGAGGACAACGGAGGTGAAAATGGAGGGGAATCACAACCCGGTGCGGATGAGAATGGACCCGACAGCCCCCAGTTTCCCCAAGTTGAGGAGATTTGGACTACTGGAACCGATGGAGGACATGCATCTCGAGAACTGATGGAATTCTTTTATCCCCGTTGCATGTGTGCTAACTACTTTGTGAAGATCTCTCGTCCCGGACGAGACGAATGGCATGCTGAGGTTCTCATCTTCTACCTCAACAAAGTGGTCTCATAGCATTATGCTCCCACCTGGAGGTCTACTCAGAAGGATGCTATGGATGATGCTGCATGGGCGGCACTCATGAGTTTGTGGCATACTCTCCGCATTGAGCTTGAGAACACCACGTTTGAGCTGCACCCTCAGCGGAAGAGTGGTACAGGGAGGATAATTGGACCACAAGAAGCTTCAGACAATCTTACAGCAATGGATAGGTCTCAAAAGACATTATTGGACATGGGCAATCGCTATGCAACCGCATAAGGGGAGATCCACTACCTTCGCAAGGAGCTAGCTCATTTGGAAGCCAACTTGGAGATGAAGGAATGTGAAGCAATCAGAGAACCGTGGTCACCCAAGAGAATCTAGTCCCCTACATCACCATGGCGCAACCCCATGACATCCGCGTAGCCAAGGCCGCACTCACCGCCTCACAATTAGTATTTTGTAATAAGAATGCTTAGAATCGTATTAGTTTTAAATAGTGTGGTGCGCTGAATTTTTGTCTGGTGCTTGTTTGAGTGCTTGTGTGCTTAGTTGTGTGTTGTGGGACACTTCGGCAAATGTCCACATCCGCATATAGTAGAGAGTTGTGGGATGCTTCGGCACTTGTCCATGTCCTCATATAGGTCTATATTAATAAAGGATTGTTTAGTGTCACATACCTTGATGAATATAGTTGGGGCGTTTCTTTTCAAATTCTATATTCTTCTATATCCACCTTTCTTTCGCCAACCGATGGTGAGAAATCGCAACAAGAGGGATGCCAATAATGAGGAGGAGCGCAATGAAGTACCTCAGAACAACCAGGTACATGCTCATGGACCTATCAATATTGAACAGCTGTTAGCTATGCAGAACCAGCTCATGCAGACCATGATACAGACAATGGGACAGTTGCAAGCTGGTAACAACAATCAGCCTCATATACCGCCACCGCCACCACCCCCGCCGCATCATAACCGTTCGGGAGAGTTCATGAGGACCAGGACACCTACCTTTGCACAAGCCACATACCCAATGGAAGCGGATGATTGGCTGAAGTCCGTTGAGAAGAAACATGCTATTGTCCAGTGCACTGATAGAGAGAAGGTTCTCTTTGCATCACATCGACTAGTTGGAGCAGCTGCTGACTGGTGGGAAGCTCTTTGCAACGCTCATGATAATCAGGAGGCAATCACTTGGGCTGAGTTTAAGCAGAGTTTCCGTTCTCACTATGTACCTGAGGGAGTTATGATACTGAGAAGACAAGAGTTTGAAAACCTCAGGCAAGGAAGGATGAGTGTGATTGAGTATCTCAATAAATTCACTCAACTACCAAGATATGCTCCAGAAGACATCAACACGGATAGTATGAAGTAGTATCTGTTTATGAGGGGTCTCAACAATGAAATTCAAGTCCAGTTGCTCAACACTGACTATCCAAACTTCCATAAGTGGGTTACAAAGGCTATTGTGGTTGAGAACAAGATTCGTGAGATGGAGCGGGACAACAAGAGGAAGATGCCACATCATGGACCGCAGCAAGGAAGCAATGTTCGTCCCCGCTATGCACCACCAACTGCACCATACTACAACCCATCTGCTCCTGCATACCGCGCTACTTATCCACCGTGCCCAAATCAGCCACCGCAGCAACGCCCCACCATGCAAGCGCCTCGCTATCTTGTGCCACCTGCGCCGCATCCTAACACGGTGGCAAATGCTCAAAACCAGCTGCGCCCTAGCTTCCCTAATGCTAAGGGGTGTAAGACATGCTATGTGTGTGGAGAGGTCGGGCATTTTGCAAGTCAATGCCCCAGAAGAAACTATGGACCGATGAACAATGCACCAAGGCCAAATTACCTGCGACCAAATGGAGGAGCACCACAAGGAACCGTGGACAGTAGAATTTTGATCGTGGCAATGTGAATCATGTCTCCACTGAGGAAGCCCAGCAAGCTGATGACGTCGTGATTGGTATGTTCCTTGCCAACTCCAACCCCATGACTGTTTTATTTTATTCGGGAGCATCTCATTCATTCATCTCTTCAAAGTATGTTGCCAAGTACACTTTTCCTATATCTCATATGAAGCAAACTATGCTAGTAAATTCTCCTGGCGGAGAGATGCGGACAAATATAGTTTGTCTAAAAGTAAGCATTAAAGTAAGGGGGTAGACTTTCTCGCAAACCTCATAGTCTTGGACTCCCAAGGAATAGACATAATACGTTGAGCAAGTATAATGGAGTCATTCAATGTGCCGAGAGGATTGTGCAGTTGACAAGTGAACGCGATACACGCATTGAAGTTGAGGCAGCCCAACCTGCAAGAGAGAAAGCGATGCTGAATCACGTGGAGGGTGTGACATTGGAAAGCATTCCGATCGTCCGTGAGTACCCAGATGTGTTTTCAGATGAGTTGCTAGGTATTCCACTTGCTCGTGACATAGAATTCGCTATTGAGTTGATACCCGGAACTGCACCTATAGCTAAGAGGCCGTATAGGATGCCTCCTAAGGAATTTGCAGAGCTCATGAAGCAAATTTAAGAGCAGCTAGAGAAGGGTTTTATACGCCCAAGATCATCCCCGTGGGGAGCACCAGTGCTCTTCGTAGATAGGAAGGATGGAACCTAGAGGATGTGTGTGGACTATAGGTCTTTCAACAAAGTGACAATAAAGAACAAGTACTCACTGGCCCATACATAGGATTTGTTCGACCAAATGAAGGGTGCCTGTATTTTCTCCAAGATTGACTTGTGGTAAGGATACTTCCAAATAAAGATTAGACCATGAGATATACCCAAGACAACATTTCAAACACGATATGGGTGCTATGAGTACACCGTCATGTCATTTGGATTGACGAACGAGCCTGCGTACTTTATGTATCACATGAATAAGATCTTCATGGAATATCTTGATAAGTTTGTCGTAGTGTTCATTGATGACATTATGATATACTCGAAAAGTGAGGAAGAACATGAAGAACACTTGAAGCTTACATTGCAGAAGCTACGGGAACACCAATTGTATGCCAAGTTCAGTAAATGTCAATTCTGGTTACGGGAAGTCTCTTTCTGAGGCCATATTATTTTCGGGGGAGGAGTATCATTTGACCCAAGGAAAGTGAGTGATGTGCTTAAGTGGGAACTGCCACGGAATGTCAAGGAAATTCAGAGTTTCCTTGGAATGGCTGGATATTACCACCGATTCATCAAGGATTTCTCCAAAATAGCCAAGCCTATGATCGAATTACTCATGAAAGGGAAGGCATTCTGATGGACTCAAGCTTGTCAAGATAGCTTTGAGGAGTTAAAGAAAAGGTTGACAACTGCGCCGGTGTTAGTATTACCGGACATGAGCAAGAGTTTTGAAATATATTGTGATACGTCAAGACAAGGATTAGGATGTGTGCTCATGCAAGGAGGCCAAGTGGTAGATTATGCATCAAGACAACTAAAGAAACATGAGTTGAATTATCCAACGCACGACCTTGAACTTGTAGCCGTGGTACACAGCTTGAAGATATGGAGACATTATGTTTTTGGTCACCGATGTGATATTTATACGGATCACAAGAGTCTCAAGTATATATTTACGCAAACGGATCTGGATTTGAGGCAACGCCAATGGTTGGAGCTCATCAAGGATTATGATGTGGGAATCAACTATCACCCAGGGAAGGCTAATGTTATGGCCGATGCTTTGAGCCGAAAAGGAGTAAGCCACCAACTCACAGTCTGGGATCTGCCATCCGAGTTATGCAAGGAGTTTGAACGGTTGAACCTTGGATTCATAAATGAGATGGGAACAATGGAAGTCAACAAAACATTAGAGCAAGAAATATGGGAAGGACAGACCAAGGACAAGGAAATACAGGAAATCAAGGAAAAGATCCAATAAGGAAGAGAATTCAGATTTCATGAGGACGAACAGGGTACCTTATAGCTTGGAAAGAGGATTGTGGTACCTAATGTTAGGCATATTCGGGAAACAATATTGAAGGAGGCACATGACTCACCTTACTCAATTCATCATGGTTGTACAAAGATGTACAAAGACTTAAAGACATGCTATTGGTGGGCTAGCATGAAAAAGGACATAGCTGAATATGTAGCGTTGTGCGACACGTGCCAACGAGTGAAGGCAGAACATCAAAGGCCAGCTGGATTATTGCAACCATTGAAGATCCCGAAATGGAAGTGGGAAGAAATTGGAATGGACTTCATAGTTGGGTTACCACGTACTCAGTCCGGTTACGACTCAATTTGGGTAATTGTGGATCGCTTAACCAAGTCAACTCATTTTGTCCCTGTGAAGACCAAATATATAGCTGCACAGTTGGCTGAAATATACATGGAGCATATTGTGTGTCGACACGGAGTACCGAAGAAGATAGTCTCGGATAGAGGTTCTTAGTTTACCTCTAGATTTTGGCAGAAATTGCATGAAGCAATGGGAACAAGGTTGAACTTCAGTTTGGCATATCACCCTCAAACGGATGGACAAACCGAGAGGACCAACCAAATTTTGGAAGACATGTTAAGATATTGTGCTTTAAAGCATGGGAAAGGTTGGGATAAAAGTTTGTCGTATGCTGAATTCTCGTACAACAATAGCTACCAAGCCAGTTTGAAAATGTCACCCTATGAAGTATTGTACGGAAGGAAGTGTAGGACACCCTTGTTTTCGAATGAAACCAGAGAGAATCAAGTATTTGGTCCTGATGTGTTACGGGATGCTGAAAGACAAGTTCAAATAATACGGGAAAACTTAAAGGTTGCCCAGTCTTGACAGAAAGCTTATGCGGATAATAGGCGAAGGAGTATGACTTTCGAAGTTGGAGATTTTATATACCTCAAAGTGTCACCTATCAGAGGTCAGCGATGGTTTAACATCAAAGGAAAGCTGGCACCATGTTACATCGGACCATTAAAGTGTTTGGACAAATGAGGAGAAGTAGCATATCGACTTGAGCTGCCGGCGTATCTCTCCGATGTACACGACGTGTTTCACGTCTCTCAACTCAAGAAGTGTCTCAGGGTGCCGGAAGAACAAGTGTCGATGGATGAGTTAGAACTTCAGGAGGATTTGTCCTATGTCGAGCAACCTATCAAGATCTTGGACATGAAGGAAAGGGTCACGAGGAATAAGAGGATTTGTTGGTGCAAAGTGCAGTGGAAACACCATACGGAAGCCGAAGCTACGTGGGAACGAGAAGAAGACCTGAAGGCAGAATTCCCTCATCTTTTCTCCACACTATCGAATCTCGAGGGCGAGATTCACTTTAAGGGGCATAGGTTTGTAACACCCTCAATCTTTGCATCATGCATTGCATACATGTTCATGCATTAAACATTAATAGGGTAAAAGAAAGATAATAAAATATAAAACATACATGTGCAAACATATGTAGCAAAAGAAGAAAAGAAGAAAATAAAAATATGAAACATGTATTAGGGGACAAATATAAAAGTAATTATAATATATATATATATATATATGAATTTGTGAAACCTAAAGAAACAAATGAAAAAAAAAATATAAATAAATAATATATATAATAATATACATATATAAAAAATTATTTGTATATGTAAAAGAAAAAAAAATCAACACCGCCCGCTGGCCAGGCCGAGCCGGCCCAGCCAGCATTCACCCGGCCGAGCACCCCCGCGTGCAGCGCGCCTGCACTGCTCGCTCCCACGCCGGAGCCCACGCGCTAGCGCGCCCAGAGCGCCCCGCCGCCCGAGTGACCGAGCCGGTCGACCGCGCCCCGTGCCCGACCGACTCGGCCTCTGGCCACGGTACCGCTTCGGTACCGATTCCTCCCTGCCGCGCCTATATAAACAGCCGTAGTGTTTCATATTTTTCTCGGTACTAGAAAAATAGCGCCGCCGCCAGAGAAAAAGCGAGAAGCCCTAGCTCAGATGAAAAGAACAGAAGCACCAGAGGCTGCACCGCCAGGGGAAGAAGATGGAAAAAAGGAAGAGAAGAGCCGGAGTTCGTTGTGTCGCCGTCATCGTGCCGCTGGAGGACCTTGTGCCATCTACTTCGTCTACGCGTCGTCCCCATCCCGCGTTCTTGGAAGCCATCTCGTCTACGGTAGGCCACGTTTTCCGATGCGAATTTTAGCGAACGTATTGAATCTAATAGACGTAAATTGATCGTAGTCGCATCATCTTTTTATTTTCAGCAGCACTAATTCTTGCTAAAACCCCATAAACTCATATAACCATGTATGAACTAGTTTCATCTAATTAATAAACAACCGTAGTTAATTAATTATTTGACTTTGCATTCATGCATGCCATTGCATGTTGATTAATTTGTGTGCATCGTATTGAATTGTATGTATTTTCTTGTATGTGTAACCACGCGTAGAGGGATGTGCTCAAGAGGTAGCATACGAGGATTTCCAAAACCAAGACTTTGAAGCGTTTGAGCAACCACATCCGTCGGAGCAAGGCAAGTGTCCTTGATCATATTGACCCCGTTTTATTAAATGTTTTGTTTGCGAACTTGCATGCTCGTGTCAATATAATGGGAAACCCATACGTAGGAGTTTACTAGCGTTGTTTGCCACCCCTTTTCGATGGGATATACATGATGAGTCGGGTATGGGTATTTTTCTTTTTGCACCACATTGCTACATGGGTTATGGGTAACTTAAATAATGTGGTTGACAACCTTAAATATGAGAACTTGGGATGGTAATAAGATGATGATTAATTTAGCAACATATAATTTAGGAGATCTAGCAAGCATGGTTTTGTGGAATGGGTTGGATGATACGGTGGTTTTGCTTGCCTCAGATCTAAGGACCAGTTCATGCGAGAATATGCCAGGACAACAGTGCCACCACAAGGCCAAGTATGGGTGCGGCGTAGCTGAATAATTAGGAGCGCTGCTAGTATTGTATGGACCATTGGATGGCGCGGGGAATGGGAGTCGGGGAGGGCTACCCTGGGATCCGCATGGCACATGAGGGGGCCCGTGGGTGGGAGAACAGAGATTCAAGCCTGCTGGTGAAACCTTAGTGGGCCCGTATATACTAGTAGTCCCTTTTGAAAGGCTATTTTGTGATCTCTTGGCCACACACCAACAGAAGTGTGACAGGGCAACATAGAGGTTCTTAGTCGTCGAAAGGTGACGAAATCACGAACTTGTGGGTAAAGTGGTACAACCTCTGCAGAGTGTTAAAAACTATCATGATAGCTGTGCTCCTGGTTAAGAGCACCTGGACAACTTCCATGATTGGAATTGGACTTGAAATTTTGGGATCGTTGGTCTGGTTTGGTTGTCACTCGAGTATAGTCGGTACATGAGAGTATACAGAATTGGCATGTATTAAATTAATGGTTGGCTGATATTAATGGATTGCGATGGTAAACAAGAATTGTTGGATTTATGGTATGATAATTACTTGGGTCATGAAGGTAAATAAACTCACATAGACATGATAGGCTGCTTTTACATGTTTATGAAATGTACTATTCTGCAATTAGACATTTTATTGCAATCATTTTTTTAGCCACATGTCATCTATTTCCACACTTGCTGAGTACGACACGTACTCACCCTTGCAAACCCCCCCCCCCCCAACAGCTATAGGAGATAATTGGGAGTACCCTGAGGATCACGCGGAATACTAGGTTGCGTACAGGCGTCAATTGCCTGTGGAATGGACTCGTGCTGCTTAGTTTATTTTTCTACTGCATTAATTAGGGTTATATCATTTGTGAACTATTGGATTATTGTAATAAAGTACTTATTTAATAGTTGAGACGTGGTTGAATTTTGTATATCATTTGTGATGCAACTGTATATGTGTGATGATCTTCTTGGGCACACATATGCGTTACGCTTGGTTCATATTCAGAACCGGGTGTCACATACAAGCACAGTACACAGCGGAATATAGTATGTAACTTGAAAGTATTGAGTCAATGAAATTAAGTGTAACACAAAATAACTTTGCTTTCAATGTTTTAACGTAAGATGGACAAGATCAAATAAACCCTAGAATATGATATGAAAAACTTAAGAATAAGTTTGACACAAGAGTTTACCCCTTGTTCGGTTCCCACAAAGGCAACATACGTCTACGTTGAGGAGCCCACGAAAGGATCAGGTCTTCACTGACCCTAACCTCGTCGAATCGCCACGAAGGCCAATTCTCTTTCACTACCACAAGGGTAAATCACAAATTTCAAGTGGCCTTCTCACAAGTTGAGGGCTCCCCAAGATTACAAGTCAAACACCACCAAGAACACACTCTTAAGATCAACAATGAAACAACAGAAGTGTGTTAGAGAATCAAACCCAAGAGCTCCAACGAGTGGAATCGTATCTCTCCTTTGATCCAAAGTGAATCCTCAAGGATTTGATCTTTCTTGCATTGGATTGCATGGAGAGATGTGTTTTCTAAGCTATTAGAGGGTGTGATGGCGCATGGAGTCAAGAGTATTGAAAGTAGGGCCATGCACATCTATTTATGTGACACCCGGTTCCAAAAATGAACCATGTGAACGCATATGTGTGCCCAGGATGTTCAACACACATACACGAGTGCATTCACAAAAGAGTATACAGAAAATTACCACATAACAAGATTAGTTAACCAAATTTTATTACACAAACCATATTATCCTCGAATACAAGTTCTAATGAATACTAATAACCAGTTCAACTAATGCAGTGGAAATAACATAAATAAGCAAACTAAACAGCAGCATAAGCGATAGGGTACCGCAGCTCCAATCAACACCACAGGCAAAGCTGACGGTAGACACGACCTATAACTCCCCATTATTGCCATTAAACTCCCAATCCTGACCTACAACTATTGGGGGGATTGCAAGAGTGAGTACATGTCGTACTCAGCAAGTGTGGAAAGTATGACATCTGGCTGATTCAAATGACGAATATAATAATGCTGGAGTGTTGAAAAGTACATTAAAACATTTGAAAAGCAATATATTACATGTATATGAAGTAAACCCATTATAAGACATGTAGTTATCAGAATACCAGTCCATATTCCATATCCATCATCGTATACCAATATCCATATTCGATACCAGAATTCAATTCATAATGATCCATAACCATAATACCAACCATAACCATCCCAAATGCCAATTTTCCTCTAATCATGTGAGGGTCCAGGGTGCTCATAACCGGGAGCACAGCTATCATGATAGTTTTAGACACACCCTGCAGAGGTTGTATCGCTTTTCCCACGTAATTGTGATTTTATAACCTTTCGATGACTATAGAACCTCAATTATGTTGTCTCACACTTCCATAGGTGTGTGGCCAAGAGATGAGAAATAGCCTTTACAAAGGGAATACTAGCCTATTTAGACCCCACTGAGGTTTCAGTGGTGGCGATGTCTCCAAGTAAGCACATCTTCAACCAAGGGCCCCCTCTTGAGCCATTCGGATCCCAGGGTAGTCCCACAAATCATCAACAAACTCAATCCGACTACCCCTTCCCCGAGCGTCCTTAATTGTCCAAATAGCACTGGCAATGCCCTAATTAATCATCTACGCCACACCCATACTTGGCCTTGTGGTGGCACTGTTAATCCTGGATGGTCGCTCCATGAACCGATCCTTAGATCTAAAGCAAGAAAAACCACCATAACATCCAACCCATCCATGTACCAGGCTTGCTTAGATCACCCATTACGATATCATATTTAACCATTTCATGTCAACAACAATCTCATCGACACATAATTAAATTAAGTAGTGTAGTTGTTCTTCCATCCCAATTAATTAAGCGAAGCAAAAAGGTAAAAATCCCATCCCGACTCTCTACCATATATTCCAGGTGACAAGGGTGGTTAAACAAAGCTAGTAAACTTCCTACCATAGGATTCCCATCAAATTGACACAAGCATGCAGTTTGCAAACAAAACACTTTTTTTAAAACAGGATCAATATGCTTCAAGGACACTTGCCTTGCTCTTGGGATTGGTTCGGGTCAAAGACTTAAAACTCTTGGTGTTGTAGATCCTCCGCACCACTCTCTAGCGCAAATCCGTCTAATCCGCACAATAACCATACATGACAAGAAACACAATCAAAGAGTGCACAAATACTAATCAATATGACATGACATGCATGATTAATGCAAATGCATAGTAGAACTTGTTAATAGATTGCTTTTCATGATCACTAACTAGTTCTAATAGCTTTTAACAAGTTTATACAGGTTTGGATGTGATTAGATATAATTTTAGAATTAATTTGACAAAATTTAACCAGGAAAATCGGACTAGTCTGTAGAAGGTCGGACTAGTCCGCACTTCGCAGAACTAGCGAACTAGGGTTTTCTAGATTGACGTAAATTTTGGAAAACAGGGTCGGATTCACGTAAGAAAAATAGAATAGGAAGTATACCAGGTGTTTAGGACTCCAAAGAATCAAGAAACTTGGAGGTAACACTTGGATCTTGATGATTTAGGGTTGATGATGGACTTGGAGATGAATTGGTTATGAAGAACGAAACTTGATGGAGATCTTGATCTTCTTTCATTTCCTCCTCTTCTTATTCTTTCTTGAGATCTCCTCCTCCCTCCTTGATGGTTGCTGTCCACGAACTAGGGTTTGGGTGGGGTGGAAAAGTGGCAAAAAGATGTCAAGCCAAGGGGTGGGGTTGTTTATATAGAGGTGGAGGCTAGGGTTAGATAGAATTCGAGTTTGAGATGAGTAGAGGCCGGTTTAGAGTCCCTCATGGGCTTTAAAAGAGTTAGGCACGACGTCCCTAGGCCCACTTAACGTGAAACCCAAGAAACAAGTCGTACAACAAAAGATCAACCCGAAGTCGCGAAATATCAGACAAGTCCGAGAAGGACCTGACTAGTCCGAAGTTAGTGAGAAAGAAATCAGACAAATTTGGCAAAAAATCGGACAAGTCCGACTTTAGTCAGAGTGGAAAATGGACAAGTCCTGGGACTTAGCAAATTTTCAAGGATTCTTGGAACACCGCACTAGTCCGCATAAAATCGGACAAGTCCAAAAGTGTCCAGAGGCAAAATCAGACTAGTCTGCAGCAAAAACGGACAAGTCTGATCGAGGTCAGAGAAAAATCGGACTAGTGTGCACCAAAATTGTACTAGTCTGCGCTTTCCAGAATTTCATGTAAGGTTTTGTTCCAAATCAATTTTAAACTCATTCCTCTTTATGTGGATTAATATTAAACATGTATATGAATGTATGTAGGGCATGATGCATGAAAATGAGGGTGTTGCAAACCTACCCCCCTTAAAATGAATCTCGCTCTCGAGATTCGACGTGGGAGAGAAAAGATAGGGAAATTCCTTCTTAAGATCATCCTCCAATTCCCATGTTGCTTCTTTTTCTGTGTGGTGCTTCCATTGAACTTTATACTATCTAATAACCTTGTTCCTCGTGTCCCTCTCCTTGGATTCCAAAATTTTGATCGGTCGTTCAGCATAAGTCAAATTTTCCCCTAATTCCAATCCTTCCATTGGCACTTGTTGTTTTGGTACTCTCAAACACTTCTTGAGCTGGGAAACATGAAAGACATCATGGACATCGGAATGATGAGTTGGCATCTCCAACTAATACGCTACTTCTCCTCTTTTGTCCAATATCTTGAATGATCCAATGTAGCGAGGTGCTAGCTTACCTCTTATGTTAAACCTCTTATGACCCCTCATTGGAGACACATTGAGGTAAACAAAATCTCCCACTTCAAAGGCTAATTTCCTTCTCCTATTGTCCGCATAGCCTTTTTGTCTTGATTGGGCAGCCCTCAAGTTTTCACGAATTATTTGGACTTGCTTTTTTGCTTCTTGCAACACATCCGGACCAAAATACTTGAGTTTCTCTTGCCTCACTCCAGAATAAAGGTGTCCTACACTTCCTTCCATAAAACGCTTCATATGGTGACATTTTCAAGCTTGCATTGTAACTATTGTTGTATGAAAATTCTGCATATGGCAAGCTCTTGTCGCAACCTTTTCCATGCTTTATAGCACAAGCTCTTAACATGTCCTCCAAAATCTGATTGGTCCTCTCGGATTGTCCATCTGTTTGAGGGTGATATGCCGAACTAAAGTTCAACCTTGTTTCCAATGCTTCATGCAATTTCTTCTAAAATCTGAAGGTAAATTGAGAACCTCTATCCGAGACTAGATGAGATCATGCACATTATAATTGCACCTACAAACATGACACAATGTTTATTTGTTTGGGAACCTGTATTAATTGAATGTCCAGTCTTATATGATGGACAAGATCAAGATGGCGCACTATGTCGTCCAACCTTGGCCTCCTCCATTCATGTATACAAAAAGATTTGATGGCGTTGCACATTTGGACTAACACATGAGAGAAGATGAACTTGAGTCGAGGATGACTCCAATTCAAGAAGCGGAGGATTATGAGGAAATCACGTCTATGGATACAAACAACACTCCATTGAACATACAAGATGCAATCAATAGATTTCATACACAACAATTAATTTAAGAGGTGAGCTCGTTCTTATATGTTTCCTTATATGGTTTTGAGCATAGATTGCTACCTAATGATTTAATTGTAATTAGGATCCGTGGATAGGTTCAAGGAGTACTTGGAGGAAGTATTAGGGACGTGGAGGACCAAAGAAATCGTTCAAAGAAGATGGAAAATGAGCCAAACTCAAAATCGTGTCCAACTCAGAGTCCAGGAGCAGAACGCACTAAAACGGACACCCAGGACGCATAGAACTCCGTTTTGGACGTTCTACATATGCACGGAAAAGGGGAGAGGATAACCTTTCAAATGGATCTGGTATCATGTCAAAATTCATTGGGAGTCGACAGGAATCGTCGAAAAATATCTAGTGTAGAATCTGTCAGGATGCTGCGTCACCGTATTGGGCCATTGGGCCCTTTATCAAGTCTAAGTCCATTATTTTCATGTCTTATGGTTAGGTAATGACCCCAACACCCCCTTGGACGTCCTCCCACCTATATATACTCCATAGTAGCCGCCATAAACGATTGGGTTTTGCTTAGATTAATCTGTTATACACAGTTTCGCCGTTCATCGGTTTGTGAGACCCCAATTTAGCAATTCATATTGCTTCTAACTTGTTCTTGCTTGTGTTCTCGGTTGCACTTGCAGGTATTAGCCTTCTTGGCGAGGTCAATCGTGTGCAGCACGGTTGATAACCAACGGGGCGGTGGTGTTGTGATTGCAGGGGTTTTTCGTGTTCTACTCGAGAGCATCAGATCATCAACACCGAGTTCTCCACCTCAATCGACTTATCCATTACCTTTCGGCAGATCGGGCCTAAACCTTCTTTTCAATTGGTATCATATTTCTAGGTTGCCCATTAGGTAATTCATCTATCCATTACATTAGTTTTGTTTTTCATACCCAGAGTCCACAAAAAAAAAGCAACAAAAAACTTGCAGTTTAGTAGATCTGTAAATTACATTGTTCAAACCACCATTGAGCCTTTGCAACTTGTTTTCAGTTTGGTTTTGTTGATTTTGTGTCCGTTGTTGAGTCATATTGCTGGTTTAGAAAGTGTTTTTGGTCTTAGTTTGAGTTTTGCATTGTGTTTATTCATCCTTTTGAATCACATCATCACGTCCAGATTAGATTCATCTCTGTCTAGTTTGGTATTTTCATCATATATCACTCATACGAACTCGGATTTTTTAGTTCTTGTACTTTATCGAAATCCTAAGAAGTTATCTACAACTTTCGTATTCATACTCTTCCCAGTAAACGGAGCTATCATGGTCAAAAGCTTATTAGTTCTGAATCAGTTCTCAACCTAGAATTTCTGAACCGTCTGTATTTCGGAGACAATATCTCCTATTGTTCTTGTCCAAAATAGGTCTTCCATATATTGAAATTAAAGAGAAGATACGTATCTATAATATTTCTGTTGTAAGTTGTTCTATTTAGAGCCTCTAAGTGTGCCTATTTGTCTTTGGAAGATTGAGAAGAAAATCTGCGATAGACACATGAGATATCTCTGATTGGTTTTTATTGTTTTCTTCATTTGCAGCACATTCTGAGAAAAGAAAGACAAAAGAAAAAGACAAGTGCAAAACAAGATACAAAAGCCGCAAAAAAATAGGAGAAAAAAACAAAAAAAACAGAAGTGCTTGCATCCTTTGTGTCATCTAGTTTTGTCTCATGTCTTGCTTGCTTGAACTACTAGGAACACATTTAGGCCAGCAACATTGACAAGTACTATGGACACTTATTCAACTTTACTATCTGATTTCATTGTTGCTAATCCTTGCTACATATAAAGTTCCATCCAAGCTACACTTTACTCTTGAGCAGAATCGATAGACCTTTGCAATCATCCCACGCTTAATTGGTTTCTTCATACTGGCCACCATTTGCCACCTGCAGTGTCGGTAAGAACACTTTTAAAAGCGTGGTAAGACGCTTGAGAGTGTGTGATTCCACTTCCACATTGCCGTTATCCTTTGTAGTTGATAGGGATAACATATTTTTTTGTTGTCTTCTGTGTGCTACTAACAATGTCAGGTAAAAGCAAGAATCATACATTATATGTTGAGATGAATGACATGATGAAGACGACGATGGAGTTGCTTGCTAAGAATCAAACATCAACCAAAGTTTAACATGACATTCAAACCATCTTTACAACTCCTTCCACATAAACTAATTACATTCTCCCATCTCTTCCTTCTTATGGTGGTTTTGGTTACGATGAATATATTGCTTGGGAAATAGAGTTGGATAAAGCTTTTGGACAATGTCATATGTGTGAGAGGAGAAAGATTAGAAATGTTGCAATTGCATTAGTAGATTGTGCATTAACTTGGTGGAACAATTTAAATGAATTAGAAAAACCTCAAACATGTAAAGAAACAAAAATTCTTATGCGAGAAACTTTTGCTAATAACTATGTGCAAAGAAGAAATTCAACAATTTGAGGGCAGGTCCTTGTTGTACATCCTCTTGTGGCTAATCTTTTGCAGGACAATGTAGAAAGGAATGCAACTGGTGCGAAAAAATGAGGTGATACAATATTTTTTGTGAACTTTCTGATTTATCCGTTCATATTTCGACAACAATTACTACAGAAAATGAGAATCAAGGTAATGCACTTGATACTACACTTATCGATGTTGAGAAGTTTTTGAATGTCTCAAATTTTTCTCTCAATCATTCTATTGGACAACAACAACTTGAGGAGCCTTTTATGAAAACACTATTATACCTAGTTGATTTTCCTACTGATTCTTATGGTAAAAATGAGTTTTATGCTGACAATTATATTGTATCGATGCTAGAACAAGTCAATGAATTTGATACTTTATTACCCACTTGTGCTGCAATTAAGAATTTGATTCCAATTACTTGTGAAAATGATGAACTGAAATTGTTGTCTTCTCCAAATACCTTGGGATATATTGAATTTGACACTCTTTATGATCTAGATATTGTCAAGAGGAGAATATTTTTCCAATCTGAATTGCCTTTGTTAAGTAGAAATATTTTTCATGCCATAGGCAACTATGAAGATAGTGGTGAATTTATGGTGTATAAAGTTTACATATGTTCCGATGTGCAAGCTCCTTTTGTTCTACAACAACATGGTAAAGTAAATAAATGCACTAATGCTAATAATGCCTTGTCAAGTTTTTCTAGTATTTTTTCCTTGCAGCATAGACAACAAATAAAAGAGAAGCATTGTTCGCTATGGTTGTGCAATATGGACGACGCTCATATTATCCCCAGAAGCCTCTTTCCCGGACATACGAGCAAGCCGAGGACGACTTGTCATAAAGAAGGGGAGAATGATGAGATCATGCACGTTATCATTGCACCTACAAACATGACACAATGTTTGTTTGTTTGGGATCCTGACTCAAGTGAATGTGCACTCTTAGTTGATGGACAAAATCAAGATGGCGCACTATGTCGTCCACCACATTGGCCTCCTCCATTCATGCATACAAAAAGATTTGATGGCGTTGCACATTTGGACCAATACATGAGAGAAGATGAACTTGAGTTGAGGACGACTACAATTCAAGAAGGAGAGGATGATGAGGAAATCACTTCTATGGATACAAACAACACTCCATTGAACATAAAAGATGCAATCAATAGAGTTCATACACAACAATTAATTTTAGAGGTGAGCTCGTTCTTATATGTTTCCTTATATGGTTTTGAGCATAAATTGCTACCTAATGATTTAATTGTGATTAGGATCCATGGAGAGGTTCAAGGAGTACTTGGAGGAAGTATTAGGTACGTGGAGGACCAGAGAATTCATTCAAAGGAGATGGAAACCGAGCCAAACTCAAAATCGTGTCCAACTCGGAGTCCAGGAGCAGTACGCACTAAAACGGACACCCAGGACGCATACGAACTCCGTTTTGGACGTTATATATATGCACGGAAAGGGAATAGTATAACCTTTCCAATGGATCTGGTCCCATGTCAAAATTCTTTGGGTGTCGACAGGAATCTTTGAAACAATATCGAGTACAGAATCTGTCAGGATGCTGCGTCACCGTATTGGGCCATTGGGCCTTGTATCAAGTCTAAGTCCATTATTTTCGTTTCTTAGTGTTAGTTCACAACCCCAACACCCCCTTGGACATCCTCCCACCTATATATACTCCATAGTAGCTGCCATAAACAATTGGGTTTTGCTTAGATTAATCTGTTATACACAATTTTGCCGTTCATCGGTTTGTGAGACCCCAATTCAGCAATTCAGATTGCTTCTACCTTGTTCTTGCTTGTGTTCTCGGTTGCACTTGCAGGTATTAGCCTTCTTGGTGAGGTCAATCGTGTGCAGGACGGTTGATAACCAACGGAGCGGTGGTGTTGTGATCGCAGGGGTTTTTGTGTTCTACTCGAGAGCCTCGGATCATCAATGTCGAGTTCTCCACCTCAATCGACTTATCATTACCTTTTGAAAGATCGGCCCTAAACTTCTTATCACTATCTTTTTCGGAACTCCATGCAAACATACTATTCTTCCCATATACACTTCCTCCAATTCCTCTCCATTATAGGTTGTCTTGACGGGAATAAAGTGGGCAGACTTAGTTAACCGATCCACAATTACCCTAATTAAGTCGTAACCGGACTGAGTACGTGGTAAGCCAACTATGAAGTCCATACCGATCTCTTCCCACTTCCACTCCGGCGTCTTTAATGGTTGCAATAGTACAGCTGGCCTTTGATGTTCCGCCTTGACTCGTTGGCACACATCACACAGTGCTACGTATTCAGCTATGTCCTTCTTCATGCTATCCCACCAATAACACGTCTTCAAGTCTTTGTACATCTCTCTAAAACCAGGATGAATTGAGTATGGTGGGTCATGTGCCTCTTTTATTATTATCTCCCGAATATGCTTTACATTGGGCAAGACAATCCTCTTAGCAAGTCATAGGGTGCCACGTTCATCCTCATCAAATCTGAATTCTCTCCCTTCTTTGGTCCTTTCCTTGATTTCCCGAATTTGCTCATCCTTGGTCTGTGCCACTCGATTTCTTGCTCCAAGGTCGGATTTAACTCCATCATCCCCATCTCATTTATGAGTCCAAGATTTAACCATTCAAACTCCTTACATAACTCGGATGGCAACTCTCGAACTATGAGCTGATGACTTACTCCCTTTCTACTCAAAGCATCGGCCACTACATTGGCTTTTCCCGGATGATAATTGATCCCCAAATCATAATCTTTGATGAGTTCCAAACATCTCCGTTGCCTCAAATTCAGATCCGTTTGTGTGAAAATATACTTAAGACTCTTCTGATCCATATAAATTTCACACCTATGTCCAAGGATATAGTGTCTCCAAATCTTCAATGCATATACCACAACTGCAAGTTCCAAATCATGTGTGGGGTAATTCTGCTCATGTTTCTTCAATTGCCTCGATGCATATGCAACCACTTGACCTTCTTGCATAAGCATGCATCCAAGTCCTTGTCTCGATGCGTCACAATAAATATCAAAACTCTTGCTTACATCCGGCAATATCAAAACTGGGGCTGTAGTTAACCTCTTCTTCAACTCCTCAAAACTTTTTTGACAAGCTTGAGTCCAATGGAAAGCTTTTCCCTTCATTAGAAATTCCGTCATTGGCTTGGCTATCCTAGAGAAGTCCTTGATGAACCGACGGTAATATCCAGTCGTCCCAAGGAAACTCCTTATTTCCTTGACATTTTGTGGCAGTTCCCACTTCAACACGTCTCTCACTTTTCCGGGGTCAACCGATACTCCTCCTCCTAAGATGATATGACCCAAAAATGACACCTCTTTCAACTAAAACTGACACTTGTTGAACTTGGCATACAATTGATGCTCCCTCAATTTCTACAACGTAAGCCTCAAGTGTTCCTCGTGTTCCTTCTCATCCTTCGAGTAGATCATAATGTCATCAATAAACACTACTACAAACCTATCCATGTACTCCATGAAGACCTTATTCATGAGGTACATAAAGTACGCAAGTGCATTGGTCAATCCAAAGGACATCACGGTGTAATCATAAGATCCATACCGCGTCCTAAAAGCTGTCTTTAATATGTCCGATGGTCTAATCTTAATTTGAATGTATCCTGACCTCAAATCAATCTTAGAGAAGACACAAGCACCCTTCATCTGATCAAACTAGTCCTCTGTGGCAAGGTGTACTTGTTCTTGATTGTTACCTCGTTGAGAGCTTGGTAATCTACACACATCCTTTGGGATCCATCCTTCTTGTCCACAAATAGCACGGGCGCTCCCCAAGGTGAAGAACTAAAGCGAATAAAACCTTTCTCTAGTTGCTCTTGAATTTGCTTCATGAGCTCCGCTAATTCCATACGAGGCATCCTATACGGCCTCTTAGCTATAGGTGCAGTTCCAGCTATAAAATCAATAACAAACGCAATGTCTCGATAAGGTGGCATACCTGGCAACTCATCCGGAAAAACATCGAAAAATTCACACACCACCGGAATCTCCTCAATTGTGGCACCGTCCATATGATTCAGCTCCAATCGCTTCAGTGCGGTTTGAGATGCTTCAAATTCTATGGTGATCCCTTCTTCATTAGTCATCTTCACTGTCTTCGTGGAACACTCAATAACTCCATTGTGCTTCCTTAACCTATCCATACCAAGTATAATGTCCAATCCTTGAGAATCCAAAACAATGAGGTTGGCAGAGAAGTCTACCCCCCTTATTCTAAGTGTTACTTTTGGACATACTATATTTGTCCTCATCTCTCCTCCAAGAGACATAACCAACAGAGTAAAATTCATATGGGAGATAGGCAAACTATACTTGGCAACATACTTCGATGCAATGAATGAATGCGATGCTCCAAAATCAAACAACATAGTTTCGGGGTTGGAGTTGGCGAGAAACATACCAATGACCACATCATACGCTTGTTGAGCATCCTCCGTAGAGACATGGTTCAGGTTGCCACGAGCAAAATTTTGCTGTCCACGGCTTCCTTGCGGCTATCCTCCATTGGGTCTTGGGTTTTGCCTTGGTGCATTGCTTCCTTGACCAAGGCCTGACTTAGGACATTGATGCACAAACTGTCTAGATTCTCCACAAGTATAACACTTCTTTACTCCAACAGGATTATTGGGGCGAGATTGGTTCTGAACATGTGCACCAGAAAAATTAGCATGAGGTACAAAAGGCATTGGAGGCCTAAGTGCTTGCATAACAGGGAGTTGTTGCACGAACTGAGTTGGGCGCGGTGCATAACCAGGGCGCTGTATAGGAGTAGAGGAGCTGTAGTATGGCACACTAGGAGGTGCAAAGCGAGGGCACACATTACTTCCTTGTTGCTGTCCTTGATATGGCGCCTTCCTCTTGTTGTCTTGTTCCATCTCACGGACCTTGTTCTTATCCACAATTGCTTTGTCCACAAGCTTCTAAAAGTTGGCATAATCACAGTTGAGTAGTTGCACTTGGATTTCATTGTTCAAGCCTCTCATGAATAAGTATTGTTTCCGGCTGTCCCAACTAACATCCTCAGGCGCATACCTTGAGAGTTGAGTGAATTTCTTGAGATATTCACCCACACTCGATCTTCCTTGCCTCAAATTCTCAAATTCTTGCCTCTTCAGAATCATAACACCTTCCGGCACATAATGAGAATGGAAGCTCTCCTTAAATTCGGCCCAAGTAATTCTCTCTCAGTTCTCATGAGCATTGCATAAAGAATCCCACCAATCGGCAGCTGCTCCAACTAGTTGATGAGATGCAAATAAGACCTTCTCCCGACCACTGCATTGGACAATAGCTTGCTTCTTCTCCACGGACTTGAGCCAATCATCTGCATTCATAGGGTCAGCAGCTTGAGCAAAGGTCGGCGGCCTAGTCCACATAAACTCTCTCAACCGGTTATGAGGAGGTGGGGGTGGAGGCGGAGGTATGTGGAGCTGATTGTTGATGTTACCAGCCTGCAGCTGTCCAATAGTTTGTATCATGGTCTGCATGAGGTGGTTCTGCGTAGCCAAAAGCTGCTCAATGTTGATAGCTCCATGAGCAGGTCCTTGTCCACGGTTATTCTGAGGTGCTCCATTGTTCTCCTCTTCATTATTGCCATCCCTCTGGTTATGAGTCCTCACCATCTGAAGACAAGTAATAGGTAAGAATTAGAAAACGTCCCCAACTATATGCATCAAGGGATATGAAACTAGACAACTAACTAGCGTACATGGACATGGCAATGCTAAAGCATTCCAAAATCCTCTATTAAGCACAGAAGCAAACAATATATAGCAAATAGGACACCAAACAAAAACACATCGGTTCCTGAGTGCTCCTATGTGCTCTAAAGTGTCTATTCTATCTAGGCCGCATCCCATGGTCAACATGTGGCTCTGATACCAATCTGTGACACCCGGTTCCGAAATGAACCAAGTGAACACATATTTGTGCCCAGGATGTTCAACACACATACACGAGTGCATTCACAAAAGAGTATATAGAAATTACCACAGAACAAGATTATTTAACCAAATTTTATTACATAAACCATATTATCCTCGAATACAAGTTCTAATGAATACTAATAACAAGTTCAACTAATGCAGTGGAAATAAACTAAATAAGCAAACTAAACAACTAGGCAGCGTAAGCGATAGGGTAGCGCAGCTCCACTCAACACCACAGGCAAAGCTGATGGTAGACACGGCCTAAAACTCCACATTATTGCCATTAAACTCCCAATCCTGACCTGCAACTGTTGGGGGGGGGGGGGGGGGTTGCAAGGGTGAGTACATGTGGTATTCAGCATGTGTGGAAAGTATGACATGTGGCTGATTCAAATTATGAATATAATAATGGTGGAGTGCTTAAAGGTACATTAAAACATTTGATAAGCAATATATTACATGTTTATGAAGTAAACCCATCATAAGCCATGTAATTATCATAATTGCAGTCCATATTCCATATCCATCGTCATATACCAATATCCGTATTCGATACCAGAATTCAATTCATAACGATCCATAACCATAATACCAACCATAACCATCCCTAATCCAATTTTCCTCTAATCATGTGAGGGTCCAGGTTGCTCATAACCGGGAGCACGACTATCATGATAGTTTTAGACACACTCTGCAGAGGTTGTACCGCTTTACCGACGTGTTTGTGATTTTATCACCTTTCGATGACTATAGAATCTCAATTATGCCGTCTCACACTTCCGTAGGTGTGTGTCCAAGAGATCATAAAATAGCCTTTACAAAGGGATTACTATCCTATTTAGACCCCACTGAGGTTTCACCGGTGGTGATGTGTCCAACTGAGCAAATCTTCAACCAAGGGCGCCCTCTTGAGCCATTCGGATCCTAGGGTAGTCCAACCAATCATCAACAAAACCAATCCGACTACTCCTTCCCCGTCCACATAGCACTAGCAAAGCCCTAATTAATCAGCTACGCCACACCCATACTTGGCCTCGTGGTGGCACTGTAAATCCTGGATGGTCGCTCTACGAACCGGTCCTTAGATCTAAAGCAAGCAAAACCACCATAACATCCAACCCATCCATGTACCCGGCTTGCTTAGATCACCCATTACCATAATAGATTTAACCAGTTCATGTCAACCACAATCTAATCATTCCATATTTAAATGAAGTGGTGTAGTTGTTCTTCCACCACAATTAATTAAGCAAAGCAAAAAGGTAAAAATCCTATCCCGACTCTCTACCATATATTCCAGGTGACAAGGGTGGTTAAAGAACACTAGTAAACTTCCTACCATAGGATTCCCATCAAATTGACACAAGCATGCAGTTTGCAAACAAAACACTTATTTTAAAACAGGATCAATATGCTTCAAGGACACTTGCCTTGCTCTTGGGATTGGTTCGGATCAAAGACTTCAAACTCTTCGTGTTGTAGATCCTCCGCGGCACACTCTAGCAAAAATCTGTCTAATCCGCACAGTAACCACACAAGACAAGAAACAAAATCAAAGAGTGCACAAATATTACTCAATATGACATGACATGCATGATTAAGGTCAGACTAGTCCGCACTTTTCAGAACTAGCGAACTAGGGTTTTCTAGATTGACGTAAATTTTGGAAAACGGGGTCAGATTCACGTAAGAAAAAGAGAATAGAATGTATACTAGGTGTTTAGGACTCCAACGAATCAAGAAACTTTGAGGTAACACTTGAATCTTGATGATCTAGGGTTGGTGATGTACTCGGAGATGAAATGGTGATGAAGAACGAAACATAGTGGAGATCTTGATCCTCTTTCGTTTCCTCCCCTTCTTCTTGTTGATTGGGATCTCATCCTCCCTCCTTGATGGTGGCTCTCCACGAACTAGGGTTTGGGTGGGGTGGAAAAGTGGCAAATAGATGTCACGCCCAGGGGTGGGGTTGTTTATATAGAGGTGGAGGCTAGGGTTAGATGGATTTTGTGTTTGAGATGAGAAGAGGCCAGTTTAGAGTCCCTCATGGGCTCTAAAAGAGTTAGGCACGACGTCCCTAGGCCCACATAACGTGAAACCCAGGAAACAAGTCATAAAACAAAAGATCAACCCGGAGTCGTGAATATTAGACAAATCTGAAAAGGACCAGACTAGTCTGAAGTTAGTCAGAAAGAAATCGGACAAGTCTGGCCAAAAATCTGATAAGTCCGACTTTAGTCAGAGAGGAAAACGGACAAGTCTGCTGGAACACCGGACAAGTCCAGGGACATAGCAAATTTTCAAGGTTCATGGAACACCAGACTAGTCTGCATAAAATCGGACAAGTCCAAAAGTGTCCAAAGGCAAAATCGGACTAGTCTGCAGCAAAAACGGACAAGTCTAATCGAGGTCAGAGAGAAATCGGACTACTCCGCACCAAAATCGGACTAGTCTACACTTTCCAGAATTTTAAGTGCGGTTTTGTTCCAAATCAATTTTAAACTGATTCCTCTTTGTGTGTATTAATGTTAAACATATATATGAATGTATGTAGGGCATGATGCATGAAAATGAGGGTGTTACAATCTATAGGGTGTTTTCAAAAGTTACCGTTAGTGTTTTGAGAGTCCGGACTAGTCTGTGGTGGAGTCCGGACTAGTCCGGTGTGCGGCGTGTAGGAAACCCTAAGTTCTCAGGAATATCGGACTTGTCCGGACTTGGCCGGACTAGTCCGAATTTAGGCTCTGGAAATATTCGGACTAGTCCGGTTACTATCGGACTAGTCCGGCTGTGGTGAACCCCTTAGTGAATTTCGGGACAAGTCCGCATTTGGAGGACTTGTCCGATTTTAGACAGAGAGGTTATCGGACTAGTCCGCATTTTATCGGACTTGTTCGATGTCGTGCAAAGTTGTGAAGTGTTGAGGACTAGTCCGGACTGGGGAGGACTAGTCTGATCTTAGTCAGAAAGATATCGGACTAGTCCGTGGTGATATCGGACTAGTCCGGTCTGTGTAAACCTAGACTGTGCATACAAGTCCGCACTGGGAGGACTTGTCCGATTTTGAATAGAGGGATTATTGGATTAGTCCGGGGTATATCGGACTAGTCTGGTCCTGTGTAAATTTGTGCAGTGAATGAGTTTTCTTGTGCTTGAGCTCTTGGGATGTATTTCTCCAACACACTCCACAACCACTGATCTAATCTATTCAACTCTTGAGATCTTTTCCATATAGATCCTCACTCTCCTTTGTTTTTGCGCTTTATTCATAGTTTCGTTAAAACCTGCGCTCATCTCAACAATTTGGTTAGGATCTCATTTATTTGTCATAAATGAACCAAAACCCACAAGGGATGCCTAGATGCACTTTCAATCTCCCCCTTTTTGGTGATTGATGACAACCAATTGAGATTTCACAAAATATGATAAAAATACAGAATTTTCATAAAGTGTGCACATATGAGTTTGGTACAAGTTAAACAATGAATACATATGGCATATGTTCACTCTTTATGGTGGGGTGTAAAACTATGTGAGTGTGAGCAATAACCGTGATGAGAGTGAAATGATTGACATGAAAATACTAATATCAAGCATATATGACAATTCCAAAGCAAAATCACAAATTTCATAACATAAGCATAAACATAGTCATTTCATCACACCACAATAATAAAGGTAGGGATAACAGAATTAAAGTTTTACAGCCCAAAAGAGACATAAAAAGATACACAAATGGCGCTCTCATCTCTCAACCTACAGCTAGGATCTAGTGACTCCCCCTCAATCTCTCCCCCTTTGGCATCAATACGCAAAAAAGGAGAGGAGGGATCTAGTGGCTCATTCATCGTTGTCGGTCCTCTCCTCGTCTTCATCTTCATCTTCAGGTCGGGTAGCAGGAGGAGGAGCAGATCCACTCGAAGTGCCCCCGATGCCAAAGTAAGCAAGCTTGGAGGGAGTCAAAGGTCCGAGCTCAGTGAAATCAGAGTCTGAATCTCCAGAGATAACCGGGGATCCAATGGGCTCAATCTCCAGCTTCTGGCAAATATGCTTGACATTTTCTTTAACATACCATATCTGCCTTTCTCGCCTTGTTCAGCTTGTGAAGCTTTACCTCGGCCTTCTTGCATGAGCCAAAGATGGCTGCCAGGTACTTCAAGATTCCACTAGGAGACCCTTCTTGGGGAGGGGCCCTAGTGGTGGGTGCAGTCCTCTCATCTCCTTGAGCTCTCCTCGGAGCCTCTTCATTGGATGCAGGGGATGCAGCAGCTTGGACGGTGACTTGGGGAGGCTTCTGGGGCCTTAGAGGAGTGTGCTCCACATCCATCACTAACTCGATCCCTGTGACCTTCTCAATCATGAACGTCAAGTAGGGGGGCATAGCCACAGGATTTGTTCGGTGTGTAGGAGATGTTGACCATATCATTCCAGATATAGTCAAAGATATCAAACTTTCTGTTCTTGCTTATTACTTTCATCAAGGTCCTTAAGTATCCTTGGGCACTTCCTACATCCCCATCTTTTGTTTCTATGGTCTTCCTCAGCACCCTGATAAGAACCATGAAGAAGGGCTTCATGTTCTTGGTCGACGGGGCTTGAACTTCAGGCTAGTGTCATAGAGGAAGTCCATCTTATCCTTTCCCAAGACACCGATGTTGTGGACAGTCAGCTCATTGTTCCCGGTGTCTTCTAGGTGAAGGAGTCTTGCAAAATCATCATATGGTATGGTGTACTTGGATCCATGAGTCATCCAAGTCACCCTTTCCTCCTCATCACTAGCAAAGAACCAAGTGGCATAGAATTGAGCGATAATCTCATCATTCTAGTGATATATAAAGGCAAACAAGTCCTTCAATCCATGCATATCCACTACCTTTGTAACCTCATCAAATGCTCAACAACTCTTCCTCTCAAAGTGATTCCAGTCAATCAACTGGCTGCGGACAACTGGAGTCTTCATGGTAAGATATACGGAGTTGTAGAAGTCTACATGAAAGTTTCTCCAAAATCTGGCATCGGCAGCTTTCTTGGATCGGCTGTAGCAATCAACAAATTTGAGTTTGGAAGCCGTATCGCTTCCCTTGCCGTTGATTTCTCCTCGAAGGGATCCCTGTTGCCCTGCCTCGGAGCATTCATCTTGAGAGGGCCTATCGGGCCCGAGGCTATCCCTTTCCCTTTCCCCTTAACTTGGCAAGAGACCGCCGAGCAAGAGCCAGCTGCAACCTTGACTTTGGACGTAGGCTTCTTAGCTAGAACCTTGCGCCGCACCTGAGGTGGGGAAGGTGCAGGCTCGGAGGGTCGGTCTTGGCATTTCTTCTCTTGCCTCGTCGAGGACCTAAGCAAGGGATCTTGGTCCATTTCAGCTTCATAATCAGAGACCTCGTCATGGGGGCTCGACATTGTCCTAAGAATGGATTACATAATGTATGGATGAGAGTTGATGGCAGGAAAGTGCCTTGAGGAATGAGAAATTAGGGCTGAGTTCAGTTAAAAATCAGACTTGTCCGGTGCACAGGTACGGACTAGTCCGGGGAACCGGACTTCTCCGTACGTGGACCGGACTAGTCCGGTATTCATCACCTGAAACCCTAACTAGACTACTAATGGTGATTCCCAATGCAAAACTAGTTCAAGGTAAATGTATTAAGGAGGCTTGTATTAACTGGAAGGAACTAAGCTATTTGCTCAACAACAAAGGAAATCAAGATTTCTAGGGTTTGGGAGGAAATTTTACCGAAATTCCTCGATTCTTGGAGATGGAGGGGTTGAAGGTGCGGACAAGTCCGTGGTCTTCAATCCCTATGCAATGGAGATTAATTTCCACCCAAACTCAGAGGGATTTGATGGAGAATGAGGGAAATTGCCTTGGGAGCACTAGAGCGAGGAGAGAGAGTGTGGGGTGAGTTGTGAGGATGGAGGGTTATGGAGTCAAAAAATCGTACTAGTCTGTGGTCCTCCGGACTAGTTCGGACTATCAGACCTCTGCGGACTAGTCTGCAGTGTGCAGACTAGTCTGGGTAACCACAGACTAGTCCGTGGTCACCAGAACAGATTTTATTTGCCCATTCGTATATATTCTAAGGTTCTTAGAGAAAATAGGGGTCAAGACAATCAAGTAATCTTGATGAATATGATAAGTAGACATACAGCAATCAAGCAATGACAATATTTCACCAAGATCTAGTAATTGAAATAGTTTTTCAGGGAAATTTGAGAGATGATTTTCACAACACAATCAACATATTTTGAATAATCCATACAGGTATGCACAAGCCAAATTCCGAGCATCATGGATATTTAGTTCATTTCGGAGCTCGCAATAGCATTTTTCATCAAGTGACTTGGTGAATATGTCGGCTAGTTGTTTTTCGGTGTTGACATGGGAAATAGCTATTTCTCCTTTCATTGAGTGGTCTCTCAAAAAGTGGTGCCGGATGTCTATATGTTTGGTCCTGGAGTGCTCAACAGGATTATGGGCAATTTTAATGGCACTCTCATTATCAGAAAGGAGTGGAATACGGCTCATATTATAACCGTAATTCCTTAGAGTCTGTCGCATCCAAAGGAGTTGTGCACAACAACACCCAGCTGCAACATACTCCGCTTCGGCCGTGGATAAGGCAATGGAGTTGTGTTTCTTGGAGGACCAAGAGACTTGGGATCTACCTAGATATTGGCATGTACCGGAGGTACTGTTTCTATCTACTTTGCATCCGGCATAATCTGCATCAGAGTATCCAAAGAGATTGAATTTAGAACCTTTAGGATACCAAAGTCCTAGGTTGGGTTATGAACAAAATACCGCAAGATTCTATTTGCGGCTATCAAATGAAACTCTTTTGGGTTGGCTTGAAACCTTGCACACAAACATACACTCAACATAATGTCTGGCCTAGATGCACATAAGTAAAGTAGTGATCCAATAATGGAGCGATATACCTTTTGATCGACATCTGGTCCATCTTCATTGAGATATAAGTGTCCATTTGTTGCCATGGGAGTCTTTATAGGCTTCGTCTTGTCCATTACAAATTTCTTAAGTATCTCTTGAGTATACTTGGTTTGTCTTATGAATGTCCCTTCCTTTTGTCGCCTCACTTTGAATCCCAAGAAGTATTTCAGCTCTCCCACCATAGACATTTCAAACCTATCTGTCATAATCTTACTAAATTCTTCACAGAAAAATTTGTTAGTTGAACCAAAAATGATATCATCAACATAAATTTGGCAAACAAAGAGATCATTATCAAAATTCTTCGTGAATAATTTATAATCAGCTTTGCCAATTTTAAAACCATTTTCAATTAAGAAATCTCTAAGACACTTATACCAAGCTCTAGGAGCTTGTTTGAGGCTGTAAAGAGCCTTACGCAATTTAAAGACGTGGTCAGGGAACTCTTCATCTTCGAATATGGGGTGGTTGCTGCACATACACTTCCTCCTTGATTGGTCCATTGAGAAAGGTGCTTTTCACATCCATTTCATAGAGCTTGAAATCATGGCGAATAGCATATGCAAATAATATTCTAATAGATTCAAGCCTAGCTACGGGAGCAAAGGTTTCATCGAAATCCAAACCTTCGACTTGGGAATACCCTTTGGCCACAAGTCACGCCTTGTTCCTTGTCACCACCCCGTGTTCATCTTGTTTGTTGCGGAAGACCCATTTGGTGCCGACGACGTTGAACTTGGGTCTTTTGATGAGTTCCCACACTTTGTTCCGTTTGAAGTTGTTAAGTTCTTCTTGCATCGCCACCACCAAATCCGGATCCTTCAATGCACCTGTGCGGTTCCAAAATAGAATACAAAGGAGTAATGTTCATAAAAATTAGTTATGCAAGATCTAGTTGTTACTCCCTTTTGGATGTGACCGGTTATGTTGTCAATAGGGTGATCTCTCTGTACAAACTGGTGTACTCTTGGATGTGGCACTTGAGGTGTTGAATCTACATGTTCATCTTCTTCTCCTCCTAGATGGTTTCCCTCATTGACTTGTTGATCATATTCATCTTGTTGGTGTTGATCTTGTGTGGAAGCTCCCCCTTGATCGTTTACCTCCTCTTGTGGTTCATCTTCTTCATTTGCATTCGGAGGTGGTGCTTGTGGTCGAACATCGCCCAACGCCATTCGTCTTAACGCTTGACAATGAGCTTCTTCTCTATCTAGTACACATGGATCAACTTGCTCTTCTTGAGAGCCGTTAGTTTCATCGAACACTACGTCACGTGCTACTTCAACAAGTACGGAGGTCTTGTTGAAGACATGATAGGCATAAGAGTTTGACTCATAACCAAGCAAGAAACCTTCATCGGATTTCAAAGCGAACTTCGAAGTCCTAGGCTTGTTGTTCAAAATATAGCACATAGAACCAAAATATTAGGCTTGTTACCGGTAAGTAGATCATATGATATCTATTTGAGTAGTTCATGATGATAGAGTCGGTTTATGGTGTGCCAAGCGGTGTTAACCGGTTCAGCCCAAAACCGATCTAAGGTCTTGTATTCATCGAGCATTGTTCTCGCCATCTCTATGAGGGTTCGGTTCTTCCTTTCGGCAACTCCGTTTTGTTGAGGAGAATAAGGTGTTGAAAACTCATGCTTTATCCCTTCTTCGTCTAGGTACTCCTCAACTTGAGTGTTCTTGAACTTCGTGCCATTGCCACTTCGTATGTTGATGATATTCAATGAGAACTCATTTTGGTCATGCTTGAGAAATTTCTTGAAGGTTCCTTGAGTTTCTGCCTTATCTTGCAAAAAGAAAACCCAAGTGAAGAGCGAAAAGTCATCAACAATTACTCAACCATATTTGTTACTGCCGATGCTTATGTAAGAAATTGGACCGAATACGTCCATGTGATGTAGCCCGAGTGGTCTTGTTTTAGTTCTGACGTTCTTCACGGGATGAGGTGCTCCTACTTGCTTCCCGGCTTGGCATGCGCTACAAGTCCTGTCTTTCTCAAAAACAACATCCTTTAAACCTCGGATGTGATCGCCCTTAAGGCGTTTTTGAAGATTCCTCATACCAACATGTGCTAGCAGTATATGCCACAGTCAACCCATGTTGGTCTTTGCAATCAAGCATGTGTCAAGTTTGGCTTTATATTTGTTGATTTCAACAATATAAAGCTTTCCCTTCAACACACCCTTGAATGCAACCGAGTCATCACCCCTTCTAGAGACGGTCACACCCTCATTAGTAAACAAACAATTATAACCTTTGTCACATAGTTGAGATATGGAAAGTAGGTTATAATCTAAGGAATTAACATGTAAGATGTAGAAAGATTATGTTGAGATGATATTGCAATTTTACCTGTATCGAGCACCCTTCCTTGACTATTGTCTCCAAAATAAATGCCCTCGCTTGGATCCTCATTTTCTTCATACTCAACGAACATCCTTTTTTTCTCCGATCATGTGGTTGGTGCATCCACTGTCTAGCACCCATTTTGCTCCACCGAAGGAGTAGGCCGGCAGAAACAAATTATGCCTTGGTTTTAGGTATCCAAGCTTGCTTTGGTCCTTTGATGTTAGTTACAAGAGATTTGGGCACCCGCACATGAGACTTGGTGTTCCAATGGCATGGCCCAACATAATGAGCATAAACTTTACCAAAACTTTTCATAAGAACATATGATGCATCGAAAGTTCTAAACAATTGTTGTTGTTGTTCATGAACAAAACTAGTCAGGGAACTCGGACTTGTTCGGAGGACCGGACTTGGCCGTACATTGACCGTACTAGTCCGGTTTTCATATGTGTTAACTATCTGAACTTATTAAAATCATTATTCTTTCTAGCTTGAGAGGAGTTTCGCCTCACAAAGGCAATGCGCTCCTTGGTATTCTTATGGTTTCTAGCATTTTGCTTTTCACCATAGGAATGCCCAATGCCATATTTGTCATTGGGAGGTGTTGTGCCCAAGTAAGCAAAACGTGCATATTTGACCTTCTCCTTGTCAAATATGTCACTTTGGGAAGGATGCTTGTCCTTGGTAGAGGTTGACTTGTCTTTCAAGCTTGTGTCAATTTTACCACATGCACAAGTAGAAGTAGTTTCAGTTTTAAGGGGTTGAGAAGCCGAGCTTGAAGAGGATGAAGGGTCACTTTGTTAAGTGACTCAACTTGCAGTTCAAGGATCTTGTTTACTTTGGTTAAGTTAACAAGTTCTTCCTTGATGATTGCATTTGAGTCGCTTAGCTTCAAACAAGCTTCCTTTCTTGAAGCTAACTCAAGTTCAATTGATTTTCTTCGCTCCTTTTCAAGTTCAAGGAGCTCATTGATCTTGAGATACTGCTCCTTTTGGAGGATGATCATATCTTCTTGACAATCAATCAGCCCCTCCCTATCAACAAGCTTATCCATCAAGAATTGCATTTTGGCAGCAGTTTTCTTATCTAAGCCAACTAGCATGTCCTCATCATCACTATAGTTGTTACTATCACTATCAAAAGAACGCGAAGAGGAAGATTTTGTTGTTGCCTTTCGTTTACCTTCCTTCGTCATGAGGCAAGTGTCGTTTCCCTTCCATCCGCCGAGAGTTGGGAAGAGGGTGGACTTCTATTTGTCTTCTCGATGGCTATGCTAGCCATCTCCTCTTCCTCTTCGGATGAGGACTCATCATTTGAGTCCCACTCCTTTCCTAGGTGCACTTTTCCAGCTGGCTTCTTCTTCTTAATGAATTTCTTGGGTTGAGGATTTGTTTCCTTGTTCTTCTTCTCGTTTACTTCATACGGGCAATAAACTATAAAGTGGTCATATTCACCACAGTTATAGCACGCCCGCCTCAGCTCCGGTCTTGATTTTTCTTTGTGTTTTCCTTCACTTGATTTGCCCCCTTGTCTTCTCTTCATCATTCTCTTGAATCTCTTCATAAAGAGGATCATGTCCTCTTCATCAATATCACTGCTCTCGTCATCGTTGTCCTCTTCTTGTTGAGCTTCTCGAGCTTCTTTTGACAAGGGCTTGCAAGTGGATTTTAAGGCAACCCCTTTCTTATTTGCCGGGGTGAGGTCGACAATCTCATTGACATGTTTATCTTTCTTCTCCATCATCTCGAAGTTGATGATCTTTCCAAGTAGTTCGTCCGGGGTCATTTTCTTGTATGTGGGGCTTTCTGTAATCATCGAGCATAGGGTAACATTGCGAGGCATGAAGGCTCTAAGGATGAGCTTCACCACTTGATGATCGTTCCACTTCTTACTCCCATATGCTTGAACCTTGTTGATGAGAGTCTTCAACCGGTTGTACATGTCTTGTGGTGACTCATCTTCATCAATGGCGAATCTTCCAAATTCGCCTTCGATCATTTCGATCTTCGCTTCTCGCACATGACGATCGCCTTCTTGTGCAGTTTGCAATGTGTCCCAGATTTCCTTTGCAATCTCGAGTCCATCCACCTTGGTGAACTCGTTCCGACTTAGTTAAGATGTGATGACTACTGTAGCTTGAGCATTCCGATGAATTGTTTGCTCTTGGCTTAGTGTAATCTCTTCATCGTCGTCCGGAATATCTATTCCTGTACACACAATATGCCACAAGCTAGGATGGAGTGAGATTAAGTGCATTTTCATGTTTTGCCTCCACATTGAGTAATCATTGCCGTCAAAGTGTGGGGCTTTTCCTCGAGGAATAGACGAATAATGGCTATTGTTAGAATTTAAATGATCGTAGTTGAAAGGATATCGGGACTAGTCGGTGTGACTACTCCCTTTCCTCTTGTCCTCGGTCTTCACTTTCCCTTTTGAGAGGGATTTCTTCCTTAGGAGTGCCTTGAGTTCAAGCGTCTCCTCATCGTCATCCTCGAAGTCCTGAATGGAGCTTCTCCAATTTTTGAGCTTTTTCATCTTCAACCTTCTCATGGTTCAGACTCTTGTGCACATCCTTCATGTCTGACATGTTCTCTTCGAGCGATTAGTCTCTTACGAAGAGTCATACTTTGATACCAATTCAATGTGGCCTAGAGGGGGGTGAATAGTCCTTTTTGATTTTTAGTCGGAACCTGCAACACTTAGCATATTGATCAAGTACCAGGAAATTGGACTAGTCCGGAAGAGTGTGGACTAGTCCGGTGCGTGCAGACTAGATTGATGAAGTTAGATCAATGATTTCAATACAAGCACAGTACACAGTGGAATATAGTATGTAACTTGAAAGTATTGAGTCAATGAAATTATGTGTAACACAAACTAACTTCGATTTCAATGTTTTAACGTAAGATGGACAAGATCAAGTAAACCCTAGAATATGATATGAAAAACTTAAGAACAAGTTTGACACAAGATTTTATCTCGTGGTTCGGTTCCCACAAAGGCAACCTACGTCCACGTTGAGGAGCCCGCGAAAGGATCGGGTCTTCACTGTCCCTAACCTCGTCGAATCACCACGAAGGCAAATTCTCTTTCACTATCACAAGGGTAAATCACAATGTTCAAGGGGCCTTCTCACAATTTGAGGGCTCCCCAAGATTACAAGTCAAACACCACCAAGAACACACTCTTAAGATCAACAATGAAACAACAGGAGTGTGTTAGAGAATCAACCCCAAGAGCTCAAACGAGTGGAATCGTGTCTCTCCTTTGATCCAAAGTGAATCCTCAAGGATTTGATCTTTCTTGCATTGTATCGCATGGATAGATGTGTTTTCTAAGCTCTTGGAGGGTGCGATAGTGCAGGGAGTCAAGAGTATTGAATGTAGGGTCGTGCACATCTATTTATAGGGTGTTTCCAAAAGTTACCGTTAGGGTTTCGAGAGCTCGGACTAGTCCGTGGTGGAGTCCGGACTAGTCTGGTGTGTGGCGTGTAGGAAACCCTAAGTTCTTAGAAATATCGGACTTATCCGGACATGGCCGGACTAGTCCGAATTAGGCTATCAAAAAGTTCAGACTAGTGCGGTTACTATCGGACTAGTCTGGCAGTGGTGAACCCCTTAGTGAATTTGGGGACAAGTCCGAATTTGGAGGACTTGTCCGATTTTAGACAGAGAGGTTATCGGACTAGTCCACATTTTATCGGACTCGTTCGATGTTGTGCAAAGTTGGGAAGTATTGAGGACTAGTCCGCACTGGGGAGGACTAGTCCGATCTTAGTCAGAAAGATATCGGACTAGTCCGTGGTGATATCGGACTAGTCTGGTCTGTTTAAACCTAGACTGTGCAGACAAGTCCGCACTGGGAGGACTTGTTTGATTTTGAACAAAGGGATTATCGGACTAGTCCGGGGTATATCGGACTAGTCTGGTCCTTTGCAAATTTGTGCAGTGAATGAGTTTTCTTGTGCTTGAGCTCTTGGGGTGTGTTTCTCCAACACACTCCACACACACTGATCTAATCTATTCAGCTCTTGAGCTCTTTTCCATATAGATCCTCATTCACCTTTCTTTTGCGCGTTCTTCATAGTTTCATTAAAACCTGCGCTCATCTCAACAATTTGGTTAGGATTTTAGTTGTTTGTCATAAATCAACCAAAACCCACAAGGGATGCCTAGATGCACTTTCATTGACATTCTGGGACGTTGACGACAGACCCCTTGTGAGGTGCTGGAGTTGGATGCTCCGGCGTCGTCCACCATCTTCGTGTAGACATCGACGACAGGCCTGTAACACCCGGTTCCGAAAATGAACCAAGTGAACACATATTTGTGCCTAGGATGTTCAACACACATGCACGAGTGCATTCACAAAAGAGTATACAGAAAATTAACATAGAAAAAGATCTATTAACCAAATTTTATTGCACAAACCATATTATCCTCAAATATAGGTTCTAATGAATATTAATGACAAGTTCAACTAATGCATCGGAAATAGTCTAATTAAAAAAACTAAATAGCTAGGCAACATAAGCAATCGGGTAGAGCAACTCCAATCAACACCACAGGCAAAGCTGACGGTAGACACGGCCTAGAACTCCGCATTATCATCATTATACTCCCAATCTTGTCCTTCAACTATTGGAAGGGATTGCAAGAGTGAGTACATGTCATACTCAGCATGTGTTGAAAGTATGACATGTGGCTGATTCAAATGACAAATATAATAATGGTTAAGTGCTGAAAAGTACATTAAAACATTTGAAAAGCAATATATTATATGTATGTGAATAAACCCATCATAAACCATGTAATTATCATAATACCAGTCCATATTCCATATGCATCATCCTATACCAATATCCATATTCAATACCAGAATTTAATTCATAACCATCCATAACCATACTACCAACCATAATCATCCTAGATCCCAATTTTTCTCTAATCATGTGAGGGTCCAGGTTGCTCATAACCGGGAGCACGACTATCATGATAGTTTTAGACACACTCTGCAGAGGTTGTACCGCTGTACCAACGTGTTTGTGATTTTATCACCTTTCGATGACTATAGAATCTCAATTAGTCGTCTCACACTTCCGTAGGTGTGTGGCCAAGAGATCACAAAATAGCTTTTACAAAGGGATTACTAGCCTATTTAGACTCCATTGAGGTTTCACCAGTGGCGATGTCTCCAACTGAGCACATCTTCAACCAAGGGCCCCCTCTTGAGCCATTCGGATCCCAGGGTAGTCCCACCAATCATCAACAAAACTAATCCGACTAGCCCTTCCCAGAGCATCCTTAATGGTCCAAATAGCACTGGCAAAACCCTAATTAATCAGCTATGCTGCACCCATACATGGCCTTGTGGTGGCACTGTAAATCCTGGATGTCGCTCCACGAACCGGTCCTTAGATCTAAAGCAAGCAAAACCACCACAACATCCAACCCATCCACGTACCAGGCTTGCTTAGATCAACCATTACCGTATCAGATTTAACCAGGTCATGTCAACCACAATCTCATTAACGCATAATTAAATTAAGTAGTGTCGTTTTTCTTCCATCCTAATTAATTAAGTGAAGCAAAAAGGTAAAATCCCATCCCGACTCTCTACCATATATTCCAGGTGACAAGGGTGGTTAAACAAAACTAGTAAACTTCCTATCATATGGTTCCCATCAAATTGACACGAGCATGAAGTTTTGCAAACAAAACATTTATTTTAAAATAGGATCAATGTGCTTCAAGGACACTTGCCTTGCTCTTGGGAAATATTCGGGTCAAAGCCTTCAATTTCTTGGTGCTGGAGATCCTCCGCGGCACTCTTTAGCGCAAATCCGTCTAATCCGCCCAATGACCATACAAGACATGAAACACAATCAATGAGTGCACAAATATTAATCAATATGTGTAAGACCTGTGTGTGTTGAATACATTGGCTTGTAGTGAATACACTTGCTTTGACGATAAAAGTTTTGAATATCACCAAAACACCTTTTTATTAAGGTCCGACTGGTTTTAGTTAGCTCTGGTGAGTTTTGTCTATAGCTCTGACATGTCTTTGATAGCTCCGACGTGTTTTTGCTAAGCTCTGAGTTGATTTTTCTAGCTCTGGCTTTTGGGTTTACTAGTTGCGACTAGTTCTGGTTAGTTCCGGTGCTAGGTTCTACTAGCTTTTGTTAGCTCCGGCTCAAGGTCCGGGTTGCTCTGGCAAGGTCCGGAACTTGACCGCAATGCTTTTGTTTTTCATTTGCAATGTTTCATACTTGCTTTACATCTCTGGAAAGATTGCTTAGTATTCATTTGCTAAGTCTTTTGTGCGTTTTTGGTTGACATGGATGATATCGTGTTCTTGTGGTTTCGCAGCATGCTTATGTGAGGTTCTCACGTAAGGTGTTGTGTTCGGAACTAACTTGAGTCAAGTCGAGGACTTGGGCTCGTATGGATTGGTTGTTTATTCATGTGCAGGTGTTGCTCGAGTTCAAGACATGGCTGGTGATGGGATCCATTGGACTAGTCTCAGGGAGGAGATGAGGTTCAAACAACCAAATTCAGGAGGAATTGTGGTTGAGTTAATCAGGATGTTGCGCAGCATGATTGAATCAAGAACAATGCATGTGAAGGTATCGTGGACGTCATTGGAAGATGTTTGCACGTGTGCAAAAAGTGCATGGACGTGGCTACATGGTTCTGAGACGTGATGAAGAGATGTGGACGTAAAGAGTTGGTCGAAAAGGTCCAACCAACTAGGTTATGGACTCATGCTGCGGCTGAGTCGGGTTTGACTCAAATATGGAAAGATTTGAATTGGTTATGATAGGATTGCGTGTGGGTAACGAATTTGAGTTGTTTAGGAATGTGGGATACGTTCCTAAGGTGTTTGGAAGTCTTAAGATTGCTTCTATCTGCGTATAGAAGAATCCTAAGCAGTTATGGAAAGTTACAATTCATGAATAGAGTAGGATTAGGTTCCTGATCTGAGTTGAGTTGGCTTTCGAGCTGGTTATATAAGCAAGGGAGCCCAGAGCTCGTGGTGCACGACTTTGGGGGTTGTTCCTCTTGTGTTCTATTGAATAAAATTCGTAGTTTGAAGGAACTTTTGTGCCTTGTTCGTCCGACTTGTTCCAGACAAGTTTTACTCGTCGAGTTCCTAGACAGCACTATCTTTCATCGGTGGTTTTAAAATAACACGAGTTTTACAGATCCAATTGACATGATTATTTTTCGGTTGTCTTCACAACTTGATTATCTATTATCTGTCAAAATTTCACGGTCATTGGATTTGTGTTCTATGATCTACACGAGTTTCTTTGCAGCGTTCCAAAACTGTTTTTTTTCTCGGGTAGGGCAGATTGACCTTTGTTTGATCTTTCAATCATAACTTGAGTTTTTCTCGACGGATTTGAGTGATTCTTGTTGTTTGTTTTCATGACTTGATTCTCTCTGATGTCTAATCACTTTTGTTACGGTGAAACATGTTTAGATTAGTCTCACAGATGATTTCTTTAACAGATCATTTTTCTGCCGAAGGGGTTGGGGTTTAATTGTTTCCGCTGCGTAAGATTTTTAAATCTACCATTCACCCCCTCTGGTAGCTTTTCACGTGCTCTTCGATCCTACAATTGGTATTAGATCCATGGTGCTCTAATCTTTTTGATTTGCGCATGTTTTTGACTAATCATCATAGAGAAGTACTCTGCCAAAGCTTGTGTGTTCGCTGGTATGGATTTTCAGGTCTGGAAGGCACGCATGGAGGCTTTCATCCAGGCACAAGGCTTTGCAATATGGGAGAAGGTATACAAGCCTTATGAAGTGCCATCAAACGATGATGTTACGACTACAAATCTCAGAGATGTCGACAACAACAACAAGGCTCGGAACTTGATCGTACAAGGATTAACACAAAGCGACTTCGACCGTGTTGCACACCTCCGATCTGCATAGATGTGTGGAAAGCACTTTGTGACTACCACGAAGGATCCAACACGATCAAAGAGGTAAGGCAAGACATGTTCAAGAAAGAATACATGCTCTTCGAGATGCAACCCGGTGAGTCTATTGATGACCTTTTTGCTCGCTTTAATAAGATTCTCAGCAGCTTGCGTAGTGTCAATGTTAATTTTTCAGATGCTGAAAATGCTAGGCAATTGCTAAGTGCATTAGATATGTCAATTTGTGAGATGAATGTCACATCTATTCGTGAATCTACTGTCATGAGTTCACTTACTTTAGATGTGCTATATTCCAAGTAAAAACTCATGAAATTAACATAATATCACGTAAGAACCCCAAGAAGTCTATTGCTTTTGTTTCTCAACGTGACATGCCTAGTTCCGGTCAAATATCATCTTGTGGTACACTTGCTTTGCTGTCCTCTCTAACCCTTGAACAGATTGAGGAGTTTCCAGATGAGGAGCTAGCACTTCTCTCTACGAGGTTCTCAAAAGCATTGCAAAATGTGAAAACTAGAAGGAGAGGAAGCTCCGGACCTCAACGGTGCCTCGAATGTGGTAAGACAGGACATTTTTGTACAGATTGTCCTAACCTTTCAGGTCCTACCTCCCGGGAAGAAAAACAATCAAGGATAAAGCACTCCTCAACAAACGATAAGAAGAGAAAGAAGGACATTACAGGTCGCCAACTGGTGAGCAGTTTTATCTCAGCACTCCAGGAACTTAACTCAAGCGACGTGGACATTGGAAGTGATGAAGATGAAGATGATTTGGCAAACTTGTGCTTCATGGCGGGCATGTCAAGATCAAGTATGGAGGAGGCAGAACACAACAGCGACAATGAAGAGGTATGTCCTACTTGCGAAGAAATGTGTGATGCTATTTCTCGTGCCACTGTTATTGTTAAGAAAAAGGACAAAAAGCTTAGGGACAATGCTATTAAAATTGAGTCACTAGAATCTGAAATTAATCATTTGAAATCCTTGATTCCTAGCGATGATTCTTGTTCCTCATGTGACTTAATATATGAACAATTGTCCTCCCTAAGAAGTGCACATACCTCCACACTTTATAAACTTGAACTTGAAATTGAAAAGAACAAAAAGCTTGCTGCACTTTATATTGGAAACTTAAAAGATGCTTCTTGTTCTACAATTGATTTGCATTGTTCTAGTTGTGATGATCTTGATAAGAAACTGCAAGATGCTATGAATGAAATATCTATATTGAACAATACTTTACGTTGTCATGAAGTTAAATATTGTTCCAATTGCAAATTAAATGGAAAAACTTCATGTGAAAATTTCCTTGATCTGTCCAATAAACTTGATAACATGCATAAGACATTTGATCGGTTTTGTAATGGGAATAAGAACCTAAACTTGCTGCCGAATTCATCCAAGTCTTGCAATGATAAAACTGGTTTAGGTTTTGATTCTCATGCTCATGCTAAGGCACATCCACCTAAAATTGTAAGGTCATTAGGAAGTGGTTTGATTCAAACAGTTCCTAAACAATAAGAAGTGGTTTTCAAATCTGCAGGAGTATTATCTCATTCGGATTCAAATAAAAATGTTGTTTGCTCATCTAGACATGAATACAAAGTTAAATTTCATTGTACCTACTATGGTAGAGATGGTCATGTCATAGATTTTTGTTATAGACTAGCTAAACAACAGAAAAGGGAAAGAATGGTTGCTAGATCTCATAATTTTCATGCAAAATTTGCTGCACATATTGAACCGAATGTACAACCTGCTGTTTTGAGTCAAAAACATTCAATGTTTACCTCCGTACCATCTGTTTTTGCCTCCGGAGCTACTGATTCTTGTGCTACACAAGTAACACCTTATAGGTCAGTAGTTACACTACAGGAATATCGATCACTTGCGTCGGCCGGGGCAACTTACGTCGGCCGGCCGACGTAAGTAACTTACGTCGGTGCCTGGTAGCCGACGTAAGTTAAATAAATTACGTCGGCCGACCGACGTAAGTAAAGGGACCGACAGTAATAAAAAGTACCCACGTCGGCCTCGGCCCATAGCCGACGTAAGTTAAATGACCGACATAAGTTAAATCTAACTCACGTCGGCCCTGACGTCGGCCGACGTAAGTAAACTTGGCCGACGTAAGTTGTTGTTTAACCTAACCGCGCGAGTGCACGCTCTCATTTCACGCGCGCCTTTTCCCAACCGCCGCCGCCGACCCCGAGCCGCCGCGTGCCCCCCGTCGCCGCCCCGCCGCCTGCTCCCCGTCGCCGCCCCGCCGCCGACACGCTGCCCCGCCGTCGCCGCCCCGCCGCCTGCTCCCAGTCGCCGCCCCGCTGCCGGCACATCGCCCCGCCGTCGCCGCCTGGCCGCCCGACGCTGTCCTACGCCGCCACTACAAGGTACTCCCCTCTCCTCCTCTCCTCCCCTCCCCTCCCCGACCCCCCCCCCCACGCGCCGCCCTGCCGCCGCCGTCCTGCCGCCCTGCCGCCGCCGTCCGCCTCCCCATCCCAAGCGCCGTCCTGCCGTCCCGAGCGCCGCCCTGCCGTCGCCGTCCGCCTCCCCATCCCCTCCCCTCCCCCTCCACCTCCCCTCTCCCTCCCCTCCACGGCCGAGCACCGCCCCCCGGCCCTTCCCCTCCCCTCCCCTCCCGAGCCCCCCCTCCTCCTCCCCTCCCCCTCGACCTCCCCTCCCCCTCCCCTCCACGGCCGATTGCCGCCCCCCTTTCCCTCCCCTCCCATCCCGAGCCCCCCCTCTCCCCCTTCTCCTCCCCTCCCCCTCGACCTCCCCTCCCCATGTGCTTAATTGTTTAATTACTTAATTGTTTGCTGAAATTTGCTGAAATTGTTTAATTTAAATTTGCTAAATTTGCTTAATTGTTTATTTAATTATGGTTAAGTGGTTAATTTGCTTAAATATGCTTAAGTGGTTTATTTTATTATGATTAATTTGCTTAATTATGCATAATTATGCTTAATTTGCTTTTTTTGCTTAATTTGCTTAAATAGGCTTAAGTGGTTTATTTTATTATGATTAATTTGCTTAATTATGCATAATTATGCTTAATTTGCTTATTTTTGCTTAATTTGCTTAATTATGCTTAGGTGGTTTATTTAATTATGTTTAATTATGCTTAAATTGCTTAAATTAATTTAATTATGCTTAATTGGTTTATATAAGTTGTTAATTTGCTTATGCGTTTAATTATGCTGAAGTGGTTTATCTATTTATTATTAAGTGATTAATTGCACCATGAGGAGGGCAGCGTCGGGGCCGGCCCACTGTCGGGTGCCACGGCGTCGCCGGTAGCTCCATGAGAGAGAGAGAGAAACCGTGGGTCGTGTGTAGGGGTGAGCAGAGGAAATCGGGGCGGCGGAGGAGCTCGAGGCGGTGGGCGGCACGCAAAAGAAGCTTGCGCTGACGGTGAACTGAGAAACGCAGTATATAGTTATTAAGGCATCACTTTAGCGTCGCTTTAGCAACGCTAAAGCGGTAAGGCGCTTCGACATCGTAAGGCGTCCCTGTTGCCTTGCTTTCTAGGGTAAGGCGGCGGCGACCAGGGAAGCCGGCGGCAGCAGGGAAAGCTGGCGCCGCAGGAGCAGGGGGATCCGTCGCCTTACCGCTTTAAGAACGTCAATGACCCGCGATTGTGTGGACGGTGGAAATGGATGTGGAATTGTCATCTAAGACCAACTTTCCTCTCCGTCTTTCTCTAGTTCTTTCCTCTCTCTTAAATGAACTCAAAATGAAAATGAGCAACATAACCTATAGCAGTGTATTACCCGTTTCAGATCGGCACGTCTCACATGCCATTGGCATGTGAGACGTGCAGGTTCAGAATTGTCCCTTTTTGGACAGCCTCGGATTGACCGAGGGGGTGTGGCTTGTGACGAGACGCGGGTCCGGATTTGGACGAGATTTTGGTGGCGTAGCCCTGTTGTTCCTGCTGCACCATTTTTGGGCGTGCAGTGGAGAACAGCGGGGTTATGCTACCGAAATTTCGTTCGAATCCGGATCACGTGTCTCGTCATGAGCACGCTCCGCTCGGTCACTCCTGGGTGTGTTTAGGATCTATCTGCCTAGGTTGTAGGGCCGTGACACATAACATAACAATACATTAACGACAATTTCTTTCGCGTTAAACTGCAAAGTCAAACATGGGCGGAGATCATAGTTGGATGTACACTGGTTGGAAGAGCAGAACTGGTGGTCACTCAGATGAGTGGTACGCCAAGACAGAAGCTTTTGTGGAACGAGCTTTTTCGTTGTCAAATAGCGATAAGGCGCGGTGCCCATGTACGAAATGCCGAAACAGAACGTTTCTGGACAAAGTGGAACTTACGTTGCACTTGTGTCGAAACGGTTACGTGTCACATTATGAGTTGTGGAACTTCTACAGCGAGACAGCTTCTCAAGCTGTACAAGAAGTGGAAGCAGACAATGATGATGCTCAAGAGGTTGATATGATGGATGAGATGCTGGAAGCTATACGACCAGAGCTTACAGAAGATTCTCAAACAGTAGAGGTTAAAGAGTTCTTCAAACTTCTCAAAGATTCAGAAGAGGCTCTACATGAACACACTAAAATGTCAATCCTCAATTTTGTGACTAGACTTATGGCAATTAAGTCTAAGTTCTTCTTTTCTAACAATTGTTACAACATGCTCATCGATTTGTTCAAAGATGCCCTTCCACAACCCAACAAAGTGCCTAAGGATATGTACAACTCGAAGAAAATTTTTCTGGTCTCGGGATGAAGCACGAAAAGATTGATGTGTGTCCGGACAACTGCATGCTTTTCTGGAGAGAGCATGCCAATGAGAACAAATGTTTGAAATGTGGTCAACCGAGGTTTGTCGAAGTTGTTAATAACGATGGTAATACAGTGACGACGGAAGTCGCACGTAAGCAGCTTCGTTACTTACCTGTGACACCGAGGTTGAAGCAGCTGTTCCTTTCAAAAAAAAAAGGCCAGACACATGAGATGGCACAAAGAAGGTGAGCATGAGAAAAATGGATTCATGACGCACCCGTCCGATGGTGAGGCATGGAAGGCTCTGGACCGGTTCGACCCAGAATTTGCTCGTGAAGCGAGAAATGTTTGTATCGGGTTGGCGATAGATGGGTTCACGCCGTTCAGCACAAACGCCGCACCATACTCCTGTTGGCCCGTCTTTGTCATTCCGTACAATCTTCCGCCGACCTTTTGCATGAAGAATGAGTTTATGTTTCTTAGCCTCATTGTACCTGGGCCAGATCATCCTGGGTCACGTCTCAACGTGATGTTGAAACCGTTGATCGAAGAGTTGAAAATGTTGTGGACAGGAGTCGAAGCGTACGACTGTTACAAGAAACAGAAATTCAACCTCCGAGTTGCTTATTTGTGGTCCGTTCATGATTTTCCGGCATACGACATGTTTTCTGGATGGAGCACTCATGGTCGGTTGACGTGTCTGATATGTGCCTCGGACACCGGTTGCTTTCGACTTACCCATGGAGGCAAGATATCTTACTTCGATTGTCATAGACGTTGGCTACCTCCGAATCACATTTTTAGACAACAGAGGAATGTCTTCAGAAAGAACACCATTGTCACTAAAGGACCACCGAAACATCTTGACGGGTCAGAAATATCTGATATGTTGGATAAATTGGTGCCAGATGAAGGTCGTCCTTGATATTTCGAAGGTTACGGAGACAAACACAATTGGACTCACATATGTGGACTTTGGGAGTTACCGTATGTGAAGTCGTTGATTCTAAGGCACAACATTGATGTTATGCATCAAGAGCGTTGAGGATCTTGCCGAGCTTTGTAACCGTCAAACTCTTGAGCTCTCCGAAAATGGTGGTAAACCACGCGCTCCTTTCTGTCTTCGACCTAAAGAGAAAAAAGAAGTTCTCGAATGGTTGCAAAGGTTGAAATTCCCAGATGCTTACGCAGCTAGTCTGAGACAAGCCGTGAATGTGAAAACGGGAAATCTCATTGGGTTGAAGAGTCATGATTATCACATAATCATGGAAAGACTTCTACCTGTTATGTTTCGAGGCTATTTTGACGATGCAGCGTGGAAGGTGTTAGCCGAGCTTAGCCACTTCTATAGGCAACTCTGTGCTAAAGAAATCACGCCAGAGATGAGACTAAATTGGAAAAGGAGGTTCCGGTACTTTTGTGTACGATGGAAAAAAAATTTCCTCCGGGATTTTTCAATCCAATGCAACATCTCTTAATTCATCTTCCATTTGAAGCGAAAGTGGGCGATCCCGTGCAATATAGGTGGATGTATCATATTGAAAGATCACTTAGATATCTGAAACCAATGGTTGGTAACAGGGCAAGGGTTGAAGGTTGCATCGCCGAAGCTTTTACTCTTAAGGAAGTGGGATACTTCTCAAGTGTTTACTTTGTAGAGGAAAACAATGTTAATACTTTGGTTGTGCGATACAATATAGATGAGCAACCTCCTTGTAGCGATCTCTCCATTTTTGTAACAAGAGGCACTACTGTTGGTAGTTACACTTCGTATGATGTTAGCAAAAAAGAAAGGCGTGCTGCATTCTTCTACATGTACGCTAATATGGAAGAAATGAATGAATATTTCAAGTAAGTGTTTCTCCTACACTTATGATTTTCACCATCTTTTCCTTCACATGTATTCCAAGAGGTTCTCTTTGTCGTGTAGTATGTTCGACAAGCAAAATTGGAGACATAGACATCAACCCACGAGCAAGCAAATAGAACATATTCGACGAGAAGGAATAAACGGGGGATCTAATTTTCTCTCCTGGTTTCGAGATCATGTAACGTTTTCTCGATAACTAATCAATGTTAACAATGTTTTCTTATAACTTAAGAATGCTTATGTTTTCTAATAACTCCATATCTTGGACAGTGCCAAAAAGATGCCAACGTCCATGAAGATTTGCGACAACTATCCCGTGGAGTGGTTAATGTTAGAAGCTATGGTCGATATGACGTCAACGGCTTTCGATTCCGTACAGCTCAATTTGAATATCTTCTTCCTCTCGCGGCAACATGTAATACCGGAGTTGTGATGAGGGCTCCGGGGGGTCCGTAGAGCCTTCAGGGTCACAGGACGCGGCAGCGTCGCAGTAGAGGCGACGGACGAGGAGGACCCACTTTGCGGCTCCTCCTCTGGTTACTACTCAGCGGACCACGATCCGTCCCATTGGAGACAGGTATAAATACTGTGTATAGTATATTAAATATTAGATGTTGTTTTTCTTTACTTAATGATTTAATATATTTTGTAGATGTTGGTACGACTTCTCGTTCACGGGGGTCGAGAAGCACCACAGGTAGGTTAACAGTGTCCTCAGTGCTATCGTCAAGTTGCACTACCCCGGTGTAATTGATGGTTTTCCTGCCCTGTCGTGGGATGACTACGCTCAGGTCTCTCACCCGGTGCACGGCACTGTTCAGGAAGCCGTGTGGCACGATTTTATGGTAAGTTTAACTGTTTTGTTTTTTCAACTCGTTTGAATTCTTAATTGCATATCACTTAAATATTTGTTTGTTTAAAGCTGAGGTACCAAGTAGAGGAACCATGAATGGAGGACCACGCGAGACGCGTGTTCCATTACAACGCTCGGAAGCTCACGACGGCGGCGTTGTCATACGCCCGGATTCAGGCCGTCAACGCGTACTACAAGCGGCACCCCCGGGAGCAGGAGCAGGAGCAGCAAGGGGGTGTCTTTAGGAAGGACTCGGACTCCTACTTGACAGAGGAGCAGTACGCGGAGGTAAGTTTTTAATATTGTTAAATATTTACAATATCTACGTATGTTAACCGCGTTGATGAAAATGAAATATGTGCAGGTTAGTATTTCCTGGTTACAGGGTAACATCGAGGCGTACTTAGCTCTCTGTCGGTACTAGGCTAGCGACGCTTTTATCAACAAGTCCACGAAGGCTAGACAGTGCCGCATGGGGTCCAAGGGCAAGCACAACTATGGCGGCGACGGCTACTTGCGTTTGGCTAAACGCATGGTAAGTACCTTTTTATATTATTTATGTGTTCATAATATATTATTTATCTCACTAACACGGATGTACAGGAGCGAGAGATGGGTCATGAGCCGACCCCGACCCAGGTTTGGAAGAGAGGTCACAAGGGAAGTGACCATTCTCAGCCAGGGCAGTGTAGTCAGGTCGCAGCCGACCGACTGGTAAGTTTTCGAAATTCATCAATTTCATTATAACTAATACTATTATTGACATGCTTACAAGATTTATTTGTTTTGTAGACAAAGTACGCGCAGGAGGTCGCGAAGATACACGGTGCGGATTACGATTGGGAAAGCGCGTCGATCGACCCCCAAGCCGCGTACGCAAGTGGAGGCGGGAAGGCCCACGGACGGTGAGTTCTTCGTGTGTTTCATTTCTTTTTCAATTAATCTTCTTCTACTTAGTGTTTTCATTCTATTGCAGGTTTGCCATTTTCGATGGAGTTGTCGACTCGAGGTCGACGCGACCTTTGAGAGACGCTTCATCGTCGCAGGCTTCGACCGTTGGGACCAGTGGTCGTCTCTCGCAGACCCAGCTGGAGCTCCAGGCCATGAGGGAGTCGCTGACGCAAACTCAGGCAGAGCTGGAGAGGACGAGAGCGGAGGCAAGAGAGGAGCAGCAGAGGACGGCCTTAATGATGGCCCAGATGCAAGCAACGGTGGCGATAAGTAATTTAAAGTACCGTAGTTAAATTTCACAGCACTTAATAACATATATCTGCTAATATCTTGCAATGGCAGGCTCTTGCTCGACAAAGCGGTCAGGACATCGAGATTCCTACGCTTCCGTCGCAGCAGACACCGGAGCAGGTAATATTGTCTATACCTAGGAGTTTGATTCCCTTTTCATTATGTTAAAGAAGTTACTTGCATCACATTTAATTTAGCAAATGTGTTACTCACACTAATGACTAGTTGTTTTATGGACTTCTAATTTATCCTAATTATGATTCTTTTGCAGGGTTCCAGAACGCGTCGAGATCCCGGAGGCAGTGGAGGGGCTAGCGTGTAGACACCAGAGCAGGTGATAAACTCTCTTTAATATTGTTGTATCCATTTTAGTATTTTACATAGAGAGATAAGGAGGTACAACATAGAGGTAGATCCTGATGACTTGTCAGATATTGATTCCTATAGTGGTGAGGAAGTTAAGTGTATCTAATCAAGCTTTAGTAGTTTTTGACCATGGTAGAAATGATTAGTATATAGTGAATAAGTTGTCAGTGCTTCCATTTAACAAAAGGGCTAGTGATTATCACTGATGTTTCCTTCTTATGTCGAAACTGATGTTCACTGAGTTAACATAGGGCTAGTGCTTCCATTCAACTAGTGATATAGTACATTACTTCATTTGAAACTACATCATGCTTCCTTCTTTTGTCACTTATGTTCTTGGCCTCTTATGTTATCATTGAGTTGACATTGATGCTTACTAGTGATTATGTTTCTTTTGCAGGGATCCGAAACACGCCGAGAAGATCCCGGAGGTAATGGAGGGGCTAGCGTGTAGCCCGGTGGAATTTATTTTGCAAATTGTGTTGTTGTTGATGTTTTGAACTATATATTGAAACTGTTATGCTGTGTATATCTTATTTGTCTGTTCTGTGTTCTCGCCATCGAGCGAGGTAGTCAGTTTCTGTTTTTAAAAAAAATTCAAAAACTTAACTTACGTCGGCTATGGGAATGCCGACGTAAGTTAGCCCAGGTTAACTTACGTCGGTCAGGCCATACCGACGTAAGTTAAACAACTTAACTTACGTCTTTTTGCCCTGGCCGACGTAAGTTACAGCACTTTACTTACGTCGGCTTGCCCAAGCCGACGTAAGTCCTCCGGCCCAGCCCAAGGCCCATCTCGACACTTAACTTACGTCGGCTTCTGCAGACCGATGTAATTAAGGTAACTTACGTCGGTGGCCGACGTAAGTCACCTTAATTACGTCCAAATGCCTACGTCGGCTGAAAGCCAATGTAATTAAGGGAAAACCGACATAATTAAGTTACTTACGTCTGTTTAAGCCTTACTTACGTCGGCTTTGGCCGACGTAAGTGACCGATATTCCTGTAGTGTTAAGAATAAGAAATCTCAAACTTTGACTCATAAACCTGCTGTTTTGTCTCAGCTTTCGCGTGTTTTTCCTGCTGCACGTCGCGTGACTCAGTATTGGATTCCTAAATGCCTTTTGACTAACCCCAGTATTGAGTCATCGACGTATTGTGCTTCTATGTAGGTTACACGTTTGTGGAAGGAGAACATTTGGATTGTGGATTCAGGTTGCTCACGCCACATGACCAGTAACAAAGATTGGTTCTCCTCCCTCTCTTTTGTGTCATATGTAGAGAATGTTACTTTTGCCGATAATTCTTCAACTCCTATAATTGCTAAGGGTTCGGTTAGAGTAAATGATCACTACACTTTGAAGGATGTGGCACTTGTCAAAAATTTAAAATATAACTTGCTTTCTGTTGCACAATTGCTAGATGAAAATCTAGAAATTATTTTCAATAAAAACTACTGCAAAGTTGTAGGTTCAAATAGTGAGCTTATTTTTAACATGTCTCAATTTGGAAGAGTTTTTAAAGATGATTTTGATATGTCTTCCTCTAAGCGTAGGTGTCTAGTTGCTAATGATTCAAAGGACCTATATTTTTGGCATCATAGACTTGGTCATGTAGGCTTTGATCACCTAACGCGTGTTAGTGCTCTTGATCGCATACGTGGGCTGCCTAAGCTTAAAGGGGACAAATAAATTGTGTGCTCTTCTTGTAGACATGCTAAAATGGTTGCAGGTTCACATACTCCTCTCACAATGATCATGACAACTGAATCATGTCAACTTTTGCATCTTGACACAGTAGGACCTTCACGTGTTCAATCCTTTGGAGGCAAATTATATGTACTTGTGATTGCTGATGATTATTCTAGATACTCTTGGGTTTACTTTATGGCATCTAAGAATGAAGTTGTTAGTCACTTTAGAACTTTATTTCTTAGATTATCAATTGATCACCCAGGATCTCTAAAAGAAATTAGAAGTAATAATGGAACTGAATTTAAAAATCAATCTTTTGATCACTTTTGTGCTGAAAATAGAATAGATCATCAATTTTCTTCACGATATGTACCTCTACAAAACGGTGTTGTAGAAAGAAAGAACAGAACCTTAGTTGAGATGGCTAGGACTATGCTTGATGAATATCAAACTCCTAGGAAATTTTGGGCTGATTCGTTAGCAACCACTTGTTATGTCTCAAATCGTGTTTTCTTGCATGCTAAGCTAGGTAAAACACCATATGAGATCCGGTTTGGACATAGGCCTAGTGTTACACACTTTCGAGTCTTTGGTTGCAAATGCTTTGTTAAGAAACATGGTAATCTTGATAAATTTGAACCTAGATCCATTGATGGCATGTTTCTTGGTTATCCATCTCATACTAGAGGTTACCGTGTGCTTTTACTTGACACTAACAATATTGTGGAGACTTGTGAAGTGTCTTTTGATGAAGCTAGCCCAGGTACTAGCTCAAACATTGCAGGTCCAGATCCATATCCGCAGGGGGGAGCATTTTCGTTGAAGATGAGGAAGAATTGGAGCTGCTGCCTGAAAATTCAGCAGCTAAAGACTTTGGTTCAGATCCGGATGTTAATTCTCAACCAGCACCGACGACCATCAATGCTGATTCAAATCATCCTCAAGTCACAAGCTCATCGATTTGTGATAAACATGAAGAAGAAGAAGCTTGTGAGATATCTGTTCCCCTACGGTTTTACAAAGATCATCCCCCACAACAGATGATTGGAAGCTTGCACGAACAAGTCACACGGTTCAGATTTTGTGATCCAAAATCTTATGCTCATTCTACTTTTATTGCTTGTTTTGAACCCAAAGATATATCACACGCACTCACTAATTAATCTTGGATTATTGCCAAGCAAGAAGAGTTAGAAAATTTTGAATGAAATAATGTTTGGAAACTTGTACCTCCACCTCAAGGTCACACTTTAATTGGAACTAAATTGGTATTTAAAAATAAACAAAGTCAGGATGGGGTTTCGGTTAGGAATAAGGCTAGGTTGGTTGCTCAAGGTTTCACTCAAGTTGAAGGTCTAGATTTTGATGAAACTTTTGCTCCTGTTGCTAGATTAGAAGCCATAAGAATTTTGTTAGCTTTTGTTGCTTCTATTGGTTTTAAGCTATATCAAATGGATGTTAAAAGTGCTTTTCTTAATGGCTACATAGATGAGTAGGTTTATGTGAAACAACCACTGGGTTTTGAAAATCCAGATTTTCCTAATCATGTTTACAAACTGTCCAAAGCCTTGTACGGTCTCAAACAAGCCCCTAGAGCTTGGTATGATAGGTTAAAAACATTCTTAGTTGAAAAAGGGTTTACCATGGGCAAGGTTTATAAAACTCTTTTTGTGCTTAAGCATGGCAATGAATCATTATTCGTTCAAGTGTATGTGGATGATATTATCTTTGGTTGTGCTTCTCATGATCTTGTGTCCAAGTTTTAAGCTATGATGAGTTCAGAATTTGAGATGAGTATGATAGGTGAACACACGTACTTTTTGGGCTGCAAATCAAGCAAACAAAGGAGGGTACCTTTGTGCATCAAACGAAGTATACAAAAGATCTCCTAAGGCGCTTCAACATGGACAAAAGCAAGCCTCTTCGGACACCAATGGGAACAGCAACAACACTTGGACTTGATGAAGATGGTGAACCCGTGGATCAAAAAGAATATAGAAGCATGGTTGGATCACTTTTGTATCTCACGGCATCAAGACCAGACATACAATTCAGCGTATGTATTTGTGCATGGTTTAAAGCCTCCCCACGTGCTTCACATCGTCAAGCCGTCAAAAGGATTCTCAGGTACTTTCATGGAACTCAAGAATTTGGAATTTTTCTTCCTTCTTCCTCAACCGTTACTTTGAAAGCTTTTTCGGATGCTGATTTTGGGGGATGTAGGATTGATAGGAAAAGTACTTCTGGTGCTTGTCATTTTCTTGGTAATTCTCTTGTTGTTTGGTCCTCTAGAAAACAAAATTCAGTTGCACAATCCACAGCCGAATCTGAATATGTAGCTACTGCTAGTGCTTGCTCACAAATTCTTTGGATTTTTCAAACACTTAAGGACTATGGGGTTGATCTAGATAGTGTTCCATTGTTCAGTGATAACACTAGTGCCATTTGCATTGCTAAAAACCCCGTGCAACATTCTAGAACTAAGCACATTGATATTAGGTATAACTTTCTCCGAGATAATGTTGAAAAAGGAAACATTGTGCTTCACCATGTAGATACCGAACAACAATTGGCTGACATTTTTACAAAACCTTTGGATTTCACTCGTTTTTGTTACATTTGTAGTGAAATAGGGGTTATGCATCCTCATGGCTTAAATTGAGGGGGAGTTTTGAAACTTGGGAAGTCTATGTGTGAATCCAATATTAAAATAATATGAGCATAGTATTTCACACATATATGACTTTGTGATTCCTTTTACATGCTGAAAGTTCTTACTACATTACTGGTGTTATACATTTTGTAGTTTTTACCATGTCTTGTAACTGGAACAATGACTTACACTAAATCTGGTCATGGTCGAACTTTCTTGCTGTTTTGAACTTGTTGCATGCTCACAAGTGCTTTTAATAATTAAAAATTAATCAATCAACTATTCACAAGTTGTTCTTTTATGATCAAATAAAAATGAGAAAGATCAAGAGAATATGCATCGCACTTCTTTTGAGATGGCTTATCATTGCACATAGATATGAACTTGGAAGAAGTTGTGTATGACTAAAACCATGTCCTTAAGCTTCTGATTGTCAAATGACATAGGCTTCGCTTGGTTGGTTAGAATAAGGCCGATGCGCATATAATCTCTTCAAATATCATATGATCTAAATTTGTGCTTTGAAAAATAATAAAATGCAGCAACTAGTGTCATACTTTCAGGTTTTGAAATAGTTAAGTTTGTGAGATCATGACTTGCTTAAATTTAAAATTACATTTGATCTCTAGCATGGCTTACACTACTTTATGTATCTCATTGATGTGATAATGCAAGGTACCTGATAGTATGACTTGGATGAGCTTTGGTTATATGTATATGTTATAATATGCTCATAACAACTAAAGGGGGAGAGATAATTTGTTTATATGCTCATGACTTGCTGAATACATTGTCAAAGGGGAGAGATAAGCATGAAGAGAAAGAGAATATGTGCATAAGGAGAGATAATAAAGGGGGAGAGATAATATGGGATAATTTTTGGATTTTCTTCTCATTTTACTTTTGATTTACAAAGGGGGAGAAATTGCCTTCAAAACTTTTATGTGAATAAGCTCAGTTTTTAAATGGTGTTGCCAATGCATTCATCAAGGGGGAGATTGTAAGACCTATGTGTGCCGAATACATTGGCTTGTAGTGAATACACTTGCTTTGACGATAAAAGTTTTGAATATCACCAAAACACCTTTTTATTAATGTCTGACTAGTTTTGGTTAGCTCCGGTGAGTTTTTTCTTTAGCTCTGACATGTCTTTGATAGCTCCGGCGTGTTTTTGCTAAGCTCCGAGTTGATTTTTCTAGCTCCGACTTTTGGGTTTACTAGTTCTGACTAGTTCTGGTTGGTTCCGGCGCTAGGTTCTACTAGCTTTTGGTAGCTCCGGCTCAAGGTCCAGGTTGCTCTGGCAAGGTCCGAAACTTGACCGCAATGCTTCTGTTTTTCATTTGCAATGTTTTGAACTTGCTTTACATCTCTGGAAAGATTGCTTAGTATTCATTTGCTAAGTCTTTGGTGCGTTTTTGGTTGCCATGGATGATATCGTGTTACTGTGGTTTTGCAACATGCTTATGTGAGGTTCTCACGTAAGGTGTTGTGTTCGGAACTAACTTGAGTCAAGTCGAGGACTTGGGCTCGTATTGATTGGTTGTTTATTCATGTGCAGGTGTTACTTGGGTTCAAGACATTGCTGGTGATGGGATCCATTGGACTAGTCTCAAGGAGGAGATGAGGTTCCAACAACCAAATTCAGGAGGAATTGTGGTTGAGCTGATCAGGAGGTTGCGCAGCATGATTGAATCAAGAACAATGCATGTGAAGGTATCGTGGATGTCATTGGAAGATGTTTCCACGTGTGCAAGGAGTGCATGGACGTGGCTACATGGTTCCGAGATGTGATGAAGGGATGTGGACATAAAGAGTTGGTCGGAAAGGTCCAACCGACTAAGTTATGGACTCAGGCTGCGGCTGAGTCGGGTTTGACTCAAATATGAAAAGATTTGAGTTGGTTATGATAGGATTTCGTGTGGGTCAGGAATTTGAGTGTTTTAGGAATGTTGGATACGTTCCTAAGGTGTTTGGAAGTCTTAAGATTGCTTCTATCTGTGTATAGAAGAATCCTAAGCAGTTATGGAAAGTTACGATTCGTGAACAGAGTAGGATTAGGTTCCTGATCTGAGTTGATATGGCTTTCGAGCTGGTTATATAAGCAAGGAAGCCCAGAGCTCGTGGTGCACGACTTTGGGGGTTGTTCCTCTTGTGTTCTATTGAATAAAATTCGTAGTTTGAAGGAACTTTTGTGCCTTGTTCGTCCGACTTGTTCCAGACAAGTTTTACTCGCCGAGTTTCTGGACAGCACTACCTTTTGTTTGTGGTTTTATCATAACTCGAGTTTTACAGATCCAATTGACGTGATTCTTTTTGGGTTGTCTTCACAACTTGATTGTATATCATCCGTCAATATTTAACGGTCATTGGATTTGTGGTCTGTGATCTACACGAGTTTCTTTGCAGCATTACAGAACTGTTTTTTTTCTCGGGTAGGGCAGATTGACCTTTGTTTGATCTTTCGATCATAACTTGAGTTTTTCTGGACGGATTTGAGTGATTCTTGTTGTGTTGTCTTTGTGAGTTGATTATCTCTGATATATATCACTTTTGTCACGGTGAAACACACTTAGATTGGTCTCACACACGATTTCTTTAACATATCGTTTTTCTGCGAAGGGGTTGGGGTTTAATTGTTTCCGCTGCGTAAGATTTTTAAATCCACCATTCACCCCCCCTATGGTAGCTTTTCACGTGCTCTTCGATCTTAAAATATGACATGATATGCATGATTGATGCAGATGCAAGGTATAACTTGTTAATAGATTGCTTTTAATGATCACTAACTAGTTCTAATAGCTTTTAACAAGTTTATACAGGTTTGGATGTGGTTAGATCTACTTTTACAATCAATTCAACACAATTTAATCAGAAAAATCGGACTAGTACGCTAGGGACCGAACAAGTCTGCACTTTACGAGATCAGCGGATTAGGGTTTTTCTAGATCGACATGAATTTGGAGATTAGAGGTTGAATTCACGTAAGAAAAAGAGAATAGAAGGTATACCTGGTGTTTAGAACTCCAATGAATCAAGAAACTTGGAGGTAACACTTGGACCTTGATGATATAGAGTTGATGATGGACTTGGAGACGAATTGGTGATGAAGAATGAAACTTGATGGAGATCTTGATCCTCTTTTGTTTCCTCCTCTTCTTCTTCTTCTTGCTTGGAATCTTCTCCTCCCTCCTTGATGGTAGCTCTCGATGAACTAGGGTTTGGGTGGTGTGGAAAAGTGGCAAATAGATGTCAAGCCAAGGGGTGAGGTTGTTTATATAGAGGTAGAGGCTAGGGTTAGATGGATTTCGAGTTTGAGATGAGTAGAGGCTGGCTTAGAGTCCCACATGGGCTCTAAAAGAGTTAGACATGATGTCCCTAGGCCCACTTAATGTAAAACCCAAGAAACAAGTCGTAAAACAAAAGATCAACTCGGAGTCGCGAAATATCGGACAAGTCCAAAACGGACCGGACTAGTCCGAAGTTAGTCAGAGAGAAATCGGACAACTCTGGCAAAAAATCAGACAAGTCCGACTTTAGTCAGAGAAGAAAACGGACAAGTCCGCTGGAACGCCGGACTAGTCCGGACAAGTCCATGGACTTAGCAAATTTTCAAGGATTCCTGGAACACTGAACTAGTCCGCATAAAATCGGACAAGTCCGAAAGTGTCCAGAGCCAAAATCGGACTAGTCCGCAGCAAAAACGGACAAGTCTGATCGAGGTCAGAGAGAAATCGGACTAGTCCTCACCAAAATAGGACTAGTCCACACTTTTCACCATTTTAAGTGCGGTTTTGTTCCAAATCAATTTTAAACTTATTCCTCTTTATGTGGATTAATGTTAAACATGTATATGAATGTATGTAGGGCATGATACAAGAAAATGAGCGTGTTACAAACCTACCCCCCTAAAAATGAATCTCTCCCTCGAGATTCGACGCGGAAGAGAAGAGATAGGGAAATTCCTTCTTGAGATCATCCTCCAATTCACACGTTGCTTCTTTTTTTGTGTGGTGCTTCCATTGAACTTTACGCCATCTAATAACCTTGTTCCTTGTGACTCTCTCCTTGGTTTCCTAAAATTTGACCGGTTGCTCTGCATAAGTCAAATATGCCTGTAATTCCAATCCTTCCATTGGCACTTGTTCTTCTGGTACTCTCAAGCACTTCTTGAGCTGGGAAACATGAAAGACATCATGGACATCCGAAAGATGAGCTGGCATCTCCAACTTATACACTACTTCTCCTCTTTTGTCAAAAATCTTGAATGGCCCAATGTAGCGAGGTGCCAACTTGCCTCTTATGTTAAACCTCTTATGACCCCTCATCAGTGACACCTTGAGGTAAACAAAATCTCCCACTTCAAAGGTTAATTTCCTTCTCCTATTGTCCGCATAGCCTTTTTGTCTTGATTGGGCAGCCCTCAAGTTCTCACGAATTATTTGGACATGCTTTTCGGCCTCTTGCAACACATCCGGACCGAATACTTTAGCTTCTCCTGCCTCATTCCAGGATAAAGGTGTCCTACACTTTCTTCATAAAGCGCTCCATATGGTGACGTTTTCAAGCTTGCTTGGTGACTATTGTTGTATGAAAATTCTGCATATGGCAAACTCTTGTCCCAACTTTTCCCATGCTTTAAAGAACAATTTCTTAGCATGTCCTCTAAAATCTGATTGGTCCTCTCGGTTTGTCCATCCGTTTGAGGGTGATATGCTGAACTAAAAGTCAACCTCGTTCCCAAAGCTTCATGCAATTTTTGCCAAAACCTAGAAGTGAATTGTGAACCTCTATCCAAGACTATCTTTTTCGAAACTCCATTCAAACATACTATTCGTCCCATGTATAGTTCCGCCAATTTCTCTCCATTATAGGATGTCTTGATGGGAACAAATTGGGCTGACTTAGTTAACCAATCCACAATTACCCAGATTGAGTCGTAACCGGACTGAGTATGTGGTAAACCAACTATGAAGTCCATATCGATCTCTTCCCACTTCCACTCCGGAAGCTTTAATGGTTGCAATAGTCCAGCTGGCGTTTGATGTTCCGCCTTGACTCGTTGGCACACATCACACAATGCTACGTATTCAGCTATGTCCTTCTTCATGCTAGTCCACCAATAACACGTCTTCAAGTCTTTGTAAATCTTTGTACAACCAGGATGAATTGAGTATGGTGAGTCATGTGCCTCTTTTAATATTGTCTCCCGATTATGGTTCACATTAGGCACGACAACCCTCTTGCCAAGCCATAGGGTGCCACATTCATCCTCATCAAATCTGAATTCTCTCCCTTCTTGGGTCCTTTCTTTGATTTCTTGGATTTCCTCATCCTTAGTTTGGCCTTCCCGAATTTCTTGCTCTAATGTCGGATTTAACTCCATCATCCCCATCTCATTTATGAATCCGAGATTCAACCGTTCAAACTCTTTGCAACTCGGATGGCAACTCTCGAACCGTGAGTTGATGACTTACTCCTTTCCTACTCAATGCATCAGCCACAACATTAGCCTTCCCTGGATGATAATTGATTCCCAAGTCATAATCCTTGATGAGCTCCAACCATCTTCATTGCCTCAAATTTAGATCCGTTTGTGTGAAAATATACTTCAAACTCTTATGATCCGTATAAATTTCACACCTATGTCTAAGAATATAGTGTCTCCAAATCTTCAATGCATGTACCATGGCTGCAAGTTCTAAATCATGTGTTGGGTAATTCTGCTCATGTTTCTTCCATTAACTTGACACATAGGCGACCACTTGAACTTCTTGTATGAGCACACATCCAAGTCCTTGTCTCGAGGCGTTGCAATATATGTCAAAACTCTTGCTTACATCCGACAGTACCAAAAAATGGGTTGTTGTTAACCTCTTCTTCAACTCCTCAAAACTGTTTTGACAATCTTGAGTCCATTGGAATGCCTTTCCCTTCATTAGCAATTCCGTCATTGGCTTGGCTATCTAGGAAAAGTCGTTGATGAATGGACGGTAGTATCCAGCCAACTCAAGAAAACTCCTTATTTTCTTTACATTTTGTTGTGGTTCCCACTTCAACACGTCTCTCACTTTTCCAGGGTCAACCGATACACCTCCTCCTGGGATGATATGACCCAAAAACGACACCTCTCTCAACCAAAACTAACACTTGTTGAACTTGGCATACAATTCATGCTCCCTCAATTTCTGCAGCGTAAGCCTCAAGTGTTCCTCATGTTCCTTCTCATCCTTCGAGTAGATCATAATGTTATCAATAAACACCAGAACGAACTTATCCATGTACTTCGTGAAGACATTATTCATGAGCTACATAAAGTACACAGGTGCATTGGTCAATCCAAAGGGCATCACAATGTACTCATAAGGGCCATACCATGTCCTAAAAGCCGTCTTGGGTATGTCTAATGGTCTAATCATCATTTGAAAGTATCCCGACCTCAAAACAATCTTAGAGAAGACACAAGCACCCTTCATCTGATCAAACAATTCTTCTATGCGTGGCAAGGTGTACTTGTTCTTGATTGTTACCTCGTTGAGAGCTTGATAATCTACACACATCCTTTGGGATCCATCCTTCTTGTCCACAAATAGAATGGGCGCTCCCCAAGGTGAAGAGCTGGGCCAAATGAAACCTTCTCTAGTTGCTCTTGAATTTGCTTCTTGAGCTCTACTAATTCCATAGGAGGCATCCTATATGGGCTCTTAGCTATAGGTGTAGTTCTAGGTATTAAATCAATAACAAACTCAATGTCTCGATCAGGTGGCATACCTGGCAACTCGTCCAGAAAAACATCCAAAAATTCACACACCACCAGAATCTCCTCAATTGCGGCATCGTCCATATGATTCAGCTCCAATCGCTTCGGTGCGGTTTGAGATGCTTCAAATTCTACGGTGATCCCTTCTTCATTGGTCAACTTCACCGTCTTTGTGGCACACTCAATAACTCCATTGTGCTTCCTCAACCAGTCCATACCAAGTATAATGTCCAATCCTTGACAATCCAAAACAATGAGGTTGGCGGAGAAGTCTACCCCCCTTATTCTAAGGCTTACTTTTGGACATACTATATTTGTCCTCATCTCTCCTCCAGGAGACTTAACCAATAGAGTATACTTAATATGAGAGATAGGCAAACTATACTTGGCGACATACTTCGATGCAATGAATGAATGCGATGCTCCAGAATAAAATAACATAGTCGCGGGGTTGGAGTTCGCGAGAAACATACCAATGACCACGTCATCCGCTTGTTGAGCATCCTCCGTAGAGACATGGTTCATGTTTCCACGAGCAAAATTTTGTTGTCCCCGGTTTGGGTGGGGTGGAAAAGTGGCAAATAGGTGTCAAGCCAAGGGGTGGGGTTGTTTATATAGAGGTGGAGGCTAGGGTCAGATGGATTTCGAGTTTGAGATGAGTAGAAGCTGGTTTAGAGTCCCACATGGGCTCTAAAAGAGTTAGGCACAACATCCCTAGGCCCACATAACGTAAAACCCAAGAAACAAGTCGTAAAACAAAAGATCAACTCGGAGTCGCGAAATATCGGACAAGTCCGAAGTTAGTCAGAGAGAAATCGGACAACAATGGCCCAGAATCGGACAAGTCCGACTTTAGTTAGAGTGGAAAATGGACAAGTCCGCTGGAACGCCAGACAAGTCCAGGGACTTAGCAAATTTTCAAGGATTCTTGGAACACCGGACTACTCTGCATAAAACGGACAAGCCGAAAGTGTCCAGAGGCAAAATCGGACTAGTCCACATCAAAAATGGACAAGTCTGATCGAGTTCAGAGAGAAATCAGACTAGTCCTCACCAAAATCGGACTAGTCCGCACTTTTCAACATTTTAAGTGCGGTTTTGTTCCAAATAAATTTTAAACATATTCCTCTTTACGTGGATTAATGTTGTACATGTATATGAATGTATGTAGGGCATGATGCACGAAAATGAGGGTGTTACAAGGCCCCTTGGGAGGTGCTGGAGCTGGATGCTCCGGCATCATCCACCATCTTCGTGTAGACGTCGACGATAGGCCCCTGGTTTACAAGCCATTGCAAGGGAACCCTGTTAGCAACAGGAGCAGGGCAGGAGAGTTTACTCACTTATCCGCGCTTAGTGCTGTCGTTGAGGTTCTGGGACGTTGACGGCAGGCCCCTTGTGAGTAGGATTGAAGAGCACGTGAAAAGATACCAGAAGGGCGGGTGAATGGTAGATTTAAAAATCTTATGCAGCGGATACAATAAAACTTCAAACCCTTTCGGCAGAAAAACGATTTGTTAAAGAAATCGTCTATGAGACTAATCTAAACGTGTTTCAACGTGACAAAAGTGATAGATATCAGAGAGAATCAAGTCACGAAGACAACTCAAAAAGAATTACTCAAATCCGTCGAGAAAAACTCAAGTTATGATCGAAAGATCAGACTATGGTCAATCTGACCTACCCGAGAAAAACAGTTTCTGGAATGCTGCAAAGAAACTCGTGTAGCTCAGAAACCACAAATTCAATGACCGCGAAATTTTCACAGATGATAGAAAATCATGTTGTGAAGACAACCAAAAAATAATCACGTCAATTGGATCTGTAAATCTCGAGTTATGATAAAACAACCGACGAACAGTAGTGCTGTCCAGAAACTCAACGAGTAAAACTTGTCTAGAACAAGTCAGACAAACAAGGCACAAAAGTTCCTTCAAACTACGAATTTTATTTAATAGAACACAAGAGGAACAGCCCCAAAGTCGTCTCTACCGAGCTTTGGCCTTCCCTCGCTCATATAACCAGCCCTTAGGCCATCCCAATCTCAACTAGGACTCCAATCCTAATCCGATCACAATCGGAACTTTCCATAACTGCTTAGGACTCTTCTATACGCAGATAGGAGCAATCTTAAGACTTCCAAACACCTTAGGAACGTATCCCACATTCCTAAACAACTCAAATTCGTGACCCACATGAAATCCTAACATAACCAACTTGATATTTTCCATATGGAGCCATAACCGACTCAGCTAGCAGCCTAAGTCTTCAACCGATATGATCCGATCCTTCCGATCAGATCTTCCTTCCATAATCTGTCTCTAGAAGCATATTGCCACGTCATGCACCGCATGCATACGTGCGAACACCTTCCTTCGACCTTCATATGCACTGCCCTTGATTCAATCATCCTGCGTGACCTCCTGACCCGCTCAACCACAGTTCCTCCCAAACTTGGTTGTTGGAACCTCATCTCCTCCTGAGACTAGTCCAATGGATCCTGTCACCAGCCATGACTTGAACTCAAGCAACACCTGCACATGAACAAACAAACAATCCATACGAGCCCAAGTCCTCGACTTGACTCAAGTTAGTTCCGAACACAACACCTTACGTGAGAGCCTCACATAAGCATGTTGCAAAAACACAGTAGAAACGATATCAACCATATCATCCAAAACGCACCAAAAACTTAGCAAATGAATACTAAGCAATCTTTTCAATCATGTAAAGCAAGTACGAACATTGCAAATGAATAGCAGAAGCACTTAGGTCAAGTTCTGGACCTTGCCAGAGCAACCCGGAGCTTGAGCCGGAGCTAACAAAAGCTAGTAGAACCTAGCGCTGGAGCTTTCCAAAACTAGTAGATCCTAGCACCAGAGCTTACCAAAAACTAGTCAAAACTAGTCAACCCAATACCGGAGCAAGACAATGTACGTCGGAGCTTAGCAAAAGCATGCCGGAGCTATCAAGTATATGCCGGAGCTAACAAAGACATGCCGGAGCTAAAGATAAAGCTCATCGGAGCTAACCAAAGCTAGTCGGACTTTACCAAGAAGTCGGACCTAGCATCTAACGTAGCCGGAGCTACCCAAAACAAGCCGGACCTACCATCGGACCTTGCTGTTGCTCAGAGCTAGAGTCGGACCTTGACAAAAAGGTGTTTTGGTGATATTTAAAACTTTTATCATCAAAGCCAAGTGTATTCACTACAAGCCAATGTATTCAGCACACATAGGTCTTACAATCTCCCCCTTGATGAATGCAATGGCAACACCATCTAAAATACGAACATTGGCTTATTCACATAAAAGTTTTGAAAGCAATTTCTCCCCCTTTGTAAATCAAAAGTAAAAAGAGAAGAAAATGAAAAACTCTCCCCCTTTATTATCTCTCCTTATGCACATATTCTCTCTCTCTTCATGCTTATCTCTCCCGCTTTGACAATGTATTCAGCAAGTTATGAGCATATAAACAAATTATCTCTCCCTCTTTAGTTGTTATGAGCATATTATAACATATACATATAAACAAAGCTCATCCAAGTCATACTATCAAGTACTTTACATTATCACATCAATGAAATACATAAAGTAGTGTATGCCATGCTAGAGATCATATGTAATATTAAATTTTAGCAGGTCATGATCTCACAAACTTAACTATTTCAAAACCTGAAAGCATGACACTAGTTGCTGCATTTTAGTATTTTTCAAAGCATAAATTTAGATCATATGGTATTTCCAAGAGATTATATGCGCATCTGCCTTATTCTAACCAACCAAGCCAAGCCTATGTCATTTGACAATCAGAAGCTTAAGGACATGGTTTTAGTCATACACAACTTCTTCCAAGTTCATATCTAAGTGCAATGACAAGCCATCTCAAAAGAAGAAGTGTGATGCAAGCAAATTCTCTTGATCTTTTCTCAATTTATATTTGTTCATAAAAACTCAACATGTGAGTTTATTACTTGATTAATTCTTAATGATTAAAAGCATTTATGAGCACGCAACAAGTTCAAAACAGCAAGAAAGTTCGACCATGACCAGTTTTAGTGTAAGTAATTATTCCAATTACTAGACATGGCAAAAACTACAAAATGTATAACACGAGTAATGTAGTAAGAACTTTCAGCATGTAAAAGGAATCACAATGTCATATATGTTTGAAATACTATGCTCATATTATTTTAATTTCAGATTCACACATAGACTTCCCAAGTTTCAAAAACTCCCCCTCAATTTAAGCCATGGGGATGCATATCCCCTATTTCACTACGAATGTAACAAAAACGAGTGAAATCCAAAGGTTTTGTAAAGATTTCAGCCAAATGATGTTCGGTATCTACATGGTGAAGCACAATGTTTCCTTTTTCAATGTTATCTCGGAGAAAGTGATACCGAATATCAATGTGCTTAGTTCTAGAATGTTGCAAGGGGTTTTTGGCAATGCAAATAGCACTAGTGTTATCACAAAACAGTGGAACACTAGCTAGATCTACCCCATAGTCCTTAATTGTTTGAACAATCCAAAGAATTTGTGAGCAAGCACTAGCAGCAGCTACATATTCAGATTCGGTTGTGGATTGTGCAACTGAATTTTGTTTTCTAGAGGACCAAGCAACAAGAGAATTACCAAGAAAATGACAAGTACCGGAAGTACTTTTCCTATCAATCCTACAACCCCCAAAATCAGCATCCGAAAAAGCTTTCAAGGTAACGGTTGAGGAAGAAGGAAGAAAAATGCCAAATTCTTGAGTTCCATGTAAGTACCTGAGAATTCTTTTGACGGCTTGATGATGTGAAACACGTGGGGAGGCTTGAAACCGTGCACAAAGACATACGCTGAATTGTATGTCCGGTCTTGATGCCGTGAGGTACAAAAGTGATCCGATCATGCTTCTATATTCTTTTTGATCCACGGATTTACCATCTTCATCAAGTTCAAGTGTTGTTGCTGTTCCCATTGGTGTCGGAAGAGGCTTGCTTTTGTCCATGTTGAAGCGCCTTAGGAGATCTTTGGTATACTTCGTTTGATGCACAAAAGTACCATCCATGGTTTGCTTGATTTGCAGCCCCAAAAAGTAAATGAGTTCACCCATCATACTCATTTCAAATTCGGAACTCATCATTGCTGAAAACTTGGACACAAGATCATGAGAAGCACAACCAAAGATAATATCATCCACATACACTTGAACAAATAATGAGTCGTTGCCATGCTTAAGCACAAAAAGAGTTTTATCAACCTTGCCCATGGTAAACACCTTTTCATGTAAGAATGTTTTTAACCTATCATACCAAGCTCTAGGGGCTTGTTTGAGACCATATAAGGCTTTGGACAGTTTGTAAACATGATTAGGAAAATCTGGATTTTCAAAACGTGGTGGTTGTTTGACATAAACCTCCTCATCTATGTAGCCATTAAGAAAAGCACTTTTAACATCCATTTGATATAGCTTAAAACCTTTAGATGCTGCAAAAGCTAAAAAAATTCTTATGGCTTCTAATCTAGCGACAGGAGCAAAGGTTTCATCAAAATCTAGACCTTCAACTTGAGTGAAACCTTGAGAAACCAACCTAGCCTTATTCCTAACCACAACCCCATCATCACTTTGTTTATTTTTATATACCCATTTAGTTCCAATTAAAGTGTGACCTTGAGGTGGAGGTACAAGTTTCCAAACATTATTTCTTTCAAAATTTTCTAACTCTTCTTGCATGGCAATAATCCAAGATTCATTAGTGAGTGCGTGTGATATATCTTTTGGTTCAAAAGAAGAAACAAAAGCAGAACGAGCATGAGAGTTTGGATCGCAAAACCTGGACCGTGTGACTCGTTCGTGCAAGCTTCCAATAATCTGTTGTGGGGGATGATCTTTGTAAAAACGTAGGGGAACAGATGTCTTACAAGCTTCTTCTTCTTCATGTTCATTGTAGATTGATGAGCTCGTGACTTGTGGACGATCAGGACCAGCATAGGTGATAGCCGGAGCTTGTTCAATGTCCGGAGCTGGACACGTGTCAACTTCGGAACTACCAGACGGTATCACCGACTCTTCTTCATCTTTGAAAATACCCTCCCCCTGAGGATACGGATCTGGTCCTACAACACCGGAGCTAGTACCTGGGCTAGCTTCATCAAAAGACACTTCACAAGTCTCCACAATTTTGTTAGTGTCAAGTAATAGCAAACGGTAGCCTCTAGTATGAGATGGATAACCAAGAAACACGCCATCAATGGATCTAGGTTCAAATTTATCAAGATTACCATGTTTCTTAACAAAGCATTTGCAACCAAAGACCCGAAAGTGTGTAACACTAGGCCTATGTCCAAACCGGAGCTCATATGGTGTTTTACCTTGCTTAGCACGCAAGAAAACACGATTTGAAACATAACAAGCGGTTGCTAATGCATCAGCCCAAAATTTCCTAGGAGTTTGATATTCATCAAGCATAGTCCTAGCCATCTCAACTAAGGTTCTGTTCTTTCTTTCTACAACACCATTTTGTTGAGGTACATATGGTGAAGAGAATTGATGATCTATTCCATTTTCAGCACAAAAGTGATCAAGAGATTGATTTTTAAATTCAGTTCTGTTATCACTTCTAATTTTCTTTAAAGATCTTGGGTGATCAATTGATAATCTAAGAAACAAAGTCCTAAAGTGACTAAAAGCTTCATTCTTAGACGCCATAAAGTAAACCCAAGAGTATCTAGAATAATCATCAACAATAACAAGAACATACCATTTACCTCCGATGGATTGAACACGTGAAGGTCCTACGGTGTCAAGATGCAAAAGTTGACATGGTTCAGTTGTCATGATCATTGTGAGAGGAGTACGTGAACCTGAAACCATCTTAGCATGTCTACAAGAAGAGCACACAATATCTTTGTCCCCTTTAAGCTTAGGCAGCCCACGTATGCGATCAAGAGCACTAACACGCGTTAGGTGATCAAAGCCTACGTGACCAAGTCTACGATGCCAAAAATATAATTCCTTTGAATCATTAGCAACTAGACACCTATGCTTAGAGGAAGATATATCAAAATCAGCTTTAAAAACTCTTCCAAACCGAGACATGTTAAAAATAAGCTCACTGTTTGAACCTACAACTTTGCAGCAGTTTTTATTGAAAATAATTTCTAGATTTTCATCTAGCAATTGTGAAACAGAAAGCAAGTTGTATTTCAAATTTTTGACAAGTGCCACATCCTTCAAAGTGTAGTGATCATTTACTTTGACCGAACCCTTAGAAATTATAGGAGTTGAAGAATTATTGGCAAAAGTAACAATTTCTACACGTGACACAAAAGAGAGGGAGGAGAACCAATCCTTGTTACCGGTCATGTGGCGTGAGCAACCTGAATCCACAATCCAAATGTTATCCTTCCTCAAACGTGTAACCTACATAGAAGCACAATACGTCGATGACTCAATACTGGGGTTAGTCAAAAGGCATTTAGGTATCCAGTACTGAGTCACACGACGTGCAGTAGGAAAAACACGCGAAAGCTGAGATAAAACAGCAGGTTTATGAGTCGAACTTTGAGGTTTTCTATTCTTAACTCTTTTAGCACAAGAACCAGTAGCTCTAGAGGTAAAAGCAGCAGTTCCAAAAGACAAGGCTGAAGCTCCGGAAACAAAGCTGAAGTTCCGAAGGAAACAACAGAAGGTCCGGGAGCTCTCGGAGCTATCGGAGCTGCTTTTGTAGATTTCTTACCAGAAGGTCCGGAAGCTACCTTATAAAATTTCTGACTCACTAAAGCAGGTTGTGTTTTTCTAATTGCATGAAAGTTATAGGATCTAGCAATTTTTCTTTCCTTTTTCTGTTGTTTAGCTAGTCTATAATAAAAATCTATGACATGACCATCTCTATCACAGAAGGTACAATGAAATTTAACTTTGTGTTCATGTCTAGATGAGCAAGCAATATTTTTATTTGAAACTGAATGAGGCAACACTCCTGCAGATTTGAAAACCACTCCTTTTTGTTTAGGAACTGTTTGAATCAAACCACTTCATAATGACTTTACAATTTTAGGTGGATGTGCCTTAGCATGAGCATGAGAATCAAAACCTAAACCAGTTTTATCATTGCAAGACATGGAAGAATTCAGCAGCAAGTTTAGGTTCTTATTCCCATTACAAAACCGATCTAATGTCCTATGCATGTTGTCAAGTTTATTGGACAGATCAAGGCAATTTTCACATGAAGTTTTTCCTTTAATTTGCAATTGGAACAATATTTAACTTCATGAGAACGTAAAGCATTGTTCAATATAGAAATTTCATTTATAACATCCTGTAGTTTCTTATCAAGATCCTCACAAGTAGAACAATGCAAATCAATTGTTGAACAACTAGCATCTTTCAAGTTTTTATCATTAAGTGCAGCAAGCTCTTTGTTCTTTTCAATTTCTTCATCAAGTCTATCTAGAGTGGAGGAGTGTGCACTTCTTAATGTGGACAATTGTTCATAGATTAAGTCACATGAGGGACATGCATCATCACTAGGAATCAAAGTTTTTAAACGGTTAATTTCAGATTCTAGTGATTCAATTTTAGCAGCATTATCCCTAAGCTTTTTGTCCTTTTTCTTGACAATAATAGTTGCACGAGAAATAGCATCACACATTTCATTGCAGGTAGAACATACCTCATCGTCTTCACTGCTGTGTTCTGCATCCTCCTGACTTGATCTTGATCTTGTTTTGCCCGCCATGAAGCATAAGTTGGCCAGATCGTCATCATCTTCATCACTTTCAAAGTCTACATCACTTGAACTAAGTTCTTGAAGTGCGGCGATGAAGCTGTTAATCATCCTGCGTCCTATGGTACCCTTCTTCTTCTTGTTGGAGTTTCCAGAGGAGGTCCGGACCTTGCTTTGTTTTTCTTCCCGGGTGGTCGGACCTGAAAGGTTAGGGCATTCTGTACAAAAGTGTCCTATTTTACCACATTCAAAACAGCGTTGAGGTCCGGAGCTTCCTCTCCTTCTAGTTCTCACATTTTGCAATGCTTTTGAGAATCTAGTAGAGATGAGTGCCAACTCCTCTTCTGGAAATTCTTCGATCTGTTCCAGGGTTAGCGAGGACAACAAAGCAAGAGTATTGCAAGATGATGATTGGCCGGAGCTAGACATATCACGTTGTGAGACAAATGCAATAGACTTGTTTGGGTTCTTACGTGCTAGGATGTCAATTTCATGAGTTTTTAGTTTAGAATAGAGTACATCTAATGTAAGAGAACTCATGACAGTTGATTCACGTATAGACGTTACATTCATCTCCCAAATTGACATGTCTAATGCACTAAGGAGTTGTCTAGCATTTTCAGCATCTGAAAAATTTACATTGACACTACGTAAGTTGCTGAGAATTTTATTGAAACGAGCAAAGAGGTCATCGATAGACTCACCTGGTTGCATCTCAAAACACATATATTCCTTTTTGAACATATCTTGTTTTACCTCCTTGATTGTGTTGGAGCCTTCATGACAGTCACAGAGAGCTCTCCAAACATCGTATGCTGATCGGAGGTGCGCAACACGATCAAAGTCGCTTTGAGTGAGTCCTTAGATGATCAAGTTTCGGGCTTTGTTGTTTTTGTTGATGTCCTGTAGGTTTGTGGCCGTGACTTGATCATTAGGTGGCACTTCATAAGGCTCAGACACCTTCTCCCATATTGCAAAGCCTTGTGCCTAGATGAAAGCCTCCATGCGTGCCTTCCAAACCTGAAAATCAATACCAGCAAACACACAAGGTTTCGCGGAGAACTTCTCCATGATGATTAGTCAAAAACACGTGCAAATCTCAAATATTAGAGCACCGTGGCTCTGATACCAATTGTAGGATCGAAGAGCACGTGAAAAGCTACCAGAGGGGGTGAATTTTAGATTTAAAAATCTTACGCAGCGGAAACAATAAAACCCCAAACCCTTTCGGCAGAAAAACGATCTGTTACAGAAATCGTGTATGAGACTATTCTAAACGTGTTTCACCATGACAAAAGTGATAGATATCAGAGAGAATCAAGTCACAAAGACAACACAAAAAGAATTACTCAAATCCGTCAAGAAAAACTCAAGTTATGATCGAAAGATCAGACTATGGTCAATCTGACCTACCAGAGAAAAACAGTTTCTGGAATGCTGCAAAGAAACTCGTGTAGCTCAGAAACCACAAATTAAATGACCGTGAAATTCTGACAGATGATAGACAATCAAGTTTTGAAGACAACCCAAAAAGAATCACGTCAATTGGATCTGTAAATCTCGAGTTATGATAAAACCACCGACAAAAGGTAGTGCTGTCCAGAAACTCAACGTGTAAAACTTGTCTGGAACAAGTTGGACGAACAAGGCACAAAAGTTCCTTCAAACAACGAATTTTATTTAATAGAACACAAGAGGAACAGCCCCAAAGTCGTCTCTACCGAGCTCTGGCCTTCCCTCGCTTATATAACCAGCCCTTAGGCCATCCCAATCTCAACTAGGACTCCAATCCTAATCCGATCGCAATCGGAACTTTCCATAACTGCTTAGGACTCTTCTATATGCAGATAGAAGCAATCTTATGACTTCCAAACACCTTAGGAACGTATCCCACATTCCTAAACAACTCAAATTCGTGACCCACACAAAATCCTAACATAACCAACTCAATATTTTCCATACCGAGCCATAACTGACTCAGCTAGCAGCCTAAGTCTTCAACCGATACGATCCGATCCTTCCGATCAGATCATCCTTCCATAATCCGTCTCTAGAAGCATATTGCCACATCATGCACCGCATGCATACATGCGAACACCTTCCTTCGACCTTCATATGCACTGCCCTTGATTCAATCATCCTGCGTGACCTCCTGACCCGCTCAACCACAGTTCCTCCCGAACTTGGTTGTTGGAATCTCATCTCCTCCTGAGACTAGTCCAATGGATCCTGTCACCAGCCATGACTTGAACTCAAGCAACACCTGCACATGAACAAACAAACAATCCATACGAGCCCAAGTCCTCGACTTGACTCAAGTTAGTTCCGAACACAAACACCTTACGTGAGAGCCTCACATAAGCATGTTGCAAAAACACAGTAGAAACGATATCAACCATATCATCCAAAACGCACCAAAAACTTAGCAAATGAATACTAAGCAATCTTTCCAATCATGTAAAGCAAGTACGAACATTGAAAATGAAAAGCAGAAGCACTTAGGTCAAGTTCCGGACCTTGCCAGAGCAACCCGGAGCTTGAGCCGGAGCTAACAAAAGCTAGTAGAACCTAGCGCCGAAGCTTTCCAAAACTAGTAGATCCTAGCACCGGAGCTTACCAAAAACTAGTAAAAACTAGTAAACCCAAAACCGGAGCTATCAAGTATATGCCGGAGCTAACAAAGACATGCCGGAGCTAAAGATAAAGCTCATCGGAGCTAACCAAAGCTAGTCGGACTTTACCAAGAAGCCAGACCTAGCATCTAACATAGCCGGAGCTACCCAAAACAAGCTGGACCTACCGTCGGACCTTGCTGTAGCTCAGAGCTAGAGTCGGACCTTGACAAAAAGGTGTTTTGGTGATATTTAAAACTTTTATCATCAAAGCCAAGTGTATTCACTACAAGACAATGTATTCAGCACACATAGGTCTTACAGAGGTGCCAGAGATGGATGCTCTGGTGTCGTCCACCATCATCATAGAGTCATCATCGGCAGGCCCCTTGGGAGGTGCCAGGGCAGGCTGTTCTGCACATATGATACAAGAAAGGTGGACTAGTTTGCTCGTTGATTTTTCTGTAGCTCTCCCTTAGCTCTATCATGCGTTACTATCCTGGGCTAATTCGCGGGGCCTCAGTAATTCAGTGCATTGGTGCTCGGGGCCCAAATCCTGTTTTCCTCAGTGTGTGAGCTTTCTTGCACTCAGTACTTGGCTTTACAACTGGGAGGAAGGGTGTGTACGCTTAGGGTACAGTACCAGGCTAAGCAGTTTACACCCCCATGGACCTCCTGCTCGGCACAGGCCTTTCCTGGGGAACCTTCTAGCGTCATAAGGCCCTAAAGACGAGAGGGGCCAGAAGAACCCCTCATACACCGCAGGTACCTCAAGCAGACCCGCCTGCATTAGCACTACATGACTCCTACATGGGTGAGTTACAGAGTGTGCAATCACGCATATAAAATAGTACGCAATGAGCGAGTCTTAGTGTGGCATGTTCATAAACGTAACGCGTAAGTAAATGGACAAAGTTTTTTTAAGAAGCCTTTAAGTAAATCAGTGATTTTTTATAGGAGTTCATAGGGGGAGAGAGGCTTTTACAAAAGAGGGCAACAGGATGTCTCCGGACGATGAGGGAGGCAGGCTGCACAGGCTTTAGAGTTCGGAACCAATCTAAGCCGGCTGCACACTCTGGTCCTGACCCTCTTGAAGCTTAGTTGTCCTTAGTGCTGCTCCTAAGCCCTATGAAATCCTTTACACTGTTCTACTAAGACTAGTATTTACAATAGGGGTGCCTACAACTCAATGAGTAGTCGCGATGGTTGGCGGGCAACCTTGCTGTCAACAGCTATTTAGATGGGCGATGAGCGAGCATCCCTATTTCCTGCCCTGACCGCCTATCTTGCGAGTGGTCCGAGCAGAGCCGGGACTGAGCTTGGCAGCTTTGGCGGATGTGTCAATGCCGCCAGAGGGCTGCAGCAGAGGTGCGGTGGGTGTTCTGCGTTGTTGTGAGCTTGGTGGAGGTCGACTTGATCCAGCGCCAATCAGGACTAGTGCTAGGTCCGCTGTGAGTGCTTGGAGCTGCTCCAAGGCCAACACTGCAGCGGTGCGATCTCTAAGGATCCTAAGGACGCCGGAGGGGGTTGGCATCTTCAGGACGAGGTAGCCATAGTGGGCTATAGACATGAACTGGTACAGGGCAGGCCTACCGATGATGGCGTTGAAGGGAAGGCTGACATCAGTGATGTCGAAGAGGATGTTCTCCGTCCTGTTGTTGTCTGGTGTCTCGAAGGTTACCCACAGGTGGATATTGCCGTACAGGATGATGCTCCCAGGTCCCAACCGTGAAAATGGGCTCGAGGAGGCTAGCTTGGACACCTGGATCTGTAGCTGTTCGAAGGATGCATGGTTGAGGAGGTTGAGGTTAGCCCCGCCATTTATGAAGACATAGTGGAGCTCGACGTTGGCTATGGTGGGGGAGACTAGTAGAGGTAGGACCCCTGCAGAAGCCATGTTCTTGGGGCAGTCAGAGGCGTTGAAGCTGATCAGCGTCTCCTTCCAACGGTGGTGCTGCGCCAGAGTGGGTACAGGGGCTATTGAAGCCACCGCACGACGGAGGGTCTTGACTGTGTTCCGGAACGCGAGATCCAAAGACCCTCTGAAGATGACGTGGAGGGTCTTGCGATGCTCGTTGTCGCTGTTGGCGTCAGAGTCCTCATCTTGGTGGACCACTTTGACGGCCCGCTCTTGCTTCTGGTACCCCAGCTCCTCATCATTGTCGACCTTGGGTTCAACCTTCTGCTTGCCCTCCCGTTGGCGGAAGGGGGCGGCTTCCGGGCACTGCTGCACCCGCTCGTGGTAGCGTTTGGTGCACCCTTTATCTCCCGGCACTCACTCACGGTGTGTTTGCGAGTCTTGTGCACTGGGCAAGGCTTGACATCTTCATCAGTGGCAGGTGGCTGACGAGGGCATTTCTCACGGCGTGGGGGTTTGCGTCCTCCAGTTGCGGCTGCTTCCACGTCGGGTGATCCATGCACCGGCTTGTTCTTGCCGCCACCCTGGTTCATGTTCTTCTTTTTGCCGCTACCAGGGGTAGCGGCTCCTTATCCAGTTTGGTCAGCCCCACCTGCTCCGCGGGCGGGCCGAGCATGCCAGTAGCGGCCTTTTGCTGCCCTGGCGCATCGATCGGCGATCAGGAAGATCTCGGAGTTGTCTTGCACATTGTGCGTAGCTAACTTCTCGATCATCTTGCGGCCACGCACTCCCTGGCGAAATGCCACTATGACATAGGCATTTGGAATGTTGGGAATGGAGTTGCGTACTTGGGAGAAACGTTGTATGAATGATTGCATCGTCTCCTTGGGTTGTTGTCGCAGGCGTGGAGGTCAAGCTCAGTGCCAGGGCGCGTGTTGGATCTGACAAAGTTCGCCGTGAACTGCCGGCACAGCTCATCCTAAGATGTTATAGACCCCTTGAGAAGGTTCATTAGCCACGAGCGGGCTGATCCAGTCAAGGCGACTGGGAAGTAGTTCGCCAGGGTGGTCTCATCCGCTCCTGCAGCAAGGAGCGTCGTAGTGTAGATCTACAGGAACTCCACTATGTTGATGCTTCCGTCGAATCTCCCTGGGATTTGTGGCCTGAACTTGCATGACCACATTGCAAAGTGGAGGAGCGGAGCCAACGCCGAGCAGCCTCCCACGGGCCTTGTTGGAGAGGCAGATGGGACAGCATACCCCAAGGGGGTCTGCTGGATGACTTGTGGCACCTGTTGGACTTGCGGTTGTGGCACTGGTTGTGCCATGCATTGCTGCAACGGTACTGGCTGTGCCAAGTATTGTTGCTGCACATCCTGCTGCATCGAGTACTGCAGGGAAGCAGTCGAGCCGTCATTACACCTAGTAAGCTGACAGAGGGTTTACCTGTGGTGCTCCTTTGATGGAGGACACGTCATGAACAGGGCATTGAGGGTCATATTCGTCGTCAAGGTTGCGCCGCCTCTCTTGCTGCCGCCCGATGATGACGCGTCCGTCCATGTGAGCTTGACAACGGTCAAGCTCAGCTCTGAGGTCCTCCGTGGGGAGCCGGCCAACACTCGTAGGCTTGGAGGAGCAGGAGTTGATGGAGTGATGGCTGATGGACGACGTGCGGGACAGCGACACGAGGAGCCTACCCCTGTTGGGGGATTTGATGGTTGTGACGACGAGGTGGTCGATGTCTTGGACCAACTGTTGTGCTGCCCCCTGAGTGGCGTTCAGCGACAGTGGGTGGTTGATAGCTCTGGCCGCCGCCAAAGCGCTCTGTGAACTCGCTGTTGTGGGTGCTGGTGGAGCTGACTGAGCTGGGGCGTGTCCCGATGTGCCATTTTGGCCAGTCGTACATGCATAGGGTCGAGATGGACCAAAGAGCAATGCTCGAGCGATGGATATGGTCACCGTACGAAGACGGCGAAAACCGTCTTCCACGACCCTGATAAACACCATGGTGGTGAAAGCGCTATCACTTATTCGAGGTAAAAAAACCCCTACCTGGCGCGACAAATGTCGAAGGGTCAATGCGACACTTCCCTCGGATCTGCTAAGGAACAGCCCGCGGAGGTTGTTGTTCCGCGGGGCTTAGGCCTCAAACTAGTGTTCTAGCGGAAGAGTATGAGACAGTGGAGTTTTTACGTGGTTCGGGCCACAAGGAGTGTAACACCCTACTCCACGGTGGATTGTATTGCCTTGTGAGTGTGTATGCGAGTCTGTGTGTATCGGGGATTCAGAGTCTGGTCCTTTTTATCGGTGGTGGTCCCGGGCATTTTATAGTAAAGGTCGGACGCCTTACAAGTGGGGTCCTGGAGCCCGACGGGTGGTCCCGGGGCGATCTTATCCTAAAGATCTATGGCCTCTTCGGTAAGCTTGTTCTGACCGCGAACGTGAGGACTCGCCGTCTTGCCGCCTGGGTCGTCAGCAGCCAATGTACCGTTGCATACATTGGAAGGAAATGTTCCATCCAACTGTCTCTGGCGCCATAAGCTACTCACTTGGCGTAGTTGGATAGGCCTACGACGCCTTAACTGTGATGCAATTAGTCGTAGCGGTACCTGACATTAGGCGTGCACCGCGCCATGCGTCTCGGGAAGCCGCGTATCTTCAAGGCTTGATGAAGACAAGGCGCACCGCCCTCTTAACATCCTCACTATCTGCTCAGGGCAAGTGGACTGACCATGTGGCCGCTCGGGAGCTTTCCGCCATGGTGGAGGCCACACCCGTCTTGTGGGCCACGAGGAAGCTCGGGAGCTCACCTCTCTGGGGGAGGCCAGTTCTCGCCCCGCGGGCCACGTAGCAGATCGGGTGCTCGCCTCCGCTGGGGAGATGGGGTCTCGCCCTGCGGGCCACGTGGCTGCTCGGGTGCGATCGAGTCTCGACTTCATGGGCCACGTGGCAGCTTGGGAGCTCACCTCTGCGCAGGAGGTCGGGTCCCGTCCTACTGAACACGTGTCTACCTGGGAGCTTGTTGTCAAGGTGGAGCTAAGCTCCCCCTTCTAGACGTCTCGTTGGTACCCGGACTTCCCATCTAGGGTTGGTGGCTCCGGTTTTCTTTGAACACGTGGCACCCTCGAACCCTGTCCTTGTTGGGAGGCGAGGTACCTAGCGGCTCTAGCTTGTGCGCGAGGGTACCCGGTATGCCGGGTACCAACAATGACAAACAAACAGGATCCTATTGAGATTAGGTGAGTTGAAAGCAGGTGTACGGAGAATAAAAACAATAATGCACAAAAAGATTAAAAATGAGGAATTAGAAGGGAAGAGCCCATGTAAAGACTTGAAGTGCAAAGTAGTTGTTAATGTATAGGATGTGTGTGAGAGACGCATCCCAATAGCTTATGACTTTGCGTAGAGAGTGAGGGCAAAAATGAAGAAGCTAAGAAATTCGCTGAAGCATCGAACAAGTCTATTCACCAGCGGACTAGACTGTTTTCCATTTTGTTCCCATATAGAAAAGTCCGGAAATGGTCTGGACTAGTCCTGTTAACTCTCAGTTGTTTGCACGGACAAGTCCCAAAATGCGGACTAGTCCGTCAACATAACACAAACCTCACTTTGCAACGGATAAGTCCATTTCATACGGACTAGTCCAATTTTGTTACTAGAATCACAATGGACTAGTCCAGACCAATACGAACTAGTCTGGTTCACTCACAGTAATTTGTGTTTCAGGTGTGCTACACCTTTCGTGCACATATCACACAGCACACCAGACTAGTTCGGTCCCCAAAGCGGACTAGTCCGACCGTTGAGATCCCTTACGGTAACTTTTTGGAATGTCTATAAATATGTGATCCACGACCGCCCAACAAATGACTAAGAATCCTAGCACCGGTACACGTCCCAAGAGCACAAAAACACTCCTCTCCACACATCTAAAGACCTAAAATGTTAAATCTTTTGGGAATAAAGATTTGGAAAAGGGAGAGCAATGTCTATGCATCCTTGAGCTCTTGGGGTTTGATCTCTCATACATTGCATTTCTTGTAAACATTTTGAGTGTATTCGTCTATTTTCTCGTTGTAATCTTGTGGGACCTTTCAGCTTGTGAGGTTGCCCCATCGACTCCTTGATTACCCTGTAATAGTGGATCTGAAGTCAGTCTTTGTGGTGACTTGACGAGAGAAAGGGTTGGTTGAGACCTGACTCTTTGTGAGCTCCTCAACAAGTACATTGATCTTTCTGTGGGATCGAACCTCGGTAAAAATCATTTATCTCCCATGTTCTTGATCTTTACTGTTCGGAATTATCACCATCTACGGTTAAACTTGATCATACTGATAATTGTGTTTAACTTTGTGTTTCATGAAGAACCTAATTGTTATATTCACCTCTTAATCACTCGAAAAGTGATTTACTATTACGCTGCTATAATTTTTGAAGAAAAACACAAAATTAGTTAATCTTTTCGTAGGTGTAACAAGCACACTGGACTAGTCCGCAATGTACACCGGACTAGTCCGACCTTCCAGTATTTGAACAATTTTGTTATGTGTTGCAAAAAAAAAAGTTTCAACGCCTATTCACCCCCTTCTAGGCCACATTTACAAAGCATGAGAAAATGATCTCATGGAACATTTTCTTAACTTGCTTGGAGTCAGTATTTTTGCAAGGTAATGCCTCTACCCATGTTGACACATAATTGACTACCACTAGAATATACTCACAATCATAGGACTTTCGAAAGAGTACCATGATGTCAATACCCCACACATCGAAATATTCGACCTGGAGATCATATGTGAGGGGCACTGTAACACCCTAGCCACTACAGGCCTAGCTGTCATTACTTCTGGCAGCTCTCTAGGATCACAGACTAGCCCCACAGACCAACACTTGTCTTTTCTGCACATTTTGTCCTCACTCGTGTGCACTCCAGAAGACTTGCCCTTGTCGGCCATCCATCCGTAAATTGCTCCGGGCTAAGCATGCTTAACCTCCAAGTTCTTTGCAGGTGGGTTCCAAAAAAAGAAGGTATACCTTGGTGGTATGAGTTATTCTATCAATCGTATTAAGCCTTGAGCCAGGATGTCACAATCCAGCCACCTTAGAAGACCGACGTCCTCGTCGATCAACTCCCAAGCCAGGAATGTCCCCTCTTGGCCATGTGCATACGTTCAGTACTGGAATATGTACCATAGCGTGTCCCTCCTAGAGGACCCACGTGTCATGCGTACGTACCCATGTCCCTGACCCGTATGCACCTGTGAAACCGTGAGGGTCGGCTCTGATACCATTTTTTAACACCCCAGCCACTACGGGTCTCGCGGTCGTTACTTCTGGCAGCTCTCTAGGATCACAGGCTAGCCCCACAGACCAACACTAGTCTTTTCTACGCATTTTGTCCTCACTGGTGCGAACTCGGGAAGACTTCCAGGTCAGTCATCCATCTGTAAATTGCTCCGGGCTAAGCACGCTTAACGTCAAAGTTCTTTGCAAGTCGGTTCCTGGAAAAGAAGGTATACCTTGGTGGTATGAGTTATTCTGTCAATTCTATTAAGCCTTGAGCTAGGATGTCACAGGCATGTCATTACGAGCAATGATTCCCCCATGCTTCTAGCACTTCCAACATCGGTGAATGTATTCCTTGGTATCTTTGTACATGGAAGGCCAATAGAATACACTTTGCAGTTCTTTGCCTGAGTACGGTAAATACTGTAATGGCCTCCGTAGGGGCTAGCATGGCCTTTTTCAATGATTTTGGTGTCTTTGATTTTGGGAACACACCTTCTAAGAAGGCCATCTATACATACTCGATAGAGATATGGGTCATCCAAACAGGTGTTTACCACTCTCATAAATGAGCTTCTTTTTGTTTTCCCTTGGCAGCACATATCCCCTGACCATGAAATTCACGATATCCACGTACCAACGGTGACAATCGGTCACCTTGAGAAACATGTCATCACGTAGGAAGTCATTAATGGGTACATCCATGTATTTTGTGACTCCCATACGTGAAAGATGATCTGCAATAGAATTCTCCACTCCCTTTTTATCCTTAATATCCAAATCAAATTCTTGGAGTAGTGGAATCCATCTGATGAGCCTTGGTTTAGTGTCCTTTTTGGTGAGCAAAAATTTCAAGGCTGCATGGTCTATGTAGACTATGACCTTGGCTCTAACCAAATAGCACCTAAACTTATCAATAGCAAAGACTACTGCCCGAAGCTCATTTTCCATAGTGGTATAATTGAGATGTGCTCCTATTGGAGTCTTACTAGCGTAGGCTATGGCGTGATGGTTTTATTTTTGGATTGGCCTAAGACCGCGCCAACAGCAAAATCGCTAACATCACACATGATTTCGAACAGAAGCGTCCAATCAGGGGGTAGGATGATTGTAGCTAAAACAAGTGCCCTTTTGAGTGTATCAAAAGATAAAAGGCACTCCTCATCAAAATCAAAGGGAGCATCCTTACGTAATAGGTTTATGAGAGGTCTATTGATTTTGGAGAAATCCTTGATAAATTGATGATAGAAGCTCGCATAACCTAAAAAGTTGTGGATTCCCCTTATGTTGACAGGGGGTGGAAATTGTTCAATAACTTCATTTTTTGCTTTGTTGTTTACGGTCCTTAAGTGCCATATTTGGACCGCCAATTCACCTCATAATGTGCGAAAAAGAGAAACACAACGTAGTGGTAGGGTTAAAAACTAATCGATTCTACAAGAGTTGGTGTTTATTTTTATGCATGTGAATTTAGACCAAAAATACCAAGACATGCAGGGAGTAACCCATAAAATTGGATTTCGACAAAACAGGCAATGACATGTGTCATCACATGGATCAAATGGCCCACGAACAGAAGTATCCGAGGCCATCCAACGATGTAGAACCCATATCAAGGGATGAGACCCACCTGGCATGGACCTGGAGAAAGCACAGCTCCAACAGAGCTATGAGCAGGTCGGGCAACCTTCCTAGTTAGCCAACTAGGGAGTGCCACCAAATCTGGTCAAATGCCACGTTTTGGCTCCCCCCGACATGAAGAAGTCAGCGGGGACTGATTCGCTCGCATTTGGTTGCGGGAACCGACCCTCCTCCCCATATAAATAGCACCCCACACCTCACGTCACACACATACCAAAAAGTTGAGAATAAAATACCACTCCAAAGGTTTAGAGTAGTCCAAGTCACTGCTAAGTAGAAGGAGAGTTGGTGAAGAGTCTAGGAGAAGGAGGCTTGGGCTGGTCAAGTCCCTCTTCTACACTTGTACCCCTACAAAGGTGTTATTCAAATCAAGTGAGCACTTTGTGAATTCATTTCAAGTTTGATTTCTAATACAAGGTAATTTGCACATTAGTTACTTGTGGGTTCATTGCTTTAATTTATTAAAGTCTCTAGTTGTAGCTTTGTGTTCGAATCAACTAGAGTTGTGATTAATAACGTAAACATGGTGCTTAGGTTAGAAATCACTAGTGAATATCTCGTAGAGCCATGCATTGAAGAGGTAGCCAGTTGTGATAGCCCTATCTGTCCTTAGTAATCCTCCATGTTCGACTATGCCTTAGGTTCTTGGCGGGAGTCTTCCTAGTGTTGCTAGGGGTAATCCCGTGCCCGAAGCAAGGAGCTATCGCAAATTCCCTTGAATTAGAATCAATACTTTGAATTCCTCTCTCTTCCTTGCCTACCAAACAACTTTGTGTCCTTGGGTGAATTAGTTCGTATGATTAGCACACACATTCTTTGGATTCAACACCCTTGGGAATACTCTTAAGGGGAAGTGCTACACAATAGTTTTTGTGTGCTTCCGGATTTTTATCTATGACGTAAGAAACATCAACAAGCATTTTTGGCGCCGTTGCCGAGGAACGATTGTAGTTAATCTTCAAACCTTGTTCACCCTCATATATATATTCTTATCTTATCTTTCCCTATCTTACCACCACCACATATATGGAGCAGCCCATCATTCTCTCTTATTCTGCCCCAAAGGGTAAGTTTTGTGAGCCACCGCCTTCGACGGAACCCATTTGTTCTACTAGCTATGAACTTCACCCTGGCTTTATAGCCATGGTTCAGAAACAATCCTTCTTAGGAATAGATTGTGAAAACCCCTACCACTATCTACGAGAGTTCGAACAACTGTGTTCATGCCTTCTAATCAACGGTATGACACAGGAAACTCTCAAATGGAAGTTGTTTCCTTTTTCTCTCAAGGAAAAAGTCAAGAAATTGTACGACCACAACGTTGGAAAGAGAAACGGAAATGGGAATGAATTATGAGATATATTTTGTCCTGCTTTCTTTCCAAGTGCCAGAATTGTTTCCTTGCTAAAGGAAGTACTATGCTCCCAGCAGATGCAACTTGGGATATATTTTCTCTTTTGAGAAATTCCGGCCCAGATTTGTCCATCCCTGATCCGTTGCTTTTGCAACACTCCTATATGGGATTGAACAAAGAGTCTGCTCTACATCTTGACCTTATGGCTAGAGGATCTTTTTTCCATAAGACACCGAAGGATGGCAAGGATCTTCTACGCCAAATTCTAGAAAATTCTTCCATCATTATGGGTCTTAATGAGCCTCCTCAAGAGGATGTAGTGTCAAGAACCGATGATAAATCTATGGAAATAGAAGAACCTATCTCTTTCTTATCCAGACCTTGTTGGAGGAATCCTCTCCCGAACCAGAAACTAGGAAGGAGGAAGAAGTTAAACCTTCGGAGCTTCCCTTCTACTTCGACGAAGAGATATTTGAAGATTTTGGAAATACCTCAAAGTACTATTGCCATAGGAAACCATCATTGCCCCTTACTCTACCTGACCCACTTGATGGAGTGTTAATCCAATAGAAGGTCAAGTAGTTAACCTCTATTCTAAGCAGGGGATGGACTGAGAAAGTTGAGCAATCACTCGAAATCGTTTGGATGACCTCACCATTGGCAACCATTCTATGTTTCATTAGAGGGACACCAATGAGGGTCCTATACAACCCAACGGTTGGAGCAAATCTCATTTATGATTCTTGTGCTCTCGCCATTCTGGGCGATGTGCCGTTGGCACCAACATTGAAATCCTTCTGAGATTCTTTCGAAAACATCCTTGAAGGATACGGGGTTTTGCAACAGGTGTCTGTAATACACAAAGATATTGAGGCCATCCTAGACTTCAATGGATTCGAACTATAAGATTTTGATATTATGATTGGGATTCCATTGAGAAATTTCTCATGGAAATTCCCTTGGAAGGAAACCTCAATGTCAAACTTGTAGGGAGAAAATTCTCTATTCCTATCCTGTGTTCCAAGAACACATCCGCAAAATTTGTCATCCAAGACGAACCATTAGAGGAGGTTAGAACTCTTCAATTCTTAGCACCCTATGAAATTGAAGGAGAAGAAGATTTCATCCAAGAGGAGGATGAATTTTAGGAGGCAATTGAATTGCCAAAAGAAGAGTTCTTTCCAAGACCTCTTATCGAGCTAAAAATTCTACCTCTGGGTCAATGTTATGCCTTTCTAAATGGCGATTTTGAAGCCCCTGTCATCATAAGTGACAAGCTTTCAGATGATGAGACACTCAAACTCATTGCCATGTAAGAGGAGCATAGAGTTGTTTTTGGCTATTCACTAGAGGATCTCAAGGAGATTAGTACAGCGCTATGCACCCATCACATTCCTGTTGACCCCGAGATTTTCCCCTCAAGGGAATCTCAAAGGCGATTGAATAATGCGATGCAGGGAGTTGTCAAAAAAAATTCTTGAAACTTCTACATGTCAGAATTATTTACCCTGTTCCTCATAGTGAATGGGTCAACCCAATTCAAGTAGTGTTTAAGAAGGTAGGTATGACGGCCATTCAAAATGAGAAGAATGAATTGATTCCTCAACAAACCATCATGGGTTGGAGGATGTGCCTTGATTACAGAAAACTTAACAAGGATACAAGGAAGGATTATTTTCCGCTGCTCTTCATCGATGAGTTGTTAGAGCGGTTGGCAAAACACTCCTACTTCTGTTTCCATGATGGGTATTTGGGTTATCATCAAATCCCAATTCATCCTTACGATCAAAGTAAGACCACATTCACATGTCCTTACAGAACTTATGCCTACCGACGTATGTCTTTTGGATTGTGTAATGCTCCTACATCTTTTCAAAGATGCATGATGTCTATCTTTTTCGACATGATTGAGGAGATCATGGAAGTTTTCATGGATGATTTCTTTGTCTATGGAAAAACTTTTGATCTTGTCTGGAAAACATAGACAAGGTCTTACAAAGATCCCAATAGAAGGACCTTGTACATAATTGGGAAAAGTGTCATTTCATGGTCCGTGAAGGCATCGTTCTTGGACACTTAGTGTTTGAGAGAAGGATACAGGTGGACAAAGCAAATATTTAAGTCATTGAAAAACTTCCACGTCCTATCAATGTTAAGGGAATCTCCAACTTTCTAGGTCATGTGGGGTTCTATCGGCGTCATCAAAGATTTATCAAAAGTCGCTAGACCCCTCACCATCCTACCAGCTAAGGAAGCTCTCTTTGATTTCGATGATGAATGCCTTAAATCATTTGATACACTCAAAAAAGGCACTCATCTCATATCCAATCATCCAACCTCAAGATTGGACATTGCCATTAGAATTCATGTGTGATGCTAGTGATTTTGCTGTTGGTGCGGTCCTAGGCCAAACAAAAGATAAAAAGCATCATGCAATATCCTACACTAGCAAAACTCAGACAGGAGCTCAACTCAATTATTTTGCAACTAAAAAAGAGCTCTTGGCTGTTGTTTTTGCTATCTTTAAGTTCATGTCCTATTCGGTTGGAGGCAATGTCATAATCTACATAGACCATGTTGCCTTGAAATACTTGCTCACCAAAAAGGATGCTAAACCAAGACTAATCCCATGGATTCTTCTACTCCAAGAGTTTGACTTGAGAAATCAAGGATAGGAAAGGACTAGAGAATTTTGTGGCAGATCATCTTTCGCATATGGAAGTCACTCAAACCATGGACATACCTATCAACGACTTCCTACGAGATGATATGCTTCTCAAGGTGACTGACTCTTACCCTTAGTATGTGTATATCGTTAACTTCATAGTCACGGGATGCGTACCACCAAGGGAAAACAAAAAGAAACTCATCTATGAGAGTTGTAGACACCTTTGGGATGACCCATACCTCTATCGAGTCCGTGTCGATGGCCTTCTTAGAAGATGTGTCCCATCAACCGAAGGCACCGAGGTTATTGAGAAATGCCATGCTAGCCCCTATGGTGGCCATTACAGTGTTTACTGTACCCAAGCAAAGATCTGGTAGAGTGGATTCTATTGGCCTTCTATGTATGAAGAAACAAAAAAAAAATCATTCGCAGATGTTGGAAATGCAAGAAGCATGGAGGAATTTTTGCGAGCAATGTGATGCCCCTAACAAATAATCTCCTAATGGAATCATTTGATGTGTGGGGTATTGATTTCATGGGACCTTTTCCTAGGTCCTATGTTGCAAGTATATCATGGTGACTGTAGATTATGTGTCAAAATGGGTAGAAGCTTTGCCATGCAAAAATGCTAATTCCCAGCAAGCTAGGAAAATGTTCCATGAAATCATTTTATCACGCTTTGGCACTCCCCATATGGTCATAAGTGCTGGAGGGACTCATTTCATAGATAAGACCTTCGAGAACTTTTTGAGGGAGCTTGGTGTCCAACATAATATTGCTACCCCATACCACTCGCAAACGAGTGGTCAAGCAGAAACATCTAATAAACAAATTCAGAATATTCTGCAGAAGATCGTGTGTAAATTGGAATGGTATGGAAGCATATGCTACTCGATGCATTGTGGGCATACTATACTGCTTACAAAACTCCCATCGGCATGTCTCTGTTCCAACTTGTCTATGGGAAGACTTGTCATCTTCCGGTAGAATTGGAATAAAGAGCCTATTGGGCCATCAAGCGGCGGAACATGGACCTTCATGAAGCAGGAAAACACCAAGTAAAACAAATTTCCCAGTTGGAAGAGTGGAGAGATAAGGCTTACCATAGTGCCAAAATCTGAAGGGAAGAACCAAAAGATAGCACGATAAGAGGATTACGCCTAAAGAGTTCAAACCTAGAGATAAAATTATACTCTTCAACTCTAGGGTTAAACTCTTTGGACAAGGGAAGCTTACAAGTAAATGGGAAGGACCCTTCACACTCCAAGGTGATGATGATCAGCTATTGAAAGTTACTGGGCATCGACACAAATTATTTCTTGAATCCTAGGAGGAGGAGGCACAAAAAGAAATTGAAGTGATAAATCTTATTGATTTTCATTTAGTTTCTTTAAGTTCTGTCTAAATTCTCCGCGTCCAATTAATGGGTCCATCCAATTAATCATCCATGGAGCCCATTAAGACAACCCACGAAAACCTGGCTCGAACGGAGCCAGGAAGGGTTTGACCGAACCCAAAGGTCGGCCGACTCGTCCTTTGTGCAGTCGACATTCTGTTTTCTAGTGCATACTCTCCCGACGTATCCCAGAAAGACTCTCGGTGCTATCGTATTTTCCCTGCTTATTTATTGACGGGGACAGAGAGGGGAATCTTGGACCATCCTGAAAAATCCATCTCCTGTTCCTCCTATCCAAGTCATGGCCGACAAGAAAATTGTGCCTCATGCCTCATCGCACCGGCCAATGACAAGTCCACCCTCGCTTTGGAGTCCGTCATGGCATGTGATTCCGTACCTCTCGCCATGATCCGACCACCGACAACGACTCCGCATGGGTGTAGCACCACACCTCGTGGTACTGCATGGTCTCTCTCCCCTCGGAGGATGCCCATGAAGTCGACGACACCTACACGTCGTCTGACTATGGCTGGCCTTAAGTTAGTCAAGAACCATCTTTTTCCAGAAATAGTCGAGTCTCTCCCAAAGCTGCAGCCTGGCAAGGAGTTCATGTACACGCAAAGTCTCGCAGGAGTCCAGACATGTTAGGGTTTTTAGTGTGCTGCACATTCAACGTGGATTCTACTCAGCACACTGGCCAATTCCGGTCCCCAGAGCGTACTAGTCCAGCCGTTGGGATCCCTAACGTTATAATTTTGGAAACCCTACAAATAAGAGATCCACGACCCCACAAACAAAACACTCGCATTCTACTGGCAAGAATCGGGTCTCTTCAAACCCTTTTCCCTCGTCAAGTCACCACAAAAGGCCGACTTGATTCCACTATCATGGGTGATCACCGAGTTGGCGGGGCAACCTCACACGTTGAGGGCTACCACAAAAATTACAGCAGAAAAAGTGATCTAATACAGTCAAAAATATTACAAGTAATTCAAGAGTGTAAAGAGATCAAACCCCAAGAGCTCAATTACGCGTAGACAATGATCTCCCAATCCCAAATCTGAATACTCAAAGATTTTCACATTTGAGGACCTTAGATGCATGGGGAGATGTGTTTTTGTGCTCTTGGGACGAGTGGAGGCACTAGGGTTTCAGTTCTTGACAGTAGAATGCGGGATTGTTTTTGTGGGGTCGTGGATCTCCTATTTATAGGGTTTCAAAAATTATTACCGTTAGGGATCCCGATGGCCGGACTAGTCCGCTCTGGGGACCGGACTTGCTCCGTGTCTGAGTAAAATACGCATGGAATGTGCATCACACTAAAAGCCCTAATATGTGTGGGGTATACCGAACTAGTCCGGTAGGAGTCCGAACATGTCTGGTGCTCTGTGTATTGGAACATCAGAAAGTTTCTTGGACTATTCCGGTTCATGAACGGACTTGTCTGGTGCATAGTTTCTCGGACTAGTCCGATCCATGAACGGACTTGTCCGGTGCATAGTGTTATGGAACATCAGAAAGTTTAACGAACTAGTTCAGTCCATGAACAGACTAGTTCGGTGCACTGTTAAGTGAGACTACTGAAAGTTGAACGGACTAGTCAAGTTTGTGAACAAACTAGTCCGTTGCTCATTGAATTATTAAGGTTGATTTTAAGCCCTTTTCCCCATGCAAAGACTTGAGCTCTTGGGATGTGTCTCTCACACACATCCTATACAATTAAGTCTACTTTGCGCTTCATTCATCCCTTGGGATTTTTTTTCTTCATGACTTCATTTTTCACTTTTTGAGTGCACCAAACTATCTCATCTGAGTTGATCTACATTCATCTTAACAAGTTCATTCGGATCTTATTCTTTTACTACCAATCATCCAAAACCCACAAGGGAATGCCTAGATGCACTTTCAATCTCTCCTTTTTTTGTGATTGATGACAACCAATTGAGATTCACAAATAAGAGTAAAAACTGATTTCATAAAGTGTGCATATATGAATGACAAATGAACAATAAGAACTTCTCACATATGTGCACTCATTGTGGTGGGATTCCTATAGAGTGTGTGTGATCAAATAATGTGATGTGCAATGTTAAGTTCATAACAATTATAGCAGCAACCATCAAAAAAATATTAAACTAAGCATCACACATTCACATTAACTAAAATAGGCACATCCAAAGGAGATTACAATAATTTGAAATAAAGATACATGTCCTCGATCACTAGTCCTATACAAAATAAGCTACTATTCTCAATCTCTTCCCATTTTGCATCAAGTCACCAAAAAGGGAAAAATTGAGTGGCATCACACTTCGCCACTGCCTCCCTCACTCTCGGTTCTCTCTTCATCTACCTCTTCAAGTCCATGCTGAGGAGGAGGAGCAGAGACGCCTACTAGTCCAAATGAGCTCAACTCTTGCTCAGTGAGGGGAACCATCTTAGTGATATCTTCTTGTGAATCCTCTGAAATCTTAGGTGATCCCACTGGCTCAATTTTTAGCTTCTCACAAATAGGTTTTATGTCGGCCTTCATGTATCTTTGATGTCTCTTCCTAGCCGAACTCTCCTCGTGCTGCTTGATTCCCACTTTGCGGCAGGATGCAAAGATTGAGGAAAGCATTTTTAGCACACTATTGTAGGACTGTATGGAGGATGGAGAAGCAAGAGTAGCGGTTGGAGTCCTTGTGCCTTCATTTGCTTGCTTAGATCTCTGCTCCACTGTAGATGAGGCATGAGTAGCAGGAATAGTTTATATTATTGGCTTTTGGGTCTAGGCCTGTGTGAGGAACATCTTCGACAAACTTAAGTCCTGTTACCTTCTCAATCATGTACATGACATAAGGTGCATAGCCACATGACCTGTTTGGAGTAATGGAGATGTTCACAATGTCATTGTAGATGTACTCAAAGACATTGAAAGTTCTTCTTTGTCTGATCACTTTCATCAAGGTCCTTTGAGTCCCTTGGATCGTTCCTGCATCTCCTTCCTTGGGTGCTATGGTCTTCCTCAGAATTCCATTCAGGACTGCAAAGAATGGCTTCAAATACTCGGTAGTTGGAGGCTTGTAAGGCATTCTTGTGTCATAGTGCAATTCTAGCTCTTCCTTCTCCAAAGGCTTTAGATTGCGAATTCTAAGTTCATTGACCAAGGAATCCTCCAGATGAAGTATCCTGGCAAATTCCTCATAAGTGACACTGTACATGGATCCATGTGTCATCCAAATCATCATATCTCCATCATCACGAGCGAAGTAGAAAGTAGAGTAAAATCGGGGCATGACTTCATTGTTCCAATTATGTCAGAAGGATAGAAGATATTTCAAACCATGTCTCTCCAATGCCTCCAGGACCTCATGATAGGCTTGGCACTTCTTGGATTCGGGTAGGTGACGTTGACCAACTAACTTTCAATCACTGGGTTCCTCATCTTCATGTAAACATGCTCATAATAGTCAGCATGAATATTGCTCCAGGACCTTGGATCAACTGAGTGCTTAGGCTGCTCATAGACTTCAATCTTCCTTAATCTATCAGTCTGTTCATTTCCCTTTCAAGTAAAATAATCATCTGAAGGCTGCCTGTTGCAGTGAATAGGGGCCTTCATCTTCAATGGACCAATAGGACCACTAGCTAGTCCTTTGCCCTTGTTGATGCTTCTACTAGGTGCCGTTGAGCTAGCACCAGCATCATCCTTTCTTAGAGATTTCTTCACTACCACTCTCATCTTCTTAGGAAGAGCACCATCCGGAAGAGATGAGTGAACATTGTAGTCATTCCTCTTCTTCACAACTCTCTCTTTGGCTCTTTGTACACTTGCACGGTCACGCTCAGCTTCATAATCAAATGAGCTGTCCTCGAAAGCTGACAACATGGTGCCTGATAGGGGAATTCAAGGATTGATAAGAATTGATTATAGACTTTGTGGAAATAGGAATATAGAGGTTCAAATTTTCAATGTACCAGACTTGTCCATTTTAAGAGTGCGGACTTGTCTGGAGGACCGGACTTGTCCGCACTAGTCACCGGACTAGTCCGGATTGACATATGAACCCTCACTTCCTATTTCAACAAATCTAGATCGAATTGATGCAAAAACGAGTAAGAATACATCAAGAAAGGTAATGTATGCCCTAAGAATCAAGAAAAATAAGCAAGATTGAAGGAAAGGTTAGAACTAGGGTTGAGTGAGATTTTACAGAGTAATTAACAATTGGAGACGAAAGTGCGGAGTTTTGGTCCAGATTAGTCCATAGTGATGAAGCATCGTGCCGAGGAGAAGATTTTCTGTGGAGAAAACTTTGATTTTGGTGGGACAAATCGAAAATGACCTTTGGAGCTAGGTTTTGAGGGAGAAAGCAAATGCAATTGTGAGGGGAGAAAGAAAAAGTTTGGGTGTCGGGCTGGGTTTAAACCCTAGGAATACGGACTAGTCCGGCACAGGGCCGAACAAGTCCGATATGTTGGACCAGGGCCGGACTAGTCTGAAACAACTGACTAGTCCGGTGCTGACGCCGGACTAGTCCGGGTCAGCTGGACCAATCAGAATAAGAACCAAGGTGATATTTGAAGTTTGATCTAATGGTGATATAAAGGACATCAATTCACAAATAGTCTTGATGAACATGACCAGTAAGCAATCAACAATCAAAAAATGGTCGTAATTCATCGAGATTCAATAATTGAAATACTTTTTGAGTGAAAATTGAGATAAAGGATGATTTTTTGCAAAAATGAGTAAACTTTGAAGAATCAATCAGGTAGGCAATGTTTGAAGCCACATTTTGAGAGTCAAGTATATTTAGTTCATTTCTTAGCTTACAAAATGTGACACCCGGTTCTAAAAATGAACCAAGTGCGACGCATATTTGTGTCCAGGATGATCAACACATATACACAAGTGCATCACAAATGATGTACAGAAAATTACAACAGCACAAGATAATTAAGTACCTTTATTACAATATTCAAATAATCCTCAATTATAAACTCTAATGATCATTATTTATAGTTCTGAAAACTGATGCAGCATAAATAATCTAAACTGAGCAAACTAAGCATAGGGGATATAGAGCGGCTCCTATCAACACCACAGGCAAGTCGACGGCAGCACACGGCCTAGTACTCCGCATTATCCTTAGGGTACTCCCAAGCATCACCTGAAATTATTGGTGGGGGAATTGCAAGGGTGAGCACATGTCGTACTCAACAAGTGTGGGAAAATAATGACATATGGCTTGAACAAGGAATGATAATAAACAATGGCTATTTGCTGAAAAGTACATTTAAAACATATGAAAAGCATCTTACAATGTCTTTGTGAAATAATCCCTTCATATTCCAAATAATTACAAATTATGAGTCCAATACCACCAAATACCATTGTATCACATCAATCAATAATTATCCATCCAAATACCAACTTATTACCATCATCATTAACCATGTCCAACTATCACCATCCAGTCCATAACCATAACCAATACCAAACCATAACCCAACCATCCAAATACTAGTTCCAATCTAATTATGGAAGTTGTCTAGATGCTCATAACCTGGAGCGCTGCTATCATGATAGTTTTAAACACTCTGCAAAGGTTGTACCACTTTACCCACAAGTTCGTGATTTCGTAACCCGTCAACCACTAAAGAAACCTTCCTTATGCCAATTACACTTCCTTAGGTGTATGGCCAAGAGATCACAAAATAGCCTTTACAAAGGGACTACCAGCATATTCGGACCCAATGAGGTTTCACCGGTGGTGATGCCTCCAACTGAGCACATCCAGCCAAGGACCCCCTCTTGTGTCGTTCGGATCCTAGGGCAATCCTGCCACTATTGCAAACCCAACCGACATCCATTCCCCGCTCCTCTAAATAATCGGAACAATGCTAGCAATACACCTAATTAATTGGCTAAGCCGAACCCATACTTGGCGTTCTGGTGGCACTGTTGTCCTTGCTTATTCTCGTATGAACCGGTCCTTAGATCTAAGGCAAGCAAAACCACCATAACATCCAACCCAATCCACAATCCATTATTGCTTAGATCTCCCAAGTCTCATGCTTACCAATTAATCATATTCAACGAGTCTAATCATCCACAAGTATATTAATTCACAACTAAGCCATTTAGTTGTTTTCCCAACCCAATTAATTTGAGAGAAGCAAAAAGGTAAAAAGCCCTTCCCGACACTCTATAATATATTCCAAGTGACAAGGATGGTCAACAAGACTAGTAAACTCTTATCTTGTGTTTCCCATCATTTTGATACAAGCATGCAATTTTTCAAACAAAACATTTAAAAACAGGATCAAAATGATAGAGGGCACTTGCCTTGCTCTTGAGCTTGGTTTAGGTCAAACGCTTCAAATTTTCGGTACTGGAGGTCCTCGACAGCATCCTCTAGCGCAGCACCTTCTATTCCGCGCAATAAATATACAAAACAACTATTACAATCAATAAATGCTCATATATTTCTCAATATGCCATGACATGCATGATTGATGTAATTGCGGTAAAACCTGTTAATGAGTTGCCATTAATGTTTACTAACCGGATAACATGGTTTTTAACAAGATTGAACAGGTTTTGAGTTGATTTGAGTCAATTTGGAATTAATTCAGCAACTTTAGATTCAGGTGGTCGGACAAGTCCGTATTGGGGACCGGACTAGTCCGCACTGGGACCGGACAAGTCCATTAGGCTAGGTTTTTTTTTTGCAAATTTACAACTAGAGTATAGTTTGAGTTGAATTATGGGACCAAGATTGAAGTAGAGAGCTTATGTAAGGTAATTACCTTGAATTCAACAACTCAAGGGTCGACAATTCGACAAAATTCAAGATCTTGGCGTCTAGATCCAAGGAAGATGGAGAATTGGTGGAGAATTGACGATGATGTCGATGAGTTGATGAATATCGATCTTGCTTAATCCTTCACCTCCCACCTTCTCTTCTGTTGGTTGCGGCAATCTCCTCTTGATGGTGGCTCCCACGAACTAGGGTTTGAGATTTCTTCAATTGCGACAAAGGGGTGAGAGGATGGGTATTGGGGTGCTTATATAGAGGTGGAGGTTGTAGGGTTTTATGGATTTCGAGTTCAAGGTGGTAGAGGCCGTGTAGGGGTCCCACATGGGCTCCACAGTAGTTGGACACGATGTTCTTGGGCCCAATTAAGGCAAAAACACAATAACATATCGTGGAGGAAAAGATTGAATCCGAGTCGGGCACACCCGACAAGTCCGCTAGGGCCCAGACTACTCCGTTTGAAGTCAGAAAGTTGAACGAATAAGTTTCGTGCCAAGCCGGATAAGTCCGGGGCATGACTTGGGAAAACATCAGAAACATTTTTGTACCAGTCCGTAGCATTAATAGAAAAGTCCTGAAAGACAAAAAAGAGCAACAACGAACTAGTCCGGGGTCCAAACAGGACAAATTCGTCCTACCAAGGGAGAACAACAGAGAGTTAGATGGACTAGTTCGGGGTCCAAAGTTGGATAAGTCTGCACAAGAACAGGTTTTTATTTGCTTGGATGAATATAATTTATTTTAAACTTATTCCTTTTCTGTTGCTTATTGCTAAACATATATAGGAATGTATGCAATGCATGATATATGAAAATGAGGGTGTTACAAACCTGCCCCCCTTAAAATGCATCTCGGTCTCGAGATTCGACGAAGAAGGAAATAGATATGGAAATTCTCTCTTAAGGTCACCTTCCAGCTCCCAAGTTGCTTTTGATTCTGTATGGTGCTTCCATTGTACTTTGCACCATCGAATCACCTTGTTCCTTGTGACTCTCTCCTTGGTTTCAAAATTTTTGATAGGTTGCTCCGCATAAGTCAAATCTGCCTCGAATTCCAAATCTTCCATGGGAACTTGTTCTTCCGGTACCCTTAAGCACTTCTTGATCTGAGAAACATGAAACGCATCATGAACATTGGAAAGATGTTCTTGCATTTCCAACTTATATGCCACTTCTCCACATTTGCCCAAAATCATGAATGGTCCAATATAGCGAGGTGCCAACTTGCCTCTGACATTAAACCGCTTATTATCTTGCATAAGTGATACTTTGAAATAAAAGAAGTCTCCCACTTCAAAGGCTAAGTTTCTCCACCTATTATCCGCATAGCCCTTTTGCTTGACTGAGCAGCCCTCAAATTCTTGTGGATTGTCTGAACTTGCTTTTCAGCTTCTTGCAACACATCAGGGCCAAATACCTGAGTTTCTCCTGTCTCGTTCCAAAACATGGGTTTCCTACACTTCCTTCCATATAGCGCTTCATATGGCGACATCTTCAAACTATCTTGCTAACAGTTATTGTAGCAAAATTCAGCATACGACAAGCTTTTGTCCCAACTGCATCCATGCTTCAAGGCGCAAGCTCTCAACATGTCTTCTAATATTTGGTTGGTCCTCTCAGTTTGTCCATCAGTTTGTTGATGATATGCTGAGCTGAAATTTATCCTTGTACCCATAGCTTCATGCAGTTTCTGCCAGAACCTTGAGGTGAATTGAGAACCTTGGTCCGAGACTATTTTCATGGGAACCACATGTCGGCATACAATTTTATCCATGTACAACCCAGCCAACTATGCAGTGGTATACTTGGTCTTGACAGAAATGAGATGAGTTGATTTGGTCAACCAATCCACAATAATCCATATTGAGTCATAGCCAGACTGGGTCTAAGGTAATCGAACTATGAAGTCCATACCAATTTCTTCCCACTTCCATTTGGCTGCAATAATCCAGCTGGTCTTTGATGTTAAGCTTTGACTCGTTGGCACACATCACACAAGTTGCATACTCAGCTATGTACTTTTTCATGCTGGCCAACAAATAACATTTCTTCAAGTCCTTGTACATCATTGTACAGTCAGAATGGATTGAGTAAGGTGAGTCATGTGATTCCTTTAATATCGTTTCTCGCATATGCTTTACATTAGGCACAACAATTCTTTTCCCAAGCCATAGAGTACCTTGGTCATCCTCATCAAATCTGAATTCTCTCTCTTCTTGGGTCCTTTCTTTGATTTCTCGAATTTCCTCATCCTTGGTCTGACCTTCTCGAATTTCTTGCTCCAGGATCAGATTTCACTCAATTATTCCCATCTCATTCACAAATCCAAGGTTTAACCGTTCAAACTCCTTGCATAGCTCGGATGGCAACCCCGAACCGTGAGTTGGTGGCTCACTCCTTTCCTACTCAAGGCATCGGCCACTACATTAGCTTTCCATGGGTGGTAGTTGATTCCCACATTATAATCCTTGATGAGCTCCAACCATCATCGTTGCCTCAAATTCTGATCCGTTTCTTTGAATATGTACTTGAGGCTCTTGTGGTCTGTGTAAATCTTGCACCTATTAATGTCTCCATATTTTCGAGGCATGCACTATGACTGCAAGTTCGAGATCTTGCATAGGATAGTTCTTCTCATGTTTCTTCAACTTCCTCGATGCATAAGCTACAACTTGACCTTCTTGCACGAGCATACATCCAAGTCCCTGCCTTGATGCATCGCAATAGATATCAAAACTTTTTCTCACATTTGACAAAACCAACACAGTTGATGTTGCTAACCTCTTCCTAAGATCCTCGAAATTGTCATGACAATCTTGAGTCCGTTGGAATGCTTCTCCCTTCATCAACAACACATTCATGGGCTTGGCTATTTTGGAGAAATTCTTGATGAAACGACGGTAATATTTAGCCATTCCAAGAAAACTCCATATTTCCTTCACATTTTGCGGGGGTTCCCATTTTAGCACATCTCTCACTTTTACTGGGTCAAGCAATACTCCTGTTCCGGAGATGATATGTCCCAAACATGACACCTACCTTAACCAAAACTGGCACTTGCTGAATTTGGCATATAATTGGTGTTCGCTTAATTTCTGCATTGTGAACCTCAAATGGTCCTCATGTTCTTCCTAGCTTCTCGAGTAGATCATAATGTCACCAATGAACACCACCACGAATTTATCCAAGTACTCCATGAGGACCTTGTTCATGAGGTACATGAAGTATGCCAGTGCATTGCTCAATCCAAAATGCATAACGGTATACTCATAAGATCCATATCATGTCTGAAAAGCCATTTTGGGTATATTCGATGGTCTAATCTTCATTTGGAAGTATCTTGACCTCAACTCAATCTTGGAGAAAACATAGGCACCGTTCATTTTCTCAAACAAATCCTCTATACGGGGCAATGTATACTTCTTCTTGATCGTCACCTCATTGAGAGCCCAGTAATCCGCACACATCCTTTGGGACACATCCTTCTTATCTACGAAAAGCACTGGTGCTCCCCAAGGTGAAGAGCTTGGGCAAATGAAACCCTTCTATAGCTGCTCTTGAATTTGCTTGTTGAGCTCCACTAACTCCGTAGCAGGCATCCTATATGGCCTCTTAGGTGTAGTTCTAATTATTAAATCAATAACAAACTCTATGTCATGATCAGGTGGCATACCTGGTAACTCATACGGAAACACATTCAAAAATTTCCACACCACTGGGATCTCCTCTATTACTGCATTGTCCATTTGATTCAGTTCCACTTGCTTTGGTGTGTGTTGAGATGCTTCGAATTCTATGTTGACCCCTTCCTTATTTGTCAACTTCACCGTCTTTGTGGCACATTTAATTATTCCATTATGCTTCGATAACCAGTCCATACCAAGTATTATGTCCAGTGCTTGAGAATCCAAAATGATAAGGTTGGCGAAGAAATCTACCCCCTTATTCTAAGGCTTACTTTTGGACACACTATATTCATCCTCATCTCCCCTCCAGGAGACTTAACCAACAAGGTATACTTCATATGAGATATGGGCAAACTATACTTGACAACATACTTTGATGCAATGATTGAATGCGATGCTTTAGAATCAAATAACATAGTTGTTGGGTTGGAGTTTGCGAGAAACATACCAATCACCACGTCATCCGCTTGTTAGGCTTCCTCCGTAGTACATGGTTCACTTTGCCACGAACAAAATTCTGCTGTCCACAGTTGCCTTGTGACGCTCCTACATTCGGTTTTGGGTCCCGTCTCGGAGCATTGTTCCCATGACCAAGGCCTGATATGACATTGAGTTGCGAAGAGTCCCACCTCACCACAAGTATATCAGGACCTTGCTGCACCATAACTGTTTGGGCAAGCTTAGTTTTGAGCATTAGCATGAAAATTTGCTTCAGGCGCATGAGGCATTGGAGGACGAGGTGCTTGCATAGCAGGTCGTTGCTGCAAGGGCTGAGCGGGGTGTGGTGGAATAGAAGCATGATATGCAGGAGCAGAGGGGTTGTAGTATGGTCCATTTGGCGGTGCACGGGGGCGAACATTGCTTCCTTGTGTCCGTCCTTGATGTGGTGCCTTCCTCTTATTCTCTTGCTCCATCTTGCAAACCTTGTTTTCAACCACGGTGGCCTTCTCCACAAACTTCTAGAAATTTGCATAGTCACAATTGAGCAATTGGATTTGAATCTCATTATTTAGGCCCCTCATAAATCAATATTTCTTGCGGCTGTCCTGGTTGACATCCTCTGGGGCATACCTTGAGATTTGAGTGAATTTATTGAGATACTCACTCACACTTGACTTTCCTTGCCTTAGGTTCTCAAATTCTTGCCTTTTCAAGATCATAACACCCTCAGGCACAAAATGAAAACAGAAACTCTCCTTGAATCCAGCCAAGTGATCCTCTCTTAATTTGCATGGGCATTACATAGTGAGTCTCACCAATCCGCAGCTGCTCCAACTAGTTGATGGGAAGCAAAGAGAACCTTCTCCATGTCACTGCATTGCATAATAGCGAGCTTCTTCTCCCTAGATTTCAGCCAATCATTAGCTTCCATAGGATATGTGGCTTGAGCTCTAGTAGGTGGTCTAGTCCTCATAAACTCTCCCAACCTGTTATGAGGCGGTGGGGGTGGTGGTGGTGGAGGCATATGGGGCTAGTTCTTGTTATTTGCCTGCAGCTGTCCAAAAGTCTGCATCACGGTTTGCATAAGCTGATTTTGCATAGCCAACAACTGCTAAAGGTTGACAGCCTCCGGTCTAGATCTATCGTTTTTATTCCGAGGTGCTCCATTGTTCCCTCATTCTCATTGGCATCCCTTTGGTTGCGAGTCCTCGGCATCTGAAGAAAGAGCAAGAGAGAAGAATTTAGAAAACGTCCCCAACTATATTCATCAAGGGATATGAAACTAAGCAACTACCTATACTAGCCTATATGGACGTGGCAAGCGCTAAAGCATCCCACAATCCTCTACTAAGCACACAAGCAAGTATTACATAGCAATCAACACACCAAACAAACCACAATGCTTCCGGAGTGTTTCTTTGTGCTCTAAAGTGTCCATTCTATCTAGGATGCATCCTATGGTCAACTTGTGGCTCTGATACCAATTTGTGACACCCGGTTCCGAAAATAAACCAAGTGCAATGCATATGTGTGCCCAGGATGTTCAACACACATACATGAGTGCATCACAAATGATATACAGAAAATTACCACAACACAAGTTAATTAAGTGCCTTTATTACAATATTCAAATAATACTCAATTGGAAACACTAATGATCATTATTAATAGTTTTGAAAACTAATGCAGCGGAAATAATCTAAACTGAGCAAACAAAGCATAGGGGATATAGCGCGGCTCCATGCAACACCATAGGCAAGTCGGCGGCAGGACACAACCTAGTACTCCGCATTATCCTTAGGGTACTGCCAAACATCACCTGAAACTGTTGGTAGGGGAATTTCAAAGGTTAGCACATGTCGTACTCAGCAAGTGTGGGAAAATAATGACATGTGGCTTAAACAAGGAATGATAATAAACAATGGCTATATGCTAAAAAGTACATTTAAAACATTTGAAAAGCATCTTACAATGTTTATGTGAAATAACTCCACGATATCCCAAATAATTACCAATTATGACTCGAGTATCACCAAATACCATTATATGACATCCATAAATAATTATCCATCAAAATACCAACTTCTTACCATCATCATTACCCATGTCCAATTATCACCATCCAGTCTGTAACCATAATCACTACCAAACCATAACCCAACCATCCCAAATACCAGTTCCAATTTAATCATGGAAGTTGTCCAGATGCTCATAACCGGGAGCACGGCTATCATGATAGTTATAAACACTTTGCAGAGGTTGTACCACATTACCCACAAGTTAATGATTTCGTCACCCGTCGATGACTAATGAAACCTCCGTTATTCTAATTACACTTCCTTAGGTGTATGGCCAAGAGATCATAAAATAGCATTTACAAAGGGACTACCAGCATATGCATACCGACTGAGGTTTTACTCGTGGTGATGCCTCCAACTGAGCACATCCAACCAAGGGCCCCCTCTTGTGCCGATGCCAGGGCTCTCCCGCCACTATTGAAAACCTAACCGACTCTCATTCCTCGCTCCCGCAAATGATGTGAACAATGCCGACAATACACCTAATTAATTGGCTAACCCGCACCCATACTTAGCCTTATAGTGGCATTGTTGTCCTTGCTTATTCTCGCATGTACCGGTCTTTAGATCTGAGGCAAGCAAAACCACCATAACATCCAACCCAATCCACAATCCATGCTTTCTTAGATCTCCCATGTACCATGTTTAATTAATCGTATTCAACAATTCTCATCATCCACAAGTATATTAATTCACAATTAAGCCATTTAGTTGTTTTTCCCAATCCAATTAATTAGAGCGAAGCAAAAAGGTAAAAGGCCATTCCCGACTCTTTATAATATATTCCAAGTGACAAGGATGGTCAACAAGACTAGTAAACTCCTATCTTGGATTTCCCATCATTTTGACACAAGCATGCAGATTTTCAAACAAAATATTTAAAATCAGGATCAAAATAATCAAGGACACTTGCCTTGCTCTTATGCTTGGTTTAGGTCAAACGCTTCAAGTTCTGATACTTGAGGTCCTCGACAGCACCCTCTAGCGCATCACCTTCTATTTCGCGAAATAAATGTACAAAACAACCATTTTAATCAATAAATGCTCATATAGTACTCAATATGCCATGACATACATGATTAATGTAATTGTGAGGTAAAACTTGTTAATGAGTTTCTATTAATGTTTACTAACTAGTTACAATTGTTTTTAACGAATTTGAACATGTTTTGAGTTGATTTGAGTCAATTTGGAATTAATTCAGCAACTTCAGATTCAGGTGGCTGGACAAGTCCATATTGGGGACTGGACTAGTCCGCTCTAGACCAGAAAGTTGACTGAACTATTCCGCACTAGGACCATACAAGTGTGTTAGGCTAGGGTTTTTGGTGAATTTCCAACAAGAGTATAGTTTTAGTTGAATTATGGGACAAAAATTGAAGTAGAAAGATGATCTAAGGTAATTACCGTGAATTCAACAACTCAAGGGTCGAGAATTCGACGAAACTCAAGATCTTGGCATCTAGATCCAAGGAAGATTGAGAATCTGTGGAGAATTGATGATGATGTCGACGAGTTGATGAAGATTGATCTTGCTTGATCCTTCTCCTCCCTCCTTCTTTTATCCTTGCTGTGGCGTTCTCCTCTTGTTAGCCGCTCCAACGAACTAGGGTTTGGTATTTCTTCAATTGCGACAAAGGGGTGAGAGGATGGGTATTGGGGTGCTTATTTAGAGGTGGAGGTGGTAGGGTTTGATTGATTTTGAATTCGAGGTGGTGGAGGCCGTGCAAGGGTTCGACATGGGCTCCACAGGGGTTGGACACGACGTTCTTGGGCCCAATTAAGGCAAAAACCCAATAACATATCATGAAGGAAAAGATTGAATCCGAGTCGGACACACCGGACAAGACTGCTAGGTGCGGACTATTTCGTTTGAAGTCAGAAAGTCGAACGGATAAGTTCGATGCCAAGCCAGACAAGTCTACGGTATGACTTAGGGAAACATCAAAAATATTTTCGGACTAGTCCGTATCATTAACAGAAAAGTCTAGAAAGAAAACAGAGAGAAAAACTGGACTAGTCAGGGTCCAAACTGGACAAGTCCGCCCTACCTAGGGAGAACAACGGAGAGTTAGACGGACTAGTCCGGGGTCCAATTCCAGACAAGTCTGCACAATAACAGGTTTTTATTTGCTTGCATGATTATAATTTATTTTAAACTTATTCCTTTTGTGTTGCTTAATGCTAAACATGCATAAGAATGTATGCAATGCATGATGGATGAAATGAGGGTGTTACACAAATCTCTTTTCATCTAGTGGCTTTGTGAATATATTTGTAAGTTGTTTTTTAGTTCTAACATGTGAAATTACTATATCACCTTTTAGTGAATGATCTCTTAGAAAATGATGACGAATGTCTATGTGCTTAGTTTTTGAGTCTTCAACTGGATTGTGTGCAATTTTTATGGCACTTTCATTATCACGTAGGAGTAAAATATGGTTCATATTGTAACCATAATCCCTTAGAGTTTGTCTCATCAAAAATAGTTGTACGCAACAACTACCGGCTGCAACATACTCCGCTTCGGCTGTGGAAACAGCAATGGAATTTTGCTTTTTAGATGACCAGGAAACTAAGGATCTGCCAAGAGGTTGGCAAGTTCCTGACGTGCTCTTTCTATCGACTATGCATCCTGTATAGTCAGCATCGAAATATCCTATTAGGTTAACCTTAGATCCTTTGGGATACCAAAGGCCCAAGGTAGGTGTGTATACAAGGTATCTTAAATTTTTTTTTACAGCTATTAAAGAGCACTCTATCGGTGCGGCTTGAAACCTTGCGCACATAGAAACACTAAGAATGATATCTGGCCTAGATGCACATAAATAATATAATGAACCAATCATAGACCGACATACCTTTTTGTCCACATTTGGACCATCTTCATTGAGATCGAGATATCCATTAGTTTCCATGGGTGTCTTGATGGGCTTGGCTTTGTCCATATTGAACTTCTTGAGGATGTCATGTGTGTACCTGGTTTAGCTTATGAAGGTGCCTTCTCTTAATTGCTTCACTTGGAATCCCAAGAAGAACTTCAATTCACCCATCATCGACATCTCGGATATGTTTGTCATAATTTTGCTAAATTCTTCACAAAAAGATTTATTAGTAGAACCAAAAATGATATCATTAACATCAATTTGACATACAAATAGATGATCATGAAAATGTTTTGTAAACAAAGTATAATCAGCTTTTCCATAAAATCATTTTGAGTTAGAAAATCTCTAATGCACTCATACCAAGCTTGGGGAGCTTGTTTGAGGCCATAGAGAGCCTTACACAGTTTATACCAATGGTTGGGGTACTCTTGATATTCAAATCCTGGTGGATGCTCCACGTATACTTCCTCCTTAATGGGACCATTGAGGAAAGCACTTTTGACATTCATTTGATACAGATTAAAATTCTGGTGAGTAGCATATGTCAATAAAATAAGAATGGACTCAAGTCTAGCTACAGGAGCGAAAGTTTCGTCGAAGTCCAAACCTTTGACTTGTGAGTAACCTTTTTCCACAAGTCGTGCCTTATTTCTTGTTACCACTCCATGTTTGTCTTGCTTGTTGCGAAAGACCCATTTTGTTCCTACGATGTTCGCCTTTGGTCTTTCTACAAGCTCCCATACTTCATTTCTCTTGAAGTTGTTCAGCTCTTCTTGCATTGCAATCACCCAATCTGGATCCTATTGTTCTTCCTCTACCCTATATGGTTCCCGAAAAGAGACAAAAGAGTAATATTCAAAGAAATTAGCTATGCGAGAGCTAGTGGTTACTCCCTTAGCAATGTCTCCAATGATGCTGTTGACGGGATGATCTCTTTCTATACTCTGATGTACTCTTCGGTGAGGGACTTGTAAAGTTGCTTGCACTTTATTTTCTTCATTCAATGTCTCCCCCTAGATCATTTCTTCCATGATTATATTGATATTCTTGATCTTCCTGATCTTGATCTTGTGTATGAGCTCTCCCTTGATCATTGCTTTATGGTTGAGGTTCATCTTGAGCACTTGAGTCTTGTGATTGCTCTTGAGGTCGAATATCACCAAGTGCCATCCTCCTCAATGCTTGGCATTGGGATTCTTCTTGATCTAGCACACACTTATCAACTTGCTCCACTTGGGAGCTATTAGTTACATCGAACACTATGTCATGTGTTATTTCAACAATGCCAGAGACTCTGTTGAAGACATGATAGGCATAGGCATTCGATTCATGGCCAAGCAAGAACCCTTCATTAGATTTCGAAGCTAACTTTGAACTCCTCGATTTCTTGTTAATAATGAAACATTTATTTCAAAAAACTCTCAAATATGTAATATTTGATCTGCTACCGGTGAGGAGCTCATATGGTTTTTTCTTCAAAAGTTGGTGAAGATATAGCCGGTTTGAGGCATGACAATCGGTGTTCACCGCTTTATCCCAAAAATGGTCTGATGTCTTGTATTTGTCCAACATCATCCTCGCCATCTCAATTAGCGTCTTGTTTTTTTCCTTTCGACCACCCCATTTTGTTGAGGGGAGTACGCTGCCAAAAATTCATTCTTTATTCCTTCTTCATATAGGTACCCCATTTTGTTGTCAATTCTAATATTCTTTACGATTGAGGAGAAATTTTCTAAGGATCTCCTGAGTTTCTGATTTATCCTACAAGAAAAATACCCAGGTAAATCTAGAAAATCATCAACAGTAACTAATCCGTATTTATTACCGCCGATGCTTATATAAGAAATTTGATCGAAGATTTCCACAAGAAGAAGTTACAGCAGTCTTGAGGTAGTCATCACGTTCTTGGAAGGATGTGGTGCTCCTGGCATGCACTGCACGGCCTGTCTTTCTAAAAAAACAACTTTTAAACCTCGGATGTGACCACCTTTTAGATGTTTCTGCAGATTCCTCATCCCAACATGGGCTAGATGTCTATGCCACAACCATCCCATGTTAGTTTTTGCAAATAAGCAAGTGTTGAGTTCAATATATCTTTGTTGAAGTCAACAAGATAAAAATATCCCTTCAACATTCCCTTGGATGCAATCGAGTCATCGCTTCTTCTAAAAACAGTCACACCCTCATTAGTGAATAAACAATTATAACCTTTGTCACATAGCTGAGATATGGAGAAAAGATTATAATCTTGAGAATCGACATGTAAAACATTTGAAAGAGTATGTTGAGAAGAAATTTCAATTTTACCGCTACTGAGGACCATTCCTTGGCTGTTTTCTCCAAAGTATATTCTTTCACTTGGATCCGCGTTGCGCTCATATTCCACGAACGTACTCCTCTCTTCGGTCATGTGATTAGTGCATCCACTGTCTAGCACCCATTTTGATCCATTGGAGGAGCAGGCCTACAAAATAGAGTTATTTCTTAGTTTTAGGTACCAAGCTTGCTTGGGTCGTCATAGGTTAGTCAGAAAAGTTTTGGGGACCCACACACAAGTTTTTGAGTTCTTGTGGTGTGGCCCTGCATATTTAGCAAAGACATGTCCAGATTTATCTTTCATGGGTATATAGGAAGCATCAAATGTAGGGAGCGGTATTTGCAATTCAGATTCATGTGATGTTTCCTTAACAAAAAGTAATTTTCTTCTTAACCTTAACATTAGCGGACATGTTTTTATTTTTAGTCAACACAAGACCATCTTGAGGTCAAGTGACCATATATGCACTACATGCATATTTAATCTTTTACTTGTCAAAGATGCCACGTTGGGATGGATGTTTACCATGTCAAGCAGAAGAATCATCGTAAACAATATTTTTCTTACTAGAGTATGTGCATGGAGGAGGAGGAGGAGTCACTTTGCTTCAGTGACTCAACTTGCACTTCAAGGATTTTGTTAACTTTTCACAATTTTGCAAGTTCATCTTTGATTGCAAGATGTGAGTCTTCTAGTTTTGAGTAAGTTTTCTTACTCAAGACTACCTCATGCTGAAGTGTCTTGCACTTCTCCTTTTGAAGCTCGAGGAGTTTCTCAACCTCTTGATATCTTTTCCATTCACGGACGAGCATATCTTATTGGTGGTTGACAAGCTCCCCCTTCTCAAAAATTTCATCTGGCAACATTTTTATTTTCCTTAATGAGATTTACTTAGACCATTGAGCATTTCCTCATTTTCACTAGAGCTATCAAAATCATCAATGGAGGAATTAAGTGAGGCAGGTGTAAGCCGAACCATTTTCTTACCTTCCTTAGCCATGAGGCATGTATGATTATGAGTCTCCCATCCTCTCATGTTCGGGGAGAGCGTAGACTTCTTGGTAGGCTTCTTGATGGCAATGGTAGCCATCTCCTCTTCCTCATCGGAAGAGGACTCATCGTTTGAGTCCCACTCCTTGCCAATGTGCGCTTGGTGAGCTTGCCTCGTTTTCTTGAAGGTCTTCTTCTCTTTTGGCTTCGCTTCCTTCTTCTTCTTAGTTTCTTCATATGTGCAGACAACCATAAATTGACGGTACTCGCCACAGTTGTAGCAGGTACGCTGTGCCTTGGATTTTCCTTTATCTTTGCTCTTCCCATCACTTGACTTGCTGCCCTTCCTTCTTCTCATCACGCACTTGAATTTCTTGATGAAGAGCACCATCTCTTCATCATCCATATCAGTACTTGTGTCTTCTTCATCTTGTGCTTTACGAACTTCCTTTCCTTTAGGCTCGCAAGTTGCTTTGAGGGCAACTTCTTTCTTCTTGGAAGTTGTATGTTCAGCTAAGTCTTTGACATATTGGGCCTCCTTCTCCATCATGTCATGGTTGATAATCTTTCCCAAGTGTTCACCCGGAGTCATTTTGTGAAACCCCAGGCTTTCTCGGATCATAGAGCACAAGGTGACGTTTCTTGGCATAAATGTTCTAATAATCCTTTTGACCACATCATGGTAAGTCTACTTCTTGCTTCTATAGGAACGAATCTTGTTGATGAGCGTCTTCAATTGGTTGTACATCTCTTGAGGTGATTCACCCTCCTCAATGGAAAACCTCACCAATCCTCCTTCAAGATATTCAATTTTTGCTTCATGAACTGAGCAACTTCCTTCATGTGCGGTCTTGAGTGTATCCCATATTTCCTTGGCGCTTTCCAGTCCATCAATCTCGGTGAACTCTTCTCAGCTCAAGGAAGAAGTGATCACTACAATGGCTTGTGCATTGCGGTGAATTTCTTGCTCTTGCTCCAGAGTGAGTTCATCGTCGGTATCCAGCATATCTACACCTATACGCACAACATGCCAAAGACTGATGTTTAAGGAGATAAGATGCATTTTGATATTATACTTCCACATTGTATAACCATTTCTGTCAAAATGAGGAGGTCTTCCCATAGGAATTGAAAGATAATGATTGTTAGAATTAAGACGATCATAAAATATAAGGATATCGGGTGTAGTCGTGATGACCACTCTCCATCGTCTTCTTTTCTTCTTCCTTGCCCTTTTTGCTTAGATGTTTCTTTCAAAGAAGCACCTCGAGTTGACACACATCTTCATCAACGTGTTTGTTTTCCTTGGGTACATCGAATGCCTTTGTGTCATGTTCATCTTCGGTGTTGGGCACCTTCGGGATCTCGTTGTTCTTGTGAGAGGCCATTGATCTCTCCGAGCAGTGAGTCTCGTGAATGTAGAACCTTCTAGGATACCAATTGGATGGGCCTAGAGGGGGGTGAATAGGCTTTGAATGTTTTCCTGCACACTTAATCAAATTGTTAAATACCTAAGGCACCAAACTTGTCCAGTGTGATTGCGGACTAGTTCGATGTGCTGATGTGTTGTTAACTGATCAAGTCTTGATGCAGAAATTGTAACTGTTATAGCAGCAGAATTGAAACAACTATTCAGAACACTTGTTTGAACAATTAGTATTGCAAAATTGCAAGTGGAATACAATGTTGATTTATATTACAGGTCTGATCAACTTAATGCTATAAATAATGATAATTGCAAAAGTAAAGAGATGAGCACATGGGACACAAATTTTTACTGAGGTTCTATCTCACAAAGGAGATCTACGTCCTCGTTGAGGAGGCCCACACGGAGACGGGTCTCTTCAAACCTTTTACCTTGTCAAGTCACCACACAAGGCCAACATGGTTCAACTATCACGAGTAATCACTGAGTTGGTGGGTCGACCTCACATGTTGAGGGCTCCCTCAAAAATTACAGCAGAAAAAGTGATCTAACAGACTCGAAAAGATTACAAGTAATGCAAGATTGTAAAGAGATTGAACCCCAAGAGCTGAATGACGCGTAGACAATGATCTCCCAATCCCAAATCTGAATAGTCAAAGAATTTCACTTTTGAAGACCATAGATGTGTGGGGAGATGTGTTTTTGTGCTCTTAGGATGAGTGGTGGCACTAGGGTTTCAGTTCTTGATAGTAGAATGCGAGAGTTGTGTTTGTAGGGTCGTGGATCTCCTATTTATAGGGTTTACAAAATTATTACCATTAGGGATCCCGACGGTCAGACTAAACCACTCTGGGGACCGGACTTGTCCGGTGTGCTGAGTAAAATCCATGTGGAATGTGCAACACACTTAAAATCCTAGTATGTGTGAGGTATATCAGACTAGTCCGGTAGGAGCCAGGAAATGTTCGGTGCCCTGTGTATTGGAACATCAGAAAGTTTCTCAGACTAGTCCGGTCCATGAACGGACAAGTCCGGTGCATAGTGTTATGAAAATATCAGAGAGTTTCTCAGACTATTCTGATCTATGAATGGAATGTCTTGTGCACAGTGTTATGGACCATCATAAAGATTTACGGACAAGTCCAGTCCATGAATGGACTAGTCCGGTTCACTGTTAAGTGAAACTACATAAAGTTGAACGGACTAGTCCGGTTTGTGAACGGACTCGTCCAGCGCTTAGAGAATTACTAAGATTGATTTTCAGCCCTTATCCCTAAGCACAGACTTGAGCTCCTGAGATGTCTCTCACACACATCCTATACAATAAAGTCTACTTTGTGCTTCATTCATCAATTGGGATTTTTTATTTTTCTTCATCACTTCAATTTTCACTTTTTGAGTGCACCAAACTATCTTATCTGAGTTGATCTGCATTCATCCCAACAGATTCATTAGAACCTCATTCGTTTGTCATCAATTCTCCAAAACCCACAAGGGAATGCCTAAATGCACTATCAAGACCAAGGTTGGTGACATAGTGAGCCACCACTGCAAGTCAACTACGCGTACCTCGCCTGAGCGTGCGGGAGATTGCCTCATTATCCACGGGGTGCGCAATTCTAAAGGAGGCTACGCAAAGGGCTTTTCAAGCAAGTGGAATAATGTGGTGATGGAGGAATCGACGGTATTGTCACCCTCCAAGATTTGGCATCACCTCTCATCACCTGCCATGAGAGGGCCACAAGGCCAATCTGAGGGCAGCAATGGGAAATCTCCTCGTGCCCCTAAAGTGGCACAACTTTCCAAAGAGTTAGCTTCTCTCCGTTTGGAGAACAAGAAGTTATCGAACTTAGGGGCTGAAGGGCACATGGAGAGGGCGGAAATGAAGGATGAGCTCATATCTCTCATGGAGGAGACTGATGGTGTTCACCGTGGCATGGGGGCCAAGCTACGACACGTATGCAATGACGTCGGGAAGCCCGACATCTACAACGCACTGTAGTTTAGTTGTCCCGACCGCATAGGATGGTTACTAGTTTAGTTTTGTTTTATTTCAAATTTTTATTCATTAAATTTAGATTGAATAATGTAAGCATCCCCAATATTTTGAGTTCAATAAAGTGAATTACAAGTTCATCTAACCGGGTAAAGTTCCATATTTAGTTTATTTTTTGTTGAATAACGAATTCAGGGAACAATTATGGGGGAGACACCCCAAATTCGCGAAATACCGATGCGAAAAAAATAGCATTGCATCTTGAAACACGTCGCAACTGAATATACGACTCGACACGTCAAAACAAAGCAACGGAGAGGCCAGAAAGGGGTCGGCTGACCTGGTATGGGCCCCACACAGCTCCGTTTCACTCTACAAATTCGGTTTGGATCTCCTACCTCTGAATATCCATGCTACTTTACTGTTTGAGTTGATTTAGTATTTAATACTGAATATATGAAAGCAATCCAAATAAACAATTAAAATAAAAAACTTGGTAGTCAAAATTTGCTCTCGCTGAAAATTTGTATACTTTATATTTTGATTTATTTCCTTGTTTGTGATTCGCACAAATAAAATAGGAACAACACATCGTCTAAGTGTTTGACTAGTATGATATGGTAAATGAGTTATTCGAGGAGATATCTCCTTGCTTGAAATTGATTTTGATGTTTGCATAATTTGGAGTATTGAACTTTGAGTGATTCTCTCATTGGATATTTAAATACCCACCGCGGCCATATGATACAGATTCTTTAAAACCACATGCATATGTTACTTTGTTTTTCATTGAACTTTGTCAAACTCGTGACCAAATTGAGTGACATGAATGAACTTTTGACTTAGAAATTCTTGTGCACCCTATTCATGCAAAATTTCTTACATTGAGAATTTGCATCCACCATGCATCCATCTAATAAAGAAACTGCATACATTTTGGTCATAAAAATCTCTCTAGAATAATAAAAAGTAGTAGAGGACATGGATACAAAAAAAAAGAGAGAAAGAAGCATGTACAATTCAAAAATAAAAGTATGCCAACAAAAAAAAGAAGAAGAAAAAATGAAAGTAGCCATGTTTCATCCTTAAAGAGAGAAAACCGTGAAGTCCACATTTATCCATTCAATCCATGTGCACAAGGATTTTCTTTGTCAAATTGTTTGTTGGGTAAGTCTCTCATAGGATCAAGTTTTTGAATTAGTAATATATAAATTGCCATGTGCGCCACATTTATCCCTACCAAGCTTCAGATATAGCCATATTTAGTATAGAGACAAAATTGGCACAACATGAGGATCAAAACACTTTGAGAGATTTGAGAGATTCCAAAAGAGAAATAAGGGCAATTGTTTGTTTGACTTTCCGAATATAGCAAATCGTCAAAACATTTCGTCAATGGAAGATCCAAGGGAACTACATTCCAACCATTCCAATCTTTAAACACCCAAGATTGATGTGGTAGCCACATTCCACAAAAGGAATTCATGAATTGAGTTATGAGTTGAAATATCTGAGGCCATACAATGGTGAAGCACCCATATCAAAAGATGGGACCCACCTAGCAAAGACCTAGAGAAAGCATAGCTCCAACAGAGCTATGACTAGGTCAGCTGACCTCCCTAGTCGGCCAACTAGGGAGTGGCGCCAAACCCGGTCAAATGCCACGTGTTGGCTTCTCCCGGCTTGAAGAAGTCAGTGGTCACTGATTCATGCACATTTGGTGGTGGGAACCGACCCTTCTCCACCTATAAATAGCACCCAACACCTCACTTCACACACACACACACACACACAAAGTTGAGACTAAAATACCACTCCTAAGGTTTAAAGTAGTCCTAGAGGCTGCCAAGTAGAAGGAGATTGTGGTGAAGAGTACAGGAGAAGGAGGCTTGGGCTTGTCAAGTCCGTCTTCTACACTTGTAACCCTACAAAGGTGTTATTCAAATCAAGTAAGCCCTTTGTAAATTCATTTCAAATTTTATTTCCAATTCAAGGTAGTTTGCACAAGTAGTTACTTGTGGGTTCATTGCTTTAATTTATTAAGGGCTCTAATTGTAGTTTTGTGTTCGAGACAACTAGAGTTATAATTTATAACGTAAGTGTGGTGCTTATGGTTAGAAATCACTACTGAATATCTCGTAGACCCGCGGATTGAAGAGGTAGGCAGTAGGTGGTGACAACCCTATCTGTCCTTAGTAATCCTCCACGTTCGGCTATGCCATAGGCTCTTGGCGGGAGTTGTCCTAGTGTTGCCAGGGGTAAAGCCGTGCCCAAAGCAAGTAGCTACCACAAATTCCTTTGAATTAAAACCAATACTTTTAATTCCTCTCTCTTCCTTGCCTACCAAACAACTTTGTCTCCTTGGATGAATTAGTTCGTAAGATTACCACACACGTTCTTTGGATTCCATACCCTTGGGAATACTCATAAGGGGAAGTGCTACATGATAGTTTTCATGTTGAAAGTGCATCTAGGACTCCCTTGTGGGTTTTGGATGATTTATGACAAGCAATTGGGATCCTAATCCTTTTGTTGAGATGAATGCAGGCAAATAATGAAAAATGAGAAAAATGCCAAAAAGAAGGGAAATGAGAAGCAAAGTGAACTTGAGCTCAAGGAGAAGAAAATAGTAGATTATTATGTATGGATTGTGTTAAGGAAACACACCCAAGAGCTCAATCACTTTCAAGCACACACACACAATGCACAAAGTTATACAGGACCGGACTAGTCCGATATCAGCCGGACTAGTCCGATATCACATTCTGCACTAGATCGGACAAGTCCGGCATTCACCGGACTAGTCCGATATCTTTCTGATCCACTTCGGACTAGTCCTCCCCAATGCAGACTAGTCCTCAACACAATGCACAAGTCACACAAAATCGGACAAGTCCGTTGTGATCCGGACTAGTCCGATATTCTTTCTGATCCACTTCGGACAAGTCCGGTGTCTACACGGACTAGTCCGATATACACAATGATCTAAATCGGACAAGTCCTCCAAGTGCGGACTTGTCATCCTAAACACTTAGGGTTTCATATGTCCGGACAAGTCCGATGGCAATCGGACTAGTCCGAAGATTTCCAGTAGTGAAATCGGACAAGTCCATTTTCAACCGGACTAGTCCGATATTCCTGGACACTTAGGGTTTGCTACACACAGCACACCGGACTAGTCCGGTGACCACCACGGACTAGTCCGATCTTTCTGAACCCTAACGGTCACTTTTAGAAACCCCATATAAATAGAGGTGCACGGCCCACTTTTAAACTCTCTCGAACCCTAGCGCCGTCACACCTCCCAAGAGACTCAAAAACCACCTCTCTCCACGATATTAAGTGCAAAATCGATCAATCCATTGAAGATCACTTCTAGATCATTGGAGAGACACTTGGCACACATCATTGAGCTCTTGGTTTGATTCTCTAACACACTCTTGCGTTTCAATTTGTGATTTTTGAGTGTGTTATTGGTGGCTTTGTAAGTTGTAATCAAGGGAGCTCTCAACGTGTGAGAACGCCCCTTCAACTTGGTTATTTACCCTTTGTTATTAGTGGAAGAGGATTGGCCTTTGTGGCGATCTGACGAGGGAAGGGTTGGAGAAGACCCGGTCCTTTTGTGGGCTCCTCAACGTGGATGTAGGTTGCCTTCGTGGTAGCCGAACCACGGGATAAATTGTGTGTCTTGTCCTTTTGTGTTCTTCATTTTATTTGATCAACTTAATCTAGGGTTTGATTCACTTTGTTCAATTTAAGTTAAATTGTTGAACAAGAGCCTTAATTGTAATAGAATTTGACATACAACTATTAAATTGTCATTATAGTTTATATTTCCACTGCAAACATTAACGAATCAATCAAATTGACTGAACTTGATCAACTTAGCCCGTGAAAACCAGACTAGTCCGCACTTTACCGGACTAGTCCGATATCTCTGGTATTGACCTTGTTGTTGAGTGTTACAGGAACCGAGAAAATTCAAAAAGGCCTATTCACCCCCTCTAGGCCTACATTCAATTGGTATCAGAGCCAGGTTCTTTAAGAAAGAGTGCAACCACTCGAAGAGATCATGTCGGACATGAAGGAAGTTCAGAAAATCAACAACCAGGAAGAAGTGAACAACGACAAGAACCAAAAGCTGGAAAAGTATCTCGAAGCAATTCAAGACTTCGATGATGATGATGAGGAGACGCTGGAGCTAAAAGCACTCCTCAGAAAGAAAGCACTTTCCAAAGGGAAAGCTAAAGTTGAAGAAAAGAAGAAGGGAAGTAGTCACACCGACTACTCAAGATATCCTTTTAACTATGATCGTCTAAATTCAAATAACAGCCACTACCTATCTATTCCTCTTGGAAAAGCCCCACACTTCGATGGGAGTGATTACTCCATGTGGAGGCAAAATATGAAGATGCACTTGATTTCCCTTAACCCAAGTTTATGGCATATTGTGTGCACAGGAATAGACATCCCAGATGACGACGAAGAGCTCAGCCCAAGTCAAGATCAAGCCATCCACAGAAACGCTCAAGCCGCAGCCGTAATCACCTCCTCTCTAAGTCGAGATGAATTCACAAAGGTGGATGGACTGGAGATTGCCATGGAAATATGGGACACACTACAAACAGCCCATGAAGGTGACCGACATGTGTGGGAGGCGAAAATTGAAATGATCGAAGGCGAACTAGGAAGGTTCGCAATTGAGGAAGACGAGTCTCCCCAGGACAGGTACAACCGATTGAAGACACATGTAAACAAGGTTCGATCATATGGGAGCAAGAAGTGGAATGACCACGAGGTTGTAAAGCTCATCCTTAGAGCCTTTATGCCTCGCAATGTCACACTTTGCTCTATGATCAGAGAAAGTCCCGGGTACAAGAGGATGACTCTGGATGAATTGCTTGGCAAAATCATCAACTTTGAAATGATGGAGAAACAAGCCAAGCACGTCAAAGAAATAGCCGACCTCACATCGGCCAAGAAGAAGGGAGTTGCCTTAAAGTCCACACTCAAGCCTCTATCCAAAGAAGCAAGAGAAGCACAGCTTGAGGAGGACAGCGATGATGAAAGAAGTGAGCTGGACGAAGAGGATATGATTTTGTTCATGAAAAAGTTCAAAAGAATAATGAAGAAAAGACAAGGGACAAAATCAAGTGAAGGCAAGTACAAGGAGAGGACAAAGCCGAAGATGAGGCGGGCGTGCTATAATTGTGGTGAGTATAACCACTTTAGAGTCGATTGCCCGTATGAGGACAACAAGAAGAAGAATAAAGAAGCCAAGCCTCACCCGAAGAAATTCTTCAAGAAGAAGAAAGAAGTTGAACAAGCACACATTGGAAAGGAGTGGGACTCAAACGATGAGTCCTCATCATCCGATGAAGAAGAGATGGCTAGCATAGCCATTAAAAGTACGTCCAAGAAACCCACAATCTTCCCCACGCTCAGTACAAATAAGGGAAATGGCACTTGCCTCATTGCAAAGGAAGGTAAATGCAAGGTAAACATCAAAACTCCTTCCATGCATTCCTACTCAAGCAATGATGAACTAGATAGTGATGATGAAGATATGTTAATTGGATTAGATAGAAAAACTGCTGCTAAAATGAAATTTTTACTTGACCAACTTGTTGAGAAGGAACGGCTAATTGATCGTCAAGAGGACATGATTATCTCCCAAAAGGAGAAGTATGTCGAACATGACAATCTTCTAGTTCTTGAAAAGGAGAAAAACAGCTCCCTAGAGCTTGAGCTAGCTTCAAGCAAGAAAACTTGCTTAGAGTTGACCAACTCAAACGTTGCAATCAAGGATCAACTTGATGACCTAATCAAGGTTAACAAGATCCTTGAAGTGCAAGTTGAGTCACTCAAGCTAAGTGAATCTTCCTCCTCTTCAAGTCTACCTTCTCAACCCACTTCAACTAATCTTGTTGATATGTGCAAATGTGGTAAAATCAACACCAATTTGAAGGAAAAATCTACCTCCACAAAGGATAAAAATCCTACCCAATGTGGAATATTTGACGAGGAGAGGATCAACTATGCACGTAGTGCATACTTGGTCCAAAGACCTCCAAATGTCAAGTATGGCATTGGTTACTCTTATGATGGAAAGCAAAATGCTGGAAGTCATAAGAATAACAAGGGAAGGATTACCTTTGTGAAGGGAGGACCCTCACAACCTGGTAACTCGAAAATTAAGAACCTGAACTCTCATGAACACCGGACTAGTCCGGTTGTGGTCCGGACAAGTCCGGTCATACGGACAAGTCCGGTCACCCAGACTAGTCCGATCCATAAACAACAACAACTTTTGTTCAAAACCTTTGATGCCTCTTATGTATTAATGAGAAACAATCTTGGTAAAGTTTATGCTTATTATGCTCGGCCACGCCATGGGAACACAAAATCCCATGTGTGGGTGCCCAAAGGTATTGTAACTAACCTCCAAGGACCCAAGCAAGCTTGGGTACCTAAAACCAAGGCATAATTTGTTTCTGCAGGCCTATTCCTCCGGTGGATCCAAATGGGTGCTAGACAGTGGATGCACCAACCACATGACCGGAGAAAGGAGGATGTTCGTAGAATATGAAGAAAATGAGGACCCAAACGAAGGCATCTACTTCGGAGATAATAGTCAAGGAAGGGTGCTCGGTACCGGTAAAATAGCAATATCCTCTGAACACACTCTTTCTCATGTTTTACATGTTGAATCTTTAGATTATAACCTACTGTCCATATCTCAATTATGTGACAAAGGTTATAATTGCCTGTTCACTAATGAGGGTGTGACCGTCTCAAGGAGGAGTGATGGTTCCGTTGCATTAAGGGTATGTTGAAGGGAAAGCTTTACCTTGTTGACTTCAACAAGGATAAAGCCGAACTCGACACATGCTTGATTGCAAAAACCAACATGGGTTGGCTGTGGCATAGACGGCTAGCACATGTTGGTATGAGGAATCTTCAAAAACTCCTCAAGGGTGATCACATCCGAGGTTTGAAAGATGTTGTTTTTGAGAAAGACAGGCCTTGTAGCGAGTGCCAAGCCGGGAAGCAAGTTGGAGCACATCATCCTGCAAAGAACATCATGACTACGACAAGACCGCTCGAACTACTTCATATGGACTTGTTTGGTCCAATTGCATACATAATCCTCGGCGGTAATAAATACGGTTTAGTCATTATTGATGATTTTTCCCGCTTCACTTCGGTGTTCTTTTTGCACGACAAGTCATAAACACAAGGGACACTCAATAAATTCTTCAAGCGAGTGCAAAACGAGTTCTCACTATCGATCAAGAGCATTCGGAGCGACAACGGCACGGAGTTCAAGAACATACAAGTGGAGGAGTACCTTGATGAGGAGGGAATCAAGCACGAATTTTCAGCACCATACTCTCCACAACAAAACGGAGTTGCCGAAAGGAAGAACCGAACACTCATAGAGATGGCCAGAACAATGCTCGATGAATACAAGATTTCAGATCGATTTTGGGCGGAAGCAATTAACACCGCTTGCCACGCCGCAAATCGACTCTACCTTCATCGACTACTCAAGAAGACTCTTATGAGCTACTCACCGGTAACAAACCAAACATTTCATATTTTGGAGTTTTCGGCTCTCCATGTTATATCTTGAACAAGAAGCCCAGGACTTCAAAGTTCGCTTCGAAGTCCGATGAAGGTTTCTTGCTTGGTTATGATTCGAACACTTACGCCTATCGTGTTTTCAACAAGGCCTCCGGACTTGTTGAAGTGGCACGTGACGTAGTGTTCGATGAAACTAATGGCTCCCAAAAGGAGCAAGTGGATCAATGTGAATTAGGTAAAGAAGAAGCTCCTTATCAAGCATTGAAGAGAATGGCTCTAGGCGAAGTTTGACCACAAGAGTCATCGTCACAAATACAAGAGGAAAGTGAACCACAAGATGAGATCAACAATCAAGGGGGAGCTTCAATACAAGATCAATCACAAGAATGTGAAGATGATCAACAAATCAACGAGGGCAACCACTCAGGGGGAGAAGAAAATGATCACCAACACACAACTCTCTAAGTGCCACACCCAAGAGTACACCAATGCATTCAAAGGGATCACCCAATCGACAACATCATCAGTGACATCCAAAAGGGAGTAACCACTAGATCTCGTATAGCTAATTTTTGTGAGCATTACTCGTTTGTCTCCTTTTTGGAACCACGCAGGACTGGGGATGCATTGAAGGATCCAGACTGGGTGGTGTCAATGAAAGAAGAGTTGAACAACTTCAATAGAAACGAGGTTTGGGAACTTGTGGCAAGACCCAATGCAAATATAGTGGGCACCAAGTGGGTCTTCTGCAACAAGCAAGACGAACACGGAGTGGTGACAAGAAACAAAGCACGACTTGTGGCCAAAGGTTACTCACAGGTCGAAGGTTTGGATTTCGATGAGACTTTTGCTCCAGTAGCTAGGCTTGAATCAATTAGCATATTACTTGCATATGCTACTCACCACGATTTCAAGCTGTATCAAATGGACGTGAAAAGCACCTTCCTCAACGGACCGAACAAGGAAGAGGTGTACGTGGAGCAACCATCCGGGTTTGAAGACGAAGAGTTCCCCGACCACGTATATAAACTGCGTAAGGCTCTCTATGGCCTCAAACAAGCTCCTAGAGCTTGGTATGAGTGTCTTAGAGATTTCTTAATTGATAATGGTTTTCAAATTGGCAAAGTAGATTATACATTATTCACAAAGAATCTAGATAATGATCTTTTTATTTGCCAAATCTATGTTGATGATATAATTTTTGGGTCAACTAACCAATCCTTATGTGAAGAATTTAGTAGAATTATGACAGACAGGTTTGAAATGTCAATGATGGGAGAATTGAAGTACTTCTTGGGATTCCAAGTGCGGCAACAAAGGGAAGGAACATTCATAAGCCAAACCAAGTACACGCAGGACATACTCAAGAAGTTTGGCATGGACAAGGCAAAGCCCATAAAGACTCCCATGGCTACGAATGGCCACTTGGATCTCAATGAAGATGGACCAAACGTCGACCAAAAGGTATATCGCTCCATGATTTGATCTTTACTCTACTTATGTGCATCTAGGCCAGATATTATGTTGAGTGTGTGTTTGTGTGCAAGATTTCAAGCCAACCCTAAGAAATGTCACTTGACAGTCGTAAAAAGAATCTTGAGATATTTAGTTCATACACCCAACCTTGGTCTTTGGTACCCAAAAGGCTCCAAATTCAATCTCATTGGTTACTCCGATGCAGATTATGTCGGGTGCAAAGTTGATAGAAAAAGCACATCTGGCACATGCCAATTCCTAGGAAGATCTTTGGTTTCTTGGTCATCTAAGAAACAAAATTCCATTGCATTATCCACAGCCGAAGCGGAGTATGTTGCAGCCGGGAGTTGTTGTGCACAACTCCTTTGGATGCGACAAACTCTAAGGGATTACGGTTACAATATGAACCGTATTCCTCTCCTTTGTGATAACTAGAGTGCCATCAAAATAGCCCACAATCCAGTTGAACACTCTAGGACTAAACACATAGACATAAGACATCATTTCTTGAGAGACCATTCCATGAAAGGAGACATAACCATCTCACATGTCAACACCCAAAAACAATTGGCCGACATATTCACCAAGCCACTTGATGAAAAGTGTTTTTGCGAACTCCGAAATGAGCTAAATATTCTTGATTCTCGGAGTGTGGCTTGAAAAGTTGCATAACTGTATGATTGCTTCAAAAATGTTGATTGAATTGTGAAAATCATCCCTCTCCATTTTTCTCTCGAAAAAATATGTCAATTATTAGATCTTGATGAATTTTGATCATTGTATGATTGTTGTATGCTTAATGGTCAAATTCATCAAGATTACTTGAATTGTTTTGCCTCTCTATTCTCTATTATTGAACCTTCAAATATATATGAATGGGCTATGCAATTCTTTCCTGGTGACCACGGACTAGTCCGTGGTTACCCGGACTAGTCCGCCCTTGCAGACTAGTCTGCAGAGTGCCGGTTAGGCCGGACTAGTCTGATAGACCACGGACTAGTCCGATATAGGTCTCTGGATGACTTCGGACTAGTCCGGTCATGTCCGGACTTGTCCGATTTTTCGTGTCCATAACCCTAGCCGCCACCAAACCCTAATCTCCTCACCCTCACATTCGCTCTAGGCTTCATCCCTCTTGCGCTCGAGCTCCCAAGGCGATCTTTTGCATCCTCCGTCGAAAAGCCACTTATTTGGGCGGAGATCAAGCTTGAAGACTTGGGGATTGAAGCTAGCGGACTAATCCGGCCTCCAACCCCCAAAACTTCGAGCCTCCATCGATTTCTTCGGTAAAAATATTCAAAACCCTAGAAATCGTGTTTTTCTCAATTGTTGATCGTTTGGTCTAGCACCCTTCACTAGTTACATGTTTAGTTGATGTACTACGTGTATGCTAGACTAGATTTACATTAGGTATTGCATCCTGTCCAATCTGTTAGGTTTTTGAGGATGAACACCGGACTAGTCCGGTCCATGCATGGACAAGTCTGGTACCCCGGACTAGTCCGTGCCTGAGCACCGGACAAGTCCGATGTTTCTGAACCTGAAACCTAATTCCTTAATTCCTTAATGTCATCCATTGCTATCTTGTCTTACCTATGCCTTGTATAACTTGTCATTATTCTTGCTCAATCATTCTCAGATCATGTCGAGCTCCGACAACGAGATCTCCGACTTTGAGGCCGAGTTGGACCACGAGGTGGCACCTCGGTCCTCGGCGGGTCTTAGCAAGAAATGCCAAGAAAGACCTTCCGAGCCTGCTACCTCCCCTCCCCAGGTTCGGAGGAAGGTCTGTGCCAAGAAGCCCGCCTCGAAGGCTGCTACGTCTACAAGCGGCCTTCGTCAAGCAAAGGGAAAGGGCAAGGGAGTCGCAACGGGGCCAGTTGGGCCCTTGAAGCTTCATGCTCCCAGAGAAGGGGTCAGGGACCCTAATGAAGAGAAATTCAATGGGAAAGGCAGCGATGTGGCAGCCAAGCTGAGAAGCATTGATTGCTATGGAAGGCCAAAGCAGGCAGCTGATGGAAGGTTTTGGTCAAACTTCCATGCTGATTTCTACAGGCTAGTTTACCTGCCGATGAAGACTCCAGTGGTGCGCAGTCAGTGGATTGACTGGGCCCACCTAGAGTAGAAGAAGTGCTCAGCTTTTGATGAGGTCATTGCTGCAGCAGAAAGGCATGGTCTGAAGGATCTGTTTGCTTTCAGACACAATTGGAATGATGAAGTGATTGCACAATTCTATGCAACGTGCCACTTCTCGAGTGAAGATGAAGAGAGTGTGACTTGGATGACCCATGGATCCAAGTACTCCATCACTCAGGAGGATTTTGCAAGCTTACTCCATTTAGACTCTGCTGGAAATGACCACCTGATCATCGATAACATAGGGGTCATTGAGAGGGACGGAATGAAGTTCATGTATGAGCCCAAATCTAAATATGTTCCTCCCTCCACAAAGAACATGAAGACCTTCTTTGTGGTTCTGAACAGAGTTCTCCGGAAGACCATTGCCCCCAAGGATGGGGATGCAGGGAGTGTACAGGGCTACCTCCGGACACTAATGAGGGTCATAAGCAAGAAGAGACAGTTTGATGTTGCAGATTAAATTTGGAACGACATGGTCAACATCTCAAGTACCCCCAACCGGTCCTGTGGCTATGCTCCCTACTTGATGTTCATGATTGAGAAGGTCACAGGAATAGAATTCGTGAAGGATGTAGAGCACACTCCCCTGAGGCCTCAGAAGCCTCAGCCTGTGAGTGTCCAGGCTGCTCCCTCGCCGGCTTCAAGTCCTGAGGCACCGACAAGAGAAAGAGATGATGCTAGGGCTCCTCCCCCTTCCAGGGAAGCTCCTCAGAGAGGATCCGCCAGTGGGATCCTCAAATACTTGTCCGCGATATTCTCCTCTTGCAAGAAGACTGAAGTAAAGTTTCACAAACTCAATCAGAAGAGGAAGGAGGATATGAGATATATCAAAGCCAATGTGAAGCAACTGAGTGCAAAGCTGGAGATCAACCCCATTAGATCTCCAGTAATTTCTGAAGATTCTGATCTTGACATCTTCGAGCTCGGGCCCCTGTCCCCCTCCGAGCTTGCCTATTTTGGCATTGGGGGCTCGAGCAGCTCCGCTCCTCCTCCTCCCTCTCCTCCTTGTCAAGCGGAGAGCGAAGAAGACAAAGAAGATGATGAGAGGACAGACAGCGAAGAGTGAAGAACCTAGGACCTTCCTCTCTCTCTTTTTGGTGTCTTGATGCCAAAGGGGGAGAGATTCAGGGGGAGTCCAGTCTTAGCTTTAGCTGTACTAGGATGCGAGGAGAGAGCCTTCTCTGTACTTTTATTTGTGATTGTAATAGTTTAACGCTGTTTTCATATTAAGTTTGGTCTTGTGATGAATTGCTCAATTTATTTGCAAGTGTGTGATGAAAACTGCATTTTTGCTCCTGGAATGTCATATGCACTTTGTATCGGTTGATTAATGTAAATTCTGTCATTCTCAATGTATTCATGCACTTAGTATGCATCCCACCATAAAGAATGCACATATGGATAATTCTCTTGTTGCTTGATGTATTTTTGAGTCATATGTGCATACTTTATGAAAATCTCATTTTTGCCTTATTTTGTGAAATCTCAATTGGTTGTCATCAATCACCAAAAAGGGGGAGATTGAAAGTGCATCTAGGACTCCCTTGTTGGTTTTGGATGATTTATGACAAGCAATTGGGATCCTAATCCTTTTGTTGAGATAAATGCATGCAAATAATGAAAAATGAGCAAAATGCCAAAAAGAAGGGAAATGAGAAGCAAAGTGAATTTGAGCTCAAGGAGAAGAAAAGAGTAGATTATTATGTATGGAGTGTGTTAAGGAAACACACCCAAGAGCTCAATCACTTTCAAGCACACACACACAATGCACAAAGTTATACAGGACCGGACTAGTCCGATATCAGTCGGACTAGTCCGATATCACATTCTGCACTAGATCGGACAAGTCCGGCATTCACCGGACTAGTCCGATATCTTCCTGATCCACTTCGGACTAGTCCTCCCCAATGCGGACTAGTCCTCAACACAATGCACAAGTCACACAAAATCGGACAAGTCCGTTGTGATCCGGACTAGTCCGATATTCTTTCTGATCCACTTCGGGCAAGTCCGGTGTCTACACGGACTAGTCCGATATACACACTGATCTAAATCGGACAAGTCCTCCAGGTGCGGACTTGTCATCCTAAACACTTAGGGTTTCATATGTCCGGACAAGTCCGATGGCAATCGGACTAGTTCGAAGATTTCCAGTAGTGAAATCGGACAAGTCCGTTTTCAACCGGACTAGTCCGATATTCCTGGACACTTAGGGTTTGCTACACACAGCACACCGGACTAGTCCGGTGACCACCACGGACTAGTCCGATCTTTTAAACCCTAACGGTCACTTTTAGAAACCCCATATAAATAGAGGTGCACGGCCCACTTTTAAACTCTCTTGAACCCTAGCGCCGTCACACCTCCCAAGAGACTCAAAAACCACCTCTCTCCATGATATTAAGTGCAAAATCAATCAATCCATTGAAGATCACTTCTAGATCATTGGAGAGACACTTGGCACACATCATTGAGCTCTTGGTTTGATTCTCTAACATACTCTTGCGTTTCAATATGTGATTTTCGAGTGTGTTATTGGTGGCTTTGTAAGTTGTAATCAAGGGAGCTCTCAACGTGTGAGAACACCCCTTCAACTTGGTTATTTACCCTTTGTGATTAGTGGAAGAGGATTGGCCTTCGTGGCGATCCGACGAGGGAAGGGTTGGAGAAGACCCGGTCCTTTTGTGGGCTCCTCAACGTGGATGTAGGTTGCCTTCGTGGTAGCCGAACCACGGGATAAATTGTCTGTCTTGTCCTTTTGCGTTCTTCATTTTATTTGATCAACTTAATCTAGGGTTTGATTCACTTTGTTCAATTTAAGTTAAATTGTTGAACAAGAGCCTTAATTGTTATAGAATTTGACATACAACTATTAAACTGTCATTCTAGTTTATATTTCCGCTGCAAACATTAACGAATCAATCAAATTGACTGAACTTGATCAACTTAGCCCGTGAAAACCGGACTAGTCCGATATCTCTGGTATTGACCTTGTTGTTGAGTGTTACAGGAACCGAGAAATTTCAAAAAGGCCTATTCACCCCCCCTCTAGGCCTACATTCACATGTGCTTGCATATTTTTATCTATGACGTAAGAAACATCAACATTCATCCACCTCTATCCCACTCTTGGACATTAGGTATCCAAAAATGATGCCTTCACAAACCATAAAGTGGCACTTCTCCAATGGAGTACCAGGTACTTTTCTTGGCATCTTTGTAAGACCTTGTCTAAATTTTCCAGACAATGATCGAAAGTTTTTCTGTAGGTACAGAAATCGTCCATGAAAACTTCCATGATTTCCTCAATCATGTAAGAAAAGATAGACATCATGAATTAAAAAGATGCGGGTGCATTACACAGTCCAAAAGACATTCAAAGGTAAGCGTATGTCCCATAAGGACATGTGAATGTGGTCTTACTTTCATCATAGGGATGGATGGGAATTTGATAATAGCCGGAATATCCATTAACAAAATAGAAGAAGGAATGTTTTGCTAACAGATCTAACATCTCATCGATGAAGGGCAGTGGAAAATGATCCTTCCTTGGTAGCCTTGTTGAGTTTTCGATAGTCTATGCACATCCTCCTTCGAGGATTAAACAATTTGAACCGGATTCCACAAAAGCGAAAACCTATCCCAAGCGGCACCTATTGATTCCTTCTCCGTCTGTTGGAAGCCTTGTACTTCCATTCGTAAGGAAACAATTTGGGATATTGGAAAGAAAGCAAGACAAAACTCATCTCGTAATTCTCTCCAATCACCGTTTGTTTACCCAACATTATGGGTGTACCACTTTTTTTGCTTTTTATTTGCGAGAGAAAGGAAACAACTTCCATTTAAGAGTCTTGTGTGTCATGCCTTTAACTAAAAGACAGAATATGAAAGAATGGCAGCCTGCTTAATTTTTGTGGTGAAAAGGTAAGAAAAAGAAAAAAACTAAATGCGAGGGTGAACAAGGTTTAGAGATCAATAGCAACTGTTCCACGGCGATGGCGCCAGAAATGCATGTTGGTATTTCTTACGAAAACAGAATAATCCGCAAGCGCGTGGAAATACAGTAGTAATGCTTCCCTTAAAGAGTATTACAAAGGGTATCGAATCTAAGGAACGTGTGTGAGATCTTCTAAATTGTTCTCCCAAGGACACACAATTTGTTTGGTAGGTAAGGATTTGAGAGGAATTCAATGGTTTGAATTCTAGGCCACAGTAGTCTATGTCAGTTACTTGCTGCGGGCATGGGTTTACCCTTGGCATTACCAAGACGATTCCCTCCAAGAGCCTATGGCATAGCCGAACGTGGAGGACTGCTATGGACAGATAGGATTGTCACTACCTATTGTCTACCTCTTCGATGTGTGGGTCGACGAGAATTCATGTATGAACTCTAACCTAAGCACCACACTTATGTTCTAATTCATAACTCTTATCAGTTCGAATGCAAAGCTATGACTAGAGTCTCTAATAAATTAAAGCAGTAAAACCACAACCATCTACGAAATCAAACTACTATGGAATAAAAATTAAACCTGTAATGAATTCACGAGAGTTTTTCACTCGATTACGGCAGAACTTCCGTAGAGGTACAAGTGTGGAATAGGGACTTGACAAGCCCAAGCCTCATCCTAGCTCGTCCTCACTCTCCTTCTACTTCGCTGGCTACTTTGGCAGCTCTAAACCTTATGAGTAGGGTACTATTCTCAAACTCGTGGTGTTTGTGAAGTGAGGGAGTGAGGGGGCTATTTATACATGAGTCCAATTGGTTTGGCGCAACAATTAGCATGCGAATCAGTCGTTACCGCCATTAGGGATCCACAGGAGGGTGCCATGTGTCGATTGACCGCATTTGTGCCAGGACCAAGTCAATTGAACTAGGGGGTCGACCGACCTGGTGTTGCCCCCCCCCCCCTCGACTGTACTTTCACGAGGTAGCCGACAGGTGGGTTCAGATCCCCTTCCCGCGTGAATCAACGTTCGAACCCCTCAGATATGCATGGGAATGAGTCCATTAATCCAGGTGAAGCCACGTGTCATTGCCTGATTGGTTGAATGGTAACTTTTAGGATTGCCTCCCTGCATTTTTGGGTATTTTGGGGATTAATTCAGTTGTATGCAAATAAACACTAACACTTGTGGAATTGGCAAGTTTTAACCCCTACCACCATATTATGTTTTTTATTTTATAATCTTTATGAAATGAATTGATCGTTAAATTTAGCGTTTAAAGACCGTCAACAGGAATCGCACCTTATTGACTTTGACAACGAAAATGCTCGGTCAACAAAATAATCTGTCTTGGCAAAACTTTCATCTAAATGACCACCTTTCTTATTACAACCAATATACATCCAACTATGGTCTTCACCCATGTTTGGGGCTACTAAAAAAAAGCTAGGCAAATTATGATTACTTTATACTTTATTTTATGTCACGACTCTACATCTATTGGGAAGGATAGGTCCTAAACCCACCCAATAGTGATCGAGAGGAATATGTTGTGACGTGATGTGGGGTCCGAATCTTGATAAAATTTTGGCAGCATAACCCTGCATGCCCAAAAATGGTGGAGCAGAGAACATTAGAGTTACACTATCAAAATCTCGTCTAGATCTGGACAAAGTGTCTCATCATAAGCATGCTCTCTCGGTCATTCCCAGATTGTCCAAAATTGGACAATTTCGAGATTACACGCCTCACATGCGCAAAGCATGTGAGACGTGCTAGTTTTAAATGCGATGTCGCATAGTTTAGGTTACGTTACTAATTGTGTCATTTTTGAGTCACTTATGAGAGAGGGAGAGAGAGAGAGGGGAAAGAACAAGAGAGAGGAGGGAAAGAATAGCGAGTGGTTGTGTTCGCATGCCATGAATGTATCGTGTACAACCCTAGATGCCAATGTCCATGCACGAGCACTTAGTGTCCTCATCGGCGCTATTCACCTTCGTGTCCATCTCGACCTCATTGAGCTTCCTCTTAAGATCGATTTCGCCACTAACAGGCTGGTCTTTCTTAGTAGATTTCGATTCAACGGTCAGAAGTTGCTCCTACTCACAATGGACGTCCTACTTACGACAACAGTCCTACTTATGATGGCCCAGTCTGAAGCCTTCATAAAAAACATGCTATATTATATATATCTCATATGACGGTGTATATAGCTAACCGTCATGAAGCAAATAATTATGCAATCAATCAACTAAACAACTAATTAAACAACCTATGAATACTAGTACATTAAAAACATTAACAAAACTAATTTGCATTAATCAACAAATCAAAACTAATAAACATTAACAAATTAATCAACCAATTAAATCTAGTAAACAATAAACAATTAATCAACTAATTTTACATTTAAATCAACTAATAAAATATTTAATCGACTAATTCAACATTTCATCCGCAAATTAAACATCTAGTGAATGTGGCCTATAGGGGGGTGAATAGGCTTTGAAAATTTCATGCACACTTAATCAAACTGTCAAATACTTGAGTGACCGAACTTGTCCGGTTGTGGTGCGGACTAGTCTTGTGTTGTAATGTGTGGTGAGTTAATTAAGTGTTGATTCAAGAGTTAAATGTTATAACGTCGGAAACTAAACAACTATTGAGATCACTTGAATTGACAAACAATATTGCAAAGTTACATGCGGAAAGCAATTGTAATTCATGTTACAAGATCGATCAACTTAATGCCCTAAGTAATGATGATGCGAAAATAAAGAAGCACATGGGACACGAATTGTTACCGAGGTTCGATCTCACCAAAGAGATCTACTCCTCGTTGAGAAAGCTCACACAGAGCCGGGTCTCTTCAAACCCTTTCCCTCGTCAAGTCACCACACAAGGCCGACTTGATTCCACTATCACGGTAATCACCGAAGTTATGGGGCAACCTCACACGTTGAGGACTCGCAAAATAATTACAACGAAAAGATGATCAACTACACTTGAAAATATTACAATTAATTGCACAAGTGTAAAGAGATCAAACTCCAAGATCTCAATGACACATAGCCACTGATCTCCTAATCCCAAATCTGAATACTCAAAGATTTTCTCTTTTGAGGACCTTAGATGTGTGGGGAGATGTGTTATTGTGCTCTTGGGACAAGTGGCGGCGTTAGGGTTCACTACAGGAATATCGGTCACTTACGTCAGCCAAAGCCGATGTAAGTAAGGCTTAAACCGACGTAAGTAACTTAATTACGTCGGTTTTCCCTTAATTACGTCGGCTTTCAGCCGACGTAGGCATTTGGACATAATTAAGGTGACTTACGTCGGCCACCGACGTAAGTTACCTTAATTGCGTCGGTCTGCAGAAGCCGACGTAAGTTAAGTGTCGAGAAGGGCATTGGGCTGGGCCGGAGGACTTACGTCGGCTTGGGCAAGCCGACGTAAGTAAAGTGCTGTAACTTACGTCGGCCAGGGCAAACCGACGTAAGTTAAGTGGTTTAACTTACGTCGGTATGGCCTGACCGACGTAAGTTAACCTGGGCTAACTTACGTCGGCAGTCCCATAGCCGACGTAAGTTAAGTTTTCAAAATTTTTTTAAAAACAGAAACTGACTACCTCGCTCGATGGCGAGAACACAGAACAGACAAATAAGATATACACAGCATAACAATTTCAATATATAGTTCAAAACATCAACAACAACACAATTTGCAAAATAAATTCCACCGGGCTACACGCTAGCCCCTCCATTTCCTCCTGGATCTTCTCGGCGCGTTCCGGATCCTTGCAAAAGAAACATAATCACTAGTAAGCATCAATGTCAACTCAGTGATAACATAAGAGGCCAAGAACATCAGTGACAAAAGAAGGAAGCATGATGTAGTTTCAAATGAAGTAATGTACTATATCACTAGTTAAATGGAAGCACTAGCCCTTTGTTAACTCAGTGAACATCAGTTTCGACATAAGAAGGAAACATCAGTGATAATCACTAGCCCTTTTGTTAAATGGAAGCACTGACAACTTATTCAATATATACTAATCATTTCTACCATGGTCAAAAACTACTAAAGCTTGATTAGATACACTTAACTTCCTCACCACTATAGGAATCAATATCTGACAAGTCATCAAGATCTACCTCTATGTTGTACCTCCTTATCTCTCTATGTAAAATACTAAAATGGATACAACAATATTAAAGAGAGTTTATCACCTGCTCCGGTGTCTACACGCTAGCCCCTCCACTGCCTCTGGGATTTCGACGCGTTCCGGAAACCTGCAAAAGAATCATAATTAGGATAAATTAGAAGTCCATAAAAAACTAGTCAATAGTGTGAGTAACACATTTGCTAAATTAAATGTGATGCAAGTAACTTCTTTAACATAATGAAAAGGGAATCAAACTCCTAGGTATAGACAATATTACCTGCTTCGGTGTCTGCTGCGACGGAAGCGTAGGAATCTCGATGTCCTGACCGCTTTGTCGAGCAAGAGCCTGCCATTGCAAGATATTAGCATATATATGTTATTAAGTGCTGTGAAATTTAACTACGGTACTTTAAATTACTTACCGCCACCGTTGCTTGCATCTGGGCCATCATTAAGGCCGTCCTCTGCTGCTCCTCTCTTGCCTCCGCTCTCGTCCTCTCCTGCTCTACCTGAGTTTGCGTCAGCGACTCCCTCATGGCCTGGAGCTCCAGCTGGGTCTGCGAGAGACGACCACTGGTCCCAACGGTCGAAGCCTGCGACGATGAAGCGTCTCTCAAAGGTCGCATCGACCTCGAGTCGACAACTCCATCGAAAATGGCAAACCTGCAAAAGAACGAAAACACTAAGTAGAAGAAGATTAATTGAAAAAGAAATGAAACACACGAAGAAACTCACCGTCTGTGGGCCTTCCCGCCTCCGCTTGCGTACACAGCTTGGGGGGTCGATCGGCGCGCTTTCCCAATCGTAATCCGCACCGTGTATCTTCGCGACCTCCTGCGCGTACTTTGTCTACAAAACAAATAAATCTTGTAAGCATGTCAATAATAGTATTAGTTATAATGAAATTGATGAATTTCGAAAACTTACCAGTCGGTCGGCTGCGACCTGACTACACTGCCCTGGCTGAGAAGGGTCACTTCCCTTGTGACCTCTCTTCCAAACCTGGGTCGGGGTCGGCTCATGACCCATCTCTCGCTCCTGTACATCCGTGTTAGTGAGATAAATAATATATTAGGAACACATAAATAAAATAAAAAGGTACTTACCATGCGTTTAGCCAAACGCATGTAGCCGTCGCCGCCATAGTTGTGCTTGCCCTCGGACCCCATGCGACACTGTCTAGCCTTCGTGGACTTGTTGATAAAAGTGTCGCTAGCCCAGTACCGACAGAGAGCTAAGTACGCCTCGATGTTACTCTGTAACCAGGAAATACTAACCTGCACATATTTCATTTTCGTCAACGCGGTTAACATACGTAGATATTGTAAATATTTAACAATATTAAAAACTTACCTCCGCGTACTGCTCCTCTGTCAAGTAGGAGTCCGAGTCCTTCCTAAAGTCACCCCTTTGCTGCTCCTGCTCCTGCTCCCAGGGGTGCCGCTTGTAGTACGCGTTGACGACCTGAATCCGGGCGTACGACAACGCCGCCGCCGTGAGCTTCCGAGCGTTGTAATGGAACAAGCGCCTCGCGTGGTCCTCCATGCCCGGTTCCTCTACTTGGTACCTCAGATTTAAGCAAACAAATATTTAAGTGATATGCAATTAAGAATTCAAACGAGTTGAAAAAACGAAACAGTTAAACTTACCATAAAATCGTGCCACACGGCTCCCTGAACCGTGCCGTGCACCGGGTGAGAGACCCGCGCGTAGTCATCCCACGATAGGGTAGGAAATCCGTCAATTACACCGGGGTAGTGCAACTTGACGATAGCACCGAGGACACTATTAACCTGCCTGTGGTGCTTCTCGGACCCCGTGAACGAGAAGTCATACCAACATCTACAAAATATATTAAATCATTAAGTAAAGGAAAACAACATCTAATATTTAATATACTATATACAGTATTTATACCTGTCTCCAACCGGACGGATCGTGGTCTGCTGAGTAGTAATCGGAGGAGGAGCCGCAAAGTGGGTCCTCCTCATCCGTCGCCTCTGCTGCGACGCTGCCGCGTCCTGTGACCCTGAAGGCTCTACGGACCCCCCGGAGCCTCCAGGAAGGCTAGTGGTAGAGGGCTGCCCAGGGAGGCTAGCGCTAGCCGGCTCCGAAGGGAGGCTAGCGCTAGAGGGCCCCCTAGCCTCTGAGTCGGGCTCCTGTAGCGGCCCCCTAGCCTTTGACTCTGACTCTGACTCAGAAGTCTCTGAGTCAGACTGCACAAAAGGAATGACTTTATTAATAATTAATAACAATTTCAATTTCAAAAATAACTTTATTGTAACTAAAGTTTACCTCTGTCCGCTGAAAACACACGACAGCTGAGGGTGGAGCGTGTGCCAGAAAGAGCTCACGTCGGCTAGAAAGGAACGAGCTCCCTGAGCAAGGGTCTGCTGGCGGCTCAAACCCTCTCACTGGCTTCCCCTTCCCCTTCCCCTTTGACGACATCCTATTGCAAGGAATAAATGATTAATATGCAAAGATAATATACAAAATTCATGTTAAATTAGTGAATAAAACGTTACTTCATGAGTGCTCCATCGAAGTAAGATATCATGCCTCCATGGGTAAGTCGAAAGCAATCGGTGTCCGAGGCACATATCGGACACGTCAACCGACCATGAGTGCTCCATCCAGAAAACATGCCGTATGCCGGAAAATCATGAACGGACCACAAATAAGCAACTCGGAGGTTGAATTTCTGTTTCTTGTAACAATCGTACGCTTCGACTCCTGTCCACAACATTTTCAACTCTCCGATCAACTGTTTCAACATCACGTTGAGACGTGACCCAGGATAATCTGGCCCAGGTACAATGAGGCTAAGAAACATAAACTCATTCTTCATGCAAAAGGTCGGCGGAAGATTATACGGAATGACAAAGACGGGCCAACGGGAGTATGGTGCGGCGTTTGTGCTGAACGGCGTGAACTCATCTTTCGCCAACCCGATGCGAACATTTCTCTCTTCACGAGCAAATTCTGGGTCGAACCGGTCCAGAGCCTTCCATGCCTCACCATCGGACAGGTGCGTCATGACTCCATTGTTCTCACGCTCACCTTCTTTGTGCCATCTCATGTGTCTGGCCGTTTTTTTTTTGAAAGGAACAACCGCTTCAACCTCGGTGTCACAGGTAAGTAACGAAGCTGCTTACATGTGACTTCCATCGTCACTGTATTATCATCGTTATTAACAACTTCGACAAACCTCGGTTGACCACATTTCAAACATTTGTTCTCATTGGCATGCTCTCTTGAGAAAAGCATGCAGTTGTCCGGACACACATCAATCTTTTCGTGCTTCATCCCGAGACCAGAAAGAATTTTCTTCGAGTTGTGCATATCCTTAGGCACTTTGTTGGGTTGTGGAAGGGCATCTTTGAACAAATCGATGAGCATGTTGTAACAATTGTTAGAAAAGAAGAACTTAGACTTAATTGCCATAAGTCTAGTCACAAAATTGAGGATTGACATTTTAGTGTGTTCATGCAGAGCCTCTTCTAAATCTTTGAGACGTTTCAAGAACTCTTTAACCTCTGCTGTTTGAGTATCTTCTGTAAGCTCTGGTCGTATAGCTTCCAGCATCTCATCCATCATATCAACCTCTTGAGCATCATCATTGTCCGCTTCCACTTCTTGTACAGCTTGAGAAGCTGTCTCACCGTGGAAGTTCCACAACTCACAATGTGACACGTAACCATTTCGACACAAGTGCAACGTAAGTTCCACTTTGTCAAAAAACATTCCGTTTCGTCATTTCGTACATGGGCACCGCGCCTTATCGCTATTTGACAACGAAAAAGCTCGTTCCACAAAAGCTTCTATCTTGGTGTACCACTCATCTGAGTGACCACCAATTCTGCTCTTCCAACCAGTGTACATCCAACTACGGTCTTTGCCCATGTTTGACTCTGCAGTTTAACACGAAAGAAATTGTCGTTAATGTATTGTTATGTTATGTGTCACGACCCTACAACCTAGGCAGATAGATCCTAAACCCACCCAAGAGTGACCGAGCGGAGCGTGCTCATGGCGAGACACGTGATCCGGATTCGAACGAAATTTCGGCAGCATAACCCCGCTGTTCTCCACTACACGCCCAAAAATGGTGCAGCATAGAACAACAGGGTTACGCCACCGAAATCTCGTCCAAATCCAGACCCGCGTCTCGTCACAAGCCACGCCCCCTCGGTCACTCCGAGGCTGTCCAAAAAGGGACAATTCTGAACCTGCACGTCTCACATGCCAATGGCATGTGAGACGTGCCGATCCGAAACGGGTAATACATTGCTATAGGTTACGTTGCTCATTTTCATTTTGAGGTCATTTAAGAGAGAGGAAAGAACTAGAGAAAGACTGAGAGGAAAGTTGGTCTTAGAGAAGGAGGCGGAGGACTAAGCCATCGGGGGAGGCGGAGGACTGAGGCGAGTGGGCCTGAGGAGTAAAATCAGCCCAGTTATTGTGAGCCGTCGGATCATATCCGACGGTCCACACTTCAGATCAGCCACATAAAAGTCCTCCCTGACCTAACCCTACTCATTTTCCTTTCTCTTCTCCACGATTCCATCGCTCCAGAGTCCAGATACGGCGGCCGCAACGATCCCCTTCTCCTCTCCTCGATACCCCTACTCCAGCGACGGCGGCCGCGGCGATCCAACGATGGCGGTGGAGATTCGGCTACGATGGTGGCAACCTAGCAGTGACGAGGCCTCGAGGGGCGAACAGAGGCAATGGAGAGTGTCGGCGGCAACCAGGCGGCGGCAGCCTGGTCCAGGCGAGTCGACCAGCCATGGCGTCCGGTCCGGAGCGATTTGACGCCTAGGCGACGCCTGGACAACGCTGGCGCAGGTGCTTGCCATCCTCACCGTCGTCGTTCGCCTTCGTGCCCGTCTACACGCATACTTTACCTTACCACTAAATGAGCCTTGTCGGGCCTTGTCAAGACTGTCCAAAGCCCATTTATGTATATATAGTACTTGAACACTCAAGCAATCAAAATTAAAATTGTAACCATAATTCAAAAAACTAAGCAATTCAAATAAACCTAAACATAACAATTATCCATTGAAATTCATCAATTTATCAACTCAATTCTAACATAAGCAATTCAATTCAAATGAGAGCAATTCAATAAACCTAAACATAACCATAATTCAAATGAGAGCAATTCAATAAACCTAAACATAACCATAATTCAAATGAGAGCAATTCAAAACCTAAACATAACCATAATTCAAATGAGAGCAATTCAATAAACCTAAACATAACCATAAGAGCAATTCAATAAACCTAAACATAACCATAATTCAAATGAGAGAAATTTAATTCAAATGAGAGCAATTTAATTCAAGTAAATGCATGAGGCGAGGAAATACTTGCAACAAAGATCGGCGGCGGAGTCGGGGGCGCAGGGGCGGCGACGGTGAGCGGGCAGCGGGGCGGTCCGAGCGGCTCGGGGTCGGGGCGACGGCGCGGGGGCAGTCGGGGCGGCGGTGGCTCGGGGTCGGGACAGCTCGGGGTCGGGGCGGCGGCGGCTCGGGCTCAGGGTCGGGGCCGCGCGGGTCGGGGCGGCGCCGCGGGTGCGGGGCAGCGGGCGGGAGGCGGGTGGCAGCCGGGCGGTGACGATGGGGCGGCGAGGGGGAGCACGCGGCGGGGCGGCGTCTTGGGGTCGGGGCCGCGCGGGTCGGGGCGGCGCCGGAGGGACGGGGCCGCGGTCGGGAGGTGGGTGGCGGCCGGGCGGCGACGGCGGGGCGGCGAGGGGGAGCAAGCGGTGGGGCGCCGGCTCGGGGTCGGGGCCGCGCGGGTCGGGGCGGCGCCGCAGGGGCAGGGCCGCGGCTGGGAGGCAGCTGGCGGCGGGGCGGCGACGGCGGGGCGGCGAGGGGGAGCAGGCGGCGGGGCGCTGGCTCGGGGTAGGGGCCGCGCGGGTCGGGGCGGCGCCGCGGGGGCGGGGCCGCGGGCGAGAGCCGGGGGGCGGCCGGGCGGCGACGGCGGGCGGCGTGCCGGCGGTGGCGCGGCGACGGGGAGCGGCGGCGGGGCGGCGGCTCGGGGGGCAGGCGGCGGTGGTTGGGTCACTCAGCGCGCGTGAAATGAAGGCGTGCACCGCTCGCGCATTTAGGTTAAACAATAACTTATGTCGGCTTATTTAACTTACGTCGGCCCACTTCGCGGCCGACGTAAGTTAGGTCTAAATTACATCGGTCTCCTTAATTATGTCGGCTCTGGGCTGAGGCCGATGTGGGTAATTTTTATTACTGTCGGTCCCTTTACTTACGTCGGTCAACCGATGTAATTTATTTAACTTACGTCGGCTACTAGTAGCTGACGTAAGTTACTTACTTACGTCGGCTGGCCGACGTAAGTTTCCCTGGCCGACGTAAGTGATCGATATTCCTGTAGTTGTTTGAGTTGAGAACACTGGAATACGTGTGTTGTGTTTCACCTGTCAGGGATCCTGACGGCCGGACTAGTCCATACTGGGTACTGGACATGTCCGGTGTTCTGTGTAAAATAGGCGTGGAATGTGCAGCTCACTAGAAGCCCTTAATTGTGTGAGGTATACCGGACTATTCTGGTAGGTGTTCGGACTTGTTCGGTGCTCTGTGTATTTGAATTCCAGAGAGTTGAACGGACTAGTCCGGTCCACGAGCAGACTTGTCCGATTCTGTGTTATGCAGCATCAGAGAGTTCAACGGACTAGTCCAGTCCTATGGAAGGACTTCTCCAGTGCACAGTGTAATAGGTTCGCAGAAAGTTTAACGGACTAGTCCGGTCCATGAATGGACTAGTCTGGTGCACTTTGGTTCCAGAAAGTTGATCGGACTAGTCCAGTCCATCATCGGACTAGTCCTTTGCACTGTGAATTTTGACAACGGAGAGTTGAACGAACTAGGCTGGTCTATAAACGGACTAGTCCAGTGCACAATGAATTTCTAGGTTGATTTTAAGCCCTTACCCCTATGCAGAGACTTGAGCTATTGGGATGTGTCTCTCTCACACATCTTATTCATTTAAGTCTACTTTGCGCTTCAGTCATCAGTTGGGATTTTCTCTTTTTCTTCACCACTTCATTATTCACTTTCTGAGTGCACCAAACTACCTCATTTAAATTAACTTGTAGTCATCTCAAAAAGTTCATTAGAATCTCATTTGTTTGTCATCAATCATCAAAAACCCCCAAGGGATTGCCTAGATGCACTTTCAGTCACCCTATTTATGGTGATTGATGACAACTATTGAAATATCACAAAAGAGTAAAAGTTTATTTTTGTAAAGTGTGGATATATTAAAATGACAAATGAGTAAAAAAGCTTCCCACATATAAGCACTCTTTATGGTGGGGTGCCTATAGAGTGTGTGATCAAATGTTGTGATGAGCAATTGATAGGAACATCAAAATTATAGCAACAATCATCACATTAACATTAAACTAAGCATGACACAATAAATAAAGTAGGCACATCAAAAAGGGGTTACAATAATTTGAAATTGAGATACATGTCATCGGTCACAAGTCCTTAATGCTACAAAATAAACTACTAGTCTCAATCTCTCCCCCTTCGGCATCAAGGCACCAAAACGGGAAAAATTGAGTGGAATCACTCATCGCCACTGCCTCCCTCACTCTCGGTTCTATCTTCATCTTCTTATTCATATTCAGGTGCTTCTTGAGGAGGAGGAGCAGAGACGCCAGCTAGTCCAAATGAAGCCAACTCTTGCTCTGAAAGTGGTGCCATCTCTGTGATATTTTCTTCATTATCTTCTGAGATCCGAGGTGACCCCACTGGCTCCATCTCTAGCTTCTCACAGATTGCTTTGATGTTGGCCTTCACAAATCTTTGATGTTTCTACCTGGCCAACCACTGGAGGACTCTCTAGAGTTTGGAGGAGCAGGAGTAGCAACTTCAGTTTTCTGCCTTCATGAGCCCTCTTAGATCTTTGTTCCTCTGCAGGTGAGGTAGGAGAAGAGGCGACATTGTAGATTGTAGGCTTCTGGGGCCAGAGACCAGTGTGAGGTTCATCTTATAGAAACTCGAGTCATGTCACCTTCTCAATTATATACATGGTATAGGGTGCATAGCCACACGACCTGTTAGGGGTGATAGAGATGTTCATTATGTCATTGTAGCTGTACTCAAAGACATTGAAAGTCCTTCTCTTGCTTATCACCTTCAGTCAATGTCCTTTGTGTCCCCTGAATAGTTCCTGCATCTCCCTCCTTGGGAGCTATGGTCTTCCTGAGGATTCTGTTTAGAACTGCAAAGAATGGCTTCAAGTATTTGGTAGTTGGAGACTTGTGAGGCATTCTTGTATCATAGAGAAAATCAAGCTCATATTTCTCCCAAGGCTTTAGTTTGTGAATGATGATTTCTTTCTTCAATGAATCTTCAAGGTGATGAATTCTGGCAAATTCTTCATATGTGACACTGTACTTCGCTCCATGTGTCATCCATATCATTTTGTCTCCGTCATCATGAGCAAAATATAGAGTAGAGTAGAATTGAGTGATCACCTCATTGTTCCAGTACCACTGGAAGGAAACAAGATCCTTCAGTCCATGACGCTCCAATGCCTCTAGGACCTATTGATAAGCTTGTCATCTCTTGGACTGGAGGTAAGAGATATCCACCGACTCACTTTCAATCATTGGGTTCCTTTTCTTCATATTTACATGCTCATAATAGTCAGCATGGAAGTTTCTCCAGAATCTGAGGTCAGCTGACTCTTTGGGCTGCTCATAGACTTCCATCTTTCTGAACTTGTCAGCCAATTCACTTCCTTTTCCAGCAAAATCATTACTCGATGGCCGTCTGTTGTGGTGATTAGGAGCCTTCATCTTCAAAGGGCCAATAGGACCACTAGCCAGTCATTTACCCTTGTTAAGAGTTCTCTTGGGTGCCGATGAACTCCCAGTACCTTCCTTGCTTATTGGTTTCTTCACCACCACTCTCCTCTTCTTGGGAAGTACATCGTCAGGAAGAGAGGAGTGAACATTGTGGTCGTGTCATTTCATCACCACCCTCTCTTTGGCTCTTTGCACTCTAGCACGGTCACGCTCTTCATCATAATCAAAAGAGTTGTGTAAAAGCCCTAATTTTCAAACTTTGAACTCAGCTTTGATTTAACAGAAATGAGGAGAAGAAAAATAAATCAAAATGGTAAGTGCAAAAATCAAATCGATTCAAACCCTACATGAGGGAATTCAAAAAAAATTAAATTGAGCTACTGTTCAGATGAGGTCAACATGATGATCTGAGTTAACCATTAGATTCCAAATATTACAAATAGCATCTCTGTCCAATTTCATAACATATGGAGCACATCTACTACTTAATTCAGTGTGTACATTGAATTCCATTCAAATTCAAATTTGAATTTGAATTTTAGCTGAAACTTGTTCAATTCTATGATTTGATTTCAGAATCAAAGTCTTCATATTTGATTTGGTTTCCCCACAAAAATCTAGCATTTTTGGATCAATATTGGTGGGAAAATTCATTGACCAGGGAGTAGATGAGGATGAACAGCTGTGGGATCCACCTGCCAGTCTCACATTTGCTGCTGCTGACTCTGTTCTTGGCACATATGTGAGACCTATGTGTGCTGAATACATTGGCTTGTGCTGAATACATTGGCTTTGACAATAAAAATTTTGAATACTGCCAAAACACCTTGTTAACAAGGTCTGACTCTGGGTCCGAGTTTCTGCAAGGTCCGACGATAGGTTCGACTTGTTTTGGGTAGCTCCAGTGAGCTTTGTCTTTATCTCCTGCATGTCTTTGATAACTCCGACAGGTTTTGGTAAGCTCCCACGCTAGGATTTACTAAGCTCCGGTTAGCTATTGCAAGGTTTGGAGCTTGATTGTAATGTTCTTACTTTTACTGTGAAATGTTTTGAACTTGTTTTATATTCTTGGAAAGATTGCTTAGTATTCGTTTGCTATGTTTTTGGTGCATTTTGGCTGAATATGGATGATATCATTTTGCTATGGTTTGCAACATGCTTATGTGAGGTTCTCACGTAAGGTGTTATGGTTTCAGAACTAACGAGAGTCAAGTCGAGCACTTGTGCTCAGAAGCATTGGTCGTTTATTCATGTGCAGGTGTTGCTTGAGTTCAAGACATGGCTGGTGAAAGGATCCATTGGACTAGTCTCAGGGAGGAGATGAGGTTCCAACAATGAAGTTCGGGAGGAACTGTGGTTGAGCTGATCAGGAGGTCACGTATGATTATTCAATCAAGGGCAATGCATGTGAAGGAAACTGGACGTCATTGGAAGGTGTTTGCACGTATTTATGGAGTGCATGGACATGGAAACATGGTTCCGAGATGGGATTTGGACGTGAAGATTTGGTTGGAAGGATCCAACCGTATCGGATTATGACTCACGACGTGGTAGAGTCGGGTTTTGGCTCGTATATGGAAAGTATCGAGGTTGTTATGATAGTTTTCGTGTGGGTCACGAATTTGAGTTGTTTTAGGAATGTGGGATATGTTCCTGAGGTGTTTGGGAGTCTTAAGATTGCTTCTATATGCGCATAGAAGAGTCTTGCACAGTTATGGAATGTTTCGATTCGTGAATTGAGTAGGATTAGAGTCCTAGTTTGAGTTGAGTTGGCTTTCGGGCTGGTTATATGAGCAAGGGAGGCCAAAGCTCATGGCAAACGACATTGGGGCTGTTCCTCTTGTGTTTTGATCAATAAAATTTTTAGTTTGAAGGAACTTTTGTGCCTTGTTCGTCCGACTTGTTTTCAGACAAGTTTTTCTCGTCGATTTTCTGCACAGCACTACATTTCTTCAGTGGTTTTATCATAACTCGAGTTCCATAGATCTGATTGACGTGATTCTTTTTTGGTTGTCTTCACAACTTGATTTTCTATCAGCCGTGAAAATTTCACAATCGTTGGATTTGTGGTTTTTGGTCTACACGAGTTTCTTTGCAGTGTTCCAAAACTGTTTTTCTCCGGTAGGACAGATTGACCTTTGTTTGATCTTTCGATCGTAACCTGAGTTTTTTTATCGACGGATTTTTATGATTCTTGTTGTGAAAACTTTGTGACTTGATTATCTACAATATATACTCGTATTGTCACAGTTGAACACGTCAAGATTAGTCGCACTTACGATTTCTTTAATAGATCGGTTTTCTGCCGAGGGGTGTTTTCGTTGCTTCCACTGAAAAGTTTTAATCTACCATTCACCCCTAATCTGGTAGCTTTACACGTGCTCTTAGATCCTACATTTGGTATCGGAGCCACGGTGCACTAATCTTTGTGATTTGAACATGTTTTGACTAATCGTCATAGAGAAATATTCTGCCAAAGCTTGTGTGTTTGCTGGTATCGATTTTCTGGTTTGGAAGGCACGCATGGAAGCCTTTATCCAGGCACAAGGCTTCGCCATATAGGAAAAGGTATACAAACCTTATGAAGTGCCACCAAACGATCAAGTTACGGCTATGAACCTATGGAACATTGACAGCAACAACAAAGCCCGCAACTTGATCATTCAGGGACTCGCTCAAAGCGACTTTGATCGTGTCGCGCACCTTCGATCAGCATATGATATTTTGAGAGCTCTCTTTGATTATCACGAAGGCTCCAATGCAATCAAGGAGGTAAAACAAGATATGTTCAAAAAGGAATACATGCATTTTGATATAGAGCCTGGTGAGTAATCGATCCACTTTTTGCCCGATTTAATAAAATTCTCAGTAATCTACGTAGTGTCAATGTAAACTTTTCTGATGCTGAGAATGCTAGCCAACTCCTTAGTGCATTAGACATTACAATATGGGAAATGAATGTAACATCCATTCATAAATAAACTATCATGAATACTCTTACTTTAGATGTGCTTTACTCTAAGCTAAAAACTCATGAAATTGACATTTTATCACGAAAGAATCCAAATAAGTCTATTGCATTCGTTTCACATCGTGATATGCCTAGCTCTGGCCAATCATCATCTTGCAATACTATTGTTTTGCTGTCTTCACTAACCCTGGAACAGATTGAAGAATTTCCAGAAGAGGAGCTAGTACTAATTTCTACTCATTTCTCAAAAGCATTGCAAAATATGAAAACTAGAAGGAGAGGAAGCTCCGGACCTCAACGATTCTTTGAATGTGGTAAGACAAAAAAACTTTCGTATAGAATGCACTAACCTTTCAGGTCCTACTACCCGTGAAGAGAAGCATAACAAGGTCAAGACCACCTCTGGAAACTCCAACAAGAAAAAGAAGGGTTCCATAGGACGCAAGATGATGAACAACTTCATCACCGCACTTCAAGTGCTCAGTTCAAGTGATGTAGACATTGGAATTGATGAAGATGATGATGATGATCTTGCCACTTTATTCTTTATGGCGGGCAAAACAAGATCAAGATCAAGTCAGTAGGATGCAGAACACAACAGTGACGATGATGAGGTACGTTCTACCTGTAATAAAATGTGTGATGCAATTTCTCGTGCAACTATTATTATCAAGAAAAAAGGATAAAAAGCTTAGGGATAATGCTGCTAAAATTGAGTCACTAGAATCTGAAATCAACCGTTTATAAACTTTTATTCCTAGTGCATGTCCCTCATGTGACTTAATCTATGAACAATTGTCCACATTAAGAAGTGCACACTCCTCCACTCTAGATAGACTTGATGAAGAAATTAAAAAGAACAAAAAGCTGTCTGATTTTAATGTTAAAAACTTAAAAGATGCTTCTTCTTCTACAGATGATCTGCATTGTTCTGCATGTGACAATCTTGACAAGAAACTAAAAGATGCAATGAATGAAATTTCCATTTTGAACAATGCTTTACGTTCTCATGAAGTTAAATATTGTTCCAACTGCAAACTAAAAAGAAAAACTTTGTGTCAAAACTGCCTAGTTTTATCTAAAGAACTTGACAATAAAAATAAGATACCAGAGCGGTTCTACATTGGGAACAAAAATATAAACTAGCTACTGAATTCATCCAAATCTTGCAATGATAAAACTGGTTTAGGTTTTTATTCTCATGCTCATGCTAAAGCACATCCACCTAAAATTGTAAAGTCATTAGGAAGTGGTTTGATTAAAACAGTTCCTAAACCAAAAGGGGTGGTTTTTAAATCTGCCGGGGTGTTGTCATGTTCGGGCTCAAGTAAACATACTGCATGCTCATCTAGACATGAAGACGAAGTTAAATTTCATTGTACCTATTGTGGTAGAGATGGTCATGACATAGATTTTTGTTATAGACAAGCTAAACAACATAAAAAGGAAAGAATGCAAGCTAGATCTTATAACTCTCATGCAAAATTTGTTGTACATACAAAACCGAATGTTAGGAACATGCAACCAGCTGTTATGAGTCAAAAACATTCAAAGTTTACCTCCGGAGCTTCAGTTTTTGCCTCCGGACCTTTTGTTGTTACCTCCGGAACTTCTGTTTTTGCCTCCGGAGCTACTGATTTTTGTGCTACACGGGTAACACCTTATAGGTCAGTAGTCAAGAACAAAAAAACACAAACTTTGACTCATAAACATGCTATTTTATCTTAGCTTTCGCGTGTCTTTCCTGCTGCACATCGTGTGACTTAGTATTGGATTCCTAAATGCATTTTGACCAACACCAGTATTAATTCATTGACATATTATGCTTCTTTGTAGGTTACACGCTTGAGGAAGGAGAACATTTGGATTGTAGATTCAGGTTGCTCACGCCACATGACCGGTAACAAAGAATGGTTCTCCTCCCTCTTTTTTGTGTCATGTGTGAGAATGTTACTTTTGCTGATAATTATTCAACTCTTATAATTGCTAAGGTTTCGGTTAGAGTAAATAATTACTACACTTTGAAGGATGTGGCATTTGTTAAAAATTTGAAATACAACTTGCTTTCTGTTTCACAACTGTTAGATGAAAATTTGGAAATTATTTTCACTAAAAATTGCTGCAAAGTTGTAAATTCAAATAGTGAGCTTATTTTTAACATGTCTCGGTTTGTAAGAGTTTTTAAAGTTGATTTTGATATGTCTTCCTCTAAGCATAGGTGTCTAGTTGCTAATGATTCAAAGGACTTATACTTTTGGCATCGTAGACTTGGTCACGTAGGCTTTGATCATCTAACTCGTGTTAATGCTCTTGATCGCATACATAGGCTGCTTAAGCTTAATGGGGACTGTTGGTGGTTTTGATCCGGCAGATCTCCCGACACGACTAAAGTGTTAGAGGAGTTTGAGGTTCGGTGAGGGCGCGCAGAGATTCAAGAAGGTGAAGTGTAAATGACTTAATAGACATGAGGATTTACGTGGTTCGGGCCGCCTGAGCATAATACCCTACTCCACGGGATGTGTTGGTGTTGTATTGGTTGTCTGAGCTCAAAGTGAGTTCAGGGTGTCGAGTGAGCGTGTCTTCTCAGAGTGTTCGGAGTGTGTCCTATGTATCGTCAGCCTGTCCTTTTATAGTACAAGGGCGGGCCGTTACAAGTTAGCCTGGCCCCACATGTGGCCCCGGCGGTTACTGATATTGATACACATTCAACACGTTTAATTGCCCTTAATGACCGAGTTATGGGCTTTGAAAACACCTTTATTGGTAATTAAGGTCGTCCAATCGTGTGTCATTAATATGGTATTAATGACACTTAATCGGGTTTTGAAGTCCTTGATTCCCCTTCGAAGATCCGAAGCCGTTGTGGAGTCTTTCGGAGGTTAGAGGCTGAAGATCTGACGGTTGGACACGTGGCAGCTCCGGAGCATACTGTGGGAAACAAATAGGTTCGGAATTACCTGACACGTGTCAGTTCCGGAGCTTCCCTCGGTCTGGGGTTAGGTCCGAGGGTGCCATTTCGGTAAATAGCCCGGAGCTTCCCCCTTGTGGGCGGTAGCTCCTGTTTGATAGTACACGTGGCGACCCTGGGACTAACCATGTTGGAGAAGCAGGTCCGGTTATGTCTGACATGTGGGCCTCCGAAGGTCTTCAAATCAAGTAGATGACTTTCCCTAGAGATCTTTGTAATCTCAAGGGGTGTACGGTTCCCAGGGTACCGACAGTGGCCCCCTGGGCCCACCTGTGGGGAAGACCCCTTGGGTGAAGTCATTCCGCCGGAGGTGGGTCCATCCTTGCGACTTTTGAACTGAGTCATCAAAGGTCTTCGGATGTGCCGTTGGTGATGGTTTGGAGTTAAATCCTCGCCGCGTGGCGTATCCCGTGTACAGCAGATGAGATCTTTGGCGTGCGGATCTCACGCAATTGAAGGTCGCCGGTTCCCGATACAAAAATCGTATCAGTTTTGCGCGCCTTGTCAGGCCGCCGCCTTTGGGCTTCCCGCCTCATGATGACAACCGTTCGCCTGGGTAATAACCTCGACTTGATTGTCGGAGTGGTCCCGGGCCCTCTTGTCATCGGCAGGGTATAGTATTTTCGACTTCCTTGCGGTTTCCATCCAAGCGTTGCGAGGGCTTACTTAAGAAGGAAGGCGCGCACCGTCTGGAGTTCTTTACGCCTCTCATCTAATCTTGCGCTCAAACTCCCATCTTGTGCTCGCCTTTCCTCTCTTGCCTTGCTATGCCGCAATGGAGTTGGGTCTCCGCGAGAGCCGTTTGAAGACCGACGGTGACCTGAAGAACGTCCGTGCCCTCATGGGATGGTCCTCGGACTTCTTCAACCATCAGGTCCGCGCCGGGGGAGAGCTCCCGTTTGAGAAGGAGCACGCCGGCGAAATGGTGTACTTTTCTTCGTACGCCATGGTGGGGTTGATCCCACCTTTTTCCTCCTTTTTTCTTGATGTTGCTAGACTTTTATGGTCTGCAGCTATATCACCTTGGCCCCCACTCCATTCTTCTTGTGTCTATCTTCGTCCACTTCTTTGAGATGTGGGTGGGCATCCCCCCTGCATTGAACTCTTCTGGACCTTCTTCACCGTCCATACCACCGGTAGGAGCAATGAGTACCTTGGCTTCTACTACTTCGTGAAGCGCAAGAAGTGCCCATTCAAGTACCTCCGGTCGTTTCCCTCAGGGATGTGGGATGATTGGAAGAAGGACTGGATAGTCATCCGGGTGGAGGAGCACGAGAGGCTGGAGCTGCCCAAAGGCCTCCTCAACATTGACACAACAGTCTGGAGTGAAGCTCTGGTGCTAACGGGCGCCTTCAACACTGCTCTGACCAGGATCCGCCAGTGCATGGAGGGAGGATTAACTCCTCAGGTGGTGTTTTGCAACTTCCTGGTCAACAGGTGGGCACCGCTGAAGAGGAGAGAAAAACTCACTTGGGCCCTCAACAGTGTGATGGACAACGACCGGGTCGAGACCGGGCTGAAGTCCAACATGGTGGGGACAACCTTGGAGTTTCATCTCAAGAAGTTCCAGCACGGTATTAACGTCACCGGTGACGACTTGACTCCGCCATCAGCTTTTCTCCCTCTGAACGTGGAAGTAGAGTTCAACAAGGAGCTCCGGCGGAAGATGCCTGTGCTTGACGACCTTGGTGTCGTCGAGAGAAGATCAATCTCTAGGGTGGCGATCCCTGGGGTTTCCGAAGGTAGCTCCGACCCTGCCCCGAAGCCAAGGGTCGAGGTCGTCGGCAAGGGCAAGGAGCCGGCGGACGAACCCTTGAGCCGGAAGAGGAAGCTGCAGCATGCCGACGGAAGGTCCGTCATGCCTGCCACCTCTGCATCAGCTCCTTCTCCCCGGAGGGGGAGGTTATCTACAACTGCGGCGACTGTACCCGCAGCGGCGTCCTCCCGGGGTGCTAGCTTCGGGCATGCGACTCCAGAACCAGGGCCGGTTGAGGCCTCTAGGTCCGGAGGTTCTTCCCGATCGAGGGTGGCCTCGACTAGGGAAATGCCCGTGGCTGCAACGAGTTCCGGGGGGCCTTCCAGAGCTTCCACGCCGGCGGCGGCTATGGCCAGCCCAGAATGCCCGGGGAAGGGGTTCCGCGCAAGATGGTGCGGAAGCCTCCCAAGGTAATTTTTAATCTTTACCTCAGACAGTTGTATTGTTGTAGTAACTATTTTTTAAGTTTCTTCATCCATCGTCTGCAGCGTTCCCAAGAAGAGGAGTGAGGCTCCACCCTCAGCCACAGCAGCTGAAGCTGTGAGGGCGGAAGCTTCTGCTCCTGTCCCGGTGCCGCCCCAAGCGGTGGCTGAAGCTGCGACAGCTCCGGCACCAGCTGTCGTGGTCATGGACCTTGACTCATCCCCAGAGACTCCCGTGGTAGTGCCAGACCGCGGGAGAGAAGATGCGCCAGCGGCACCTGCCCCGGAGGTTGAAGCTCTGGGTCCTGGTGCTGAGATGATGGAAGCTCCGGCCGTTGAGCCGGAGGAAGCTGTAATTCCAGCCATAAAGTCAGAAATTGTCGAAGCTCCGGCGCTTGAGCCGGAGGTAATAGAAGTCCCAGCGTGCGCGCCGAATGTTGAGGAAGTCCCGGCGGTTGGGCCGGCTACCTCTGAAGCACCGGCCGCAGAGCCGGTCGTTGTTGGAGCTCCGACCGCAGGGCCGCTTGATATTGAAGACCTTCAGGCTCCCGAGCCGGTTGTTGCAGAGGCGTCAGCGCTCGAGCCCCCAGTAGAGGAGGTGCTCAGACCGGAGCCAGAAGCAGCTCCTGCTCCGGGAGTGATGACGCCGTAGGTACCCGCGGCTGAGCCGGAGTGCTCAGAAGAGGTTGCTGGCCCCCTACCTGAGGAGGCAAATGAAGACCTGGTGGCAGGGCCTTCGGAACCACTTCCGGAGGTCAGAACTTCATCAGCGGGACCTTCCTCGATGGCGACTGAGGCCATCCCGGAGGACATCCCTAGTGCCATAGAGGCTCAGGGGACCACTCTTGTGGAGTGGGACCCAATTTTTGTAACTGAAAACCCGCTGGAACCAGCGGAGGAGACCCCAGCAGGTCCGGAACCTATCCCGTTGTCATTGTCTTTTGGCAACGCCTGCTCCAGTCTGCGTCAAGTTCAGCTGGCATTCTTCCACGACAGCAAGGCTCTTGAAGAGGAGCGCCAAACCCTTAGGCGGTGGCGTAACCGGCTCTACCTCGAGACCAAACTGGCACAGTCGAGGCTAGCAGATGATAAAGAATGGATCAAGCAGGAGAAGGTTCGCCTGGAATACTGGGGCAAATTATTGAATGACAGGGAGAGCATGACTCACGCCCTCGACGCTCAATCCCGGGCCATTTATGAGAAGGCCAAAGCAGCTAATAGTGCGGCTGATGAACGCCAAGAAAGGCTGGAAGCCATTAACACTACTCTCATCAAGCGCCGGGAGGCACTTGAGGAGAGGGAGAAGAGGCTCGAAGATGAAGAGCAGAAACTCCTTGAGGTCTGGGATGACATCCTGAAGAGGGAGGAGGAGCTCACCGAAAAGGTGGCTCTGGCTGACAAGGGCCTCGAGGAGCGCGCCAAGAAATTGGAAGAGCGCTGCACTGAGGAGGAGGAGAAGGCCTGGGTGCGGGGGCAGGAACTCTACGAGCAAGAATGTGCCATCGCAGCCAGGGAGAAGAAAGTGAGGGGCAGGGCGAAGGACCTGGTTGACCGCCCGAACAAGATCCACCTCCGGAAGAAGGAGCTCGGACAACTCAAGAAGCGAGTTGCTGAAAAGATTCAGCAAAACGCCAAAGAAGTTGAGCGCCTCGCTCGCGAGAATTCTGAACTGGTGGCGGCCAGGAGATCCTTGGAAGAATTGAAGGGCTTGAGGACTGCGGACTCCCTATAGATTTGGGAGTTCCTGGGCAAGGACAACGACACGCTGACACCGATGGGCTTCAGTCCCGTGCGTCCGGATGATCCGGAGCCGGAGCCAGACCTGGCGTTGCAGGCGTTGAGCTCGGCAGGTAGCAAACTCCCCAAGGTGGGCGACTTCATCACGGACCAATTGGAGGTTAAAGGGGCAACCCCTGGCGAAGAACGTCGCAGAGTATGTGCTAATGTGCTACACCAGCCGGAATCCCCAATTTCCTCTCGACCCGGTGCGTGAAGGTCCTGTTGAAGGAGAAGGTGAAGCTGCCCGAGCCAACATGTCGGAGGTTGCCCAGAAGGTCGCCCATTTCTTCCATAGGGTCTAGGACCATCTCCGTAGCTCCCACTTGTATTCTCTCTTTTTCTTCCTCAATTTTGTAATCCCTTGTCTCCAGATGAATGAAATCCCCAAATTTTTGTGAATTTCACTTTTTGTCTTCAACACTTTTTTCTTCACTTGGCCCCCTGGTAGATGCACATAGTTTGATTGTGAACATGTACCAAGAGGATATTGTGTTTTGTTGAAGACTCATTTGCTTCGAACTTGTAGAGTGTAGGTCCGAAGTGTTCGATAGTGAAGGCCCCCTGAGGTTGTCGGAGCTTAGAAGCTCCGGCATTGTCTATCGTCGGAGCTTAGTAGCTCCAACAATAGACTCTATCAACGAGTAGAGCATCGATAATTAGTCCTCCGGGGTGTCAAAGCTAGTAGCTCCGGCAGTGACCTTTGCCAACACGTAGTTTGTCGGCAGCAGACTCTGTTTGTGGGATCTTCTCACCATATTTTATTTAGCATCGACGGCTAGCCCCCCTAGCTCCGGTGACACTCGTTTTCAATGCTTAACATCGATTACAAGCCACATAGGGGAGTCGGAGCTTTGTTAGCTCCGTCTTTTCTCCATCAACGTAGATTTTATATTTTTCCTGCACACTGAAGCCAAGAAAAATAGTAAAATTCGTTTCTTACCTATAACTTCGTCGCGGCTTACGATTTTCAAGAAAATTTTAGGTCAAACGCAATTCTAAATACAACCGAATGCGTTGTATTTTCTTCCAGATCCAATTGTACTTGGACCCGCCTTACTTCGGCCTGCCGGGGTGTAGGTAGAGTGGCGTACTTAGGGTGCTTGACCAGGCCAAGTCGATAGCACACTCCGGCCCTAGGTTGGCTTGGCGACATTCAGGCGAGTGAGCCATGAACAATATTTGAATCCAAAAGAATTGACAATACAACTCGAATCGTATATGAACCGGTCGAACTAAAATTTCTTAAGAATTGCACGTCTTTGTTATAGACAAGAAAGTGAAAAATAAAAAATGTTGAGCCTGTACAAAATAAATGCACGTGGAGTCTGTTTCACATGAATATGTCTTTCATTATAGGTCAGGGGTACAGGGGAAACAAGTACAATCTTAGGGTACGGAACCAGGCTAAGCGTGTTTCATTTCTCGTTTGACCCAGGGTAGCTAGCTACACCTTTAGTCCTGAGACTGTGACAAGTGTTGCATGAACTTTGCGGACCTTCCGGGAAAGGTCCGGCTGTTCTCCCAGAGGAACTACCCGACTCTGTACAATGACTCTATAACATACACCTCAAGTTACTACAGACTCACCTCCGTGATATTAAGTGTAGAACTTACGTAGGTGCTCAATGTTCCAAGGATTTGGGAGAGATGTCCCATCCTCGGTAGCCAAGCGAACGCTTCCGGGACGGGATACTTTAATCACTCGGAAGGGTCCCTCCCAGCTGTGGCAGAGTTTGTTTAACCCTTCTCTGGATTGTATTCTCCATAGCACCAGATCGCCTTCCTCGAGCTGTCAGTTGTGTACATGCCGCTGATGATAGCGCCGAAGGGCTTGGCAATATCGGGCATTCCGAACAGCTGCTTGGCACCTTCCCTCCTCAAGGAGGTCTAGGTCTTCACACCGGAGCTGGTCCTGCGTGGCTTCGTCGAAGGCCCGGACCCGGAGTGACCCCAAGGTGATTTTCGGAGGAAGGATTGCTTCAGCTCCATACACCAGGAAGAAGGGTGTCTCTCCTGTTGACCGGTTTAGAGTTGTCCTGTTGGCCCATAAAGTGGGCGGAAGCTCTTCAATCCAGTTGGTTCCATGTTTTTTCAAGCGCTCATAGGTGCGCGTTTTGAGTCCTTTAAGGATTTCAGCATTTGCTCTCTCGGCTTGGCCATTGCTTGCTGGGTGAGCTACGGAGGCGTAGCAAACTTGAATGCCAAGGTCTTCGCAATATCCTTGAAATGCAGAACTTGTGAATTTGATCCCATTATCAGTGATGATTTTGTTTAGGACTCTAAATCTGCATACAATGGACTGCAGAAAGTTGATAGCAGATTGCTTGTTGATTGTCACAACTGGAGTTGCTTCTGGCCACTTGGTGAACTTGTCAATGGCAACGTACAGGAACTTGTAACCTCCGACGGCTCTTGGGAAAGGTCTCAAGATGTCCATCCCCCACACAGCGAAGGGCCATGTAGGAGGTATCATTTGTAGGGGCTGAGCCGGTGTGTGAATTTGCTTTGCATGAAATTGACATGCTTCGCATTTCTTCACCAGCCCAGTTGCATCTTGGAGTACTGTAGGCCAGTAGAAGTCATGCCGAAAGGCTTTACCAACAACCATGCGGGAAGACGCGTGGTTCCCACACTCACCTCCATGGATTTCTGCGAGGAGCTCGCAGCCTTCTTCCCTTGTGATGCACCGCATTAGGATGCCGTTGGCACCGTGCTAGTAGAGATCCCCTTGTACCAACGTGTATCTTTTAGCCAATCTGACTACCTAGTCAGCGGATACATCATCGTTAGGAAGGATGTTGTCTTTCAAGTAATTTCGGATCTCCGAGATCCATGCATCGGAACTAACTTGAGAATTTGAGTCTTGCGTGCTGGGTTGCTCGGAGCTTCCGGCAGCACCTACGACCCTTGATGGCTGCCATGGTAACAGGGCGATCGGGACTGTCAGCTTTGGGATGCTGATCTTGTCCCCTTCGCTGAGTTCGGCAGGCTGAGCTGTGGGTTTTGACAACCTCCGGACAAAAGTTCCGTCAGGAGCCGAAGCTCCGGTTGACGCTTTCGTCGAGAGTTCGTCGGCTTCAGCGTTATGGGCACGCTGAACATGGTGGTGATCTAGGACTTTGAAGTCCTTCTGAAGCCTCTGGACTTCAAGGAGGTAAGCAGCTAGCTGGAGATTGTTGCAGGAGCATTCACCTTTCACTTGCTTAATGATGAGCTGCGAATCTCCCTTGACCAGCAGCTGCTTGACACCGTATGACAGTGCCACCCTTAGTCCGTAAATGAGTGCTTCATATTCCGCCATGTTGTTGGTCGCCTTGAAGTCATGGTGTACCATGTATTTTACCTTCTCTCCGGTTGGTGCGAGGAGAAGGATTCTAGCTCCGGCCCCCTGCTTTTGCATGGAGCCGTCAAAGTAGAGGGTCCAGTGAGGCTCGGTGAAGACCGGAGCTTTGTGTTCCGGCTTCTGCTCATTGGGGCCCCCGAGGTTTGATGGAGAGGGAGTCCATTCCGCCATGAAGTCTGCCAGTGCTTGACTCTTGATTGCTTGCCTTGAAATGAATTCGAGACCGAATTCGACCAATTCCGCTGCCCACTTTGCAATATTCCCAGTTGAGTTGGGATTATGCAAGATTGCTCGAAGTGGGTAAGAAGTCACCACTGAGATCTTGTGAGCTTGGAAATAATGGCGAAGCTTCCTGGAGGCAATAAGAACTGCATAAAGCAGCTTATGCACCTCTAGGTATCGAGTCTTGGCATCATGTAGTACTTCACTGATGAAGTACACTGGGCGCTGAATGGTGCGGACCCTTCCGGAGGGGCCCGGAGCTTCCTCTTCACTGACCCGGATCCTCCCGGAGGGATCCGGATTTTCTTCGGGGACCTCCGGGTCCTGGCTGGAGGATCCCGGAGCTTCTTCAGAAGCGACCTGGACCCTCCCGGAGGGGTCTGGGTCTTCTGAAGTGACTTCTTGTGGATTCAAGTCTGGGAGCTGGGACCCAGACTCACTTTCAGGATTCTCCGGACCCTCCCGAAGGGGTCTGGATTCCTGTGTATGGGGTAGTTCTGGTCTCTCCGCGACCAGGACCATAATGACAACTTCGTCAGTGGCTGAAATGTAAAGCAGCAAAGGCTCACCAGGGTTCGGTGCTACCAGAGTTGGTAGGGTGGTGAGGAACTATTTTAGTTCCTGGAATGCCTTTTTTGCTTCTTCAGACCATTGGAATGGTCCAGACATCCTTAATAACTTGAAGAAGGGGAGTGCCCATTCCGCCAGTCTTGAAATGAACCGGCTGAGGGCTGCTAGACATCCGGTTAGCTTTTGGACATCTTTGATGCGGGCTGGTGGCCGCATGTCTTCAATGGCTTTGATTTTCGCCGTATTAGCTTCTATGCCCCGGTGACTTACCAGAAAACCAAGAAGTTTTCCGGAGCTAACCCCGAAGACACACTTGTCTGGGTTTAGCTTTGTGCGGGTGACCCGCAGCTTATCGAAGACAGCCTGCAAGGTGTCAAGGAGTGACTCCTTGTTCTTGACCTTGACCACGATGTCGTCGACGTACACTTCCACTATGTCTCTAATGAGTTCTTCAAAGGTTTTGTACATAGCTCGTACAAAGGTTGAAGCTGCATTCTTGAGACCAAATGGCATGGTTGTATAACAGTACAATCCATCTACTGTGATGAAAGAGGTATGCTCTTCATCTTCCCTAGACATTCTAATTTGATGATACCCAGAATATGCGTCTAGGAAACACAGTAATTCACACCCCTAGGTGGAATCCACTATCTGATCTATTCTAGGTAATGGGAATGGATCTTTTGGACATGCCTTATTTAGTGCAGTGTAGTCGATATACATCGAAAGCTTCCCGCCGGCCTTGGGCACAACGACTGGATTTGCCAGCCATTTTGGATGGAAGACTTCTCAGATGAATCTAGCTTCGAGCAAATTCTTCACTTCTTGTCGAATGAAGTTCTGTCGCTCTACGGATTGCTTCCGAGGCTTCTGATGCACAGGCCGGGCGTCGGGGTAGATCTTCAGATTGTGCCCAATCACTTCCCTAGGGATCCCAGGCATTTGTGACGGTTGCCAGGCAAACACGTCGACATTAGCCCGGAGGAAAGCGATGAGCGCGAGTTCCTATTTGTTGTTCAACCCCCCCGATATACGGGTGGTCTAAGCGGCATCGGAACCGATTTGGACGACTTTGTCGGGAATGTCGGTGTCGCCGCTTGGCTGCACACGAGGTGCAGAAGTCGAGCCTCGTTGACGAATGCTCGGGGGTTTTGGAGCTTGCTCCTACCTGCAGTCCTCCTCTTGCGCCGTAGTAAGCGCATGGAGTTCTTCCAGAGCAGTTACTCCGGCTGTACGATCTCCGCGGATCCGGAGAACGCCTACTGGTGTTGGCATCTTTAATACCAGGTAACCATAATGAGCAGCTGCCATGAATTTTTACAAGGCAGGCCTACCCAAGATGGCATTGAAGGGTAAGTTGATCTGAGCAACGTCAAAGACCAACTTCTCAGTGCGATACTTCTCCCGGGTCCCGAAGGTAACAGGGAGGGTAATAGCTCCGAGTGGGGTAATGGCTCACGGACCTACTCCGGAGAAAGGTCGGGAGGGGTGGAGATCCGAAGGTCGGAGCTGAAGCTTGTAAAAGCTTCGAAGCTTATGACGTTGAGCCCCGATCCTCCGTCTACCATGACATGGTGGAGCTGGATGTTATTGATGGTAGGAGATATCATCAAAGGTAACTGACCTGCTCCAACCATGCTTCAAAGGTAGTCTGAAGCATCAAAAGTGATGGTTGTATCCATCCACTTCCGATGAGTCTCCGCCCTGGCTGTAGGAGCTACAGCAGCCATGTCCTGACGCATAGTCTTGATGACGCGACGGGAGGTGATGTCCCATGATCCACCAACAATGGTGTTCATGGTCTTTCGACGCTCTTTGTCGGAGACGTCGGAATCATCGTCGACGGAGGTGTAGACGGCCTTCAGGACCTTTTTGGGATCCTAAAAACCTAACTCCTCTTCAGCCAGAGCTTCGTCGACTTTTTGTTTTCCTTCCCTCTGTCGGAAAGGAGCTTCTTCCTGACGCTTGATGTAGCGCTCGGCAAGGTTTTGGACCTCCCGGCAGTCTTCCAAACTGTGGCTGCCCGTTTTGTGAATTGAACACCACACCTTGGGTTTGCCACCGTCTTCAGAAGACGGTCGAGGTCGCTTCTCGAGGCGTGGCCCCCGGCCACCCGGAGCTGCAGCAGCTGCAACATTGGATGCACCGGCCGACGGCTTCTTCTTGTCGTTGGTCTTCTTCTTCTTCTTGCCGCTCCCGGGGGTAGCGGCTTCTCCTTTGGAGGATTTCTTGTGATCCTCCGGAGTTGGTTTGGAGTGCATTTCATGGCCCTCCGCAGCTCTGGCACATTTGTCGGCCAAACTGAGGAGTTCCGTGACACTGGTGATCTCCTTGATCGCCAGTTTCTCCAACATCTTCTTATCCCGTACACCCTGTTTGAATGCCACGATGATAGAGGCGCTAGAGATAGAAGGGATAGTGTTTCGTATCTGAGAGAACCTCTGGATGAATGATCGCAGGGAATCTCCACCTTTTTGCATGACTGTAAAAAGGTCCAGTTCAGTGCCTGGTCGGGTGTATGAACTCCCGAAGTTGGCGGTGAACTGCCAGCACAGCTCCTCCCAACTGCTGATGGAGTTGGGTGGAAGGCTCATAAACAAGGACCTGGCGGTCCCAGTTAAAGCACTGGGAAATAATTGGCCATTACGGCCTCATTTCCTCGAGCTGCCAAGATAGCAGTGGAGTAAATCTGAAAAAAATCGACAGGATTGACGGTCCCGTCGAACTTCTCCGGCAGGTGAGGTCGGAACTTCTGTGGCAACCTGACCATACGCAGATGCATGGCCAGGGCTGAACAGCCTCCTCCTACTCCTTCTGGAGCAGGAATGTCTTGAGTTTCTCGTCTTTCACGAGCACGCTCAATATGGACTCGGCCGTTTTGTTGGCGATATCGCCGATCAAGCTCCGCCCGTAGGTCATGAGTTGAAAGCCTTGATACCGTGTGAGTGCGTCATGCCCCGATGGGCAATGACGTCACCTGTTGTGATGCAGCATGTCTCCTGTTGTTGGAAACATGCGGACCAAGTCTGCCAGACAAGGTCTGTTGCTGCGACGGGGCCCGTCCTGAAGGAGGAAGACCCTGGTTGCTGATGCGGTCGGCTGCTGCTGCAACTAAATGTTCCACATCGGCCCTCCACTGCTCCAGTGCATCCCGGGATGCACCCGAAGGTGGTGGACGTTGGAGAAGAGCACGTGCTGCATGTAGCGCGTGTTCCGGGTTGTCATGATTTGCCGACGTAGTGATGGACGCCGGTGCACCATCGCGTTGTCCAGCTTGATTTGCTGGTGGAGGCGTCGGTGGTGGTAGTGTGACTCCTGCTGGCGCTGAGGCTCCTGCTGGTGGCTGCATGTTGGAGGGATTGCCCCCAACAGCTTGAACAGCAGGATGACCGTTGGATGATCCTACAGCTGAGTTCACCATTCTTGAAATCTCGGGCGCCCCCTACCTGGCGCGCCAACTGTCGGTGGTTTTGATCCGGCAGATCTCCCGACACTACTAAAATGTTAGAGGAGTTTGAGGTTCGGTGAGGGCGAACGGAGATCCAAGATGGTGAAGTGTAAATGACACAATAGACACGAGGATTTACGTGGTTCGGGCCGCCTGAGCATAATACCCAACTCCACGGGATGTGTTGGTGTTGTATTGGTTGTCTTAGCTCAAAGTGAGTGCAGGGTGTCGAGTGAGCGTGTCTTCTCAGAGTGTTCGGAGTGTGTCCTATGTATCGTTGGCCTGTCCTTTTATATTACAAGGGCAAGCCATTACAAGTTAGCCTGGCCCGACATGTGGCCCCGGCGGTTACTGATATTGATACACATTCAACACGTTTAATTGCCCTGAATGACCGAGTTATGGGCTTTGATAGCACCATTACTGGTAATTAAGGTCGTCCGATCGTGTGTCATTAATATGGTATTAATGGCGCTTAATCGGGTCTTGAAGTCCTTGATTCCCCTTCGAAGATCCGGAGCCGTTGTGGAGTCTTCCGGAGGTTAGAGGCTGAAGATCTGACGGTTGGACACGTGGCAGCTCCAGAGCATACTGTGGGAAACAGATAGGTCCGGAATTACCTGACACGTGTCAGTTCCGAAGCTTCCCTCGGTCTGGGGATAGGTCTGGGGGTGCCATTTCGGTACATAGCCCGGAGCTTCCCCCTTGTGGGCGGTAGCTCCGGTTTGATAGTACACGTGGCAAACCTGGGACTAACCATGTTGGAGAATCGGGTCCGGTTATGTCTGACATGTGGGCCTCCGAAGGTCTTCAAATCAAGTAGATGACTTTCCCTAGAGATCATTGTAATCTCAAGGGGTGTACGGTTCCCAGGGTACTGACAGGGACAAAGAAATTGTGTGCTCTTCTTATAGACATGCTAAGATGGTTGCAAGTTCACATACTCCTCTCATAACGATCATGACAACTGAATTGGGTCAACTTTTGCACCTTGACACCGTAGGACCTTCACGTGTTCAATTATTCGAAGGTAAATGGTATGTTCTTGTGATTGTTAATGATTATTCTAGATAGTCTTTAGTTTACTTTATGGCATCTAAGAAGTTTTTAGTCAGTTTAGAACTTTATTTCTTAGATTATCAATTGATCACTCAGGATCTTTAAAAGCAATTAGAAGTGATAACGAAACTAAATTTAAAAATCAATCTTTCAATCACTTTGGCGCTGAATATGGTATAGATCATCAATTTTATTCACCATATGTACTTCAACAAAATGGTGTTGTAGAAAGAAAGAAAAGAACCTTAGTTGAGATGGCTAGGACTATGCTTGATGAATATTAAACTCCTAGAAAATTTTGGGTTCATGCGATCACTACCACTTGTTATGTCTCAAATTGTGTTTTCTTGCGCGCTAAGCTAGGAAAAGCAACATATGAGCTCTGGTTTGGACATAGGCCTAGTGTTACACTATTTAGGGTCTTTGGTTGCAAATTCTTTGTTAAGAAACATGGTAATCTTGATATATTTAAACCTGGATCTATTGATGGCATGTTTCTTGATAGTCCATCTCATACTAGAGGTTGCCGTGTGCTTTTACTTGACACTAACAAAATTGTGGAGACTTGTGAGGTGTCTTTTGATGAAGCTAGCCCAGGTACTGGCTCAAACATTGCAGGTCCGGATCCATATCCTCAGGGGGAGGGTATTTTCGAAGAAGAAGAGTCGGTGATATTGCCGGATAGTTCCAAAGCTGACACGTGTCCAACTCCAAAATTTGAACAAGCTCCGACTACCATCTTTGCTGATCCTGATCGTCCACAAGCTACAAATCTGCGATGAAACTAATGAAGAAGAAGCTTGTGAGACATCTGCTCCCCTACGGATTTACAAGAATCATCACCCACAACAGATAATTGGAAGCTTGCATGAACGAGTTACAAGATCCAAGTTTTCCGACCCTAATTCTCATGCTCATTCTGATTTTGTTGCTTCTTTTGAACCCAAAGATGTATCACATGGACTCACTAATGAATCTTTGATTATTGCCATACAAGAAGAGTTAGAAAATTTTGAAAGAAATAATGCTTGGAAACTAGTACCTCCACCTCAAGATCACACTTTAATTGGAACTAAATATGTGTTTCAAAATAAACAAAGTGAGGATGGGGTTGTGATTAGGAATAAGGCTAGATTGGTTGCTCAAGGTTTCACACAAATTGAAGGTCTATAGATAAAACTTTTGCTCTTGTTGCTAGATTAGAAGCTATACGAATTTTGTTAGATTCTGCTTCATCTAAAGGTTCAAGTTATATCAAATGGATGTAAAATGTGCTTTTCTTAATGGCTACATAGATGAGGAGGTTTTGAAAATCCAGATTTTCCTAATCATGTTTTCAAGTTGACTAAAGCCTTGTATGGTCTAAAAGAAGCTCCTAGAGCATGGTATGATAGGTTAAAAACATTCTTACTTGAAAAAGGGTTTACCATGGGCAAGGTTGATAAAACTCTTTTGTGCTTAAGCATGGCAATGACTCATTATCCGTTCAAGTGTATGTGGATGATATTTTCTTTGGTTGTGCTTCTCACGATCTTGTGTCGAAGTTTTTAGCTGTGATGAGTTCAGAATTTGAGATGACTATTATGGGAGAACTCACGTACTTTTTGGAGCAGCAAATCAAGGAAGGTACCTTTGTGCATGAAACGAAGTATACAAGGGACCTTCTCAAGCACTTCAACATGGACAAAAGCAAGCCTCTTCGGACACCAATGGGAACAACATCAACACTTGTACTTGATGAAGATGGTGAACCCGTGGATCAAAAAGATTCTAGAAGCATGATCAGATCACTTTTGTACCTCACGGCATCAAGACCGGACATACAATTCAGCGTATGTCTTTGTGCACGGTTTCAAGCATCCCCACGTGCTTCACATCATCAAGCCGTCAAAAGGATTCTCAGGTACTTACATGGAACTCAAGAATTTGGCATTTTTCTTCCTTCTTCCTTAATCATTACTTTGAAAGCTTTTTCGGATGCTGATTTTGGGGGTTCTAGGATTGATAGGGAAAGTACTTCTGATTCTTGTCATTTTCATTGTAATTCACATGTTTCTTGGTCCTCTTTAAAACAAAACTCAGTTGCACAATCCACAGCCAAATTTGAATATGTAGCTACTACTAGTGCTTGCTCACAAATTCTTTGGATTGTTCAAACACTTAAGGACTATGGGGTTGATCTAGATAGTGTTCAACTATTTTGTGATAACACTCGTGCCATTTGCATTGCTAAAACCCCGTGCAACACTCAAGAATAAAGCACATTGATATTAAGTATCACTTTCTCCATGATAATGTTGAAAAAGGAAACATTGTGCTTCACCATGTAGACACCGAACAACAATTGGCTGATATTTTTACAAAACCTTTAGATTTCACTCATTTTTGTTACATTCATAGTGAAATAGGGGTTATGCATCCTCATGTCTTAAATTTATGGGGAGCTTTAAAATTTGGGATCTAAATTTAAAAATAATATGAGCATAATATTTCATACATATATGATTTTGTGATTCCTTTTACATGTTGAATGTTCTTACTACATTACTCGTGTTATACATTTTGTAGTTTTTGCCATGACTAGTAATTGGAATAATTGCTTACACTAGATTTGGTCATGATCGATCTTTCTTACTGTTTTGAACCTGTTGCATGCTCACAAGTGTTTTTAAAAGAATTAATCAAGTAAGCAACTCACATGTTGAGTTTTTATGTTCAAATGAAGAAATGAGAAAAGATGAAGAGAATATGCATGCATCCCACTTCTTCTTTTAAGATGGCTTATCATTGCACTTAGATATGAACTTGGAAGAAGTTGTGTACGACTAAAACCATTTCCTTAAGATTCTGATTGTCAAATTACATAGGCTTGGCTTGGTTGGCTAGAATAAGGCAGATGCGGTATATAAACTCTCGAAAATGTCATATGTTAAAAATTTGTGCTTAAACAAAAATAAAATTGCAGCAACCGGTGTCATGCTTTCAGGTCTTGAAATAGTTATTTTTTTGAGATCATGACTTGCTTAAATTGAAAATTACATTTGATCTCGAGCATGGCTTACACTACTTTATGTATCTCACTATTGTGATAGTGTAGGTTACTTGCTAGTATGACTTGGATGAGCTTTGTTTTATATGTATATGATATAATGTGCTCATAAAAAATTAAAATTTCTCTTTTGTATCTTGCTGAATACATTTTCAAAGGGGGAGAAGTATGCAAGGGGGAGAAAATTATTTCTATCTCAGTTCACTTTCAGAAAGGGGGAGAAATTGTTTTCAAAACATTTCACGCTAATGTTCGGATTTTAAGTGGTGTTGCCAATGCATTCATCAAGGGGAAGATTGTGAGACCTATGTTGTTGAATACATTGGCTTGTGCTCAATACAATTGCTTTGACGATAAAAGTATTGAATACTGCCAAAACACCTTTTCAACAAGGTCCGACTCTAGGTCCGAGTTTCCGCAAGGTCCGACGATAGGTCCGACTTGTTTTGGGTAGCTCCGGTGAGATTTGTCTTTAGCTCCGACATGTCTTTGATAGATCCGACATGTTTTGGTAAGCTCCAGCGCTAGGTCCGACTAGCTTTACTAAGCTCCAGTTCAAGCTCCGGTTAGCTTTTACAAGGCTGGGAGCTTGATTGCAATATTCCTACTTTTACTGTGAAATGTTTTGAACTTGTTTTATATTCTTCGAAAGAATGCTTAGTATTCATTTGCTAACTTATTGGTGTTTTTTTGCTGAATATGGATGATGCTATGGTTTGCAACATGCTTATGTGAGGTTCTAACGTAAGGTATTGTGGTTTCGGAACTAACGAGAGTCAAGTCGAGGACTTGTGCTCGGATGTATTGGTTGTTTATACATGTGCAGGTGTTGCTTGAGTTCAAGACAAGGCTGGTGATAGGATCCATCGGTCTAATCTTAGGGAGGGTATGAGGTTCCAACAACCAAGTTTTGGAGGAAATGTGGTTGAGCTGATCAGGAGATCACGCAGGATGATTGAATCAAGGGCAATGCATGTGAAGGAAACTGGACGTCACTGGAAGGTGTTCGCATATATGCATGGAGTGCATGGACGTGGCAACATGGTTCCGAGACGGGATTTGGACTTGAAGATTTGGTTGGAAGGATCCAATCGTATCGGATGATGACTCTAGCTGCGGCAGAGTCGGGTTTTGGCTCGTATATGGAAAGTATCGAGTTGGTTATGATAGTTTTCGTGTGGGTCACGTATTTGAGTTGTTTTAGGAATGTGGGATACGTTCCTATGGTGTTTGGAAGTCTTAATATTGCTTCTATTTGAGTATAGAAGAGTCTTGAGCAGTTATGGAAAGTTTCGATTCGTGAATTGAGTAGGATTAGAATCCTATTTTGAGTTGAGTTGGCTTTTAAGCTGGTTATATAATCAAGGGAGACCAGAGCTCATGGCATACAACTTTGGGGCTGTTCCTCTTGTGTTTTGATCAATAAAATTTGTAGTTTGAAGGAACTTTTGTGCCTTGTTCGTCCGACTTGTTTTCAGACAAGTTTTTCTCGTCGAGTTTCTGCACAGCACTACCTTTCTTTGGTAGTTTTATAATAACTCGAGTTTTACAGATCCATTTGACGTGATTCTTTTTGCGTTGTCTAAAAAACTTGATTTTCTATCATCTGTGAAACATTCACGATCGTTGGATTTGTGGTTTCTGATATACACGAGTTTCTTTGCAGTGTTCCAAAACTGTTTTCCTCGGGTAGGACAGATTGACCTTTGTTCGATCTTTTGATCGTAACTTGAGTTTTTCTCTATGGATTTTTTTTATTCTTGTTGTGATGTCTTCGTGACTTGATTCTGTACAATCTATACTAATTTTGTCAGAGTTGAACACATTTAGATTAGTCGCATTCATGATTTCTTTAAGAGATCGGTTTTCTACCAAGGGGTGTTTTCGTTCCTTCCGCTGAAAAGTTTTAATCTACAATTCACCCCCCTCTGGTAGCTTTACACGTGCTCTTCGATCCTACAACATACGGCATGATCTTTTACCATAGCCGGATCTCAGCTCATGGAGCGCTGGTCGCTTGGAAGGCAAGCTGATCTACTCCTCTCTCTCTCTCTCTCTCATCGACTTCCACCGAAGAGGAAAGCCAGCACTCGCTCTATGCTTGCTCTCAGTCTCTCCCGCGCCACCAGCAGCGTTGCGCTTGAGCTTCATTTCACTGGCGATCCATCAATTGTTTCCTCCCGACTTCAAAAGCAAAGTGGAGTCTAACCTTTGGCTCTACCTCCTGGTGCCAACCGTTCTATGGTTTCTCACCGTTTGGCATGCTATTTTAATGTTTTGGTGGCGCTAACGGGTCAAGCCGCCGGGAGCTGTCTCTGCTCCACCATCGGCACCCTGCACAAAGCATCCTCAGCTCCCGACCTCTACAGCAAAAAGGTGCGCTAAGGTACCTAGAACATGCTGATGAAGTTCATCCCATGCCATGTGTAGGACCGAAGAGCACGTGAAAAGCTACCAGAGGGGGGGTGAATGGTAGATTTAAAAATCTTGCGCAGCGGAAACAATTAAATCTCAACCCCTTCGGCAGAAAAACAATATGTTAAAGAAATCATGTGTGAGACTAATATAAACGTGTTTCACTGGGACAAAAGTGATATATATCATATAGAATCAAGTCACGAAGAAAACACAAGAAGAATCACTCAAATCCGTCGAGAGAAACTCAAGTTATGATCGAAAGATCAAACAAAGGTCAATCTGTCCTACCCGAGAAAAACAGTTCTGGAATGCTGCAAAGAAACTCGTGTAGATCTGAAACCAAATATTCAATGACCATGAAATATGTACAGATGATAGACAATCAAGTTGTGAAGACAACCCAAAAAGAATCACGTCAATTGGATCTGTAAAGCTCGAGTTATGATAAAACCACCGACGAAAGGTAGTGCTGCCCAGAAACTCGATGAGTAAAACTTGCCTGGAACAAGTCGGACGAACATAATGAGTCATTGACATTCTTAAGCACAAAAAGAGTTTTATCAAACTTTCCCATGGTAAACCCCTTTTCATGTAAGAATGTTTTTAACCTACCATACCATGCTCTAGGGGCTTGTTTGAGACCGTACAAGGATTTGGACAGTTTGTAAACATGATTAGGAAAATCTGAATTTTCAAAACCCGGTGGTTGTTTGACATAAACCTCCTCATCTATGTAGCCATAAAGAAAAACACTTTTAACATACATTTGATATAGCTTAAAATCTTTAGATGCAGCAAAAGCTAACAAAATTCTTATGGCTTCTAATCTAGCAACAGGAGCAAAAGTTTCATCAAAATCTAGACCTTCGACTTGAGTGAAATTTTGAGCAACCAACCTAGCCTTATTCCTAACCACAACCCCATACACACTTTGTTTATTTTGAAACACCCATTTAGTTCCAGTTAAAGTGTGACCTTGAGGTGGAGGTACAAGTTTCCAAACATTATTTCTTTCAGAATTTTCTAACTCTTCTTGCATGGCAATAGTCCAAGATTCATTAGTGAGTGCTTGTGATATATCTTTGGGTTCAAAAGAAGCAACAAAAGTAGAATGAGCATGAGAGTGGATCGCAAAACTTGGACCGTGTAACTTGTTCGTGCAAGCTTCCAATAATCTGCTGTGGAGGATGAATTTTGAGAACCCGGAGGGGAGTGGACACTTCACAAGCTTCTTCTTCTTCATGTTCATCACAAATCGATGAGCTTGTAACCTGAGGAGGATCTGGACCAGCAATGGTGGTTGTCGGTGCTGGCTGTGAATCAAAATCAGGAGCTCGAACAATGTCATTAGCTGCTGAATTTTCGGGCAGCAGCTCCACCTCTTCCTCATCTTCAACAAAAATGCTCTCCCCCTGCGGATATGGATCTGGACCTGCAATGTTTGAGCTAGTACCTGGGCTAGCTTAATCAAAATACACTACACAAGTCTCCACAATTTTGTTAGTCTCAAGTAAAAGCACACGGTAGCCTCTAGTATGAGATGGATAACCAAGAAACATGCCATCAATTGATCTAGATTCAAATTTATCAGGATTACAATGTTTCTTAACAAAGCATTTGCAACCAAAGAATTGAAAGTGCATAACACTAGGCCTATGTCCAAACTGAAGCTCATATGGTGTTTTACCTATCTTAGCGTGCAAGAAAACATGATTTGAGACATAACAAGCGGTTGCTATCGCATGAGCCCAAAATTTCCTAGGAGTTTGATATTCATCAAGCATAGTCCTAGCCATCTCAACTAAGGTTCTGTTCTTTCTTTCTACAACACTGTTTTGTTGGGGTACATATGGTGAAGAAAATTGATGATCTATTCCATTTTCAGCAAAAAAGTGATCAAAAGATTGATTTTTAAATTCAGTTCCGTTATCACTTCTAATTGCTTTTAAAGATCCTGGGTGATCAATTGATAATCTAAGAAATAAAGATCTAAAGTGACTAAAAGCTTCATTCTTAGATGCCATAAAGTAAACCCAAGAGTATCTAGAATAATCATCAACCATAATAACAACATACCATTTACCTCCGAAGGATTTAACACGTGAAGGTCCTACGATGTCAAGGTGCAAAAGTTGTCATGATCATTGTGAGAGGAGAATGTGAACCTGCAAACATTATAGCACGTCTACGAGAAGAGCACACAATTTCTTTGTCCCCTTTAAGCTCAGGCAGCCCACGTATGCGATCCAGAGTACTAACACGCGTTAGGTGATCAAAGCCTACGTGACCAAGTCTACAATGCCAAAAATATAAGTCCTTTGAATCATTAGCAACTAGACACCTATGATTAGAGAAAGACATATCAAAATCAGCTTTAAAAACTCTTCTAAATCGAGACACGTTAAAAATAAGCTCACTATTTGAACCTACAACTTTGCAGCAGTTTTTATTGAAAATAATTTCTAGATTTTCATCTAGCAATTGTGAAACAGAAAGCAAGTTGTATTTCAAATTTTTGGCAAGTGCCACATCCTTCAAAGTGTAGTGATCATTTTTTCTAACCGAACCCTTAGCAATTATAGGAGTTGAAGAATTATTGGCAAAAGTAACATTCTCTACACATGACACAAAAGAGAGGGAAGAGAACTATTCTTTGTTACCGGACATGTGGCGTGAGCAACCTGAATCCACAATCCAAATGTTCTCCTTCCTCAAGCATGTAACCTACATAGAAGCACAATACGTCGATGACTCAATACTGGGGTTAGTCAAAAGGCATTTAAGTATTCAGTAATGAGTCACACGACGTGCAGCAGAAAAACACGCGAAAGTTGAGATAAAATAGAAGGTTTATGAGTCAAAGTTTGAGGTTTTTTATTCTTAACTACTGACCTATAAGGCGTTACTTGTGTAGCACAAAAATCAGTAGCTCCGGAGGCAAAAACAGAAGGTCTAGAGGTAAACTTTGAATGTTTTTGACTCATAACAGCAGGTTGCATGTTCCTGGCATTCGGTTTAATATGGGCAGCAAATTTTGCATGAAAGTTATGAGATCTAGCAATCATTCTTTCCCTTTTCTGTTGTTTAGCTAGTCTATAACAAAAATCTATGACATGACCATCTCTACCATAGTAGGTACAATGAAATTTAACTTTGTGTTCATGTCTAGATGAGCAAGCAATATTTTTATTTGAAACCGAATGAGACAACACTCCTACAGATTTGAAAACCACGTCTTTTTGTTTAGGAACTATTGAATTAAACCACTTCCTAATGACTTTACAATTTTTAGGTGTATGTGCCTTAGCATAATCATGAGAATCAAAACCTAAATCAGTTTTATCATTGCAAGACTTGGAAGAATTCAGCAGCAAGTTTAGGTTCTTATTCTCATTACAAAACCGATCTAATGTCCTATGCATGTCATCAAGTTTATTGGACATATCAAGGCAATTTTCACATGAAGTTTTCCTTTTAATTTGCAATTGGAACAAAATTTAACTTCATGAGAATGTAAAGCATTGTTCAATATAGAAATTTCATTCATAGCATCTTGTAGTTTCTTATCAAGATCATCACAAGTAGATCAATGCAAATCAGTTGTAGAACAGCTAGCATCTTTCAAGCTTTTATAACTAAGTGCAGCAAGCTCTTTGTTCTTTTCATTTTCTAACTCAAGTTTATCAAGTGTGGAGGTGTGCACACTTCTTAATGAGGACAATTGTTCATATATTAAATCACATGAGAGACATGCATCATTACTAGGAATCAAAGTTTTTAAACGGTTGATTTCAGATTCTAGTGATTCAATTTTAGCAGCACGAACCCTAAGCTTTTTGTCCTTTTTTTAACAATAATAGTTGCACGAGAAATTACATCACAAATTTCATTACAGGTAGTACATACCTCATCGTCGTCACTATTGTGTTCTGCATCCTCCTGACTTGATATTGATCTTGTTTTGCCTGCCATGAAGCATAAGTTGGCCAGATCGTCATCATCTTCATCACTTTCAAGGTCTACATCACTTGAACTGACTTCTTCAAGTGCGGTGATGAAGCTGTTAATCATCTTGCGTCCTATTGTACCCTTGTTTTTGTTGTTGGGATTTCTAGAGGTGGTATTGACCTTGTTCTGTTTTTCTTCACGGGTAGTAGGACCTGAAAGGTTAGGGCATTCTGTACGAAAGTGTCCCGTCTTACCACATTCAAAACAACGTTGAGGTCTGGAGCTTCCTCTTCTTCTAGTTCTCACATTTTGCAATGCTTTTGAGTACCTAGTAGAGATGAGTGCTAAATCCTCTTCTGGAAATTCCTCGATCTACTCCAGGGTTAATGAGGACAACAAAGCAAGAGTATTGCATGATGATGATGGGCCGGAGCTAGGCATATCACGTTGTGAGACAAATGCAATAGACTTATTTGGGTTCTTACGTTATAAGATGTCAATTTCATGAGTTTTGAGTTTAGACTAAAGCACATCTAAAGTAAGTGTACTCATGACAGTAGATTCACGAATATATGTAACTTTCATCTCCCAAATTGACATGTCTAATGCACTTAACAATTGTCTAGCATTTTCAGCTTTTGAAAAATTAACATTGACGATACGCATGTTGCTGAGAATTTTATTAAAGCGACCAAAAAGATCATCAATAGACTCACTGGGTTGCATCTCGAAGCGCATGTATTCTTTCTTGAATATGTCTTGTCTTACCTCCTTGATCGTGTTGGTTCCTTCGCGATAGTCACAAAGTGCTCTCCATACATCGTATGCCGATCGGATATGTGCAACGCGGTCGAAGTCGCTCTGAGTGAGTCCTTGGATGATCAAGTTTCGGGCTTTGTTGTTGTTGTTGACGTCCCGTAGTTTTGTAGCCGTAACTTGATCGTTAGGTGGCACTTCGTAAGGCTTGTATGCCTTCTCCCATATTGCGAATCCTTGCGCCTGGATGAAGGCCTCCATCCGTGCCTTCCAAACCTGAAAATCAATATCAGCAAACACACAAGGTTCGGCAGAGTATTTCTCCATGATGATTAGTCAAGAACACATGTAAATCACAATGATTGGAGCACTGTGGCTCTGATACCAATTGTAGGATCGAAGAGCACATGAAAATCTACCAGAGGGGGGTGAATAGTAGATTTAAAAATATTACGCAGTGGAAACAATTAAATCCCAACCCCTTCGACAGAAAAACGATCTGTTAAAGAAATCGTCTATGAGACTAATAAAAACTTGTTTCACCAGGAAAAAAGTGATATATATCATATATAATCAAGTCACGAAGAAAACACAAGAAGAATCACTCAAATCCGTCAAGAGAAACTCAAGTTATGATCGAAAGATCGAATAAAAGTCAATCTGTCCCACCCGAGAAAAACAGTTGTGGAACGCTGCAAAGAAACTCGTGTAGATCAGAAACCACAAATTCAATGACCGTGAAATTTTGACAGATGATATATAATCAAGTTTTGAATACAATCCAAAAAGAGTCACTTCAATTGGATATGTAAAGCTCGAGTTATGATAAAACCACCGACAAAAGGTAGTGCTGTCAAAAAACTCGACGAGTAAAACATGTCTGGAACAAGTCGGACGAACAAGGCACAAAAGTTCCTTCAAACTACGAATTTTATTCAATAGAACACAAGTGGAACAGCCCCAAAGTCATGCTCCGTGAACTCTGACCTCCCTTGCTTATATAACCAGCTCTTAGGCCAACCCAATCTCAACTAGGACTCCAATCCTACTCCGACTACGAATCGAAACTTTCCATAACTGCTTAGGACGCTTCTATACGCAGATAGAAGCAATCTTAAGACTTCCAAACACCTTAGGAACGTATCCCACATTCCTAAACAACTCAAATTTGTGACACACACGAAATCCTATCATAACCAACTCGATACTTTCCATACCGAGCCATAACCGACTCCGTCGCAACCAAAGTCATCAACCGATACAATCCGATCCTTCCAACCAGAACTTTCCATCCATAAACCATCTTCGGAACCATGTTGCCACGTCATGCACTGCATGCATACGTGCAAACACCTTCCTTCGATGTCTAGTAACCTTCATATGCACTGCCCTTGATTCAATCATCCTGCGCGACCTCCTGACCCGCTCAACCACAATTCCTCCTGAATTTGGTTGTTTGAACCTCACCTCCTCCCTGAGACTTGTCCAAATGATTCTGTCACCAACCATGACTTGAACTCAAGCAACACCTGCACATGAACAAACAACCAATCCGTACGAGCCCAAGTCAACGACTTGACTCAAGTCAGTTCCGAACACAACACCTTACGTGAGCACCTCACATAAGCATGTTGTAGAGCATATAAAAACGATATCAGCCATATCAACCAAAACGCACCAAAAATTAGTAAAAGAATACTAAGCAACCTTTCCATATGTGTAAAGCAAGTTCGAAACATTTCACATGAAAATTTGGAACATTACGATCAAGCTCCGAACCTTGCCAAAGCTAACTGGAGCTTGAGTCGGAGCTTACCAAAGCTAGTACAACCTAGCGTCAGAGCTTACCAAAGCTAGTAAAACCTAGCACCGGAGCTTACCAAAACTAGCAGGAGCTAGCACCGAAGCTAACCAAACCTAGTCGGACCTAGCGCCGGAGCTGATCAAAACTAGTCGAAACTAGTTAACCCAAAAGCCGGAGCTAGATAAACATGTCAGGGCTATCAAAGACATGCCGGAGCTAACCAACAAAAGTCGGACCTAGCAAAACATATTGGACCTTACGTCAGACCTTGCAAAAGCTCAGAGCTAGAGTCGGACCTTGCTAAAAAATGATGTTTTAGCAGAATTTCAAAACTTTTATCATCAAAGCCAATGTATTCAGTACAAGCAAATGTATTCAGAACACATAGATCTCACACCATGCTTCATAGCTCTCTTATTTCCATTTTTACCAAAGCTAGTTCATAGCTTCATCATTAGGTCTTTGATTTAATTCGGTTTCTAGGTGCAACCATCCTTCAATCCAGTCAAATATATTTTTCACAACTTCCTAGGGCACCACCTAGATAAAGAATTATCAAGTTTCATCGAGTAATCGATCTAGGCTACAACTTTTCAACATCGCCATAAGAAACAGTTCAGATTCACCGTCGACGATCATCTTCCGGCTGTTTTCTCCCCGATTGGCATCCAATATCTCGTTCCTTGGAGCACAACGATGCTCCTGGACATCGCAGTGCATAATTTTAGTGCATCCCCCTGCGAGATCAACGTTGGTCCTACCAAGGCCACCGCGGTTGTCGTCGCCGGCGAGGTTCTTCTCGCCGCCAGCCATCACCAAGGTGCCCTAAACATGTTCTTTGCGCCTTGGAGTTGAACCCCACAAAAAGATCAAAATTTATTTGAGCATGGAAGTGGAAACGTGCGGGCGCCACTGTTTCCCCTGTTTTGGGGCGACCTGACGCGAGGTTGAAGATGAACATGACCTGTGGGGCCCATTGGCAGTGTTTCAATTTGTTTTCCAAATTCCAGAAAATTGACCCGACTTCAAAAATACATAACTCTCTGTAGAATGCTCCAAATATTATCAAACAATTTTTTTTTGAAGGCCTTAACCTCTAGTTTCCAGAAGTGCAAATGTTTAACCATGTAAAGCTATTTTTATTTCTGTAAAATTCAATTACTCCAAACACTCCTGGAATTTTCACAGATGATCCCTGTTTTAGAAATTCACCAAATTTTGCTAGAACCTCAAGTTGGGTATTCCTCACATCTTGTAAATATTGCGTAGCAATTAAACCTGTATAACATTCCCAACTTCAAATTTCCTCTCAGCTATTCATTAATACACAGAAATACTTCACATAATTTGAATCAAACTTTTAAATTAAATTACTCCTAGTAGACTTGGTCAATTAATTCCCAATAAATTCAGGTAGACTCATATTGATCCTTATTTTGCAGTGGTGCAATTTGTTGTACAAGAAAGTCCCAAAATGTTCATAGTTAATTCATTTGAGCTAACTGCTTGGGAAGTTAATTACTCCTGTTCTGCAAATTGGAAAATTCCCAATTTTGTCAGAACCTTCATCAAAGGCTATTTTATCTTGCTGTTCTTCGGTGTTGAGCACCTTCGGGATCGCGTTGTTCTTCTCATAGGCCATTGATCTCTGCGAGCAGTGTGACGCCCGGTTCCAAAAATGAATCAAGCTAACGCATATGTGTGCCCAGGATGTTCAACACACATACACGAGTGATTCACAAATGATATACAGATAATTACCACAGAACAAGATTAATTAACCAAATTTTATTACACAAAACATATTATCCTCGAATACAACCTCTAATGAATATTAATGACAAGTTCAACTAATGAAGTGGAAATAAACTAATTAAACAACTAAGCAAACTAAGCAAAAGGGATAGCGCAGCTCCAATAACACCACAGGCAAAGTTGACGGTAGACACGGCCTAGAACTCTGCATTATCGCCATTAAACTCACAATCCTAACCTACAACTGTTGGGGGGGGGGATTGCAAGAGTGAGTATATGTCGTACTCAGCAAGTGTGGAAAGTATGACATGTGGCTTATTCAAATGACGAATGTAATAAAGGCTTAGTGCTAAAAAGTACAGTAAAACATTTGAAAAGCATTATACTATGTCTATGTGAAACAATCCCATCATAACCATCATATTAACAAAATATAAACCATATCCAATTATTGCCAACATCATCATTATCCATGTCCAGTTACCATAACTCAGATTCATATCCATGACCATAAGCCAAAAACCATCCATAACCATTACCAACCAATAACCATAAACCAACCATAACCATAACCATATCCCAATTTCTCTCTAATCATGTACGTCATCCAGGCGCTCATAACCGGGAGCACGGCTATCATGATAGTTTTAAACACTATGCAGAGGTTGTACCACTTTACCCACATGTTTGTGATTTCATCACCTTTCGATTACTAAGAAACCTCCATTATGCCATCTCACACTTCCGTAGGTGTGTGGCCAAGAGATCACAAAATAGCCTTTCAAAAGGGACTACTAGCATGTACGGGCCCACTAAGGTTTCACCGGCAGGCTTGAATCTCTATTCTCCCACCCACGGGCCCCCTCGTGTGCCATGCGGATCCCAGGGCAGTCCTCCTCGACTCCCATTCCCCGCGCCATCCAATGGTCCATACAATACTAGCAGCGCTCCTAATTATTCAGCTACGCCGCACCCATACTTGGCCTTGTGGTGGCACTGTTGACCTGGCATATTCTCGCATGAACCGGCCCTTAGATCTAAGGCAAGCAAACCACCATATCGTCCAACCCATCCACATACCAGGCTTGGTTAGATCACCTATCGTATTGACCAGTTCACATTAACTAGAATATCATTGATGCATAATTAAATGTGTAGTGTTGTTTGCCATCCAAATTAATTAAGCGAAGCAAAAAGGTAAAAACCCTTCCCGACTCTCTACCAAAATTTCCAGGTGACAAGGTTTGTCAAACAAAACTAGTAAACTTCCTATCATGGGATTCCCATCAGTTTGACACAAGCACGCAGTTTGCAAACAAAGCATTTATTTTAAAACAGGATCAATATGCTTCAAGGACACTTGCCTTGCTCCGGCGGATGGGGTTGCTCAAGCGCTTCAAAATCTTGGTTCTGGAAATCCTCGTATGCGGCCTCTTGAGCACGTTCCTCTACGCGTGATCATACATACAAGAAAATACATACAATTCAATATGATGCACACAAAATAATCATCATGCAATGACATGCATGCATGCACAATTCAATAATTAATTAACCATGGTTGTTTATTAATTAGATGCAACTAGTTCATACGTGTTCATATGAGTTTACGGGGGTTTTAGGGTGGATTAATGCTGCTGAAAATAAAAATACGACGCAACTACGATCAATTTACGTCTATTAGATTCAATATGGTCGCTAAAATTCGCATCGGGAACATGGCCTACCGTAGATGCGATGGCTTCGATGATCGCGGGATGGGGACAATGCGTAGACGAAGTAGATGCGCAGGGTCCTCCGGCGGCACGACGACGGCGACGACGATCTCCGGCGAACGGTGGGGCCCTCCTCTTTTTCTTCCTCTCCTTCCCCTCTTTTCTCTGGCGGCGCAGCTCTCTGGACTCCTTTTTTGCTTCTGTACCGGCGGCTTCTTTCGAAGGCGGCGGCGTGCTGTTGGGATCGGGGAAAAATTCCTAGGGCTTCGGTCTTTTTTTATAGGCGCGGGGGGACTCGATCGGGGGCCGAGTCGGTTCCGGGAGCCGGCGGTACGGGCGCATCGGGCGAGTCAACGCGAGGGGGCCAAGCGTGCGAGCGCGCGTGATCGGCCCGGAGTCGGGGCCAGGCGGCTGCGCGGTTCGGTCGGAGTGGGCCAGGGCGCGGCGGGCGGCTCAGGTCCCAGGGCGCAGGCGCGGTCGGCGGGTTCGCCCGTTGGGCGAGCGGGGCTGCGGGGTGGGGCCCGGCGCATCGGGTGCGTGCGGCCGGCCTCGCGCGGGAGCTCGCTGCGTCAGTCGGCTGCGTGGCGCGGGATGCCGGGGCGCTACGGGCTGGGCCGGTTGGCCTGGCCGGCAGTGGCCCCGTTCTCTTTTTTTTTTTCTTTTTTTTTCTCTTTTTCTTTTTTTTCTTTTTCTTTATAATATATTTTATTATTTTTATTTATTTTATTTATCTTATTCATTTTGTTTATTCATGATTTATTTTATTATTATTTTTATATATGTATATATATTTATTATTATAAATAATTTATTTATATATACTTCTTTTATATATTATTATTATTTTATATTTATTCCCTAATACATGTTTTACGCTATTTTTATTTCTTTTCCTCTATTAATGTTTAATGCATGAATATATATGCAATGCGATGCATGATGCAAAAATTGAGGGTGTTACAAACCTACCCCCCTTAAAGTGAATCTCGCCCTCGAGATCCGATAGCGTGGAGAAAAGGTGAGGGAATTCTGCCTTCGAGTCTTCTTCACGTTCCTATGTAGCTTCGGCTTCCGTATGGTGTTTCCATTGCACTTTGCACCAACGGATCCTCTTATTTCTCGTGACCCTTTCCTTCATGTCCAAAATCTTGATAGGTTGCTCGACATAGGACAAATCCTCCTGAAGCTCTAACTCGTCCATCGGCACTTGTTCTTCCGGTACCCTGAGACACTTCTTGAGTTGAGAGACGTGAAACACGTCGTGTACATCGGAGAGATACGTCGGCAGCTTAAGTCGGTAAGCTACCTCTCCTCGCTTGTCCAGAATCTTAAATGGTCCGATGTAACGTGGTGCCAGTTTTCCTTTGAGGTTAAACCGTCGCTGACCTCTGATAGGTGACACTTTGAGGTATACAAAATCTCCAGCTTCAAAAGTCAGACTCCTTCGCCTATTGTCAGCATAACCTTTCTGTCGAGACTGGGCAGCCTTTAAGTTTTCCTGTATTATTTGGACTTGCCTTTCAGCTTCTTGTAACACGTCAGGACCAAACACTTGATTCTCTCCGGTTTCATTCCAAAACAAGGGAGTCCTACACTTCCTTCCGTACAATGCTTCGTAGGGTGACATTTTCAGACTTGCTTGATAGCTATTGTTGTACGAGAATTCAGCATATGACAAACTTTTATCCCAACTTTTCCCATGCTTTAATGCGCAAGCTCTTACCATGTCTTCCAAAATTTGGTTGGTCCTCTCGGTTTGTCCATCTGTTTGAGGGTGATACGCCGAACTGAAGTTCAACCTTGTTTCCATTGCTTCATGCAATTTCTGCCAAAATCTGGAGGTAAACTGAGAACCTCTATCTGAGAGTATCTTCTTCGGTACTCCGTGTCGACACACAATATGCTCCATATACAATTCTGCTAGCTTCGCGGTGGTATATGTGGTCTTGACAGGGATGAAGTGAGCTGATTTTGTCAACCGATCCACAATAACCCATATTGAATCATAGCTAGACTGAGTTCGCGGTAATCCAACTATAAAGTCCATACCAATCTCTTCCCACTTCCACTCCGGGATTTTTAATGGTTGTAACAATCCGGCTGGCTTTTGATGTTCAGCTTTAACTCATTGGCACATATCACAAAGTGCAACATATTCGGCTATGTCCTTTTTCATGTTGGCCCACCAATAACATGTCTTGAAGTCCTTGTACATTTTCGTACAGCCAGGATGAATTGAGTAAGGCGAGTCATGTGCCTCCTTCAATATTGTTTCTCGAATATGCCTGACATTAGGTACCACAATCCTCTTTCCAAGCCATAAGGTACCCTGTTCGTCCTCATCAAATCTGAATTCTTTTCCTTCTTGGGTCCTTTCCTTGATTTCCTGTATTTCCTTGTCCTTTGTCTGTCCTTCCCATATTTCCTGCTCTACTGTTGGGTTGACTTCCATCGTTCCCATCTCATTTATGAATCGAAGGTTCAACCGTTCAAACTCCTTGCATAACTCGGATGGCAGCTCTCGAACTGTGAGTTGATGACCTACTCCTTTTCGGCTCAAAGCATCGACCACTACATTGGCCTTCCCTGGGTGATAGTTGATTCCCACGTCATAATCTTTGATGAGCTCCAACCATCGGCGTTGCCTCAGATTCAGATCCGTTTGCATAAATATGTACTTGAGACTCTTGTGATCCGTATAAATTTCACATCGGTGACCAAAAACATAGTGTGTCCATATCTTCAAGGCGTGTACCACGGCTGCGAGTTCAAGGTCGTGTGTAGGATAATTCAACTCATGTTTCTTTAGTTGCCTTGATGCATAAGCTACCACTTGGCCTTCTTGCATGAGCACACATCCTAATCCTTGTCTTGATGCATCACAATATATATCAAAACTCTTGCTCACATCCGGTAATACTAACACCGGCGCGGTTCTCAACCTTTTCTTTAACTCCTCAAAGCTATCCTGACAAGCTTGAGTCCATTGGAATGCCTTCCCTTTCATGAGTAATTCGGTCATAGGCTTGGCTATCTTGGAAAAGTCCTTGATAAACCGACGGTAATATCCAGCCATTCCAAGGAAACCCCGAATTTCTTTAACATTCTGTGGCGGTTCCCACTTAAGCACATCTCTCACTTTCCCTTGGTCAACTGATACTCCTCCTCCGGAAATAATATGGCCTAAGAAAGAAACTTCCCGTAACCAGAATTGACATTTACTGAACTTGGCATACAATTGATGCTCCCTCAATTTCTGCAGCGTAAGCCTCAAGTGTTCCTCATGTTCCTTCTCATCCTTCGAGTAGATCATAATATCATCGATGAACACTACAACGAACTTATCCAGATATTCCATGAAGACCTTATTCATGAGATACATAAAGTACGCAGGCGCGTTCGTCAATCCAAATGACATGACGGTGTACTCATAAGATCCATATCATGTTCGAAATGCTGTCTTGGGTATATCTGATGGTCTAATCTTCATTTGGAAGTATCCTGACCGCAAGTCAATCTTGGAGAAGATACAAGCACCCTTCATTTGGTCGAACAAATCCTCTATACGGGGCAGTGAGTACTTGTTCTTAATTGTCACTTCGTTGAGAGACCTATAGTCCACACACATCCTCTGGGTTCCATCCTTCTTACTACGAAGAGCACTGGGGCTCCCCACGGGGATGAGCTTGGGCGTATAAAACCCTTCTCTAGCTGCTCTTGAATTTGCTTCTTGAGCTCTGCTAATTCCTTAGGAGGCATCCTATACGGCCTCTTAGCTATAGGTGCAGTTCCGGGTATCAACTCAATGGCGAATTCTATGTCACGATCAGGTGGCATACCTGGCAACTCATCTGGAAACACATCCGGGTACTCGCGAATGATCGGAATGCTTTCCAATGTCACTTCTTCCACGTGATTCAACATCGCTTTCTCTCTTGCAGGTTGGGCTGCCTCAACTTCGATGCGTGTACCATGTTCACTTGTCAACTGCACAATCCTCTCGGCACATTGAATAACTCCATTATACTTGCTCAGCCAGTCCTTTCCAAGTATTATGTCTATTCCTTGGGAGTCCAATACTATGAGGTTTGCGAGAAAGTCTACCCCCCTTATTTTAATGCTTACTTTCGGACATACTATATTTGTCCTCATCTCTCCGCCAGGAGAACTTACTAGCATAGTTTGCTTCATATGAGATATAGGCAAATTGTACTTGGCAACATACTTTGACGAGATGAATGAATGAGATGCTCCTGAATCAAATAAAACTGTCGCGGGGTTGGAGTTGGCGAGAAATATACCAATCACGACATCATCAGCTTGCTGGGCTTACTCAGTAGAGACATGATTCACATTGCCACGAGCAAAATTCTGCTGTCCACGGTTGCCTTGTGGTGCTCCTCCATTTGGTCGCGGGTAATTTGGCCTTGGTGCATTGTTCATAGGTCCATAGTTTCTTATGGGGCATTGACTTGCAAAGTGCCCGGGTTCTCCACACACATAGCATGTCCTACCGCCCGTAGCATTAGGGAAGTTTGGGTGCAACTGGTTTTGAGCATTTGCCGCCATGTTAGGACGCGGCGCAGGTGGCACAGGATAGTGAGGCGCTTGCATGGCGGGGCGTTGCTGCGGTGGCTGATTTGGGCGGGGCGGATAAGCAGCGCGGTATGCAGGAGCAGATGGGTTGTAGTGTGGTGCAGTAGGTGGTGCATAGCGGGGGCGAACATTGCTTCCTTGCTGCGGTCCATGATGTGGCATCTTCCTCTTGTTGTCCTGCTCCATCTCACAAATCTTGTTCTCAACCACAATAGCCTTGTCAACCAGCTTTTGGAAGTTTGGATAATCAGTATTGAGGAACTGGACTTGAATTTCATTGTTGAGACCCCTCATAAACAGATACTGCTTCCTACTATCAGTTTTGATGTCTTCTGGAGCATATCTTGATAATTGAGTGAATTTGTTGAGATACTCACTCACGCTCATCCTTCCTTGCCTGAGATTTTCAAAGTCTTGTCTCCTAAGTATCATAACTCCTTCAGGTACATAGTGGGAACGGAAATTCTGCTTAAATTCCGCCCAGGTGATCCTCTCTTGATCCTCATGAGCATTGCATAGTGAATCCCACCAATCGGCAGCTGCTCCAACGAGTTGATGAGAAGCAAATAGGACCTTCTCTCGGTCACCACATTGGACAATAGCAAGTTTCTTCTCCACGGACTTGAGCCAATCATCAGCATTCATAGGGTCAGCAGCTTGAGCAAAGGTTGTCGGCCTAGTCCTCATGAACTCTCCCAATCGGTTATGAGGAGGCGGGGGTGGCGGTGGAGGCATTTGGGGCTGATTGTTGATGTTATTGCCAGCCTGCAGCTGTCCCATAGTTTGTATCATGGTCTGCATGAGCTGGTTCTGCGTAGCCAGTAGCTGCTCGATATTGATAGCTCCATGAGCAGGTCCTTGTCCGTTGTTGTTCTGAGGTACTCCATGGTTCTCCTCCTCATCACTGACATCCCTCTGATTGCGAGTCCTCACCATCTGAAGAAAAGCAATAGGTAAGAATTCGAGAACGTCCCCAACTATATGCATCAAGGGATATGAAATTAACCAGTTAGCTACACTAGCCTAGGTGGACATGGCAATGCTAAAGCATCCCAAAATCCTGTATTAAGCACACAAGCAAACAACATATATATATATATATATATATATATATATATATATATATATATATATATATATATATATATATATATATATATATATAGCAAACAACACACCAAGCAAAAACACATCGATTCCTGAGTGCTCCTATGTGCTCTAAAGTGTCCATTCTATCTAGGCTGCATCCTACGGTCAACCAGTGGCTCTGATACCAATCTGTGACGCCCGGTTCCAAAAATGAACCAAGCTAACGCATATGTGTGCCCAGGATGTTCAACACACATACACGAGTGATTCACAAATGATATACAGATAATTACCACAGAACAAGATTAATTAACCAAATTTTATTACACAAAACATATTATCCTCGAATACAACCTCTAATGAATATTAATGACAAGTTCAACTAATGCAGCGGAAATAAACTAATTAAACAACTAAGCAAACTATGCAAAAGGGATAGCGCAGCTCCAATAACACCACAGGCAAAGTTGACGGTAGACACGACCTAGAACTCCGCATTATCGCCATTAAACTCACAATCCTGACCTGCAACTATTGGGGGGGATTGCAAGAGTGAGTACATGTCGTACTCAGCAAGTGTGGAAAGTATGACATGTGGCTTATTCAAATGATGAATGTAATAAAGGCTCAGTGCTGAAAAGTATAGTAAAACATTTGAAAAGCGTTATACTATGTCTATGTGAAACAATCCCATCATAACCATCATATTAACAAAATATAAACAATATCCAATTATTGCCAACATCATCATTATCCATGTCCAGTTACCATAACTCAGATTCATATCCATGACCATAAGCCAAAAACCATCCATAACCATTACCAACCCATAACCATAAACCAACCATAACCATAACCACATCCCAATTTCCCTCTAATCATGTAGGTCATCCAGGCGCTCATAACCGGGAGCACGGCTATCATGATAGTTTTAAACACTCTGCAGAGGTTGTACCACTTTACCCACATGTTTGTGATTTCATCACCTTTCGATGACTAAGAAACCTCCATTATTCCATCTCACACTTCCGTAGGTGTGTGGCCAAGAGATCACAAAATAGCCTTTCAAAAGGGACTACTAGCATGTATGGGCCCACTAAGGTTTCACCGGCAGGCTTGAATCTCTATTCTCCCACCCACGGGCCCCCTCGTGTGCCATGCGGATCCCAGGGCAGTCCTCCTCGACTCCCATTCCCCGCGCCATCCAATGGTCCGTAAAATACTAGCAGCGCTCCTAATTATTCAGCTAAGCCGCACCCATACTTGGCCTTGTGGTGGCACTGTTGACCTGGCATATTCTTGCATGAACCGGTCCTTAGATCTAAGGCAAGCAAACCACCATATCATCCAACCCATCCACATACCAGGCTTGCGTAGATCACCCATCGTATTGACCAGTTCACATTAACCAGAATATCATTGATGCATAATTAAATGTGTAGTGTTGTTTGCCATCCCAATTAATTAAGCGAAGCAAAAAGGTAAAAACCCTTCCTGACTCTCTACCAAAATTTCCAGGTGACAAGGGTGGTCAAACAAAACTAGTAAACTTCCTATCATGGGATTCCCATCAATTTGACACAAGCATGCAGTTTGCAAACAAAAACATTTATTTTAAAACAGGATCAATATGCTTCAAGGACAATTGCCTTCCTCCGGCGGATGGGGTTGCTCAAGCGCTTCGAAATCTTGGTTCTGGAAATCCTCGTATGCGGCCTCTTGAGCACGTTCCTCTACGCGTGATCATACATACAAGAAAATACATACAATTCAATATGATGCACACAAAATAATCATCATGCAATGACATGCATGCATGCACAATTCAATAATTAATTAACTATGGTTGTTTATTAATTAGATGCAACTAGTTCATACATGTTCATATGAGTTTACGGTGGTTTTAGGGTGGATTAATGCTGCTGAAAATAAAAATACGACGCAACTACGATCAATTTACGTCTATTAGATTCAATATGGTCGCTAAAATTCGCATCGGGAACATGGCCTACCGTAGATGCGATGGCTTCGACGATCGTGGGATGGGGACAATGCGTAGGCGAAGTAGATGCGCAGGGTCCTCCGGCGGCACGACGACGGCGACGCGATGGCGACGACGATCTCCGGCGAACGGTGGGGCCCTCCTCTTTTTCTTCCTCTCCTTCCCCTCTTTTCCCTGGCAGCGCAGCTCTCTGGACTCCTTTTTTGCTTCTGTACTGGTGGCTTCTTTTGAAGGGGGCGGCGTGCTGTTGGGATTGGGGAAAAAACCCTAGGGCTTCGGTCTTTTTTTATAGGCGCGGGGGGACTCGATCGGGGGCCGAGTCGGTTCCGGGAGCCGGCGGTACGAGCGCATCGGGCGAGTCAACGCGCAGGGCCAAGCGTGCGAGCGCGCGTGATCGGCCGGGAGTCGGGGCCAGGCGGCTTCGCGGTTCAGTCGGGGTGGGCCAGGGTGCGGCGGGTGGCTCGGGTCCCAAGGCGCAGGCGCGGTCGGCGGGTTCGGCCGTCGGGCGAGCGGGGCTGTGGGGTCGGGCCCGGCGCATTGGGTGCGTGCGGCTGGCCTCTCGCAGGAGCGCGCTGCGACGGTCGGCTGCGTGGCGCGGGATGCCGGGGCGCTGCGGGCTGGGCCGGTTGGCCTGGCCGGCATTGGCCCCTTTCTCTTTTTTTTTCTCTTTTTCTTTTTTTTTCTTTTTTTCTTTTTCTTTATAATATATTTTATTATTTTTATTTATTTTATTTATCTTATTCATTTTATTTATTCATTATTTATTTTATTATTTTTTTATATATGTATATATATTTATTATTATAAATAATTTATTTATATATACTTCTTTTTATATATTATTATTATTTTATATTTATTCCCTAATACATGTTTTACGCTATTTTTATTTCTTTTCCTCTATTAATGTTTAATGCATGAATATATATGCAATGCGATGCATGATGCAAAAATTGAGGGTGTTACACTCTGCGAGCAGTGAGTCTCGCTGATGGAGAACATGGCTCTGATACCAATTCAATGTGGCCTAGAAGGGGGTGAATAGGCTTTGAAAATTTCCTGCACACTTAATACAACTTTGAAATACCTGAGTGACCGGACTTGTCCGGTTGTGGTGCGGACTAGTCCGATGTGGTAATGTGTGGCGAGTTAATTAAGTGTTGATTCAGGAATTAAATGTTATAACAACAAGAATGGAACAACCATTGAGATCACTTAGAATTGATAGTCAAAATTGCAAAGTTACATGTGGAAACCAATTGTAATTCAAGTTATGAGATTGATCAACTTAATGCCCTAAGTAATGATGATGCAAAAATAAAGAAGCGCACGGGACAAGAATTTTTACCGAGGTTCGATCGTACCAAAGAGATATACTCCTCGTTGAGGAAGCCCACATAGAGTCGGGTCTCTTCAAACATTTCCCTAATCAAGTCACCATACAACGCCGACTTGATTCCACTCTTATGGGGCAACCTCACACGTTGAGGGCTCCCACAAGAATTACAATGAAAAGATGATCAAATACACTTGAAAAGATTACATGTAATTGCACAAGTGTAAAGACATCAAACCCCAAGAGCTCAATGACGCATAGACACCAATCTCCCAACCCAAAGTATGAATACTCAAAGATTTTCACTTTTGAGGACCTTAGATGTGTGGGAGATGTGTTTCTGTGCTCTTGGGACAAGTGGCAGCGCTAGGGTTTGAGTTGTGAACAGTAGAATACGTGTGTTTTGTTTGTGGGGTCGTGGATCTCCTAATTATAGTGTTCCCAAAATTTTTACCATTAGGGATCCTGACGGCCGGACTAGTCCGTACTGGGTACTGGACTTGTCCGGTGTGCTGTGTAAAATAGGCGTTGAATGTGCACCACAATAGAAACCCTAAATTGTGTGTGGTATACCGGACTAGTCCGGTAGATGTCCGAACTTATACGATGCCCTGTTTATTTGAATTCCAGTGGGTTGAACAGACTAGTCCGATCCACGAGCGGACTTGTCCGGTGCTATTCATTATGGAGCATCAGAGAGTTCAACGGACTAGTCCGGTCCTATGGGCGGACTTGTCTGGTGCATAGTGTAATAGGTTTACAGAAAGTATAAAGGACTACTCTGGTCCATGAACGGACTAGTCCGGTGCACTGTGAAATGTGATTGCAGAAAGTTGATCGGACTAGTATGGTCCGTGATCGAACGAGTTCGATGCACTGTGAATTCGGACAACAGAGAGTTGAACAGCCTAGTCCGGTCCATAAAAGGACTAGTCCAGTGCCTAGTGAATTTTTAGGTTGATTTTAAGCCCTTACCCCTACGCAAAGAGTTGAGCTCTTGGGATGTGTCTCTCACACACATCCCATACATTTACGTCTACTTTGCGCTTCAATCATTAGTTGGACTTTTCTCTTTTTCTTCACCACTTCATTTTTCAATTTTTGAGTGCACAAAAGTATCTCATTTAAGTTGACCTACAACCATCTCAATAAGTTCATTAGGATCTCATTTGTTTGTCATCAATCTTCCAAAAACCACAAGGGATTGCCTAGATGCATTTTCATCTAGACATTTCAACAACATATTAAGGATTCATAAAACTAACTAAACAAATTATATAATGTTTAATGAACTAATGAAACAATTAAGAAAATAATTAACCAAAAAATTAACGAATTGGATGTGGGGACCGGGGTCCCAACGTCCAGGGATCTCATTGGGTGGTGCCGTGCGATGCGGTACCTAATAGCACACACGAAAAGAATTACCAAAATATGAAAAGTTTTCATTTCATAATAAGAAGAGTTTACAAAAGTGTGTACAACAGAGGTACACATGCAGCGGAAAATACATACCCATAATCTCACTTAACTAAGCAGGAGAGAAGACGTCCATGCCCTAGGACACTTCTCACTAGCAACAGAAAGAACATTCAGGAGCGGCATGGTTCACATGAGATTCATCTCGACACCTCGAGGTCCCATGTACAATCTGAACAATAGAAATAAACCTAATACCTGCAAAAATTGTTAAAGCGCAAATGTGAGCATAATGCTCAGCAAGACTAACCCGTCTAACTAGACATATGCAAGGTAAAGTCTAACCATAGGTAAGAAATAGCATAAATGGGCTCGCCTACAAGTGGATCTTTATAATCATGTTTTAAGTAGCAAATGACATTATTCAGGCACGGCACATCATCGACTCCACAATCAAACAAGAAACTCTTTGCCGATGATATGACATGCCCAAATCACATAATGCTATTACAGGATAAGTATTTGGAATGTAAAACTTTAATTGTGCTATCTCTAAGCCACAAAAGGTTGCAAAGCAATTGTAATTCAATACATCATATTCTTCTGGCTTCTTCAGTATTTACTACGTCACGATAGCGACAGACAAGTGGTACTCAAATAACCGCAAGGGACGGTGATTAGAATCTGGACACACCCGGCTACACGACATGCACACCCGCGTGGGAGACACATACGTGCTCTCCTCCCCGCGTCATATGTGGCCACCTTTCACTCACGACCCCAATGTCGACAAACCTCTTCATGCCGAGCAAAAGGTCCCCTACACGGACACATCGAAGTTGCCCGCTAGAAGATTTACAACTTTATGCCTTCGCATCTCCATTCAAGGACAACCGAAGAGTCTCCACACTACATTCTGTAGTTACATCAGTTTATTGGGCTCATATCCCATTATGCAACCGGTACAGTTCAAGCTTGCCCAACGGTGCCGCATATGGCACAGTTTTCAAGCGACACAGCCAGGGCTGTGCGCCTGAGACTCCATCTTGTCGACTCCTATTCCCCCTGTCCGGTCTCGTATTCATCTCATAAGCCATTCTTTCATCTTTAATCCCCATATGAACTGTCATTCCTATCTCGCGTGTAGATTTCTAACTACTCGACTTCTACCGGCATATCTACAATATTAGCATTGGCATTTCTACACGTGAAGCTGTAAACCTTTCCAACCCTCCCATAGGATTTGTGGATATGCAAGTGGAGTATCAAACACCTTATATGTAATGCACAATATAAACTGAAGACGTAAGTGAATAAAAATGGAGAACTCTGAAAAGCTCTTAAATGCAAACCAGGGCTTGCCTTAGTTTGCGACTCGATTAAATGTCAAGGGTCAGTGGTCTTCTGGGACCCCGCCAAGTACCTACATGATGGGCACCCTGGCCTTCTCCTCCAAGCGAAGCTCCTCGTCGATCGCCTATTCTCACGTACCTATCAACATGAAATGCATATAAGTAATTAAGGTAACTTAATAATAGACTCTAAGAGGTGGTGTAAACTTTAAGAACAAGGAGTTTGACTATGAAGGACAGGTATGCCTCTATTTTGTGGGTACTCAGAGGATGAGTCAAGGTGGACATAGTAGTGTCGGTATGAACGGGAAGGTACAGTGTAGCGCTACATTTCCACTTAGTAGACAACACTTGAAGTTATCCCACTTAAGAGGTATAACATTGAAGTATGAAGAAGTACCGGATTGAGTGATGTAAGGAGGACTAAGCGATCAAGGTGGAGCATTGAAAGCTTAAGGCATGAGTGAACTGTGCAACAAGAGGTCGTGACTCAGAAGTCAACCAAAGAAGTTGTTTCAACTCATAAAGGAGTGGACCTAGTTAAGTGGTAAGTGTGGTCGCAAGGTTCTGATAAGGATGAATCAAAGTGAAACCCTATCGACACTTGGGAGAAGAAATGAGATCGGCATTGCTTGGACTCAGAGTCATCACAAGCACTGCTAACCTAACCTGAGTACCAAGAAAACGTTCAAATGACCTTTAGGTAAATCAGTCGCTACGACTATCTTCGCAAGCATCGTCCAAGTTCTTACATGACACTATTGCAATGTCCTTTGCATGATTGTATAGATGAGATTGGTGAACTCCTGGAACTTGAACATAAGGCATTACTACATCGTGACGACGTGCTTTGCCATCTTGGGAAGATCATCTCATCGACGTTCACATCGACCCGGACTCGTCCATGGTGGTGAGGGGAATCCCAAACACCACTGTCGGTACCCTGAGTACCGTATATCCCTTGAGATTGCAAAGATCTCAAGGAAATGTCATCTACTTGATTTGAAGACCTTCGAAGGCCCACATGTCAGACATAACCGGACCCGCTTCCCCAACATGGTTAGTCCCAGGGTCGCCACGTGTACCATCAAACCAGAGCTATCGCCCACAAGGGGGAAGCTCCATGCTATGTACCATAACAGCACCCCCGGACCTAACCCCAGACCGAGGGAAGCTCCTGAGCTGAGACGTGTCTGGTGGCACCGGACCTGTCCGTTCTCCACAGTATGCTCCCAAGCTGCCACGTGTCCAACCATCGGATCTTCAGCCTCAAACCTCCGGAAGACTCCACAACGGCTCCGGATCTTCAAAGGGGAATCAAGGACTTCAAGACCCGATTAAGTGTCATTAATACTATGTTAATGACACACGATCGGACGATCTTAATTACCAGTAACGGTGCTGTCAAAGCCTGCAACTCGGTCATTAAGGGTAATTAAGCGCATCAAATGTGTATTAATATTAGTAATCGCTGGGGCCACATGTCCGGCCAGGCCAACTTGTAATGGCCTATCCTTATACTATAAATGGACAGGACAATGATACATAGGGGGAGACTGATCTGACCTGCTCTGATCTGATCTGGTCTAATCGGCTCACACGCGCACTCAACTCACGTCACCTGAGTTGAGTTCATACATCCAATACAACACAAACACATCCCGTGGAGTAGGGTATTACGCTCAGGCGGCCCGAACCACGTAAATCTTTGTGTCTCCTGTGTCATTTTACATTTCACCTTCTTGAATCTCCGCGCGCCCACATCGAACTTCAAACTCCGCAAACACTTTAGTAGTGTCGGGAGATCTGTCGGATCAAAACCACCGACAGTTGGCGCGCTAGGTAGTGGCACCTGAGATTTCAAGAATAGTGAACTCAGCTGCTGGATCATCCAATGGTCATCCTGCTGTTCAAGCTGTTGGGGGCAATCCCTCCAATATGCAGCCACCAGTAGGAACCTCAGTTCCAGCAGGAGTCACACTTCCACCACTGCCGCCTCCACCAGCAAATCAAGATGGGCAGCACGATGGTGCACCGGCGTCAATCACTGCGTCGGCGAATCATGACAACCCGGAACACGCGCTCCATGCAGCACGTGCTCTCCTTCAGCGCCCACCACGTCCAGATGCATCCTGCGATGCAATGGAGCAGTGGAGGGCCGATGTGGAACACTTGGTTGCAGCAGCAGCCGACTGCATCAGTAACCAGGGTCCTCCTCCTTCAGGACGGGCCCCAACACAGCGGCGGACCTTGTCTGGCAGACTTGGTCTCCGCACGTTTCCAACAACAGGAGACGTGTTGCATCACAGCAAGTGACGTCGTTGCCCTCCGGGGCGCGACGCACTCACACGGTACCAAGGCTTTCAACTCATGACCTCCGGGCGGAGCTTGATCGCTGATACCGTCAACAAGACGGCCGAGTCCATATGAAGCGTGCTCGTGAAAGACAAGAAGCTCAGGACATTCCTTCTCCTGAAGGAGTAGGAGGAGGCTGTTCAGCCCTAGCCATGCATCTGCGTATGGTCAGGTGGCCACAGAAATTCCGGCCTCACCTGCCGGAGAAGTTTGACAGGGCCGTTAATCCCGTCGAATTTCTTCAGATTTACTCCACTGCTATTCTAGCAGCTGGAGGAAATGAGGCCGTAATGGCCAACTATTTTCCAGTCGCTTTAACTGGGACCGCCCGGTCTTGGTTTATGAGCCTTCCACCCAACTCCATCAACAGTTGGGAGGAGTTGTGCCGGCAGTTCACCGCCAACTTCAGGAGTTCATACACCCGACCAGGCACCGAACTAGACCTTTTTCCAGTCGTGCAAAAAGGGGGAGAATCCATGCGATCATTCATCTAGAGATTCTCTCAGGTACGAAACACTATCCCTTCTATGTCTAGCGCTTCTGTCATTGTGGAATTTAGACAGGGCGTACAGGATAAGAAGATGTTGGAGAAACTAGTGATCAAGTAGATCACTAGTGTCACAGAACTCTTCAGCTTGGCTGACAAATGTGCCAGAGCTACGGAGGGCCGTGAAATGCACTCCAAACCACTTCCGGAGGATCACAAGAAATCCTCCAAAGGCGAAGCCACTACCTCTGGGAGTGGCAAGAAGAAGAAAAAGATGAACGGCAAGAAGAAGTTGTCGGCCGACAAATCTAATGTTGCAGCTGCTGTAGCTCCGGGTGGCCGGGGGCCACGCCCTGAGAAGCGACATCGACATCGACCATCTTCTGAAGACGGTGGCAAACCCAAGGTGTGGTGTCCAATTCATAAGACGGACAGCCACAGTTTGGAAGACTGCCGGGAGGTCCAAAACCTTGTCGAGCGCTACAACAAGCGCCGAGAAGAAGTTCCTTTCCGACAGAGGGAAGGAAACCAAAAAGTTGACGAAGCTCCGGCTGAAGAGGAGTTAGGTTTTCAGGATCCTAAAAAGGTCCTGAAGGCCGTCTATACCTCCGTCGACGACGATTCTGACGTCTCTGACAAGGAGCGTCGGAAGACCATGAACACCATTTTTGGTGGATCATGGGACATCACCTCCCGTCGCGTCCTCAAGACAATGCGTCGGGACATGGCCGCTGTAGCTCCTACAGCCAAGGCGGAGCCTCATCGGAAGTGGATGGACACAGCCATCACTTTTGATGCTTCGGGCTGCCCTCGAAGCATGGTTGGAGCAGGCCAGTTACCTTTGATGGTATCTACTACCATCAATAACACTCAGCTCCACCATGTTATGGTAGACGGAGGTTCGGGGCTGAACCTCATAAGCTTCGAAGCTTTTACCAAACTTCAGCTCCGACCTTCAGATCTTCACCCCTCCCGACCTTTCTCCGGAGTAGGTCCGAGAGCCATTACTCCACTCGGTGCTATTACCCTCCCCGTTACCTTCGGGACCAGGGAGAAGTATCGCACCGAGGAGTTGGTCTTTGACGTTGCTCAGGTCAACTTACCTTTCAATGCCATCTTGGGTAGGCCTGCCTTGTACAAATTCATGGCAACTGCTCATTACGGCTACCTGGTGTTAAAGATGCCAACACCAGTAGGCATTCTCTGGATCTGCGGAGATCGCACTGCCAGAGTAACCGCTCTGGAAGAACTTCATGCGCTTACTATGGCGCAAGAGGAGGACTCCAGGCAGGAGCAAGCTCCAAAACCCCCGAGCATTCGTCAGCGGGGCTTGACTTCTGCACCTCGTGTGCAGCCAAGCGGCGACACCGACATTCCTGTCAAAGTCGTCCAAATCGGTTCCGATGCCGCTCAAACCACCCGTATATTAGGGGGACTGAATGACAAATAGGAACTCGCGCTCATCGCTAATGTTGACGTTTTTTCCTGGCAACCATCACAAATGCCTGGGATCCCCAGGGAAGTTATTGAGCACAATCTGAAGATCTACCCTGACGCCCGGCCCATGCATCAGAAGCCTCGGAAGCAATCCGTGGAGCGATAGAACTTCATTCGACAAGAAGTGAAGAAGTTGCTCGAAGCTGGATTCATCCGAGAAGTCTTCCATCCAAAATGGCTGGCAAACCCAGTTGTTGTGCCCAAGGCCGGTGGGAAGCTTCAGATGTGTATTGACTACACAACATTAAATAAGGCATGTCCAAAAGATCCATTCCCACTACCTAGAATAGATCATATAGTGGATTCCACCTCCGGGTGTGAATTACTGTGTTTCCTAGACGCATATTCTGGGTATCATCAAATCAGAATGTCTAGGGAAGATGAAGAGCATACCTCTTTCATCACAGTAGATGGATTTTACTGTTATACAGCCATGCCATTTGGTCTCAAGAATGCAGCTTCAACCTTTGTACAAGCTATGTACAAAACTTTTGAAGAACTCATTAGAGACATAGTGGAAGTGTACGTCGATGACATCGTGGTCAAGGTCAAGAACAAGGAGTCACTCCTTGACACCTTATAGGTTGTCTTCGACAAGCTGCGGGTCACCCGCACAAAGCTAAACCCAGACAAGTGTGTCTTCGGGGTTAGCTCCGGAAAACTTCTTGGTTTCCTGGTATGTCACCAGGGCATGGAGGCTAATCCGGCGAAGATCAAAGCCATTGAAGACATGCGGCCACCAGTCCTCATCAAGGATGTCCAAAAGCTGACTGGATGTCTAGTAGCCCTCAGACGGTTCATTTCAAGACTGGCGGAATGGGCACTTCCCTTTTTCAAGTTATTGAGGATGTCCGGACCATTCCAATGGTCTGAAGAAGCAGAAAAGGCGTTCCAGGAGATAAAACAGTTCCTCACCACCCTACCAACTCTGGTAGCTCCGAACCCTGGTGAGCCTTTGCTGCTTTACATTTCATCAACTGACGAAGTCATCAGTATGGTCCTGGTTGCGGAGAGACCAGAACTATCCCATGCTGAGGAACCCAGACCCCTACGGGAGGGTCCGGAGGTTCCTGAAAGCGAGTTTGGGTCCCAGTTCCCAGACTTGAGTCCACAAGAAGTTACTTCAGAAGACCCAGACCCCTTAGTGATGGTCCAGGTCGCTTCTGAAGAAGCTTCGGGTCCCTCCAGCAAGGACCCGAAGGTCCCCGAAGAAGGTCCGGATACCTCCGGGAGGATTCGAGTCAATGAAGAGGAAGCTCTGGGCCCCTCCGGGAGGGTCCGGACCATCTAGTGCCCAGTGTACTTCATCAGTGAAGTACTTCATGATGCCAAGACTCGATACCTAGAGGTGCATAGGCTGCTCTATGCAGTTCTTATCGCCTCCAGGAAGCTTCGCCATTACTTCCAAGCTCATAAGATTTCAGTGGTGACTTCTTACCCACTTCGAGCAATTTTGCATAATTCCAATTCAGCTGGGAATACTGCAAAGTGGGCAGCGGAATTGGCCGAATTCGATCTCGAATTCATTCCAAGGCAAGCAATAAAGATTCAAGCATTGGCGGATTTCGTGGCGGAATGGACTCCTTAACCATCAAACCCTGGGGCCCCAGTGAGCAGAAGCCAGAACACAAGGCTCCGATCTTCACCAAGCCTCACTGGACCCTCTACTTTGACAGCTCCATGCAAAAGCAGGGGGCCGGAGCTGGAATCCTTCTCCTCGCACCAATCGGGGAGAAGGTAAAATACATGGTACACCTTGACTTCAAGGCGACCAACAACATGGCGGAGTACGAAGCACTCATCTACGGACTAAAGGTGGCACTGTCATACGCTGTCAAGCAGTTGATGGTCAAGGGAGATTCACAGCTCATCATTAAACAAGTGAAGGGTGAATGCTCCTGCAACAATCTCTAGCTAGCTGCTTACCTCCTTGAAGTCCAGAGGCTTTAGAAGGACTTCGAAGTCGTAGACCTCCACCATGTCCAGCGTGTCCACAACACTGAAGCCGACGAACTCTCGACGAAAGCGTCAACCAGAGCTCCATCTCGTGACGGAACTTTTGTCCGGAGGTTGTCAAAACCCACAGCTCAGCCTGCCGAACTGAGCGAAGGGGGCGAGATCAGCATCCCGAAGCTGACGGTCCCGATGGCCCTGTTACCATGGCAGCCATCAAGGGTCGTAGGTGCTGCCGAAAGCTCCGAGCAACCCAGCACGCAAGACTCAAATGCTCAAGTTAGCTCCGATGCATGGATCTTGGAGATCCGGAGCTACTTGAAAGACAACATCCTTCCTGACGATGATGTATCCGCTGACCGGATAGTTAGATTGGCTAAAAGATACACCTTGGTAGAAGGGGATCTCTACCAGTGCGGTGCCAACGATGTCGTAATGCGGTGCATCACAAGGGAAGAAGGTTGCGAAATCCTCGCATAAATCCATGGAGGCGAGAGTGGGAACCACGCATCTTCCTGCACGCTGGTCGGTAAAGCCTTTCGGCATGGCTTCTACTGGCCTACAACACTCCAGGATGCAACTGAGCTGGTGAAGAAATGTGAAGCATGCCAATTTCATGCAAAGCAAATTCACACACCAGCTCAGCCTCTACAAATGATACCTCCTACATGGCCCTTCGCCATGTGGGGGATGGACATCTTGGGACCTTTCCCAAGAGCCATCGGAGGTTACAAGTTCCTGTATGTCGCCATTGACAAGTTCACCAAGTGCCTGAAAGCAACTCCAGTTGTGACAATAAACAAGCAATCCGCTATCAACATTTTGCAGTCCATTGTATGTAGATTTGGAGTCCCAAACAAAATCATTACTTATAACGGGACCCAATTCACAAGCTCTGCATTTCAAGGATATTGCGAAGACCTCGGCATTCAAGTTTGCTACGCCTCCATAGCTCACCCGGCAAGCAATGGCCAGGCCGAGAGAGCAAATGCCGAAATCTCGAAAGGACTCATAACGCGCACCTATGAGCCCTTGAAAAAACATGGAGCCAACTAGATTGAAGAGCTTCCGCCCACTCTATGGGCCAACAGGACAACTGCAAACCGGTCAACTGGAGAGACACCCTTCTTCCTGGTGTACGGAGCTAAAGCAATCCTTCCTCCGGAAATCACCTTGGGGTCACTCCGGGTCCGGACCTTCGACGAAGCCACGCAGGACCATCTCCGGCGTGAAGACCTAGACCTCCTTGAGGAGGGAAGGTGCCAAGCAGCTGTTCGGAATGCCCGATATCGCCAAGACCTTCGGCGCTATCATCAGCGACATGTACACAACCGACAGCTCGAGGAAGGCGATCTGGTGCTACGGAGAATACAATCCAGAGAAGGGTTAAACAAACCCTCCCCCAGCTGGGAGGGACCCTTCCGAGTGATTAAAGTATCCCGTCCCGGAAGCGTTCGCTTGGCTACCGAGGATGGGACACCTCTCCCAAATACTTGGAATATTGAGCACCTCCGTAAGTTCTACACTTAATATCACAGAGGTGAGTCTGTAGTAACTTGAGGTGTATGTTATAGATTCATTGTACAGAGTCGGGTAGTTCCTCTAGGAGAACAGCCAGACCTTTCTTGGAAGCTCCGCAAAGTTCATGCAACACTTGTTACAGTCTCAGGACTAAAAGTGTGGCTAGCTACCCTGGGTCAAACGAGAAATGAAACACGCTTAGCCTGGTTCCGTACCCTAAGAGTGTACTTGTTTCCCCTATACCCCGGACCTATAATGAAAGACATCTTCATGTGAAACAGACTCCACATGCATTTATTTTGTACAGGCTCAATATTTTCTATTTTTCTCTTTCTTGTCTATAAGAAAGTTGTGCAATTCTTAAGAAATTTTAGTTCGACCAGTTCATGTACAATTCGAGATGTACATTGGTTTCCCCTAAACAAGTCAACGATGGAAGTTCAAGTGTTTGTTTAGTTGCAAGTGAGGTTGAGTAATTGGTTTCCCAAGTATTACTCAATAGAAAGGAGATCAACAATGTAAGAAGTCAAATGAAGATGGTGAAATGATCGTAGTCATTAGACACCTTAGAATAGTTTGAATGGGGTACATAATCTTGCTCTAAATTTTAGTATTACCATGCATTTTATCATTAGTGTTTCATTGGTAATGATGCTTCATGATCCTTCGCACGAGGTATGGTGCAATGCCTATGCACATGGTATGGTGCAAATGGTGCATATGTATGGTGCAATAGTTTTTATAGTTTGAGCAATACTAACTGAACCACGCACACACAACTCAGGAACTAACTCATGCTTTTGCAAGGCTTTAATACCGTGGTCGTGAAAGACACTCAATGAGTAGCGTTACTTTCATTACTCGACCACAGTTAAGGAATTCATAATAGAACGATTGACAAGGAATATGGGAAAAATACCACGTTACCTCGACCTTTCGAAAGCTTGATCATGTACTACTTGAATGTAGGCCTAGAGGGGGGGTGGTAAATAGGCCTTTTTGAAAATTGTCGGATCCAAGAGCTCAATGTGGTGTTGCAAGTGTCTCTCCAATGATCTAGAGTGAATCCTCAAAGGATTGGATGATGTTGCACTTAATTTTGTGGAGAGAGGTTGTTTTTTAGGCTCTTGGGAGGTGTGACAGCGCTAGGGTTCGAGAGAGTGTCAAATTGGGCCGTGCACCTCTATTTATATGGGGTTTCTAAAAGTTACCGTTATGGTTCAGAAAGTTCGGACTAGTCTATGGTGGTCACCGAACTAGTCCGGTGTGCTGTGTGTTGCAAACCCTAAGTGTCCCGAAATATCGGACTAGTCCGGCTGAAAAAGGACTTGTCCGATTTCGCTACTAGAAATCTTTGGCCTAGTCCGATGTCCATCGGACTTGTCCGGACATGTGAAACCCTAAGTGTTTTGGATGACAAGTCCGCACTTGGAGGACTTGTCCGATTTAGATCAGTGGGTTTTTCGGACTAGTCCGTGTGAACATCGGACTTGTCCGAAGTGGATCAGAAAGGATATCGGACTAGTCCGATTGATAACGGACTTGTCCGATTTTGTGTGACTTGTGTAGTGTTTTGAGGACTAGTCCGGACTAGGGAGGGCTAGTCCAATTCTAGTCAGAAAGATATCGGACTAGTCCGACAGATATCGGACTTGTCCGATCTGGTGCAGAAAGGTTATCGGACTAGTCCGGTTGTGATCGGACTAGTCCGGTCCTGTGTAACTTTGTACAATGTGTGTGTTTAATTATCATTGAGCTCTTGGGGTGTGTTTCCTTAACACACTCCATACACAATAATCGTCCACTCTTTTACCTTGAGCTCATTTCCACTTTGCTCCTCTTCATCCCTTCTTTTTGGTATTTTGCTCATTTTTCTATTATAGGCCTGCATTCATCTCAACAAAGAGGTTAGGATCCCAATTGCTTGTCATAAATCATCCAAAAGCCACAAGGGAGTCCTAGTTCACTTTCAATCTCCCCCTTTTTGGTGATTGATGACAACCAATTGAGATTTCAAAAAATATGACAAAAATTGAGATTTTCATAAAGTATGCACATATGAATCAAAAATACATCAAGCAGTGAAATAATTATCCATATGTGCATTCTTTATGGTGGGATGCATAACTAAGTAAATTAAGACATTGAGAGTGACATAATTTACATTAATCAACCAAAACAAAGCACATATGTCATTCTAGGAGCAAAATTACAGATTTTAACAAATACTTCTCAAATGAAGTAAGCATTGCATCACAAAACCAAAGTTAATCTTAGAAACACCGTTAAATCATTACAATCACAAAGATAGATAAAAAGAGCTTTCTCCTCGCATCCTACAGCTAAAGCTAAGACTCCCCCTCAATCTCTCCCCCTTTGGCATCAAGACACCAAAAAGAAGGAGAGGAGGGTCCTAGGGTCTTCACTCTTCACTATCGGTCCTCTCGTTGTCGTCTTCGTCTTCTTCATCATCTGCTTGACGAGGAGGAGAAGGAGGAGGTACGGAGCCACTTGAGCCCCCAATGCCAAAGTAGGCAAGCTCGGAGGGGTTCAAGGGTGCGAGCTCAGTGAAGTCTGGGTCAGAGTCCTCAGAAATCACTTGAGATCCAATGGGGTCGATCTCCAGCTTTTGGAAGATTTGCTTCACGTTGGCCTTTATGTACTTCATGTCCTCCTTTCTCTTCTGGTTGAGCTTGTTGGCCTTCACTTCGGCCTTCTTGCAGGAAGAGAATATGGCAGCCAGATACTTGAGGATCCCACTAGCTGATCCTCTCTGAGGGGCTTCCCTAGAAGTAGGGACAACTCTAGCACCTTCTCTTGATCTTGTCGGTGCCTCAGGACTGGAGGTTGGCGAAGGAGCAGCCTGGACATTCACTGGTTGAGGCTTTAGAGGCCTCAAGGGAGTATGCTCCACATCCTTTACAAACTCAATCCCTGTGACTTTCTCAATCATAAACATGAGATAGGGAGCATAGCCACATGACCTGTTGGGGGTGCTGGAGATGTTGACCATATCATTCCATATGTAGTCAAACACATCAAACTTTCTATTCATGCTTATGATCGTCATTAGGGTCCGGAGGAACCCTTGTACACTCCCTGCATCCCCATCCTTAGGGGCAATGGTCTTCCTCAAAACCCTGTTCAGCACCACAAAGAATGGCTTCATGTTCTTTGTGGAGGGAGGGATGAACTTTGAATTCTGCTCATAGAGAAACTTCATCCTCTCCTTGTCGATGACACCAACATTGTGGATGACCACATTATCATTGCTGGAGGTGTCAAGATGCAGCATCCTATCAAACTCTTCATAAGTGATAGTGTACTTGGATCCATGAGCCATCCAAGTCACTCTTTCTTTCTCATCGCTTGCAAAGTGGCAGGTGGCATAGAATTGAGCCACCACTTCATCATTCCAGTTGTACTTGAAGGAAAATAGATCCTTCAAGCCATGTCTCTCAGCTGCTGCAATCACTTCATCAAAAGCTGAGCATCTCTTCCTCTCAAGGTGTGCCCAGTCAATCCACTGACTGCGCACCACCAGTGTCTTCATTGGCAGATACACCAATCTGTAGAAATCAGCATGGAAGTTGCACCAGAACCTTCCATCAGCAACTTGCTTTGGCCTGCCATACCAGTCAATGCTTCTGAATTTTGCTGCCGATTCACTGCCCTTGCCATTGAACTTCTCCTCAGTAGGGTCCCGGACCCCTTCCCTGGGAGCATGCAGCTTCAAAGGCCCGACTTGACCCGTCGCTATCCCTTTGCCCTTGCCCTTTGCTTGGCGAGGGCCACTTGATGATGCGGCTGCCTTCGAAACTGGCTTCTTTGCCAAAACCTTCCTCCGAACCTGAGGAGGGGAAGGAGCTGGCTCGGAGGGTCTTTCTTGACGCTTCTTGCCAAGACCCGTCGAGGACCGAGGTGCCACCTCGTGGTCCATCTCTGCCTCAAAGTCAGAGATTTCATCGTTTGTGCTCGACATGATCTGAGAATGATTTGCAAGAGTGATGATGAGTGATACAAGGCATAGGTATGAAAAGACAGCATGGAATTGCAATGAGGAATTGAGGAATTAGGTTTTAGGTTCAGAAACATCAGACTTGTCCGTGCATGGACCGGACTAGTCCGGTGTTCATCCTCAATAACCTAACAGACTGGAGAAAGGCTGATTCCTAATGCATAACAAGTCTAGCATACATGTAGTACATCAAAGAAGCATGTATCTAGTGAAAGATACTAGGCTATTCCATCAACAATGGAGAAAAACAAGATTTCTAGGGTTTGGGAGAAAATTACTGAAGAAATCGATTGAAGCATGAGGATTAGGGAGTTGGAGCCCGGACAAGTCCGCTAGGTTCAATCCGCACGAGGTCAAGCTTGATTTCCACCCAAACGCGCACCTTTTTTTATGGAGGGAGCAAGAATCGCCTTGGGAGCTCGAGCGCAAGAGAGAGAGTGCGTGAGAAAGAGTGGGGATGAGAGGAATTAGGGTTTGGTGGCGGCTAGGGTTATGGACACGAAAAATCGGACAAGTCCAGAGACAACCGGACTAGTCCGAACTCATCCAGAGAGCTATATCGGACTAGTTCGTGGTCTCTCGGACTAGTCCGGCCTAACCGGCACTCAGCGGACTAGTCTGCAAGGGCGGACTAGTCCGGGTAACCACGGACTAGTCCGTGGTCACCAGGAGAAATTTGCATAGCCCATTCATATATATATATTTGAAGGTTCATAAATAGAGAATAGAGGGGCAAAACAAATCAATAAATCTTGATGAATTTGACCAGTAAGCATACAACAACAAAACAATGATCATAATTCACCAAGATCTAGTAATTGACATAGTTTTTCGAGAAAAAAACGAGAGAGATGATTTTCACAATTCAATCAACATTTTTGAAGAATTCATACATGTATGCAACTTTTCAAGCCACACTCCGAGCATCAAGGATATTTAGTTCATTTCGGAGTTCGCAAAAACGCTTTTCATCAAGTGGCTTGGTGAATATGTCGGCCAATTGTTTTTGTGTGTTTACATGTGAGATGGTTATATCTCCTTTCATGGAATGGTCTCTCAAAAAATGATGTCTTATGTCTATGTGTTTAGTTCTAGAGTGCTCAACTGGATTGTGGGCAATTTCAATGGCACTCTCATTGTCACAAAGGAGAGGAATACGATTCATATTGTAACCGTAATCCCTTAGAGTTTGTCGCATCCAAAGGAGTTGTGCACAACAACTTCCGGCTGCAACATACTCCGCTTTGGCTGTGGATAGGGCAATGGAATTTTGTTTCTTGGAGGACCAAGAAACTAAGGACCTTCCTAGGAATTGGCATGTGTCGGAGGTGTTTTTTCTATCTACTTTGCACCCGGCATAATCTGCATCAGAGTAACCAATGAGATTGAATTTTGATCCTTTTGGGTACCAAAGACCAAGGTTAGGTGTATGAACTAAATATCTCAAGATCCTTATTACGGCTGTCAAGTGACATTCCTTAGGGTTGGCTTGAAATCTTGCACACAAACATACACTTAACATAATATCTGGCCTAGATGCACATGAATAGAGTAGAGATCCAATCATGGTGCGATATACCTTTTGGTCGACGTTAGGTCCATCTTCATTGAGATCCAAGTGGCCATTTGATGCTATGGGGTTCTTTATGGGCTTTGCCTTGTCCATGCCAAACTTCTTAACTATGTCCTGCGTGTACTTGGTTTGGCTTATGAACGTTCCTTCCTTTTTGTTGACGCACTTGGAATCCCAAGAAGTATTTTAATTCTCCCATCATTGACATTTCAAACCTGTCTGTCATGATTTTGCTAAATTCCTCACAAAAAGATTGATTAGTTGACCCAAAGATTATATCATCAACATAAATTTGACAAATAAAGATATCATTGTCTAAATTCTTTGTAAATAATGTATAATTTACTTTGCCAATTTGAAAACCATTCTCAATAAAGATATCTCTAAGACACTCATACCAAGCTCTAGGAGCGTGTTTGAGGCCGTAGAGAGCCTTACGCAATTTGAATACGTGGTCGGGGAACTCTTCGTCTTCAAATCCGGGTGGTTGCTCCACGTACACCTCTTCCTTGATCGGTCCGTTGAGGAAGGCGCTTTTCACATCCATTTGATACAGCTTGAAATCGTGGTGAGTAGCATATGCAAGTAATATTTTAATAGATTCAAGCCTAGCTACTGGACCAAAAGTCTCATCGAAATCTAAACCTTCGACTTGTGAGTACCCTTTGGCCACAAGTCGTGCCTTGTTCCTTGTCACCACCCCGTGTTCGTCTTGTTTGTTGCGGAAGACCCACTTGGTGCCGATGATGTTTGCATTGGGTCTTGCCACAAGTTCCCACACCTCGTTCCGCTTGAAGTTGTTCAATTCTTCTTGCATTGCCAGCACCCAGTCCGGATCCTTCAATGCATCCTCAATCCTGCATGGTTCCAAAAAGGATACAAACGAATAATGCTCACAAAAGTTAGCTATGCGAGATCTAGTGGTTACTCCCTTTTGGATGTCACGAATGATGTTGTCAATTGGGTGATCCCTTTGGATGCATTGGTGTACTCTTGGGTGTGGCACTTGAGGAGTTGTGCCTTCATGATTGTCTGCTTCTCCCCCTAAGTGGTTGTCTTCATTGACTTGTTGATCATCTTCGTACTCTTGTGGTTGATCTTGTGTTGAAGCTCCCCCTTGATTGATGGTCTCCTCTTGTGGTTCATTTTCCCCATGTACGTGTGAAGGTGGCTCTTGTGGTCGAACTTCACCTAGAGCCATTCTTTTCAATGCTTGACAAGGAGCTTCTTCTTTACCTAATTCACATGGATCAACTTGCTCCTTTTGGGAGCCATTAGTCTCATCGAACACTACGTCACGTGCTACTTCAACAAGTCCGGAGGCCTTGTTGAAAACACGATAGGTGTAAGTGTTCGAATCATAACCAAGCAAGAAACCTTCATCGGACTTCGAAGCGAACTTTGAAGTCCTAGGCTTCTTGTTCAGGATATAACATGGAGAACCGAAAAATCAAAAATAGGAAATGTTTGGTTTGTTACCGGTGAGTAGCTCATAGGGAGTCTTCTTGAGTAGTCGATGAAGATAGAGTCGGTTTGCGGTGTGGCAAGCGGTGTTAATTGCTTCCGCCCAAAATCGATCCGAAGTCTTGTACTCATCGAGCATTGTTCTTGCCATCTCTATGAGTGTTCGGTTCTTTCTTTTGGCAACTCCGTTTTGTTGTGGCGAGTATGGCGTTAAAAATTCGTGCTTGATGCCCTCTTCATCAAGGTACTCCTCCACTTGTCTGTTCTTGAACTCCGTGCCATTGTCGCTTCGAATACTCTTAATTGTCAATGAAAATTCGTTTTGTGCTCGCTTGAAGAACTTCTTGAGTGTTCCTTGTGTTTCTGACTTATCATGCAAAAAGAAAACCCAAGTGAAGCGAGAAAAATCATCAATGATAACTAAACCATATTTGTTACCGCCGACGCTTATGTAAGCGATTGGACCAAACAAGTCCATGTGAAGTAGTTTGAGCGGTCTTGTTGTAGTCATGACGTTCTTTGCGGGATGATGTGCTCCAACTTGCTTCCCGGCTTGGCACGCGCTACAAGGCCTGTCTTTCTCAAAAACAACATCCTCCAAACCTCAGATGTGATCGCCCTTGAGGAGTTTTTGAAGATTCCTCATGCCAACATGCACTAGCCGTCTATGCCACAGCCAACCCATGTTGGTTTTAGCAATCAAGCATGTGTCGAGTTCGGCTTTATCCTTGTTGAAGTCAACAAGGTAAAGCTTTCCCTTCAACATACCCTTGAATGCAATGGAACCATCACTCCTCCTAGAGACGGTCACACCCTCGTTAGTGAACAAGAAATTATAACCTTTGTCACATAGTTGAGATATGGACAGCAGGTTATAATCTAAAGATTCAACATGTAAAACATGAGAAAGTGTGTGTTCAGGGGATATTGCAATTTTACCGGTATCAAGCACCCTTCCTTGACTGTTATCTCCGAAGTAGATGCCCTCGTTTGGATCCTCATTATCTTCATATTCCACGAACATCCTCCTTTCTCCGGTCATATGGTTGGTGCATCCACTGTCTAGCACCCATTTGGATCCACCGGAGGAATAGGCCTGCAAAAACATATTATGCTTTGGTTTTAGGTACCCAAGCTTGCTTGGGTCCTTGGAGGTTAGTTACAATACATTTGGGCACCCACACATGGGATTTTGTGTTCCCATGGCGTGGCCCAACATAATAAGCACAAATATTGCCAAGATTATTTCTCATTAACACATAGGAGGCATCAAAAGTTTTGAATAATAGCTGCTGTTGTTTATTAATCGGACTAGTCTGGGGGCCAGACTTGTCCGGATGACCGGACTTGTTCAGACACCAACCGGACTGGTCTGGTATTCGTGTGAGTTCAAGTTTTTATCCTTCGACTTACCAGTATGAGAGGGTCTTCCCTTCACAAAATAAATCCTTCCCTTGTTATTCTTATGACTTCCAGCATGCTGCTTTTCATCATAAGAATAACGAATTCCATATTTGACATTTGGAGGTCTTTGGACCAAGTATGCACTACGTGCATAGTTGATCTTCTCCTTGTCAAATATACCACATTGGGTAGGATTTTTATCCTTTGTGGAGGTTGATTTCCCTTTCAACCTGGTGTCAGTTGAAAGCATCTAGGCCCCATGAGGTACGGTTTCGGTGATTAATGACAACCATTCGATATTACTAATGAATTTGTGAATGCAAGGTCTCAACGACACTCAATCAAATGAAATCAAAATTACATTGGAGACCCATATAAAATCAACGAATGAGATCGAATCAAAACATATGATGACAAGAAGTGAAAGCTCTAACTTGATATCACTCAATGCTTGAAGACAATCAAAACAACACTTCAAACAAATATCAAAGAGGTCACAAGTTCAAAATTCCAAAAGAACAACTCAAAACAACTCGAAGTCAACAAGTTGAACACACCGGATCAACCGACGTTCTATGAGTAGACTACATCGGTCAAGTTGGTTCAATTGAAGAAGAAGACCTCAGACAAATGCACTCACCGGATCACCCAATGTAAGTGGCTCAGTGACATCGGTCCATTATCACAGATTGCAATACCATTGGACCAAGTGAAGCACCGGATCATCCGATGTACAAACTTACATACATCGGTCAATCACTCCAGTATGCCTCAAGATCAAGCAAAATTCTGGAGGAAGAGCCACCGGATCATCCGATGAGAAGACAGATCAACATCGGTCTAACAACGGTCATATCTGACACAGTGACATCAGCTAATTTGGCTTTGACCGATGACAACTGAAGGGGAGACATCGGATCATCCGGTGTTCGCAGAGAAGTGATGTCAGCCTACTTTTCCAACGGCTAACTCGTGGTGGCTGGCTATTTATACCCCTTCAACCTGTCAAATCGATAAGACTTGAAGCCCAGACATACTCTACACATCCTAGAGCATTCAAGCAAGAGAGCAACCACTTTCACATCATTTGTTCATCATTTGTACACCAAGAAATAGGCTAGAACTAGCTAGAGATAGTGCTTGGGTGCCTCCACTCTAGGTGATTGGAGTCTCTAGCATAGTGAGAGCCACAAGGGAGTGTCCCTTGGTGTGTGTAACTTCCGGAGCTTGCCAAGAGGATTGTGGAAGCCCGGAGGATCCCAAAAGTGTACAAGGCTTGAGCTCCACCTTGCCAAGGTTGGCGAACGGAGAAGAATAGTGAAGGAGCCCCTAGTCTCGGTGACTTGGGAGTGGCAAAACCCTTCGGTGGGTGTCACAACGTGGACGTAGGAAGATCCTTGTGATCTTACCGAACCACGGGATAAACTCCGTGTCCCTTGAGCGTTTGCATCCCTCTCCCTTTTTACTCTTATGCAATCTTCATTCCGCAACTTTAAATTATATTGATTGCATAGTTTAATTGCATAGGGAATTGGGCTTTAAGTTGTTAAGTTCTTAATCGTCTTAAAATTTGAAAGAAAGCCCAATTCACCCCCCCCCCCTCTTGGGCGTTTCGATCCTTACAATTGGTATCAAAGCCTTGTTGCTCATTGGATCATTCTAGCTTCACCGCTAGAGAGCTTAAATGGCCAAGAATGGGGGTTCGGTTCCTATCTTCGAGGGCAAGAACTTTGCCTATTGGAAAGCACGCATGCGTGCCTACCTAGAGACCATTGCTCCCGAAGTGTGGGAAGCGACCCATGCGGGATTTGGTGATCTTAACTATATTGGTGATCAAATTAAATGGGATGCTAGAGCTAGAAATGCCATTTATGAATGCATTAGTCAAGATGTATTTGCAAGAATAGCTAGCAAAGAAAAAGCTTGTGAAATTTGGGCATGCTTAATTGAAATTCATGAGGGTTCCTCTCGTGTTAAAGAACTTAAATATCACATGCTCAAATCAAAATATGATGAATTTAAAATGCTTCCTCATGAAAATGTTAATGAAATGTTTTCACGCTTAAATGTTCTTATTGAGGAGATTAATGCTCTTGACATTGCGTCTCTTGGCAAGGGACTTATCAACCGAAAGATCCTCATGCTCCTTCCCAAGCCTAAGTACAACATCATCAACTCCATGCTCCAAAAGGAATCACTTGACAACATTGAAGTTTCGGAGCTCATTGGAGAAATACACGCTCATGAGATGAGTGTACTTGGGATGATGGAGAGTTCATCCTCTACAAGGACAATAGCTCTCAAGGCTTTCAAGAAAACGAAGAAAATGATCAAGCCTAGTTCAAGCAAAGAAGAGCAAACATCAAGTGAAGATGATGATGATGAGCTTGCATCAATGATGAGAAAATTCTCCCGCTTGAACTCCAAGATTGCCAAGAAGGGATACACTTTTGATCCCAACAAAAGAGCCTTCCTCCCCAAGAAAGAAAGTAGCAAAACTTGCTATAATTGTGGTGAACAAGGCCACATCTCCTACGATTGTCCAAAACCGGACAAGAGAAGGGAGAACCACAAGAGCAAGTATCACAAGCTTGAAGATAGCGAGGATGAAGAAGAAGAAGTCAAGCCCAAGGCAAGAACGTTTGGAAAGAAAAAATTTGACAAAGGCAAAAAGTCAAAATTCTTTCCAAAGAAGAGACAAGGACCTCAAAAGGTGTTCATGTGTGAGGGGAATGAATGGATCACCGACGAAGAGTCATGTGAAGAAGAGAGTGAAGAAGAAGAAGAAAGCTTGGCCGGACTTGCCATTGCCAACAAAGATGACTCACCTCTTCCTCCACCTCCCATGTGTCTCATGGCGAAAGGTAACTTTGAGGTATGTGATGACTCTAGTGATGATGAACTTTCCCCCGATGAATTAACTTCATTGATAAATGAATACCACACCATCATTAAAAGGGAAAAGAACAAAGTCAAGGCTCTTGAACAAGCTCATGCTAAACTTGAAAATGCTAACCTTGATTTGCTTGGCAAGTATGAAAGCATACTTAAAGAGCATGACACGCTCAAAATCTATGTCAAGCAAATTGAGGAAGACAAGGCTAAAATTGAGCTAGACAATCATAAGCTTGGCTTAGTTCATCAAACGCTCTCGGATAAGCACAATGAGTTAGTTCAAGAGCATCATGCACTTAATCTCTCTTATGAAGCCATTGAACTACAATTAAAAAATAAGGAGAAAGAAACTATTGATGGCAAGGTACCCATTATTTCAAATGCTACTAATGCTTTCAATGAGTCTTTGCCTTTGAAAGAGAATGCAAGGGAGAAGGAGTTGATGGAGGAGATTGAAAGTCTCCGCACAAGCTTAGCGAGACTATCTAAGGGAGAAGACAAACATAAAGAAATCCTCTTCCATCAAGCAAAGGGCTTCAACAAGAAAGGACTTGGATCCTTCCCGGTGCCCAACAAAGGAAAGGTGCCCTCACCGGAGCTCAAAACAAGCTTCATCAAGGAAGTTGGCTCCTATTGCCAACATTGCAAGGTCACCGGTCACCATACAAGGGAGTGCCCTCTACCTAACCGACCTTCTCCATAATTGCCGACTAACTATACATCTACCTTTGAGAATCACTATTATTTGTTGAGCAAAGTAGGTGCTAAGGTGAAGGCAAAGTTCATTGGCATGAACGTGAAGGGGATGAAAGGGAAGCTCCCCAAGCAACTTTGGGTCCCAAAAGCACTTGTATCACATATACAAGGACCAAAGCTAGCTTGGGTGCCTAAAGTCAAGAACACGTAACCATCCACGAGGTGACTTCAAGATGGGACCTCCACCATCAAAAAAAAAAAAACCTACCAAGGACCTCTTGAAGAAAGTTGAGAATGGGAGCCCAACGCGGATATGGACGGTAACCCTATTGTCAAATCAAATTACCATTCCATAAATAGTCTATTGCTATATCTTTCCGCATCTAGGCCCCATGTCATGCCAAATGAATGCTTGTATGATTATGTGCCTCTCCTTTGTGACAATGAAAGTGTGGTTAAGATAGCTAGAAACCCCGTTCAACAATCCCGCACTAAGCACATTGATATTCGCCATCACTTCTTGCGTGATCATGAGGCTAAAGGAGACATCTCTTTGCAAGGTGTTAGATCCGAAGAACAATTGGCGGATATCTTCACAAAACCACTTGATGAGAAAACCTTTTCTAGACTTAGAAGTGAATTAAATGTGCTAGATGCATCTAACGTCATGTAAGTTGCCATGTTCATGTAAGGATGCATATCATATAGGTCTTGTCTAACTCCCAAAGGATAGGGGCAAGCTAGAAGTAGTTTTCCCTGAGGAAGCCTTTGGAAGGTTCAAACTTGGCAAGATAGATTTATTTTATGCCTTGCATGATCCCTGCCATATAAAACTGCACTCATTCAATATCTTGCAATATAATTTGTTTGGCATTGCATAACGGTAGATTGTCACAAAGGGGAACCCACCTCATGAGAAGGAGACTTGTTTGAAATGCAATATCTCAACTCATATAAGGTGGAAAGAACAAAATGTTAGGTACGTTAATGCCTAGAGGAACATGCTTCATTGAGATAGTAGTCTTCATACTCTACCTCACAAAGCATGGGCCTTACATTTTATTTGGATATTTTTCCTCCATTTATATTGGTGTTCCATTTGCATTAAGGACTAGCCAAGTTTTTGGCATATTAGCTTCTTGAGGGGTAAGGGGTTGCCCAAAAAGTCCTAAGACATGTGTTTCTCTTTGATTGGTTGTTTGGTCAAAGGACATATATGGGATGTTTTCGTTCTGTTGTCATCGGATTATCCGATGCCTATGTCAATCCCTCATCGGTCAAATAGGTGTTCAATCCTCAAAACCCAATTCTGTCAGAACCTCAAATGATCCGACGCGTTCATCCTGGCAAACATCGGTCCATCCGATGTTCACTCTTCTGGAACTGTGATCTATTCAACCGATGTCTACCTCCCTCTAACGTCGGATCATCCGGTGTCAATATCACTCGGTTGAACACCCTTACTGTGTTAATCGACCGATGTTCAAAACCCTAATCGTCGGTGCATCCGATGTCAACAGCAATTCTTGAATATCCTTACTGTTGCGATTGACCGATGTTCATTGCATCTATCATCGGTCCATCCGGTGTTTGAAAAACGGCTACGGTTTGGGCCCCACTATTTAAACCCGCGCGCCGGCCCGACCTTTTCTCTCCCGGACACCCCGTGCTCCCGCCGCCGCCGACCACCGCCTCTCCACGCGCCGCCGCCTCTCCCTCGCCTGCAGCGCCGCCGCCGGCCGCCGCCGCCGTCCCCTGCTCGCGCCACCGCCGCCGGCCACCTCTGCGCCGCCGCCGCCCGTGCCCGCTCACCGCACCACTTCCGCAGCAGCCGCCGCCGCCGCAGCCGTAGGCACCGCCGCCGTGCTCCACTCGCGCCCCAACATCACCGCCGCCACTCACCACCGCGCTCAGGCCTCGCCGCCGCCCTTCTCCACCACCATCGTGCGCCATCTCCGGGCCATCTCCTCCTCGCTAGGGTTTCTCGGCCTGGTTGATCATCGTCGCTAAGATGGGTCGTGATCGCAAAGGCAAGGGCAAGGCGATCGCGGAGCCCGCCGCGAAAAAGCGGAAACTTTCGAAGGATGAGAAGAAGGCCTTGATGGCCGCTCGCGCCGCCGAGGAGCGTGAGCGCGGCCGTGGGGGTTCGTTGAGGATTCGCGAGGCCCGTCCAAGGCCGCCTCCCGTGGTCGACAACTCCGACGCCGAAGAGGAGCCGGTTGCGCCTCTCGTCCGCCGGTGTTCAGCCCGGACTCGAGGAGGTCACGCCGAGGCTGCTCCTCGTCCGAGACCGACGGCTGCCGACCGTCGTGAGGACAGGGAGGCTGAGAGGGACATCCATGAGGTGGACACGGCCGTCCGGGTCGGTGAAGGAGTCCGCCTTGTGGACTACCGGAAGATGAAGGCGAAGCAACTCCGGAAGCTCAGATGGAGTGTTCTTCTTGAGGAGTGGTTCCCACAGCCCCGAGAGCTGCTTGTTGACAGTCGCTTCTGGACTGTCACCCAGGCGTCTCTCTATGAGACCTACAAGCGCCGGGGGCACAAGCTCTTTCAGCACAACCACTTGGACTGGAGGCAGCTTGCAGTGGCAGCGGAAACTGATGTCCGCCCCTTCTTTGAGAGATACAGAGGCTTGGTGGAGCTACTGGACTATGAGAGGTGTGCCTATGTGGAAGAGTGGGTCCGTGTCTTCTACGCGACCCTGTACATCTCCGAGGGCAGGAGATCAATTGCTTTCATGTTCAATGGTCAGCACTATCACCTCTCGAGGCAGACTTTGGGGCACATCCTTGGCTTGGACCTGCACGACACTAGAATACATGAGAAGGTCTATGGGCAGGCAGATCCACCGAGGAGGCCACTTACTGGAGGGGTAGCACCTCAGCTGGACGAGATCCGCTCCTTGTTTGGCCCCACTTTCTCTCCAGATCAGCCGAGAGTTCCTGCCCTCCTGACCCCAGCTGCGCGTATTGTGCACCTCGCCTTACGCCGCACGCTCCTGCCGAGGTCAGGATACTTGGAGGGGTTCACGAGTCTCCAGCAGACCCTCCTGTTCTACATAATGAACGGGATGGATTTTGATATCGTGGACATACTTCTCTGCGAGATGGAGGACGTCATTACAGATGGAGTGGGCATGATGAGGCAGCTAGCATACGGGCACTGGATCAGTTTTATCTGCTCTATGGTGGTGCCAGAGGGACATACAGCACAGGCCCGGCTTGCTGACGAGAGCGTGACCCGCTTCGGTCACTACCGTGCGTCCGCTCCTGGAGACCGCCGTCTTGGTCGTCCGGTTGAGCGCCAGGTCAGGGCCCGCTTGACTGAGGAAGACTGGTCCGACCTAGAGCGGGAGGACGAGAAACTTGCTGAGGCCGAGGCTCAGGGGGAGGACTTGCAGCACGTCTGGTCCGAGAGCGACACAGACGACAGTGTCGAGGAGTACTTCCCTCCTCCTCCACCTTCACCGAGGCAGCACGACGCCGAGGCCGGAGGATCAGCTGCTCCGCCACCGACACCACCTCCTGTGTCCGAGGCGCAGGTGTCACAGCCGTCGGAGCTGTCCTCCCTTCTTCAGCAGATGATCGAGCAGCAGCGCCAGGACAGGCTCGCTGCTGAGCAGGCCAGGGCGGAGCAGGCTGCTCACCTGGCATAGCTGCAGCGGCAGCAGCAGGAGCTCCAGCTGGAGATCGCCCGTCAGAGGCGAGAGGATACGGACCGGTTCACCAACCTGGTCGATCAGATGCACCGCCGTACCCTCGACCAGCAGCAGCAGACCCAGCAGGCCATGATGGGGATCCTAGGGTTGATCACCAACCTATACACTCAGACCGGGATCGCCCTTCCTTCACAGCAGCCTGGACTGGGACTGGCTCCAGGTGTCGCTCAGGTGCCTACTACTCCTATCCCTTCGATCAGCATGTCACCACTCCTGGCACCTAGCGCACCGATTCACTCACCACTGCCGGCGACGACCTTGTTCCAGCAGACACCGGCGTCCGTGGTGAGCGCTCCACTTCCTCCAGCTCCTCCAGCATCTTCAGTACCTGCTCCCTCTCCTCCAGCACCGGCAGCGGACCCTCCAGTTCCCACCGCTCCGGCAGCTCCTTCGACCGGCGACTCCAGCTCCGACGACTGCGACGGTGCTCAGTTCGTCCTCGCACCTAGCTCTCAGGGTCAGTAGGCGTTCTGATCCCTTTTTGGTGTCTTGATGCCAAAGGGGGAGAAGATGTAGGAGAGTCAGGGGGAGTAGCAGTCTCAGGGGGAGTACGTGTTTAGGGGGAGTGTGTGAGTGTGTGTTTATCTTTTGTATTCATGCTTGGGTACTCTTTTGTAATTTCAATTAAGCACTCTTTCGCTTGTCTCATTTACTTATGATTTTAATCGATTGAGCCTTTTTGCACCATAATTTTCATTTCCTTTTTACAAGATTAATGTGTTTGATATTGTATTCATTGCATGTCTACTTGAGTATTTTCATCAAATTCATTACTATTGCGCGTTAAATTATTGTGTTGTCATCAATCACCAAAAAGGGGGAGATTGAAAGCATCTAGGCCCCATGAGGTACGGTTTCGGTGATTAATGACAACCATTCGATATTACTAATGAATTTGTGAATGCAAGGTCTCAATGACACTCAATCAAATGAAATCAAAATTACATTGGAGACCCATATAAAATCAACGAATGAGATCGAATCAAAACATATGATGACAAGAAGTGAAAGCTCTAACTTGATATCACTCAATGCTTGAAGACAATCAAAACAACACTTCAAACAAATATCAAAGAGGTCACAAGTTCAAAATTCCAAAAGAACAACTCAAAACAACTCGAAGTCAACAAGTTGAACACACCGGATCAACCGACGTTCTATGAGTAGACTACATCGGTCAAGTTGGTTCAATTGAAGAAGAAGACCTCAGACAAATGCACTCACCGGATCACCCGATGTAAGTGGCTCAGTGACATCGGTCCATTATCACAGATTGCAATACCATTGGACCAAGTGAAGCACCGGATCATCCGATGTACAAACTTACATACATCGGTCAATCACTCCAGTATGCCTCAAGATCAAGCAAAATTCTGGAAGAAGAGCCACCGGATCATCCGATGAGAAGACAGATCAACATCGGTCTAACAACGGTCATATCTGACACAGTGACATCAGCTAATTTGGCTTTGGCCGATGACAACTGAAGGGGAGACATCGGATCATCCGGTGTTCGCAGAGAAGTGATGTCAGCCTACTTTTCCAACGGCTAACTCGTGGTGGCTGGCTATTTATACCCCTTCAACCTGTCAAATCGATAAGACTTGAAGCCCAGACATACTCTACACATCCTAGAGCATTCAAGCAAGAGATCAACCACTTTCACATCATTTGTTCATCATTTGTACACCAAGAAATAGGCTAGAACTAGCTAGAGATAGTGCTTGGGTGCCTCCACTCTAGGTGATTGGAGTCTCTAGCATAGTGAGAGCCACAAGGGAGTGTCCCTTGGTGTGTGTAACTTCCGGAGCTTGCCAAGAGGATTGTGGAAGCCCGGAGGATCCCAAAAGTGTACAAGGCTTGAGCTCCACCTTGCCAAGGTTGGCGAACGGAGAAGAATAGTGAAGGAGCCCCTAGTCTCGGTGACTTGGGAGTGGCAAAACCCTTCGGTGGGTGTCACAACGTGGACGTAGGAAGATCCTTGTGATCTTACCGAACCACGGGATAAACTCCGTGTCCCTTGAGCGTATGCATCCCTCTCCCTTTTTACTCTTATGCAATCTTCATTCCGCAACTTTAAATTATATTGATTGCATAGTTTAATTGCATAGGGAATTGGGCTTTAAGTTGTTAAGTTCTTAATCGTCTTAAAATTTGAAAGAAAGCCCAATTCACCCCCCCCCCTCTTGGGCGTTTCGATCCTTACATCAGTTTTACTACATGTGCACATATGAGCAAACTCAGTTTTAGTGGGTTGGGAAGGTGAATTTGAAGAGGAGGAAGGTTCACTCAGCTTGAGTGACTCAACTTGCACTTCAAGGATCTTGTTAACCTTGATCAGGTCAGCAAGTTGGTCCTTGATTGCAACATTTGAGTCTGTTAACTCCAATCAAGCTTTCTTGCTTGAAGCTAACTCAAGCTCTAGTGAATTGTTTTTCTCCTTTTCAAGCTCTAGAAGTTTGTCAAGTTCGACATACTACTCCTTTTGGGAGATAATCATGTCCTCTTGATGATGAATTAAACTCTCCTTCTCAACAAGTTGATCAAGTAAAAATTTCATTTTTGATGTTGTTTTCCTATCTAGTCCATTTAGCATATCCTCATCATCACTATCTATTTCATCATCGCTGGAGTAAGAATGCACAGAAGGGGTTTTGATGATTACCTTGCGTTTACCTTCCTTTGCCATAAGGCAAGTGCCATTTCCCTTCCTTGCACCGAGTGTAGGGAAGAGTGTAGATTTCTTGGACGTGCTCTCGATGGCTATGCTAGCCATCTCTTCTTCATCGGATGATGAGGACTCATCGTTTGAGTCCCACTCCTTCCCAATATGCGCTTGTTCGGCTTGTTTCTTCTTCTTGAAGAATTTCTTAGGTTGAGGCTTGGATTCTTTGGTCTTCTTCTTGTTCTCCTCATATGGGCAATCAACTATAAAGTGGTTATACTCACCACAGTTATAGCACGCCCGTCTCAACTTTGGCTTTGTTCTTTCCTTGTACTTGCCTTCACTTGATTTTGTCCCTTGTCTTTTCTTCATTATTCTCTTGAACTTTTTCATGAATAATATCATGTCTTCTTCATCTAGCTCACTGCTCTCTTTGTCACTGTCTTCCTCTAGTTGTGCTTCTATTGCTTCTTTGGATAGAGGCTTGAGGGTGGACTTTAAAGCAACCCCTTTCTTCTTAGCCGAGGTGAGGTCGGCAATTTCCTTGACGTGCTTTGCTTGTTTTTCCATCATCTCAAAGTTGATAATTTTTCCAAGCAATTCATCCAGAGTCATCTTTTTGTATCCGGGGCTTTCTCTAATCATGGAACATAGCGTGACATTGCGAGGCATAAAAGCTCTGAGGATGAGCTTTACAACCTCGTGGTCATTCCACTTCTTGCTCCCATATGATCGAACTTTGTTAACGAGTGTCTTCAATCGATTGTACATATCTTGGAGTGACTCACCTTCCTCAATTGCGAATCTTCCTAGTTTGCCTTCGATCATCTCAATCTTTGCTTCACGCACATGTCGGTCACCTTCATGTGCAGTTTGTAGAGTATCCCATATCTCCTTAGCAGTTTCGAGTTCATCCACCTTGGTGAACTCGTCCCGAATGAGTGAGGAGGTGATTACAGCTGCGGCTTGAGCGTTTCTATGAATGGCCTGCTCTTCGCCTGGGGTGATCTCTTCGTCATCATCCGGAATATCTATCCCTTTACATACAACATGCCATAGACTTGGATTTAGGGAAATCAAATGCATCTTCATATTCTGCCTCCACATTGAGTAATCACTTCCATCGAAGTGTGGGGCTTTTCCAAGTGGGATAGATAAGTAATGGTTGTTATTGGAATTTAGACGATCATAGTTAAAAGGATATCGGGAGTAGTCGGTGTGACTACTCCCCTTCTTATTCTCTTCAACTTTCTCTTTCCCTTTGGAAAGTGCCTTCTTTCTGAGGAGTGCCTTTAGCTCTAGTGTCTCCTCATCATCATCCTCGAAGTCTTGAATGGCTTCGAGGTACTTCTCCACCTTTTGGTTCTTGTCGTTGTTAACCTCCTCTTGGTTGTTGATTTTGTGGACGTCCTTCATGTCTGACATGATCTCTTCCAGTGATTAGACTCTTTCTTGAAGAACCGGCTCTGATACCAATTGAATGTAGGCCTAGAGGGGGGTGAATAGGCCTTTTTGAAAATTGTCAAATCCAAGAGCTCATTGTGGTGTTGCAAGTGTCTCTCCAATGATCTAGAGTGAATCCTCAAAGGATTGGATGATGTTGCACTTAATTTCGTGGAGAGAGGTTGTTTTTGAGGCTCTTGGGAGGTGTGACGGTGCTAGGGTTCGAGAGAGTGTCAAATTGGGCCGTGCAACTCTATTTATATGGGGCTTCTAAAAGTTACCGTTAGGGTTCAAAAAGTTCGGACTAGTCCGTGGTGGTCACCGGACTAGTCCGGTGTGATGTGTGTTGCAAACCCTAAGTGTCCCGAAATATCGGACTAGTCTGGCACGGACTTGTCCGATTTTTCTACTGGAAATCTTCGGCCTAGTCCGATGTCCATCGGACTTGTCCGGACATGTGAAACCCTAAGTGTTTTGGATGACAAGTCCGCACTTGGAGGACTTGTCCGATTTAGATCAGTGGGTTTTTCGGACTAGTTCGTGTGAACATCGGACTTGTACGAAGTGGATCAGAAAGGATATCGAACTAGTCCGGTTGATAACGGACTTGTCCGATTTTGTGTGACTTGTGTAGTGTTTTGAGGACTAGTCCGCACTGGGGAGGGCTAGTCCGATTCTAGTCAGAAAGATATCGGACTAGTCCGGTCCTGTGTACCTCTGTACAATGTGTGTGTTTAATTATCATTGAGCTCTTGGGGTGTGTTTCCTTAACACACTCCATACACAATAATCTGCTACTCTTTTTCCTTGAGCTCATTTCCACTTTGCTCCTCTTCATCCCTTCTTTTTGGTATTTTGCTCATTTTTCTATTATAGGCCTGCATTCATCTCAACAAAGAGGTCAGGATCCCAATTGCTTGTCATAAATCATCCAAAACCCACAAGGGAGTCCTAGATGCACTTTCACTACTCAACTTAATTGTATCTTCAACTAGGTCTTAGAGGTACCTGTTGACTTGAGTATTATCTTCAACAGAAGAAAAACAACTAACTATGTGTCGAAGGTTATCCCTAGACACCTGGTCGAGATCACTAGACACCTCTCTAGTGATACTTCACATAACCTTCGCTTCGATTAGTCAGAAGGAACTGAAATCCTTCTTGATTACTATAGTAGAGTTGAAGTCACACTCTTCCAGAGTAACTCAACCTGGTGGTGGAGGTTGAACCCTCTTGAACTTGTAAACTCACTTGTTTGCTTTGTCGTTGACACAACTTAGTGTGCCAAAAAGTGCTAGCTGAACACTATAGTTACTTGATTGCTCACCTTCCCCCTTAAAGTTTTGAACTAGGATGTCAAAGCGTACCTCAAACAATCCTCATGGCAAGAAGAGATGCAACTCGAGTAATTGCGACTTGCGCTCGAAATCACAAGAAGTGATGTGACAAGTCACATAAATCAAACCCTAGTATGTCTATCCAAGGGAAAGGGCTTCAAATGAGTTTAACACTCAGTTCAACTTGGTAAGTAGTTGAGTCCTAACTCTTGGTTAGTTACGACACTCCTCGAGTGGGAATCGAGAACCGAATGCCTAAAAAAACCCAAAAGTTTCATACTGGCCAGACTATGGTCACAAATGACCAATCTGGACGCAAACTCCATTTTGATCTAGTTAATGGCAAAATAAGATCTTGATATGAATAAAAAGTTAAAGTACACTTCAAGTCCTTTCCAAAAAGTATTGGTTTGCCTCTAGATCATCTATAGTTTCCAAGTTATGCTATTTTAAAGTTAGCAGAACATTCTGCACTTCCAGCAGAACCTGCTTAAAAAGTAGCAGTTTTGATCTAAAAGTTTCAGACCGTTCTGTTCGAAATCTGGAAATATTCTTAGGTACAAAGTTGTAGCCAATGTAATTATATTTCCATAATGTATTTATTTGTATGCATATCTGTCCCGGTTCAAAAGATATGAATTTCTGAAGTTTGCTAAAAATTCAGCATTCAGAAGAAATGGGGTTTCAGTTCAGACTGACCACCCTGCATTCAAACTCGATTTGGGATAGGTAGATGACCGATTCAGGTCTGGAGCCAATTACAAAAATTGTAGCTGACTCACTAAACTTTTCCAAGGTTACGCGTGTGACCATATTGGATGTAAGGTCTGCGAGTTATGGTTCAAATTCAGAAATATAAATATTGCTGTCCAGTTTGGTTGATTCCGAACAGTTTCTGCGATTGTGCAAATTTCACCCACATAGAAACGGATTCTGGTATTGAGTTGAACAGAAAACTTGTATAGGACTTCCAAAGTTTCTAAATAGTATTTACTTGCCCTCAGAGCACTTCTGGTTGAGGAGATATGAAATTTTAAAGTTCGACCAAGTTCTCAGATTTTTAACTGAAATTTGGCATAGCTTCCTTTGTATGTTGCTGATTTTGTCCACAATTTTCAATAGAGAAATATTGATATTTGCAGAAACAATATATTGAAAACTTTTTACACACATCCTCAGGATTCCATAAATGTAAATTATAAAGTCTTTTGACGATCCTACTAGAATATACGATCCAAACAGCAACTGAATACATAACTGTCCAGATTCTGGACTGTTATGACACCTTAAACGATACATCGATTTAGACCTAGTTATTGCGAGTTTTAGCCTTAGAATTGAATAGGAAATTGATAGAAGACTCTTGAATCTTTCCAGGCATGTATAGATATGCATAGGTTGCTTTTCTAATTTAAGAGTTATAGCTGTTCAAAATTCAGAAATTTTCTGGCTGTTTCAGATAGCACTGTACACAGGTACTAACTTCAACTTTAGTTTCTAATTAGTTCTAAACCAAATTTAAAGTAACAATGAATAGAAAAGTTGTAAAATAGCTCTTCCCCTTTCCAAAAATGTATCACAATAGACTAGAAGAGCTTTCTACAGATAATTATGTCAAATGTTCAGATGCTAATTCATACAGTTTTAGAACAACAGTTGATTTAGTTTAAGAAAATTAACATGCCATTATAAGGTCTATTGTCTTGGAGGTCAATAGAAAACTTATAGAATACTTCAGGAGCTTCCCAGAAAGTATTCATTTGCATCCATAGCCCTTCAGGTTGAAGAGATATGGATTTTCAAATTAGGTCAAATTCTGTTAGAAAACAGAACTCACCGGCTTCGAAACCCATGAACTGGAAACAAACTCAAACTTTGAAACTGAGTTCCAAAACCAAAGCTTGATCACTAGATATTGCTTTACACCCTGATCCTTGTCTAAAAGCTGAATTGGAACTTTGTGAAAAGACATAATGAGCTACTCATCCATAGCATATCACTATGGATCTTCTTGCTTGACCAAAGTCTCACTCCGGCAAGTTGAGCTAAACACTCGCCAGAAACAAAGAACTTTGGTTCGCCTAATCTTGAAGAGATACATTTTCTATTGTCCATAAGATACCATCAACTGATACTTGGACTTAATATGAATATGAAGCCATTCCATCGTGGGGGATGGTCAAAGTATCAAGTGTGATACTGACGGTACTACGTGCCTTACAAAAAGAAAAGACTAACCGGTATATGCGGATACGTCTACAGGTGGTTCTAATATCGATCACTCGCAAACGTATTTTACATGGGTCGCTACCAGAGTTAGTGTACCTGCAGAAGACAAACAATCCCCTTTCACACCTTCACACCTCAAGGGCGGCATGGAGAAACACGACAGGTAGTCACAATAATATATATGAAAGTAAATGCATACGACCCTGTTGTGAGTCGCCCTCGAGCAAAGTCATGTATCGAGGTACATGGCTGTACTACGTTGTATAACAAAGATTCCCGCATGAACCGGCTTATACACGCTCGGGCATACGTGTTTCGTAGGCTCCTATAGAACATAAATAGTTCTAGAGACACATACTATTGGGTTATCCACCACCCCACGAGGGCTCCCACTAATTTTGTGTCACGCTGGACTATCGCGTGTCATATGTTCAGAAACATGGAAGGTTTCAGAGACTCATATTGACTTTTCGTGCAAAGCCACGGAAACATCACATACCACATCTCGTATGCAGAGCTTACCGAGATTCATCCGCTCTCGGTGGCGTACCTTACATCTTACCATGAAGATAGAGCATCGTTACATAATATTATAACAAGTAAGTTAGTTCACCACCTTTATAACTTATACTAGCTAATCCTCACTCAACTACTTTGGAGTTTTCAAAAATAGGCTCTTTTCGAGCGTGCTATTCCCAATGCAGCTCTGATACCATGTCTGTGGGGACTGGGGTCCCGACGTCCAAGGATATCATTTCGTGGTGCCGCGTGATGTGGCACCTAACAGCACACACGAAAAAAATTACCAAAATATGCTAAGTTTTCATTTCATAATAAGAAGAGTTTACAAAAGAGTCTACAACAGAGGTACACACACAGCGGAAAATACATACCCATAATCTCACTTAACTAAGCAGGAGAGAAGAAGTCCATGCCCTAGGACACTTCTCACTAGCAACAGAAAGAACATTCAGCAGCGGCATGGTTCACATGAGATTCATCTCGACACCTCGAGGTCCCATGTACAATATGAACAACAGAAATAAACCTAATACCTGGAAAAATCGTTAAAGCGCAAATGTGAGCATAATTCTCAGCAAGACCGACATGTCTCACTAGACATATGCAAGGTAAAGTCTAACCATAGGTAAGGAATAGCATAAATGGGCTCGCCTACAAGTGGATCTTTATAATCATGTTTTAAGCAGAAAATGACATTCTTCAGGCACGGCACATCATAGACTCCACAATCAAACAAGAAACTCTTTGTCGATGATATGACATGCCCAAAGCACATAATGCTATTACAGGATAAGTATTTGGAAACTGTAAACTTTTAATTGTGCTATCTCTAAGCCACAAAAGGTTGCAAACCAATTATAATTTAATACATCATATTCTTCTGGCTTCATCAGTATTTACTACATCACGACGGCGACAGACAAGTGGTACTCAAATAACCGCTAGGGACGGTGATTGCAATCAGGACACACCGGGCTACATGACATGCACACCACGCGTGGGAGACACATACGTGCTCTCCTCCCCGCGTCATACATTGCCACCTTTCACACAAGACTCCAACGTCGACAAACCTCTTCATCCAGAGCAAAAGGTCCCCTACACGGACACGTCGAAGTTGCCCGCTCGAAGATTTACACCTTTATGCCTTGGCATCTCCATTTAAGGACAACCGAAGGAGTCTCCACACTACAGTCTGGAGTTACATCAGTTTATTGGGTCCATATCCCATAATGCAATCGGTAAAGTTCAGGCTTGCCCAATGGTACCGCATACGGCACGGTCCTTAAGCGACACAGACATGGCTATGCGATCGAGACTCCATCTTGTCGACTCCTATTCCCCCCTACCCGGTCTCGTATTCATCTCATAAGCCATTATTTCATCTTTCATCCCCATATGAACTGTCATTCCTATCTCGCGAGTAGATTTCGAACTACTCGACTTCTACTAGCGTATCAACAATATTAGCATTGGCATTTCTACACGTCAAGCTGTAAACTTTTCGAACCCTCCCATAGCATTTGCGGATATGCAAGTGGAGTACCAAAAACCTTATACGTAATGCACAATAACAACTGAAGACGTAAGTGAATAAAACTGGAAAACTCTAAAAAGCTCTTAAATGCAAACCGGGGCTTGCCTTAGTTTGCGACTCGATTAAATGTCAAGGGTAAGTGGTCTTCCGGGACTCCGCCAAGTAACTTCACGACGGGCACCCTGGCCTTCTCCTCAGATCGAAGCCCCTCATTGGTCACCTATTATCATGTTCCTATCAACATGAAATGCATTTAAGTAATTAAGGTACCTTAATAATAGACTCTAAGAGGTGGTGTAAACTTTAAGAACAAGTAGTTTAACTAGGAAGGACGGGTATGCCTCGGTTGTGTGGGTACTCAGCGGATGAGTCAAGGTGGACATAGTAGTGTTGGTATGAACGGAATGGTACAGTGTAAGGCTACATTGCAACTTAGTAAACAACACTTGAAGTTATGCCACTTAAGAGGTATAAGATTGAAGGATGAAGAAGTACCGGATTGAGTGATGTAAGGAGGACTAAGCGATCAAGGTGGAGCATTGGAAGCTTAAGGCATGAGTGAACTATGCAACAAGAGGTCGTGACTCAGAAGTCGACCAAGGAAGTTGTTTCAACTCATAAAGGAATAAACCTAGTTAAGTGATAAGTGTTGTCGCAGGGTTCTGATAAGGATGAATCATAGTGAAACCCTAGCGACACTTGGGAGAAGAAATGAAATCAGCATTGCTTGGACTCAGAGTCATCACAAGCACTGCTAACCTAACATTAGTACCAAGACAACGTTCAACTGACCTTTAGGTAAATCATTCACTACGACTATCTTCGCAAGCATCGTCCAAGTTCTTACATGACACTATTGCAGTGTCCTTTGCAAGATTGTCCAGATGAGATCGGTGAACTCCTGGAACATGAACATAAGGCATTACTATGTCGCGATGACGTGCTTTGCCATCTCGGGAAGATCATCTCATCGACGTTCACATCGACCCGGACTCGTCCATGGTGGTGAGCGAAATCCCGAACACCACCTTATGAGTCACAAGGTTAGTGATGTCGACTCGATCGTCGTCAAGCGAGTCGATGAACCTGTAATCGACGAAACGACACACATAGTTAAGCAATTCTGTGGACGGTTAGAAAACATCATCGACGCAATCAAGAAACTCTTATCCAAGGCTCCCCTTGGTTTAGTTTTCCTTGTCGGTCGCAACGTTCTCGCATTACTCCACCACAGGTCATTGGTGATCACCAACATCCGTGGTTTGACCTAGAAGGCATTTTATCGAGCCTTGGCTACACCTAGGACTCGATCACCCTCACATCGACTAAAACCTAATTTGGCTTGACAACCATTGTCCGACAAGTCGTGCTTGTGTTCCAGCACCACACACATCACAGGCATCCTTCATCTCGATGCCAGGACACAATGATGGCTTGGAATGTCACGACGGCTTCATGTGGTGAATTATGTCAACGCGGCTCATAGTGGAGCAACACGAGCACACACGAACAAGCCAACGCAATACAAAAGACAAAGAAGGTCAACTTGGGGATTTCTATAGGAATGATATCAATGCAAAACATGGACGCATAGCTTGACAACACATGAGTACCCTTAGAGGTCACCACAAATGGAATTCGGCGGTGTCAAGCAAGCCATTTCAGGGCAAGGCTCACCAGTGCAGCGTTGCAGCATGACACGGACACGGCGAGAACATTCAACAGAGGGCGAAGGACAACGACAGTGACTGACCTTGTAAGCATTTTAGCGAACATCTTGGTTGTGTTCTTGATCCGGTTACTTCATCAATATTCCAAGAGCACCTTGGATCATATCCTTGTCGATTGCCCCACCACAACATACCTGCATCCACAGACCAACATTGAACGTCAATACATCTGGGTTTGCCTTGTAACCATTTCATCGAACATCAGGGTTGCAACCTTGTCATGAGATAGTTTTGCACCAATTGGGACTATCCCTGGCCCAGTTGTCATCGGCGTAGTGTCATTGATGTGCTCCTACATTATACACCAGCACTGAACATCAACACACTTGATTTAGTGTTGTAAACATTTCAGCGAACACCTTGGACAAATCAGAGCTAACCTTGGACAAATTGTCGTTGTTGTTGCATCATCAATGTGTTCCCGAATCATGTGCATCTCATTCATAACTTGATTTGCTTCCAGGACATGACCATGGCTTAGAACGCCGCGACGACGTTCAAGAAGGTGATGACATCAATGCGGTTCCATTGCGGAATGACTTCAAACGCTTGTGACGCCTTGCCTGTGGCACTTAGAGATGGAGGAAGTGGCATAGGGACGAGTTGCAGTAGACGCGGTGCAGCAGAGACGCATACGGAAAGACATGAAAGGTCGATGGATGGCGGTCACCACATTGTGGAAGGCACATCGGTAAGGAACGCGAAGTTGCAGCGGCCAAGGGTGAGAAGCAATGCCAGTATGTGGTCGTGGTTGAAGCCTGAGCGGGAGCGGACGTGCACGACCATGGCGCACGGGCGGCACGAGGCCGGCATGGGCGCAGCAACGGAGTGCGCGAGTGGGCTAGGGTGTGGGCACTGCTGGGGCACCGACGCACATCTACTTGATGAAGCGCGAGCAAGGCACGTGTAGGCAAACTGCACGGCCATGGTGTACCGGCGACGGGCGGCTTGGAGCAGACAGGGGCCGGGAGAAGGCATAGCATCGAAGTGAGTGGCGTGTGGTTGTCCGGTGCGGGCCAGTGGGGCGCGACACGATGCGGCCTAGGCGAGCGGTGCGTGGGGCAGCGCCGGTGTGGAGGCGGAGCGGCACGACGGGGAGGGGGCGAGCCGCCGCCAGCGTGGGGCGGCGCTGCAGACGGCCAGGGCACAATAGGAGTGGGGCGCAGGAGCGCTCGGCTCTGTGGTCAGGAGTGTGCTCGATGGAGCAGACCGGGAGAAAGAAGGAGCAAAAATGGATTTTGTAGTACTGAGGATAACTTTGACCTGTGGGTCCCACCGTTTCCTCCCTCCTTATCCCCTCTATTAACTCATTTCTCTATTTAAATAATCTTCAAAAATTGCCCAAACTTGGTGGCCAAAGCAAATTAATGGTGCAAAACCTAAATGTGAACTCAATTCCAATTTTGTTAAAGTTTCAAACAAATTCAAATTTGAATTTGAATTTAGATGTATTTTAATGGTCTCATCGAAATAAATAGCAAATGACATTCAAATGTTATGAAAATTTGCATGAGAACTATTTTAGGTATGAGAAAACAATGGTGGGTCCAATTTCAAGTTTTGACCATTTTTCATATGACTTTGGATTTGAATTTGAATGTCCTATTTTAGGGTTGGAATAATTCCTTTTTCTTTCTCTCTATTTTGTTTTCTCTTCTCCTTTAATTTTCATTGAAAAATGTGAATACTGGGAAATTAAGGACATTACATCTTAAGTTCTAATATACATTCGCAACCATGTTCTATATGTAAAATTTTAACAAGTTCCTATTTTTAGTGAACACTGGTTAACTCATATGGTTCATGTGAGTTTGAATTTCCAAGTCCACTTTCAATTTTTTTAAGTTCGCCTTTTTTTGTGTTTTTGTTCTTCCGAAAACCGGCATTTTACATTGTGGGGTGGGATGGGGTGGGGGGGGGGGGGGGTAATGGACGGTTTCAGGGGGAATTATTGTGGGGCAGTGACGCTGGTCGACGTTGGTGAACAGGGTCAAGGTTGTGATGTAAGGAGGCATTCCACGGCGGTGGCACTGTTCACGGCTCCTAAGGTATACTAACAAATCATCCCTGGCAATAGTGACAGAAATGCTTGTTAATGGTTCTATTGGATCACAAAGTGAATTCCGCAAGCGCACGGAGGTATCGTTGTAGCATTTCCCCTTAAGGTATTCCCAAGAGTGTCATTTATTTGATCCCAAAGGAAGGAAGAGAAGAGATATAACAATCATCAAGTGGAAAGGGTTGAAAGGTCTAGGTAAGAATCTAGTAAGGATGGATAAAATAATAGTAGAGGTAGTATGACACACACAAAAGATTTCATGTCTAAGGGGGATAAAAGAATCCTAGAGGTTAGTTAAGGTTGAGAGTTATGGAGGTACTCCTAATATGCTCTATTGTACATATACATAGCCTAAACTTATTATCCATAAGCAAGGTCAATAGTGAATACTTATGCTATGTGGTTCAACACATCGGGCACGGGCGTACCCCTAGCAATACTAGGGCAACTCCCGCCAAGAGCCTGCGGCATAGCCGAACGTGGAGGATTACAGAGGACAGATAGGGCTGTCACCACCTACTGCCTACCTCTTCAGTCCGTGGGTCTACGAGACGTCCAATGCTACTTAGCTATCTTAGCACCATGCTAGCATATTAAGTAATTACCTTAAGAGCCTAGGCACAATCCATCCTAAGGCAATGAATTGAATCATCATTGAACCAATGTTGATACACAACATAATTATCCATCCTAACCTAGTTAGGATGGATTTTAACTAGACTATAGTGGGGGTCTATAGGTTCTATGATAATGAGGTATGTTCATGATGAAACAGTCATAGAAGCTATACCTTCCACATACATGGAGTCCACAATCAAACAAGAAACGCTTTGCCCAAGTATATGTATAAGTAGAGACTAAAGATATTATCTTTATTATGCATAAAGTCACAAATACAAGAAAGAATACATGAGCCATACCTTTCCCATTGTAGGATTGGGAAGAGAGAGACTCCTTACTCCTTTCCCAATTTAAACTTGGGACTAGAGACTCTCCTCTTTACAACCTAACTCCTCTAAGCCTATGGATGATAGTGTATACAATAGAGATGAAGCTCAAGTGGTGTGTGTTGAAGTGAGGGGTAGGGGGTCCTATTTATACTAGTGTTGAGGTTGGTCCTCGCCACCAAAAGCGCGTGAATCAGTCACCATTGACTCCAGGAAGCCGGGAGGAGCCAACACGTGGAGGCTGACCGAGTTTGGTGCAGAGACCACGTCGGCCGACCCCCTGGTTCGGCCGACCTGGTCATTGCACCAATTCTCGTGTGCTTTCTCCAGGTGGCTGCCAGGTGGGTCCCATTGATGTATATGGGTGATACACCGTTGGATCTCCTCGGATACTTCTTTTTGTGGGCCATTTGATCCATGGGATGCCACATGTTGTCACCAGATTGGTTGGGATGATATTTTATAGGATTGGTCCCTTACATTTCCTCATTTCCTGCATAAAATGTTGCATACACATATTTCTCCAAGTCCAAGTGGAATTGGGTTAGATAGAAAGGTGATGTGTACAAGAAATGACAAATCCTTCACATAATCGAGTTAAATTGACGGATGAAATTGGTATATAGTAGCCATCAACAAAATCCCCCAAGCTTATCCTTTGCTCGTCCCGAGCAAAGTCAAGACTTTAGGTTGATGATCAGGAGTTGCTACAATATTTTATTTTCAAAAGTATCTAATGCACAATAAGATAATCTACCTAGTTTTGCAGAAATTGGCTATGATATCCTACCTTTCTTAAGTTAGCATGGGGCTTATGCTTTCTCATATTCATGAGTAGTTGAAAGGTAGAATAGCAAATGGAGCAAACATAGCCTAGAAATCAAGTTCCACTTAAATCCTGGAGAATTCAATTTAGATATTAAGTACCTCAATTTGATTCTGTCAATCACTCCTTTGTGGATAGTGGAAATATTTCCTTACCTAAGCATTGTGCCTCTACTATTCCTACTCAATGAATATGGCTTGTATGTGGAGCTTGGTAAGGAAAGTAAGTAGGCTTGCATCACATATATTGCTAAGTCAAAAGAGTAAGCCTTAGGAGAATTCAAGCCTAGTGCATGTGTGATGGAGTGGAAGTGGATGTGGATACTTGAGATAACTCCTTTTTTGGTATAATCTCTATTTGTTTTGCAGGGATGAAACATGGCTACTTTTCTTTTTTTTCTTCTCATGCTTATGATGTAAGCATGCCCCTTTTTTTCATTTTTTGTAGCCATGTCTTCTACTCCCTTTCCTTGCAATGAATTTCGAAGAGAGTGCTAAACATGAATAACATGTAGTTTCTCTTTTTATTGTGGTATGGTGGATATGATGGACGTTTTGCTTACTTCTAGTGTAGAAGTATAGCTGTCGGTGGTTTGGAACCAGCAGATCTCCCTACACTGCTAAAGTGATAGGGGAGTTTGATGTTCGGTGTGGGCGCGCGGAGATTCAAGAAGGTGAGTAGGAATTGACACAGGAGACACAAGAGTTTACGTGGTTCGGGCCGCCTGAGCGTAATACCCTACTCCACGGATGTGTTGGTGTTGTATTAGCTGTATGAGCTTGTGTTGAGCGTCAATGGCGTGTATGTCCCTGTGTGTGTCGTCAGCCTGTCCTTTTATAGTACAAGGACAGGCCGTTACAAATTAGCCTGGCCTGACATGTGGCCCCGGCGGTTACTAGTATTGATATATGTTTAATTGCACTTAATGACCCTGTAAAGGGCTTTGACAGCACTGTTACTGGTCTTAAGATCATTCGTTTAAGTGTCATTAATATGGTATTAATGACACTTAATAGGGTCTTGAAGTCCTTGATTCCCCTTTGAAGATCCGGAGCCGTTGCGGGGTCTTCCGGAGGTTAGGGGTTGAAGATCCGACGATTGGACACGTGGCAGCTCCGGAGCATACTGTGGGAAACAGGGAGCTCCGGAGCTACCTGACATGTGTCAGGTCCGGAGCTTCTCTCGGTCTGGGGTTAAGTCCGGAGTTGCCATTTTGGTACGTGGTCCGGAGCTTCCCCCTTGTGGGCGGTAGCTCCGGTTTGATAATACACGTGGCGACCCTGGGATTAACCATGTTGGAGAAGCGGGTCCAGTTATATCTGACATGTGGGCCTCCGAAGGTCTTCAAATCAAGTAGATGACTTTTCTTGGAGATCTTTGTAGCCTCTAGGGGTGTACAGTTTTTAGGGTACCGATAGTGGCCCCCTGGACCTACCTCCGGGGAAGACCACTGGGGTGAAGTCATTCCGCCGGAGGTGGGTCCATCCTGGCAACTTTTGAACTGAGTCTTCAGGGGTCTTTGAAGGTGCCGTTGGCGAGGACTTGGAGTTAAATCCTCACCACGTGGCGTATCCCGCGTGAGGCAGATGAGATCTTTGGCGTGCGGATCTCACGCAATTGAAGGTCGCCGGTTCCCAATACGAAAACCGTATCGGTTCTGTGCGCCTTGTCAGGCCGCCGCCTTTGGGCTTCCCGCCTCTTGATGACAACCGTTCGCCTGGGTAAGAACCTCGACTTGATCGTTGGGGTGGTCCCGGGCCCCCTTGTCAGCGGCTGGGTGGAATTTTTGGGTGGTATCTTCGACTTCCTTGCGGTTTCCATCCAAGCGTTGCGAGGGCTTACTTAAGAAGGAAAGCGCGCACTGTCGGGAGTTCTTCACGCCTCCCATCTGATCTTGCGCTCAAACTCCCGACTTGTGGTTCGCTTTTCTTCTCTTGCCTAGCTGTGCAGCGATGGAGTTGGGTCTCCGCGAGAGTCGCTTGAAGACCGACTGCGATTTGAAGAAGGTCGGATGGTCCTCGGACTTCTTCAACTGCTCGGTCCGTGCCGGTGGAGAGCTCCCCTTCGAGAAGGAGCACTCCGGCGAAATGGTGTACTTCTCCTCATACGCCATGGTGGGGTTGATCCCACCTTTTTCTTCCTTTTTCTTGATGCTGCTAGACTTTTATGGTCTGCGGTTGTATCATCTCGGCCCCCACTCCATTCTCCTCGTGTCCATTTTCGTCCACTTCTGTGAGATGTGGGTGGGCATCCCCCCCTGCATCGAGCTCTTCCGGACCTTCTTCACCGTCCACACCACTGGTAGAAGCAATGAGTACCTTGGCTTCTACTACTTCGTGAAGCGCAATAAGTGCCCATTCAAGTACCTCCGGTCGTTCCCCTCTGGGAAGTGGGATGACTAGAAGAAGGATTGGATAGTCATCCGGGTGGAGGAGCACGATAGGTTGGAGCTGCCCGAAGGCCTCCCCAACATTGACACAACGATCTAGAGTGAAGCTCCGGTGCTGGCGGATGCCTTTGACCCTGTTCTGACCAGGATTCGCCGGTGCGTGGAGGGGGGATTAACCCCTCAGGCGGTGTTTTGTAACTTCCTGGTCAACAGGTGGGCACCACTGAAGAAGAGGGAGAAACTCGCTTGGGCCCTCAACAGCGTGATGGACGACGACCGGGTCGAGACCGGGTTGAAGTCCAACATGGTGGGTAAAACCTTGGAGTTCCACCTCAAGAAGTTCCAGCACGACATCGACATCGAAGGCGATGACTTGACTCCACCATCAGCTTTTCTTCCTCTGAATGTGGAAGTGGAGTTCAGCAGGGAGCTCCGGCGGAAGATGTCCATGCTTGACGACCTTGGTGTCGTCGAGAGAAGACCAACCTCCGGGGTAGCGATCCCCGAAGTACCCAAGGATGGCTCCGGCTCTGCTCCTAAGCCAAGGGGAGAAGTCGTCAGCAAGGGCAAGGAGCTAGCGGATGAACCAGTGAGCCGGAAGAGGAAGTTGCAGTATGCCGACGGAAGGTCTGTCGGGCCCGCTACTTCTGCGTCGGCTCCATCTCCCCAGAGGGGAAGGTCCCCTGCAGCTGCGGCGACTGTTCCTATAGTGGGTCCTCCCAGAACGCGACTGTTCTCGCGGTGGGGTCCTCTCGTAGCGCAACCGTTCCCGCAGTGGGGTCCTCCCGGGGTGTTAGCTCCGGGCGTGCGACTCCAGCGCATGGGCTGGTGGAGGCCTCCAGGTCCGAGGGTTCTTCCCGATCAAGGGGGGCCTCGACCCGGGAAACACCCGTGGCTGCGACGAGTTCCGGGGGGCCTTCCGGAGCTTCCAAACCGGCTATGGCTAGCCCAGAACGCCCAGGAAAAAGGTTCCGTGCAAGCTGGTGCGGAAGCCTCCCAAGGTAATTTTTGATTTCTACCTTGGATAGTTGTTTTAATTGTAGCAACTATTTTTTAATTTTCTTCGTTCATCATCTGCAGCGTCCCCAAGAAGGGGAGTGAGGCTCCACCCTCGGCCACAGTGGCTGAAGCCGTCAGAGTGGGAGCTTCTGCTCCTGTCCCTGTGCCGCCCCAAGTGGTGGTCGAAGCTGCGACAGCTCCGGCTGTCGTGGTCATGGACCTCGACTCATCCCCAGAAGTTCCCGTGGTAGCGCCGGACCATGGGAGTGAAGATGCGCCAGCGGCACCTGTCCCGGAGGTTGAAGCTCCGGGTTCTGGTGCTGCGATGATGGAAGCTCCGGCTGTTGAGCCGGAGGAAGCAGTAATCCCGGCCTCTGAGCCTTGTCGAAGCCCCGGCGGTTGAGCCGGAGGTGATTGAAGCTCCGGCGTGCGCGCCGGAAACTGAAGTAGTTCCGGCAGTTGGGCCGGCTACCTCTGAAGCACCGGCCGCTGAGCCAGTCATTGTTGGAGCTCCGGCCACAGGACCAGTCGATGTTGAAGATCTTCCGGCTCCTGAGCCGGTTGTTGAAGAGGTGATGGAGCTTGAGCCCTCATCGGAAGAGGTGCCCAGACCGGAGCCAGTAGCAGCTCCTACTCCGGAAGCGGCAACGTTGGAGGTACCTGCGGACGAGCCGGAGTGCCCAGGCGAAGTCGCTGGCCCCCTGCCTGAGGGGGTGAACGAAGACCTAGCGGCAGGGCCTTCCTCGATTGCGACTGAGGTCATGCCGGAGGACGGCCCTAGCGCCATGGAGACTCAGGGGACCACTCTTGTGGAGTGGGACCCAATTTTTGTATCTGAAGACCCGCTGGAACCAGCGGAGGAGACTCCAGCAGGTCCGGAACCCATCCCGTTGTCGCTGTCTATTGACAACGCATGTTCCAGCCTGCGTCAAGTCCAACTGGCCTTCTTCCACGACAGCAAGGCTCTTGAAGAGGAGCGCCAAACCCTTAAGCGGTGGCGTAATCGGATCTACTTCGAGACCAAGCTGGCACAGTAGAGGCTAGCGGATGACAAAGAATGGATCAAGCGGGAGAAGATCCGCCTGGAGTATTGGGGCAAGTTGCTGGATGATAGGGAGAGTATGACTCGTGCCCTCGACGTTCAATCCCCGGAGATCTATGATCAGGCCAAAGCAGCCAATAATGAGGCGGATGCACGCCACGAATAGCTTGAGGCCATTAACACTGCACTCATCAAGCACCGAGAGGCACTTGAAGAGAGGGAGAAATGGCTCGAGGATGAAGAGCAGAAACTCCTAGAGCTACAGGATGACGTCCTGAGGAGGGAGGAGGAGCTCACCGAGAAGGTGGCTCTGGCTGACAAGGGCCTCGAGGAGCGCGCCAAGAAATTGGAAGAGCGCTGCCATGAGGAAGAGGAAAAGCCCTGGGTGCGAGGGCAGGAACTCTACAAACAAGAGTGTGCCCTTACTGCCAGGGAAAAGAAAGTGAGGGGTAGAGAGAAGGACTTGGTCGACCGCCGGAACAATATCCACCTCCGAGAGAAGGAGCTCGGAAAACTCGAAAAGCGGGTTGCTGAGACGATTCAGCAGAACGCTAAAGAAGTTGAGCGCCTTGCCCGCGAGAATTCTGAACTGGTGGCGGCCAGAAGATCCCTGGAAGAGATGAAGGGCTTGCGGGCTGAGGATTCCCTACAGATTTGGGAGTTCTTGAGCAAGGCCAACGATGCACTGACACCGATGGGTTTCAGCCCCGTGCGCCTGGATGATCCGGAGCCGGAGCCGGACCTAGCGCTGCAGGCGTTGAGCTCAGCAGGTAGCAAGCTCTCCAAGGTGGGCGATGTCATCGCGGACCAGCTGTAGGTTGAGGGGCAATCCCTGGCGAAGAACGTCGCAGAATATGTGCTGACGTGCTACACCAGCCGGAACTCCCAATTTCCTCTGGACCCGGTGCTTGAAGGTCCCATTGAAGGAGAAGGGGAAGCTACCCGTGCCAACGTATCGGAGGTTGCCCAGAAGGTCGCCCAATTCTTCCATAGGGTCTAGGACCATCTCTCTAGTTCTCACTTGTATTTTCTCTTCTTCTTCCTCAATTTTGTAATCCCTTGTCTCCAGATGTAATCCCTTGTCTCCAGATAAATGAAATCCCCAAATTTTTTGTGAATTTCAATTTTTGTCTTCAACACTAACACTTTTATCTTCACTTGGCCCCCTGGTAGATGTACACAATTTGATTGTGAACATGTACCAAGAGGATATTGTGTTTTGTTGAAGACTCATTTGCTCCGAACTTCTAGAATTTAGGTCCGAAGTTTTCGATAGTGAAGGCCCCCTAGGGTTGTCGGAGCTTAGGAGCTCTGGCATTGTCCATCGCTGGAGCTTGATAGCTCCGGCAATAGTCTCTATCAACGCGTAGAGCATCGATAGTTAGTTCTCCGGGGTGTCGGAGCTTAGTAGCTCCGGCAGCGACCTTTGCCAACACTTAGTTTGTTGGCAGCAGACTCCATTTATGGGGTCTTCTCACCATCTTTTATTCAGCGTCGACGGCTGGCCCCCCTAGGGGAGTCGGAGCTTAGTTAGCTCCGGCTTTTCTTCATCAACGTAGATTTTATTTTTCCTGCACACTTAAGCCAAGAAAAATAGTAAAATTCATTTCTTGTCTATAATTTCGTCGCGGCTTACGATTCTCAAGAAGATTTTTAGTCGAACGCGATTTTAAATACAACCGAATGCGTTGTCTTTTCTTCCAGATCCAACTGTACACGGACCCGCCTTACTTCGGCCTGCCGGGGTGTAGGTAGAGTGGCGTACTTAGGGTGCTTGACCAGGCTAAGTCGATAGCACACTCCAGCCCTAGATTGGCTTGGCGGCTTTCAGGCGAGTTGGCCATGAACAATATTTGAATCCAAAAGAATTCACAATACAACTCGAATCGTATATAAACCGGTCGAACTAAAATTTCTTAAGAATTGCACGTCTTTGTTATAGACAAGAAAGAGAAAAAAAATAAAAATGTTGATCCTGTACAAAATAAATGCATGTGGAGTCTATTTCACATGAAAATGTCTTTCATTATAGGTCAGGGGTACAGGGGAAACAAGTACACTCTTAGGGTACGGAACCAGGCTAAGCGTGTTTCATTTCTCGTTTGACCCAGGGTAGTTAGCCACACTTTGAGTCCTGAGACTATGACAAGTGTTGCATGAGCTTTGCAGACCTTTCGGGAAAGGTCCGGCTGCTCTCCCGGAGGAACTACCCGACTCTGTACAATGACTCTATAACATACACCTCAAGTTACTCAAGACTCACCTCCGTGGTATTAAGTGTAGAACTTACGGAGGTGCTCAATGTTCCAAGGATTTGGGAGAGGTGTCCCATCCTCGGTAGCCAAGCGAACGCTTCCGGAACGGGATACTTTAATCACTCGGACGGGCCCCTCCCAGTCGGGGGAGAGTTTGTTTAACCCTTCTCTGGATTGTATTCTCCGTAGCACCAGATCGCCTTCCTCGAGCTGTCGGTTGTGTACATGCCGCTGGTGATAACGCCGTAGGGCTTGGCGATATCGGGCATTCTAAACAACTGCTTGGCACCTTCCCTCCTCAAGGAGGTCTAGGTCTTCATGCCGGAGCTGGTCCTGCGCGGCTTCATCGAAGGTCCGGACCCGGAGTGAACCCAAGGTGATTTCCGAAGGAAGGATTGCTTCAGCTCCGTACACCAGAAAGAAGGGTGTCTCTCCAGTTGACCGGTTTTGAGATGTCCTGTTGGCCCATAAAGTGGGCGGAAGTTCTTCAATCCAGTTGGCTCCATGTTTTTTCAGGCACTCATAGGTGCGCGTTTTAAGTCCTTTAAGGATTTTAGCATTTGCTCTCTCGGCTTGGCCATTGCTGGCTGGGTGTGCTACGGAGGCGTAGCAAACTTGTATGCCGAGGTCTTCGCAATATCCTTGGAATGCAGAGCTTGTGAATTGGGTCCCATTATCAGTGATGATTTTGTTTGGGACTCCAAATCTGCATACAATGGACTGTAAAAAGTTGATAGCAGATTGCTTGGATATTGTCACGACTGGAGTTGCTTCCGGCCACTTGGTGAACTTGTCAATGGCGACGTACAGGAACTTGTAACCTCCGACGGCTCTTGGGAAAGGTCCCAAGATGTCCATCCCCCACACAGCGAAGGACCATGTAGGAGGTATCATTTGTAAGGGCTGAGCTGGTGTGTGAATTTGCTTTGCATGAAATTGGCATGCTTCGCATTTCTTCACCAGCTCAGTTGCATCCTGGAGTGCTGTAGGCCAGTAGAAGCCATGCCGAAAGGCTTTACCAACGAGTGTGCGGGAAGACGCGTGGTTCCCACACTCGCCTCCATGGATTCCTGCAAGGAGTTTGCAGCCTTCTTCCCTTGTGATACACCGCATTAGGATGTCGTTGGCACCGCGCCGGTAGAGATCCCCTTCTACTAGTGTGTATCTTTTAGCCAATCTGACTACCCGGTCAGCGGATACATCATCGTCAGGAAGGATGTTGTCTTTCAAGTAGCTCCAGATCTCCGAGATCCATGCATCGGAACTAGCTTGAGCTTTTGAGTCTTGCGTGCTGGGTTGCTCGGAGCTCCCGGTAGCACCTACGACCCTTGATGGCTGCCATGGTAACAGGGCCATCGGGACTGTCAGCTTCGGGATGCTGATCTCGCCCCCTTCGCTCAGTTCGGCGGGCTGAGCTGTTGGTTTTGACAACCTCCGAACAAAAATTCCGTCAGGAGCCGGAGCTCCGGTTGACGCTTTCGTCGAGAGTTCGTCAGCTTCAGCGTTATGGGCACGCTGAACATGGTGGAGATCTAGGACTTCAAAGTCCTTCTTAAGCCTCTGGACTTCAAGGAGGTAAGCAGCTAGCTAGAGATTATTGCAGGAGCATTCACCCTTCACCTGCTTAATGATGAGCTGTGAATCTCCCTTGACCAGCAACTGCTTGACACCATAAGATAGTGCCACCTTTAGTCCGTAGATGAGTGCTTCATACTCTACCATGTTGTTGGTTGCCTTAAAGTCATGGTGTACCATGTATTTCACCTTCTCCCCAGTCGATGCAAGGAGAAGGATTCCAGCTCCGGCCCCCTGCTTCTGCATGGAGCCGTCGAAGTAGAGAGTCCGGTGAGGCTCGGTGAAAGTTGGAGCTTGATGCTCCGTCTTCTGCTCACTGGGGCCCCCAGGGTTTGATGGAGAGGGAGTCCATTCTGCCACAAAATCTGCCAATGCTTGACTCTTGACTGCTTGTCTTGAAATAAATTCAAGATCAAATTCAGCCAATTCCGCTGCCCACTTTGCAATATTCCCAGTTGAATTGGGATTATGCAAGATTGCTCGAAGTGAGTAAGAGGTCACCACTGAGACTTTGTGAGCTTGGAAGTAATGGCGAAGCTTTCTAGAGGCAATAAGAACTGCATAGAGCAGCTTATGCACCTCTAGGTATCGAGTCTTGGCATCATGTAATACTTCACTAATAAAGTACACCGGGCGTTGAATGGTCCGGACCTTCCCGGAGGGGTCCGGAGCTTCCTCTTCACTGACCCGGATCCTCTCAAAGGAATCCGGATTTTCTTCGGGGACCTCCGGGTTCTGGCTGGAGGAACCCGGGGCTTCTTCAGAAGTGACCTGGATCCTCCCGGAGGGGTCTGGGTCTTCTGAAGTAACTTCTTGTGGATTCGAATCTGGGAGCTGGGACCCAGACTCGCTTTCAGGAACTTCCAGACCCTCCCGAAGGGGTCTGGATTCCTGAGTATGGGGTAGTTCTGGTCTCTCCGCAACCAGAACCGTACTGACGACTTCGTCAGTAGCTGAGATATAAAGCAACAAAGGCTCACCAGGGTTCGGAGCTACCAGAATTGGTAGGGTGGTGAGGAACTGTTTCAGCTCCTGGAATGCCTTTTCTGCTTCTTCGGACCATTGGAATGGTCCGGACTTCCTCAATAACTTGAAGAAGGGGAGTGCCCGTTCCGCCAGTCCCGAGATGAACCGGTTGAGGGCTGCTAGACATCCAGTTAACTTTTGGACGTCCTTGATGCGGGTTGGTGGCCGCATGTCTTCAATGGCCTTAATCTCCGCCAGATTAGCTTCTATGCCCCGGTGACTTACCAGGAAACCAAGAAGTTTTCCGGAACTAACCCAGAAGACACACATGTCTGGGTTTAGCTTTGTGCGGGTGGTCCGCAGCTTGTCGAAGACAGCCTGCAAGGTGTCAAGGAGTGACTCCTTGTTCCTGACCTTGACCACAATGTCATCGACGTACACTTCCACTATGTCTCTAATGAGTTCTTCAAAAGTTTTGTACATAGCTCGTACAAAAGTTGAAGCTGCATTCTTGAGACCAAATGGCATGGCTGTGTAACAATACAATCCATCTACTGTGATGAATGAAGTATGCTCTTCATCTTCCCTAGACATCCTGATTTGATGATATCCGGAATATGCATCTAGGAAACACAGTAATTCACACCTGGAGGTGGAATCCACTATCTGATCTATTCTAGGTAATGGGAATGGATCTTTTGGACATGCCTTATTTAGTGTGGTGTAGTCGATGCACATCCGAAGCTTCCCGCCAGCCTTGGGCACAACGACTGGGTTTGCCAGCCATTTTGGATGAAAGATTTCTCGGATGAATCCGGCTTCGAGTAACTTCTTCACTTCTTGCCGGATGAAGTTCTGTCGCTCTACGGATTGCTTCCGAGGCTTCTGATGCACAGGCCGGGCATCGTGGTAGATCTTCAGATTGTGCTCAATCACTTCCCTGGGGATTCCAGGCATTTGTGACGGTTGCTAGGCAAACACGTCGACGTTAGCCCGGAGGAAAGTGATGAGCGCGAGTTCCTTTTTGTCATTCAATCCCCCTGATATATGGGTGGTTTGAGCGGCATTGGAACCAATTTGGACGACTTTGACGGGAATGTCGGTGTCGCCGCTTGGCTGCACTCGAGGTGCAGAAGTCGAGCCTCGTTGACGAATGCTCGGGGGTCTTGGAGCTTGCTCCTGCCTGGAGTCCTCCTCTTGCGCCGTGGTGAGTGCATGAAGTTCTTCCAGTGCAGTTACTCCGGCAGTACGATCTCCGCGGATCCGGAGAACGCCTACTGGTGTTGGCATTTTCAACACCAGATAACCATAATGAGCAGCTTCCATGTATTTGTACAGGGCAGGCCTACCCAAAATGGCATTGAAAGGTAAGTTGATCTGAGCGACGTCGAAGACCAACTTCTCGGTGCGGTACTTCTCCCGTGTTCCGAAGGTAACGGGGAGAGTAATAGCTCCGAGTGGGGTAATGGCCCTAGGACCTACTCCGGAGAAAGGTCGAGAGGGGTGGAGATCCGAGGGTCGGAGCTGAAGCTTAGTGAAAGCTTTGAAGCTGATGAGGTTAAGCCCCGAACCTCCGTCTACCATGACATGGTGGAGCTAGATGTTATTGATGGTAGGAGATACCATCAAAGGTAACTGACCTGCTCCAACCATGCTCCGGGGACAATCCGAAGCATCAAAAGTGATGGCTGTGTCCATCCACTTCCGATGAGGTTCTGGCCTAACTGTAGGAGCTACAGCGGCCATATCCCGATGCGTAGTTTTGATGACACGACGGGAGGTGATATCCCATGATCCACCAAAAATGGTGTTCATGGTCTTCCGACGCTCGTTGTCAGAGACGTCAGAATCATCGTTGACGGAGGTGTAGACGGCCTTCAGGACCTTTTTGGGATCCTGAAACCCTAACTCCTCTTCAGCCGGAGCTTCGTCGACTTTTTGCTTTCCTTCCCTCTGTCGGAAAGGAGATTCTTCCCGGCGCTTGTTGTAGCGCTCAGCAAGGTTTTGGACCTCCCGGCAGTCTTCCAAACTGTGGCTACCCGTTTTATGAATAGGACACCACACTTTGGGTTTGCCACCGTCTTCGGAAGACGGTCGAGGTCGCTTCTCGGGGCGTGGCCCCCGACCACCTGGAGTTGCAGCAGCTGCAACGTTGGATGTGCCGGCCGACGGCTTCTTCTTGCCGTTGGTATTCTTTTTCTTCTTGCCACCCCCGGAGGTAGCGGCTTCTTCGTTGGAGGATTTCTTGTGACCCTCCAAGGTTGGTTTGGAGTGCATCTCACGGCCCTCCGCAGCTCTGGCACATTTATCAGCCAAGCTGAAGAGTTCCGTGACACTGGTGATCTACTTGATCGCCAGTTTCTCCAACATCATCTTGTCTCGTACACCCTGTCTGAATGCCACAATGACAGAGGCGCTAGAGATAGAAGGGATAGTGTTTCATACCTGAGAGAACCTCTGGATGAACGATCACAAGGATTCTCCCCCTTTTTGCATGACCGCAAAAAGGTCCAGTTCAGTGCCTGGTCAGGTGTATGAACTCCCGAAGTTGGCGGTGAACTGCTGGCACAGCTCCTCCCAACTGTTGATAGAGTTGGGTGGAAGGCTCATAAACCAGGACCTGGAGGTCCCAGTTAAGTCCACTGGAAAATAATTGGCCATCACGGCCTCGTTTCCTCCAGCTGCCAAGATTGTAGTGGAGTAGATCTGAAGAAATTCGACGGGATTGACAGTCCTGTCGAATTTTTCCGGCAGGTGAGGCCGGAACTTCTGTGGCCACCTAACCATGCGCAGGTGCATGGCCATGGCTGAACAACCTCCTCCCACTCCTTCTGGAGCAGAAAGGTCTTGAGCTTCCCGTCTTTCACGGGCACACTCAATATGGACTCAGTCGTCCTGCTGGCGGTATCGGCGATCAAGCTCCATCCGGAGGTCACGAGTCGAAAGCCTGGATACCATGTGAGTGCATCGTGCCCCGGAGGGCAATGATGTCACTTGTTGTGACGCAGCACGTCTCCTTCTATTGGCAACCTGTGGACCAAGTCTTCCAGACAAAGTCCGCCGCTGCGACGGGGCTCTTCCTGAAGGAGGAGGACCCTGGTTGCTGAGGCGTTCGGCTGCTGCTGCAACCAAATGCTCCACATCGGCCCTCCACTGCTCCAATGCACCCCGGGATGCATCCGGAGGTGGTGGGTGTTGAAGAAGAGCACGTGCTGCATGGAGCGCATGTTCCGGGTTGTCATGATTTGCCGACGCAGTAATTGACGCCGGCGCACCATCACGTTGCCCAGCACGATTTGCTGGAGGAGACGGTGGTGGTGGGAGAGTGGCTCCTGCCGGTGATGAGGCTCCTGCTAGTGGCTGTCTATTGGAGGGATTGGCCCCAACAACCTGAACAGCAGGTTGACTGTTGGATGATCCAGCAGCTGAGTTCACCATTCTCAAAATCTCAGGCGCCCCTACCTGGCGCGCCAACTGTCGGTGGTTTGGAACCGGCAGATCTCCCTACACTGCTAAAGTGATAGGGGAGTTTGATGTTCGTTGTGGGCGCGCAGAGATTCAAGAAGGTGAGTAGGAATTGACACAGGAGACACAAGAGTTTACGTGGTTCGGGCCGCCTGAGCGTAATACCCTACTCCACGGATGTGTTGGTGTTGTATTAGCTGTATGAGCTTGTGTTGAGCGTTAATGGCGTGTATGTCCCTATGTGTGTCGTCGGCCTGTCTTTTTATAGTACAAGGACAGGCCGATACAAATTAGCCTGGCCCGACATGTGGCCCCGGCGGTTACCAGTATTGATACATGTTTAATTGCACTTAATGACCCTGTAAAGGGCTTTGACAGCACCGTTACTGGTGTTAAGATCGTCCGTTTAAGTGTCATTAATATGGTATTAATGACACTTAGTCGGGTCTTGAAGTCCTTGATTCCCCTTTGAAGATCCGGAGCCATTGCGGGGTCTTCCAGAGGTTAGGGGTTGAAGATCCGACGATTGGACACGCGGCAGCTCCGGAGCATACTGTGGGAAACAGGTAGCTCTGAAGCTACCTGACACGTGTCAGGTCCGGAGCTTCTCTCGGTCTGGGGTTAAGTCCGGAGGTGCCATTTTGGTACGTGGTCCGGAGCTTCCCCCTTGTGGGTGGTAGCTCCGGTTTGATAGTACACGTGGCGCCCCTGGGATTAACCATGTTGGAGAAGCGGGTCCGGTTATATCTGACATGTGGGTCTCCGAAGGTCTTCAAATCAAGTAGATGACTTTTCTTGGAGATCTTTGTAGCCTCAAGGAGTGTACGGTTTTTAGGGTACCGACAATAGCATGTGCACATGAAGTCTTGAATTCAAAAGGAGTCGAATGATTTCTCACATAGGTCTATACTAGTTTGACTAGGCTCAATCTGAAAGCAAATAGCATATGCATAAGATTTTGTCTATGTATGAATATCATATGGCTTTGGTAGGTATTTCCAATCAATTGAGGGAAACTTAAATCTTTTTAGAATTTCTACGGAAATCTAAGTTTTACTTTCAAACTAGGATTAGCTGCCCTATTTCCGATTCTAGTCTTGCAACAACATGGAATTAGATCAAGCTTTTGCTACCCACAACTTCCAAATTAAGGTAAAAGTATTTCAAACCAATGAAAGCAATATTCGGAGAGTAGCAAGTTGTAAACTAGAGACCTAGGAAAATAAAACAGAGCAACTATTTATCATTTCATCTATGTGAATTCTAAATCATTCTCACCGCACATCTTTATTTGATAAAAGCAAATATAACCTATATATATTTTTTAAAATGCAAGGTGAATGATGGATGCATGGAAAATAAATATGCAAGGAATGTGATACATGTTACCTCAAGTGGGGGTCCTCCCCCAAGCTTGTCTTTCAACTACCTCCATGATAAGGGTTGAACCCATGATGACGGAAGTATGCTGCAAGATCGGGTTGTTGCTGTTGTAGCGCCGTGTTGAAGTTGCTGAATTGAGCATCCATGTGCTGTTGCCAATCCTGGGTACCTTGAACATGCTCCTGGAGTGTGTTGTAGATGTCACCCGTTCTCACTTCAAGTACTCCTATACGTCTAGTGAGGTCCGTCATTCCTTGGCTATAGTCGTGATGACTTCTGGCCGAAAAGGAATGACATCCTCTCATGGACGTTGGGGGCAAGCTGCTAGAGCTTAAAGTGGATAAGGGTGGATCCATTTGCCATTCTTGCCAAGATGATACCCCAGTCTCATACGTCGAAGGTTGAGTCCATCCGGGCGCATAACCCGTTGGGTTCTCCTCCTCATGGTATTCATGGACCGGAGAGATTATCGGTGGCATGCCTGTGGCTGCAGCCCTCACACGATTCCTTGTTACCCCGCCAGAGACATTACTTCTTCCTGTTTCCTCAGGGGGAAGAATATTAATGGTTAGCCTCCGGCATTTGTACAAATGAAAATCCGGGTTAGGTAACCAAATTTCATTGACAAAGTCGGGATAGAAAAATATCAAGGACCCATCTTGATCATGCTTAAGGGTATGTCCTTGCACTAAATAGTCTTCATCAATTAATTCTCTTTCAGTTTCAATGTATTCAAATGAAGATTATTTAAGTGCTCCTACCCTATCAGCAATATGAGTAATCAATGAAGTGCATTCAATTGGTCCTGATTTTAAAATGTAATCTAACCATTGTATCATCATGACTTTGACTGGAGCAACTTTTATCTTTTTAGTCATGGCAAACAAAATTTTCAATTCATCTTCTTGCACAACCCTAACATCTCCCCTAGGGAACATAGTCATAGCCACCCATCTATGCATGAAGCGTAAGGTAGGGTTCTGTATGTGGGTATTCCTAGGAGCCCTACATGTGACCTCACTAGTTAGCTCATGCCAAAAACTTTGTTTGTTAAACTTAGGAAAATTGTCTAAATCTAGTAAACATTGTTTATGGAAGCCTAGGATGCTACCGAATTCTTTCCATAGGATGTTGTATTCTTTCTGAAATAATCTAAAAGAAATACCGTCAAATCCTATTCTTAGCATGCAAAGGAATTGGATAGTGAGAAGGCGTGAACCTTTCTCCCCTATGTGAGCAAAGTCATCAAATCCAATTGCATGCCAACTAGAAAGAAATTTGGAGTCCATACCTATTTTGGAGATCAAATGTGGATCGTAAGCCTTGGTGTGGCGGAACTCACGATCTTGGAGAAGCCTGCATGCTTGATCTTCAACTTCGCTTCGTATGTCGAGGTCGCTGTCATGAAGAAGTTGGTGTGGGTTGCTTCTCTCTTCCATGGGAGTGTCCTCACACACACTTCTCCTCCTTGGGCTTGTACCCATGGAAGAGAAGCGTGCACTAGAACCTTCACCATGGCTTGAGCTTGCAGCCTACTTCCTCTTTCCAAACAACCTCTTCATGTATTTTTGAGTTCAACAAGAGAGAGCAAAACAAGGCGAGAAAAATCCAAAAAGAAGCGATGTTTGGAAAACAAAACTCTCAACGAATTTTCTCCTCTTGAAAGCTTGAGTCTAAAATGCAAATGCAAACAAAAGAAAATATTTTTGGGGATGGATTTGAGCAAGAGTGTTGCAATGAAGAGCAAAAAAAACAAGGTGAGCTAGAGAGTGACTTGGGGAGGTGTAAAATGATGTGGTGTGTGAAGAGAAGTGCTTCTCACGGCCACAATTTATAGGCTGCAACCTCCAACAGTCACTTGGGGTTCAAAATGTAGCCGTTGGAGGAAGGGGAGCCAATTTGGCTCCACTCCCTGTTCGGCCGACCAGGGGGTTTGGCCGACCTGACAGGTGCCCCCTGGTTCTCCTTTTGGCAAGTGGCTCCCCAACGGCTATAAAATTAGCACGTTGGTGAAATGCCACATGTGCAGCTCAGAAAAATTGTTTTTTCAAATAAAAACCCTTTTTCAAATCCAACAAAAAATTTTCTTTTGAAAACAAAGAAAGAAAAATGATAGTTGAGAATATAAGATTCTCCTCTTGCTAGGAAAAATCAAATATGCAATGGGAAAAATCCAAATGGGGTGGAAAAAGGAAATAAAGAAAAAATAAAGTGGGATAACTACCAATTTAACCTATTGGCATAGGTCTCACCACCATCCGATGAGATGGACATTCCTCCGTCTTCATTTCACGTTCGGGCCCGGAGGGATGGGCTTGGATGGCATGTCTTGCTTCTTCCGCCATTCCTTCTTTGGTGGCTTCGTGGACTTGGGACTTCGGGAAGGTCCAAATGATTCTGTCGCCTTTGGGTATCGGCATGGTCAAAACGACAGATTCTCCTTGTAGATTAATCTTCTCATGAATGCAATGAGTGGGTCCACCTTTGGAGGTGTGACTTTGACCTCTCTGATGTGTTTATCATTCGGCCCATACTTGATTTGAATCATAGAGCATTGTTCTGATTTTGGCCGAAAGTTAAACCTTTCCTCCTTGCCATTGATATGGAAGTGAATTTCTCCAGCTCCTACATCTATGCGAGCTTTTGTAGTTCTTAGGAATGGACGCCCAAGAATGAGTGGTGTATCTTTCTTAGTGTCCATGTCTAGCACCACAAAATCCACGGGTATGAAGCAGTTCCGGATCTTCACCAGGACGTCCTCAGCAATACCCACTAGATAACAGACTGAAGAGGCAGCCAGTTGTAGCTGCATTGGTGTTGGAGTTAGCTCTGTGATGTTCAGCTGGTTGAACACAACCTTGGGCATCACACTAACACTTGCTCCCAAATCACAAAGTGTCTTGTCAAAGTGGTGAGCTCCAATTGAGCATGAAATGGTAGGACACCCAGGGTCCTTCTGCCAGTTGCTCTCTCGTACGGAAATCATGTTGACATTTTCCGCCGTAGGTTCTGGCTGGCCTAGCATCTTGCCATTCTCCATCGGAGGAATAGCAGCTGCTAGTTGAGCCAACTGAGTCTCGAGCATCTTGTTGAAGCTCAATTGATTCTTGAAGGCTGAGGATAGTCCTTCGATCTTGGCATTGATATTCTCTAGGGTCTTGTCATTAGCTGAGAGCTTCTTGGATAGGGCATTGTTGATCTTGAGCTGGCTAATGGCAAGTTCTCTCAAGTTGGGCTGATTTCTAGGGTTGCCATTGTTGTTGTACCCTCCTTGAAAGAATGGGCGCTGTTGACCCCACCCTTGACCTCCTGGACGATAGCCGTTGTTGTTAAAATTTCCGTTGTTGGCGAGGTATGAGGCATCCTCACAAGTTTCTGGGCAATCATTGCCCATATGACCCGTGTCGCCACAGACTTCACTCGTGATGTGAGAGTCTAGGGCATAGGCATTGCCAGACACTTCACCACTGGCTTGTCCATCAGTTTTCTTCATTAGGAGGTCCAATTTTGCAGCGATCATGTCCACCTCGTTCAAGGTGTGCATGCCACGCTGTCGGGTATGGAGACGCTCATCGTTCCATCCCATGTTGGACACCATCTTCTCAATAATACATTTAGCTTTTGGCACCGTCAATGAGAAGAAGGCTCCTCCAGCAGCAGCATCCAAATGGTCACGAGCTGATGGGATCGGCCCGTTATAGAAGTTTTGAATAAGAAGCCAGTCATCCATCCCATGGTGGGGACGGGCTAGGATGTACTCCTGAAGCCTTTCCCATGCCTCGGGAACAGATTCCTTGGGCTCTTGCTGAAAGCTGGAAATCCTTCCACGTAGGCGTAAGTGCATCTAGGATATCCCTTGTGGGTTTTGGCTAATTGATGACGAACATATGAGATCCTAATGAAACTATTGAGATGATTGCAAGACAAACAAAGTGAAACAGCTCGATGCACACAAAAAGGTGAAAATGGAGTGGTGTCCAAAGAGGAATACTTTGATGGAACTTGGAAGAACAAATTAGATTTTAAATGTATAGGGAGTGTATGAAAGACACACATCCCAAGAGCTCACGACCTTGCGTAGGGGTAAGGGTTTTTAAAATTAACCTAAGATCTCACAGTGCACCGGACTAGTCCGTTTTTCCAACCGGACTAGTCCGTTTTTCCAACCGGACTAGTCCGCCAGACTTTCTGGAGTCTGCTTTCACATAGGGTCGGACTAGTCCATTTTCCAACCGGACTAGTCCGTGAGACTTTCTGGAGTCTGCTTTCAATTAGGGTCGGACTAGTCCGTTTTCCAACCAGACTAGTGCGCCATACATTCTGGAGTCCATCTTCACATAGGGCCGGACAAGTCCGTTTTCCAACCAGACTAGTCCACCAAACTTTCTGTACATTGACTTGCACTGTGATAGGACAAGTCCGAACTTGCACCGGACTAGTCCGGTATTAGGGTTTTACAACGGTAACTTTTTGGAAAACCTATAAAAAGAGGATCCACGGCTTTCCTATGAGAACACACGTCGAATACTGCTGAAAATACAAACCCTAGCGCCGCCACCTTGTCCCAAGAGCCCAAAACACATCTCCCCACACATCTAAAGTGCAAAAAGAGTAAAATCAATTGAACACTTGGATTCGGGATTGGGAGATCGTCGTTCCTTCATTGCGAGCTCTTGGGGTTTGATCTTTCTACACTCATACTCCGCATTGTAATACTTTCAAGTGTATTTGATCGCTTCTCTAGTCGTAATTCTCGTGGGAGCCCTCAACGTTTGAGGTTGCCCCACAAACTCGATGATTACCCGTGCTAGTGAAATCAGGTCGGCCTGTGTGGTGACGTGAAGAGGAAAAGGGTTGGAGACCCGGCTCTGTGTGAGCTTTCTCAACGAGGACATAGATCTCGTGGTGAGATCGAACCTCGATATAAATTCATGTCTCTTGTGCCTTATTTCTTTTACATTTTGTTCACTAGATCACTTGATTACTAAACATCAATTACAGTTGCTTATAAGTTTCCTCGTGCATTCATACAATAATTGTAAACAAAAGTATCTGTTGTTCTCATTTCCGCTGCTAAAAGAATCTAGTTTCCCAGACAACACTTAATCAATTCACATTTTTCAGCACACCGGACTTGTCCGCCCACACAACCAGACTAGTCCGGTCAAACAAGTTTTTGACTACTCTATTAAGTGTGCAGGAAATTTTAAAGGCCTATTCACCCCCCTCTAGGCCACATTCAATTGGTATCAGAGCTTGGTTCTCCGTCAACGAGACTCACATCCCAGAGAGATCAATGGCCGCGGAGAAGAACAACGATATCCCGAAGATGAACATCAATGAGGAAGAACAAGAAGCTAAAGCCTTCGATGTGCTGAATGAAAGCCCACATGATGATGAAGAAGTGTGACAGCTAAAGGCACTCCTAGAGAAAGAAGTTGCTGGCACAAAAAGGAAAAGAAGAAGAGAAGATGACCGGGAGTGGTCATCATGACTACTCCCGATATACTTACAACTACAACCGTCTCAATTCAAACAATCACTATCTCTATATTACTATGGGAAAGCCTCCATAGTTTGACGAAAATGACTACACCATGTGGAAGTACAACATGAAAATGCATCTAATATCTCTGAATCCTAGTCTGTGGCACATTGTTTGCACAGGCATAGATATCCCAGACACGGATGAGGAACTCACTCCAGAACAAGAACAAGAAATTCACAGAAATGAACAAGCTATTGTGGTAATTACATCATCACTAAGCAGAGAGGAATTCACCAAGATCGATGGATTAGAAAGTGCAAAAGAAATCTGGGATACACTTAAGACAGCTCACAAGGAAATAGGTCAGTTCGTGAAGCTAAAATTGAGATGCTTGAAGGAGAGTTGGGGATATTTGCTATTGAAGAAGGCGAATCACCTCAAGACATGTACAAGTTTAACTTGATAGGCTATTTCGACGCCGACTATGCAGGATGCAAAGTCGATAGAAAGAACACGTCAGGGACTTGTCAATTTCTTGGTAGGTCCCTAGTTTCTTGGTCATCTAAAAAGCAAAACTCCATTGCTCTCTCCACAGCGGAAGCAGAGTATGTTGCAGCCGGTAGTTGTTGCGCACAACTACTTTGGATGCGACAGACTCTTAGGGACTACGGCTACAATCTTAGCCATATCCCGCTTCTATGTGATAATGAAAGTGCTATAAAAATTGCACACAACCTTGTAGAGCACTCAAGAACTAAGCACATAGATATCCGTCATCACTTTCCTAGCGATCATTCGTTAAAAGGTGACATTGCTATTTCACATGTTAGGACTGAAAAACAACTTGCGGATATTTTTACCAAACCATTAGATGAGAAAAGGTTTTGTGAACGTAGGAATGAGCTTGACATTCTTGACTCTCGAAATGTGGCTTGAAACGTTGCATATCTGGTTGAAACTTCAAATGTTACATTTTATTGTTAAAACTGTTCCTTATCTCTATTTCTTCTAAGAAAACTATTTTAATGAAGAAATCTTGCGGTTTATGCCCACTTTTAATTGTTACTTATCTGCTGGTCGTAATTACCAAGATTATTTCCAAAATAATTGTCCTTGGATCACTATTAATCATTTCTATATGTATCAAGTCTGTTGAACCGGACTTGTCAGGTTTACCACCGAACTAGTCTAGACAGACAAAATTCCTAGGTTTTCCAGGGACACCGGACTAGTCTGCCATCGTGACCGGACTAGTCCGGTCCACCGCGTATATAAGCGGTTGACCGGCCCAATTTGAATCCCAAACCTGTCCCTCCACTTGGTCTCCCTCTCCTCTCCTAAACCCTAGCACCCAAAGCAATTTTCGTGTTGAGCCCTCAAAATTGAAGCTTTCTCTGTGGGAAGTCCTCTCCTCTACGAGTGGACTCTCCCCTCCGTATTCATCCAGACAGATTCTTGTTCCTTCAACACGAATCTCCAAATCTCGCTAAATTTCACCCTAAAACCAAATTCTCAACTTTTCTCGTTCCTGCTCATTTTCTTTGATTCCAAGGTTGTACATTGGCATCATAGATGTATTCCTACCACTTTCCTGCCCTTTTGTATCTTTAGATAGAAGTTTTGAATTCAAAGGAAATCATTAGGGTTCTTGTGCTAGGCCGGACTAGTTCGTCGCTTAGATACGTACAAGTACGGTACGCCGGACAAGTTCGCACTCTGAAACCGGACAAGTCGGGTCTCTGACATCGGAATCCCTGCGTTGTCTTCAATCCTTGGTTCATTCTTATCTAATCCGTGAACTCCCTATTAGGCACGATGTCTTTAGGCTCAGATGAGAGCTCTTTCCACATTGATGAAGAAGCTCAACGCGAAAGAGTGAGAAGAGCCAAGGAGAGAGTTATGAAGAAAAGACATGATGTCAATGTCCACTCTCCACCCTCCGACGACAATCTGCCTAAGAAGAGGAGGGTTATTATCAAAAAGGCTCAAAGAAAAGCTGCTGCTGAGAGCTCATCAGGGCCGGAAAGGGCTCTCAACAAAGGGAAGGGACTTGCTAGTGGTCCCATTGGGCCCTTGAAGATGAAAAACCCCAGTCACCGCAACAGGCAGCCTTCTAGTGAGGATTTCACTGGAAAAGGGGGTGATTTGGCCGATAACTTCAGGAAGATTGATGTGTATAATTAACCTAGGCAATGCTCTAACCCAAGATTCTGGAGCAACTTTCATGTCGACTACTACGAGCACGTGTACATGAAGATGAAGGATCCTATTGTGAAGAGTCAATGGGTTAATGTTGGATACCTGTAGTCGAAGAGGTTTCCTGCTTTTCATGAGGTGGTTGAGGCTTTGGAGAGGCACGGTCTGAAGGAACTGTTTTCCTTTGAGAATGACTGGAACAATGAGATCATCACCCAATTTTACTCTACCCTCTACATTGCTCGTGATGATGGAGACAGTCTTACTTGGATGACTCATGGTTCCAAGTATAGTGTCACTTGTGATGAATTTGCAAGGATTCTTCACCTTGAACACACTCTGGATCATGATCTTGTCATCCACAATCTGAAACCCTTGGAGAAGGATGAGCTTAAGTTCCTCTATGACACAAGGATGCCCTATGTTCCTCCCAACAGCAAATATCTGAAGCCCTTCTTTGTGGTCCTCAACAGAATCTTGAGGAAGACAATAGCCCTAAAAGATGGAGATGCGGGGACTATCCAAGGAACCTTGAGGACCCTAATGAGGGTCATTAGTGGAAGGAGACCGTTCAATGTTTTTGAGTACATCTATAACGACATTGTGAACATCTCAATCACTACCAATAGGTCTTGCGGGTATGCCCCGTACATCATGTAAATGATTGAGAAACTGATCGGACTTCAGTTTGTCAAGGATGTTTCTCATACGGGGTTGAAGCCACAAAAGCCCACCGAGTACACCCTTCCCTCAGCACCAACTGCTCCTTCCTCCCCCGGAGCTGAGAGGAGGTCTAAACAATCTCAGGATGTGAATGCCACAAGGTCTGCAGCTGCTCCTCTTGGTTCTTCTCCTTTCCATGAACCCTCCGGTGGCGTCCTCAAAATGCTCTCCTCCATCTTTGCCTGCTGCTGCAAGATCGAAGTTAGGCAACAGAAACATCAACAGTATGTGAATGCCAATATCAAGTCTCTCTGTGAGAAGCTGGAGATTGAGTCAGTTGGATCACCGCCCGCCTTCGAGGACTTAGAGGAAGACCCAGCTCCGGTGAATGACAATGATGGTGAAGATGAAGATCGGACTGAAACTGAAGAAGGGAGCAGCGATGAGTGATTCCCCCCGATTTTTCCCTTTTTGGTGCCTTGATGCCAAAGGGGGAGAGATTGAGACTAGATTGAGACTCGAACTATCTATAGTATTAGTTATTAAGCTTTTGTGATCGAGGACATGTACCTATTTTAAAAACTTTGTAATGCAACTTTTCTTTTCCTATGTGTGATGCTTATTGTTTCTCTAATCCTTACTTCTATGTTCATTATTGTTTATCTTTATTTCATCACACTTTGTTGATCACACACCTGTTAGGCACACCACCATAAGGTGTGTGCATACGTGAGAAGCTTTTTGTGAATTAATCATTATTCTCATATGGGCACACCTTATCAAAATCAAAATTTTATTCTCAATTGTGATATCTCAAATGATTGTCATCAATCACCAAAAAGGGGGAGATTGTAAGTGCATCTAGGATATCCCTTGTGGGCTTTGGCTAATTGATGACGAACATATGAGATCCTAATGAAACTATTGAGGTGATTGCAGGACAAACAAAGTGAAATAGCTCGGTGCACACAAAAAGGTGAAAAATGGAGTGGTGTCCAAAGAGGAATACTTTGATGGAACTTGGAAGAACAAATTAGATTTTAAATGTATAGGGAGTGTATGAAAGACACACATCCCAAGAGCTCAAGACCTTGCGCAGGGGTAGGTTTTTAAAATTAACATAACATCTCACAGTGCACCGGACTAGTCCGTTTTTCCAACCGGACTAGTCCGCCAGACTTTCTGGAGTTTTCTTTCACATAGGGCCGGACTAATCCGTTTTCCAACCGGACTAGTCCGCCAGACTTTCTCGAGTCTGCTTTCACTTAGGGCCGGACTAGTCCGTTTTCCAACCGGACTAGTCCGCCAGACTTTCTGGAGTCCATCTTCACATAGGTCCGGACAAATCCGTTTTCCAACCGGACTAGTCCACCAAACTTTCTGGACATTGAGTTGCATTGTGACCGGACAAGTCCGGACTTGCACCGGACTAGTCCGGTATTAGGGTTTTACAATGGTAACTTTTTGGAAACCCTATAAAAAGAGGATCCACGGCTTTTCTATGAGAACACACGTCGAATACTGCTGAAAATACGAACTCTAGCGCCGCCAACTTGTCCCAATAGCCCAAAACACATCTCCCCACACATCTAAAGTGCAAAAAGAGTAAAATCAATTGAACACTTGGATTCGGGATTGGGAGATCGTCGATCCTTCTTTGCGAGCTCTTGGGGTTTGATCTTTCTACCATTATACTTTTGTTAAGGGAAATCCCATGAATCTGATTTACAAATACTGTTTCGTACATTTGATGCTTCTTATGTTCTTATGAAAAACAAATATGGAAAAGTCATTGCTAAATATACATGGCCACGCCACAAGAACTTGAAAACTTGTGTGTGGGTGCCCAAGACTCTTGTGACTAACTTGAGAGGACCCAAGCAAGCTTGGGTACCTAAAACCAAGGAATAATTCTGTTTTGCAGGCTTACTCCTCTGGTGGATGTAAATGGGTGCTAGATAGTGGATGCACAAATCACATGACTGGAGAGAGAGGTATGTTTGTGGAGTACAAGTACAACAAGGATCCAGGAGAAGGCATATACTTTGGAGATAACAGCCAAGAAAAGGTCCTTGGTAGCGGTAACATTGAAATATCCTCTTAACACACCTTATCTAATGTTTTACACGTAGACTCTCTAGATTATAATCTTTTGTCAATATCTCAACTATGCGACAAAGGTTACAATTGTTTATTCACTAATGAGGGTGTGAACGTTTTTAGAAGAAGCGATGGCTCGATTGCATTCAAGGGAATGTTGAAGGGAAAGCTTTATCTTGTTTACTTCAACAAAGATAAAGCCGAACTCAACACTTGCTTGGTTGCTAAGACCAACATGGGATGGTTGTGGCATAGACGGCTAGCCCATGTTGGGATGAGAAATATGCAGAAACTTCTAAAAGGTGGTCACATCCGTGGCCTTAAGGATGTGTTTTTGAAAAAGACAGGCCATGCAGCGCTTGTCAAGCAGGAAAACAAGTCGGAACACCACACCCTGCCAAGAATGTGATGACTACCGCAAGACCGCTGGAACTCCTCCACATGGATCTCTTTGGTCCAATTGTGTACATCAGCATCAGCGGTAACAAATACGGTTTAGTAATTGTTGATGATTTTTCAAGATTTACCTGGGTATTTTTCTTGTATGATAAATCAGAAACTCGGGGAATCCTCAAGAAGTTCTTGAAAAGAGCTCAGAACGAATTCTCATCAACCATAAAGAATATCAGAAGTGACAACAGAACAGAATTCAAGAACACCCAAGTTGAAGAGTATCTCGATGAAGAAGGGATAAAGCATGAGTTATCGGCACCCTACTCCCCTCAACAAAACGGAGTGGCCGAAATGGCCAGAACTATGTTGGATGAATATAAGACGTCAGATCGATTTTGGGCAGAAGTGGTGAACATCCATTGTCATGCCGCAAATCGGCTATACCTCCACCGACTACTGAAGAAAACTCCATATGAGCTCCTTACCAATAAAAAGCCTAATGTATCTTATTTCAAAGTCTTTGGTTGTAAATGTTTTATTCTGAACAAGAAACTGAGGGCCTCGAAGTTCTTTTCGATGTCCAATGAAGGGTTCTTGCTCGGATATGAATCGAATGCCTATGCCTATCGTGTCTCCAACAAGGTGTCTGACCTTGTTGAAGTAACACGTGACGTTGTGTTCGATTAATCTAACAGCTCACAAGTGGAGCCTCGATGGAGGAAGGCGGCGGTGGTGGCATCATCGATGGAGGACTGGAGGCGGCAGTGACAGCTTTGCACAAAGCGAAGGCAGCAGCATGCATCCGAATGAGAGAGAGAGAGAGAGAGAGAGAGAGCAGGCCTTGTGGGTTGGGTATAACGCTTGAGTTACGATGTCCGGTCATAGTTATGATGGACACAGATCGGGCCTCATAAATAAGTTAGTTTTTTATGATAGTCTAGGTTAACCGTCATAAATAACATACATATTTATAACGGTCCAAGGCAACTGTCATCAATAAGTCATTATTTACGAAAGACAATCCTAGTCGTTCTAGGTTACGTTATCTACGATGGGTTTTGTGTTAGCCATCATAAACAAGAAGAGTCGTGTCGAAGATCCCCTACCTAGCGGGCCAACTGTCAGTGTTTGGATCACCACCAAGTATCATGAAGCCACACACTCATCCTTGAGGGCCTAGCTACAAAGAAAAAGGGGATATATACTGGTTCAGGCAAGAATACCCTACATCCAGTTTTGTCACTCAGTTAGTTTTTGTTAGCTTTGGAATATGTTTACAGCGGTTACAAGCAAGTTCTCCTCAGGGAGTTCTTGTCGTGCGGGTGTCTTGTGCCCGAAGAGGGGGCCTCGGGGCCCTTTTATAGTTAGCTCTACCCTGATTTGTCTAATCGTCAGGTTCTATCATACAGTGGCACTTACAACACACACACAGTCTCTCTCCCCCCCACTCTCTCTCTCTCTCTCTAGCGGTGGCTCGGGTCTGCCCAGGGTCGTAGAAGTTGCCACCGTATAGTCACTCTAGTCTTGTCATCCATCTGCATTGTCGGATGGCGTGAGCATGCCTCTGCGTTGCACAGGACGATATGGGAGCTGCGTCAGCAAACACCATGTTGGCAGAGTTACGTCTCGTACGACTATCATTTTAGTAATGAAGACCCTTGCTTTAGCGTATGCCCTCATTGAATGCCACCATCCGCTTTTCACTTCTGATCTCGGGCTCGTACAGTATCTCCATCCCCGACGTCGATAGACGAGGCTCAGACATCGTGTTCTGCCTTATTGTGAGCTCCAGACCCGGGCTCTCGTACAAATCTGTGTTCCTCGGTGCCCGGGGTACAGTACCTCGTCAAAGGGCATATGTGCTTCAGCTGCACATAACAAAATTAGATATAGATGGATTCCATATAAGATCAAAACATCTTGTAACTGACTAGGTTCACATCTCGATCCCTATAAAACCACGGGAGAGGCAAGGAGTCGAGACATCAACACAGCCTCATACACAAAGGATGTCACCGAATAGTCGATAGGTGATCCCCATTCATCATTTTAATTTCAATATCAAGTAGAATCAATCCAAATAGGAATAGGGTATTACCTCATCATAGAGGGTCCAAAGTTTGGTATCTTATGTCTGTTGGTGATGTGCCCAAGAGGCAATCATAACAATTCGGGTTAAGGCCTATTGGATATTTGATCCATACGCAATTAGGGTACTAATGGGCCTGCGACCTAAAAGCCCATTAGTGCGCCTATAAATATGAGGGGCAGGGTTAGGGGCTAATCACCCAACATGTGACAGCCCTAGCCGCCACCCCTCGAAGGCCTCACGCCGAGAACCTTGCCGCGCGGGGTGCTAGCACACCGGTGCACGGCGTTCCTCTCCGTACGTGTGGACTCCGTGGAGGCGCTACTGCTACTGTTGTGCTGATCGGCTACGACGATCATGATTGTCTACCTGCTGCTGTGACGAGGACGTGGAGGAGACCGACGAGATCGTCTGCTTCCTCTACACCGACGTGCGTCTACGTTCTCCTACGATGCGCATCTAGTGGTAACGATCTATGACCTCTGTACTCGCATGTTTCCTTTGTTATGCGGTAGAGTTGCTAGAGTAGCGTACCGTCGATTTCCCAACAATGGCATCAGAGCCGACTTGCGTAGTTTTTGTTCTGGATCTTCTTAGTGGATGGGATCTACTGTAGACATGTTCATACGATGAATTTTTTGCACCGTTTTTGGGGTTTTGAATTGGTTAGAGTAGATTGCGATCGTATATGACTAAAGGGTCAGTTTGTGCTCCTTCTCTGCTGCGTGCGCAACCTGTCCCTACCGGCTAGAATCACCATCGGGACTAATCGCGTACATAGCTAACAGATTGAGCCAATAGACCACTGTCATGAGTCGCGGTCTACTCATGAATAACCAGTCACATTGACAATTGAGTCATTCTGAATGGCTCGGATTTGGGTTGATTTGATCAATCCGATGAGATTTTTATAGTGAGTTCATAGATGTGATCTATGTAATTTCGTTTGTTGTTCAGGGCGCTACCCTGGGACCGCCGTCTTGCTGTATGCTATAGCAACTACATAATATAGTTTTGCGTTAGAAATCGTTCTACGCTTAACTCGTTTTTGCAGGGAATGATGTGAATGGTATGGCCTTAATGTGATGTGATGATCTGTGTGTAAATTTGTATAGCCTGCGTGTTGCAAATTTAACACAACCGGGTTGAGGTTGTCACATAATTGTATAACGACCTGCGTGTCGACCTGTGATGCTTGATCTCTCATATAATTTATTTGGTAGCTATTAGTTGTATTATATTCTGGTATGATCATGGAGATGTCTTCAAGCATGGTGGAGATGGAGATCACCACAAGAAGGGAGGCATGACAGCTCAGATCTTGATGGAACCATGGTGATGGAGACCATTATGATTCTAAAGGCCATACTATTCACAATGTGATATGACCATATGCATGTGATCTTATTACTATTCTTTTCATGCTTTTTCATATGGTGGATGTTTTTTCATGATAGAATAGCTTCCCTCACAAAAAGTTGAGCATTTGATGCCATTTACCAATAGTTGCACCTATGATATTTTTATCGTTGTGTGGTAGGTTTGCCAAAGCAAAGTACCGTCATCTATCATAATTCATAGGGTGAATGTTGTACATTCACATGCATAGTGTTGGTTTACTCAGCAAAGCTATCAAAACGGTTTTGGGCTTTATGGCATAGAGTTGGGAGCCGGGGCATTGGATGTCACCCAACAAACAAGAGTCATATAGGGATATGATTAACAATGGTCGTTTACCTATGTCATTAATTTCCTGGCAGTGAAACCAAAGCTCACTAGGAATTAGTGAATATGGATCTTGAACCACTATATGTCGTCAGAGGGAAGACAATGATCATATAGTGGTGATATCTTTTATTAAACTGTTAATAGAAGATTGGTACATAACATAGTGCTAAACCTTGCATATTTATTTTCTATTGTAGATAATGTCTACTAGTAACAATTCCAATTTCAATTTGTGATCTGTGCTTGAAAAGGAAAATCTTAATCGAGCTAACTTCATCAATTAGTACCGTAACCTGAGAATCGTTCTTAGGCAAGAGAAAACCGAGTATGTTCTTTTGCAGCCTTACCCTGATGACCTCCCAGCTGATGCAACTAATGCAGCACGTAGAGCTTATGCGAAGCACTTCGATGATGCGCTTAATGTAACTTGCCTCATGCTCGCCACTATGTCCCCTGATCTGCAAAAATAGTATGAGCATACATATGCTTATTCTATGATTGAGGGATTGCATGGAATGTTTGAGAATCAAGCAAGGGCTGAGAGATACAACATCTCAAAGTCCTTGTTCTCATGCAAGCTGGCGGAGGGTAGCCCGGTCAGCCCTCATGTAATCAAGATGATTGGATACATTGAAACTTCGGGCAAACTTGGTTCTGAACTCAAGGATGATCTGGCTATTGATGTTGTTCTCCAGTCACTCCCACCAAGCTATGAGCCATTCATATTGAATTTTCAAATGAATGGGATGGAGAAAACTTTGGCAGAATTTTATGGGATGCTTAAAACAGACAAAGAAAGCATTAAGAAAAATGTCACTCATGTGATGATGGTGCAAAAGGAGAATAAAAAGAGGAAGCGTGTGACACATCCTAAAGGTAAAGGCAAGGGAAAGGTTCCTGATGAGCCCTCAAGCTCAAAGTCTAAACCAAAGGGCAAATCTGGCCCTTCTCCTGATGATGAATGCTTTCACTATCATGGTAAGGGGCACTGGTCTAGGAACTGCAAGAAGTACTTGGAGGATAAAAAGAAAAAGGGAAGTGAGACTTCCGCTTCAGGTATAAATGTTATAGAAATTAACATTGTGTTATCTTCTAGTGAATCATGGGTATTGATACCGAATCGATGATTCACACTTGCAAATCGTTGCAGGGTCTAAGTGAGACTAGAAGATTTGCAAAAGGCGAGTTGGATGTTCGTGTCGGTAATAGAGCAAAGGTTGCGGTCATAGCCGTCGGAACTTACCACTTGTCATTACCCTCAGGATGAGTTTTGGAATTGAATAATTGTTATTGCATTCCTACTTTGAGCAAGAACATTATCTCTACTTCATGTTTAGAAAAAGTTGATGGTTATGAGATTGCAAATAAAGAACAAATGTTGTTCTATTTATTACAATAATATTTTCTATGCTCAATTTCCATTGGTGAATGGATTATATGTTCTTGATCTTGAGGATAAAACTGTCTGTAACATTAATACCAAAAGGGCTCCACGTAAATATCTAAATCCCACGTTATTTGGCATTGTTGCTTAGGTCATATAAATGAGAAATGCATTGAAAAAATCCATAAAGATGGTTTACTAAGCTCATTTGATTTTGAATCACTTGACACATGTGAATCTTGTTTGCTTGGGAAGATGACCAAAGCACCCTTCATTGGTCAAAGTGAGAGGGCGACTGACTTGTTGGGACTTATACATACAGATGTATGTGGGCCAATTAGTTCAATTGCCAGAGGTGGTTTTCAGTACTTCATCACATTTACCGATGACTTTAGTAGATATGGTTATGTCTACCTAATGAGGCACAAGTCTGAATCCTATGAAAAGTTCAAAGAATTTCAGAATGAAGTACAAAATCAACTGGGAAAGACAATTAAACTTCTACGATCTGATCGTCGGGGTGAATATTTGAGCCATGAATTTTATGATCATTTAAAACAATGTGGAATTGTTCCACAGTTGACTCCACCTGGAACGCCTCAATGGCATGGGGTGTCCGCGTGGAGGAATCGAACCTTGTTGGACATGGTTAGGTCAATGATGAGACAAGCAGATCTTCCACTATCCTTTTGGGGTTATGCTCTTGAAGCTGCTGCGTTTGCACTAAACAGAGTCCCAACTAAATCTGTTGAGAAGACACCATATGAGATGTGGACCGGGAAACGTCTCGGGTTGTCTTTTCTCAAATTCGGGGATGTGATGTTTATATCAAATGTTTGACGACAGACATCAGACAAATGCTTCTTTGTGGGATATCTTAGGGAAACCAAAGGATATTATTTTTATAATAAAACAGAGGGTAAAGTGTTTACCGCTCGCCAGGGTGTCTTCTTGGAGAAAGAGTTTCTCTCCAAAAGAGTTAGTGGGACCAAGGTGCATCTTGAAGAAATTCAAGAAATACTTGAAAATGTTTCAGCATCCACTGATCCTATACAGGATGTACAAGATGTTGTGCAACCAGTTCGTGAAACACCAGCCCTACGAAGGTCTACGAGGGTACGTCGTGCGACGGAAAAGTTAACGCTTCTAACCACGGAACAGCATGACATGGTATTGTTGGACAATAATGAGCCCACGACCTATACCAAAGCAATGATGGGACCCGACTCTGAGAAGTGGCTTGGAGCCATGGAATCCGAAATTGAATCCATGCATGAAAATCAAGTTTGGAACTTGGTTGATCCAATCGAAGGTGTGAGACCTATCGATTGTATATGGATTTTCAAGAAAAAGACTGATATGGATGAAAATGTTCACATCTATAAAGCGCGATTGGTGTCGAAAGGTTTTAAACAAATTCAAGGTGTTGATTATGATAAAACTTTCTCACCCGTTGCAATGCTTAAGTCTGTTTGGATTCTTCTAGCAATTGCTGCATATTTTGATTATGAAATATGTCAGATGGATGTCAAAACAACCTTTCTTAATGGAAGGCTGACTGAGGATGTGTACATGACACAACCTGAGAGTTTTGTCGATCCTAAAAATGCTAATAAAATATGCAAGTTTCAAAGTACATTTATGGGTTGAAGCAAGCATCTCGGAGTTGGAATCTACATTTTGATGAAGTAATCAAAGGGTTTGGTTTTATCAAGAACGTAGAAGAACCTTGTATTTACAAGAAGTTTAGTGGGAGCGCACATGTATTTTTGGTCCTATATGTAGATGACATATTATTGATCGGAAATGACTTTCCAATGCTTGATGATGTCAAATCCTCATTAAGAAAAAGTTTCTCAATGAAGGATTTAAGAGAGGCAGCGTACATTTTGGGCATCAAGATCTATAGAGATAGATCTAAAAGGCTAATTGGATTAAGCCAAGTTACATATATTGACAAGATATTGAATTAGTTCAATATGCAAGATTCCAAGAAAGGTTTCTTGCCAATGTCACATGGCATAACTCTAAGCAAGAGTCAGTGTCCTTAAGCACCTGATGAACAAAAGAGGATGAGAGTGATTCCTTATGCTTCGGCTATTGGATCCATCATGTATCCCATGCTATGTACATGCCCAGATGTATCTTATGCTTTATGTATCACGAGCAGGTATCAATCAGATTATGGTGAGGCTCATTGGACCATTGTCAAAAACATCCTTAAGTACTTGAGAAGAACTAAGGATGCATTCTTAGTGTTTGGAGGTGAAAAAGAGCTTGTTGTAAAAGGTTACATGGATGCCAGCTTCCAAACTGATAAGGATGATTCTAGATTGCAATCCGGTTTTGTATTCTGCCTCAATGGAGGGGTTGTGAGCTGGAAAAGTTCCAAGCAAGATACAGTAGCAGATCAACCACAGAGGCGGAGTATATTGCATCTTCTGAAGCTGCAAAGGAAGCTGTTTGGATCCGAAAAAATGTTTCTGAGTTGGGTGTTGTTCCTAGCGCGTCTAGTCTTGTGGATCTCTATTGTGACAACAATGGAGCCATCACAAAGGCAAAGGCGCCTAGATCAAACAAATGATCCAAACACATACTATGACGCTATCACCTCATTCGAGAGATCATCTACCGAGGTGATATGAATATATACAAGGTGCACACGGATTTGAATGTTGCAGATCCATTGACAAAGCCTCTTCCACAATCAAAACATGAAGAACACAAGAGATCTATGGGTATTAGATTTTTACATCAGTAATCATAGTGTGTAGTGGGAGACTTGTGTTACAGCTATGTTTATGTACTATTAAATAAATTTTTAAATGAGTAATCATTATTTATATTGATCATCAGGTATGTGACTTGTTCGTGGAACTATTTGTTAATAGTAATGTTACTCTAAATGATCCCTAGTCTATATCATTATATGAGATAATGATGTCATACAGACTATCACATGTATTAATTGATGATCACATTTCAAGGATCATAGATATGGAGATATCAAATTAATAATGTGAATATGGTGTTGGATTGACCCACTCCAAGACAATGCTGGGATTGTTATTTCCATATGTGCCATTAGTTGGTCTTGAGTGATACACCTGCTAGATCCTTAGACCTGAGATCGCCATTGTTTTTCACTACGTGTAGTTGTGTACTTTGAGACTACCAAACGCTACTCTGTAATTGGGTAGTCATAAAAGTAGTCTTCGGGAACATAATGAAATATATAATGGGATGTGCGCGGATCAACATGGGATTTGCCTCTCCTTAATAACAGGAGAGATATCTCTGGGCCCCTCAAGATAGTTGGATTTGAAAGTGCATGGCCATGCTAGAGTGATTAAAGGTTAATCACAATGAATAAAAGTTAGTCAAGAAATGAATCCACTATTTGATCGAGTGAATTGTCGAGCTATCATAAGGATGGCACGCATCTCACCTTTAGCTTGACTGGTATCGTGAGGCAAAGGGATTAGCATGTTGAATATATCTAGGTTCGGCAGATATGATCTTTATGTACATTCGGGAGTCAGTATGTCCTGCTAGATATCTCGACTGACTTGTGGTTGGAAACGGTTTCTATTCACAACCGACTGCACATGAATCTAATGGGTCACACACTTAAGGAGTTGGAATATCGAAAATCTTGGCTAGATGATTGTCTCTAGTGCAAGTGGGATATTGTTGGTGATGTGACCAAGAGGCAATCATAACAATTCGGGTCAAGGCCTATTAGATATTTGATCCATAAGCAATTAGGGTACTAATGGGGCTCTGACCTAAAAGCCCATTAGTACGCCTATAAATATGAGGGGTAGGGTTAGGGGCTAATCACCCCACCACGTGACAGCTCTAGCCGCCACCCCTCGAAGGCCTCACGCCGAGACCCTTGCCGCGCGCGCGGTGCTAGCACACCACCGCACGGCGTTCTTCTTCGTACGTGTGGACTCCGTGGAGGCGCTGCTGCTGCTGCTGCTGCGCTGATCGACTACGACGATCGTGATCGTCTACCTGTTGCTGTGACGAGAACGTGTAGGAGACCAACGAGATCGTCTGCTTCCTCTACACCGACGCGCATCTACGTTCCGCTACGCTGCGCGTCTAGTGGTAACGATCCATGACCTCTGTACTCGCATATTTCTTGGGTGATGCGATAGAGTTGCTAGAGTAGCGTACCGCCGATTTCCCAACAATGTCTGTTGTGATTATCCATGTGCAGATACACTTACGACTCCCCTTGATCCTGTCTATAAAATTTTGTGCCGAAAAAACCCGCAACACCTCGCATAGGTAATATTGAGGAGAGTTTGTATTAAGATCGTTTCCACATTTCAAATGGGATTCATTTTACTTGTATTCAATTATAAATTTATGAAGAACTTGTCGTCAAATTTATTTGTTGCATCTGAGAATGTAATATTCAATGTTCGCTTAATTGACATGCTTGAATTTGGTCCTGGCGGGGTGAGACCCTAGAGAAAGGGAAGCTTGTTTCATAGAGTTTTGAGCCTGGCATGGATTTGTCAACATAGGAAAATAAACTCCTATGCTCAAGAGAAGAAATGTGGTACTGGAAACCTGGGAAACATTCCATTATTCAGGGAAAGATACATTCGACAAAATTCATACTTTGATTGTTTTTATTAAGTAACTACTGGATGTATCCTCAAACTTTTGTCAGGACCATGCATCGACTCTATCAAGAGTATGAGTCTGTTACGCCAGGACCTGTAGAGGAAAAACATATATGATCAGTCCATATGAGAAAATATTTAGTGGAACCAATTCTTTAGTGGAATCGTAATTAAAAACCATCTTTAGAAACATACCCAAAAGTTTTGAAAATTTACAAAAAATCACTATACATGTAGATTACACGTGGCAAACATATGCATAAAATTTCACGTGCAAACTTGATTTCAACAAAAAAACAAAAATAATGACAAATCATGAAGAGAGGGAGGAAAAACAAATTTGTGCTCAAGCATAATGAGTAATATAAAATGTATAATCAATTATTAATAAACTTCAATACCTGATTATCAGAAGCAGGATGTTTGCAGGCTTCTTTAAGATCCAAGATCTTCTCCACATCGCGTCCCTCCTTGTCTTCCTTTGTAAGAATATCAACGATGCAGTCGATTGCTTCTGCTTCATTGCTAAGTAAACGTCTCACTAGCTGACAACAGGGACCTGCTTTGGGTGGCCGGGGATCCCCTATCCTGATGTTTATGGTACATGTGTGCAGGAGATCGTTCTTCTGTTGCTCGGTACAGATCATCTTACCACTCACAAAGCTTACATAAACTAGGGCAGAAGCTACTAGCAAGAGGAAAGCTGTTTTGGAAGGGAACATCTTAGCGCTAGTTCAAAATATGGTCACCAACAGTTCTAATGAAACAACAGGGCCAAGTTTGATGTTCTTCCTTGAACACATGTGGATCTCAATATATAGAATGAAAGGAGAGTGTCCCCGTCTGTGATACTTCAATGCCTGTTGAGATGCATGAAATCGTCGTATAATATAATAAGGTACTCTGATATTGGGCTTGGATATGTAATCTCATTTATTAATGATCTTTTTTCGTAATGGTGTCCTACGCCTATTTATGTTGAAGATATCTCCGCAGTGAATCTGAACTGAAATAAATGAGCCATATCTGTTACTTTGTGCAGCAACATTATTCTTATTAATTGTGAAACATTATCAAAGTTGTGGGGGTGGATTTGTGGGATAGCAGCCGACCAGCCGGCTGGCTTTCTCTAAGGCTAAGATATGTTATCATTTATGAAGGATTTTATTCACAATTGCTAGAAGTTAATGAACGCATCCCTTCATATAGTGCAATTAAGTGTTCAGATGTTCCGTTTTGTTCAATGGATATTAGTTCTCATGTCAATAATTTGGTTAGGAGATTGTAACACCATAATTTTGAAAAAACAATAAAAATATAAATTTATCAAATTAAGGACCTAATAAAAATAGCTAGAAAAGATATATTTCTATAAGTAAAAACCCAAAAAATGTGCCTTCATCATAGCAGCATTGCATACATTTTTATGGATTTCTGTGTACCAACGTATCCATAAATTTATAACAAATTCGGAAATAAAATGCATCAGGGAAATGATTTACAAAAAAATATAAACAGCTCCAGGGCTAGATTTCTCTACTGCACTATAAAGAGCTCCTGGGCTGATTTGACTATATATATGATTGATTACCTGTGCTCCCGAAGAAGGCACATGTGGCTCTGTGGACACCTGTCACTACAGGAATCACGATAATAGACGACGGCCAGAAACCGTTGTCTATAAGGACCATACCGTCGTCTATAACTTATAGACGACCGTATAAGCTTGTTGATGGCGGTTCTCGGCCATCTACGATTATTTTTCATCTATAAGCTTATAGACGACGGTATATTCGTACTTCATACAAAGAAAATGGTGGTAAGTTGTAGGGAACAGCGAACACAGGCCAACAAGAGTATGGTGTTGCGTTTGTAATGAATGGTGAAAAGCCATCTGTTACCAACCCGATGCGAATATTTTTCGAGTCATTGGTAAAATCTGGATCGAAGCGGTCTAGCACTTTTCGTGCCTCACCGTCGGACGGGTGCACCATCATTCCGTCGTTCTCACGTACACCTTCTTTGTGCCACCACATGTGTATGACCGTTTTTTTAGAGAAACAAGCGCTTCAACCTAGGTGTGACAGGCAAGTAGTGAAACTTCTTCTATGCGACTTTAGTCATTACTTATGTACCACTGTCATTAACATCTTCAACAAATCTTGCTTTATCACATTTTAGGCACTTGTTCTTATTGGCATGCTCTTTCCAGAAAAGCACGCAGTGGTCTAGGCACAGATCAATCTTCTCATAGTTCATACCAAGACCAAAAATCAATTTCTTTAGGCAATTTATGGGTCTACGAAAAGACATCGCTGATCAATTTCATGAGGTGGTTGTAGTAGTTATTTGAAAAGAAATACTTAGACTTAATTTTCATAAATCTAGTCATGTAACTAAGCATTGTCACTTTGGTGTGTTCATGCAACGGCTGTTCTGATGCCGAGAAGCTCGAAGAACTTCTTTGCCTCCATTATAGAAGAATCCTCCGTCAATTGAGGATTTATGGCTTCAAGCATCTCTTACATCATATCGACGCCAGTGCTATCATCCTCATCTCGATCGTCTATGGCTTGACAAGGTGTCTCGCATGAAAGGTCCACAACTCGTAATGTTGCATGAAACTGTTTCAACACAAGTGGAACATCAACGTCACTTTGTCAAAACACTTCACATTCTAATATTTGATACATGGGCACTACACCTTGCTTTTGATTGACAACGAGAAAGCTCATTGTATGAAAGCATCTGTGTTGGTCTCTAAGTACTCCCATCCTTTTTCCAACCAGTATACATTCAACTGCGGTCTTCTGCCATGTTTGAGGGTATACCTTCGAAGCAGACAAATTGTTATCAGTTTCATTGTTATGCTGTCTCACGGCCCTACAACTAGGCAAATAGGTCTAAAACCCAACTAAGAGTGACCAAGCAAGGTGTGCTTGCGATGGGACGCGTGGTCTGGATACAAACAAAATTTCGGCAGCATAACACCGCCGTTCTCAACAGCACGCCCGAAAAATGGTGCATCAGAGAACATCAGGGTTATACCGTCGAAATCTTGTCTAGATCCAAATCCACGTCTCGTCCCAAAGCCACACCCCTCGGTCACTCCAAGGTTGTCCAAAAAGTGACAATTCCTAACCTTCACATCTCATATGCCAATAGCATGTGACACGTGCCGATCCGAAACGGGTGACGCATTGTTATAGGTTACGTTACTCGTTTTAATTTTAAGTCATTTACGAAAGAGGAAAGAACGAGAGAAAGAGAGGGAGTAAAGTTGGTCGTATATGACAATTCCACTTCTGAGTCTACTGTCCACGCAATCGTGGATGATTGACGTCCTCACCATCACCGTTCGCTTCCGTGTCATCTTGACGCATACGTTACGACTACAATTGTCTATACGACACGAATGCATTTATTGTGTGTCGTGCTATGTCGGGCTGGGTCGGACTGAGCTAAAACTCTTTTATTTACATATTTTAAGTAATGACTCAAAAACATTAAATATCAACAAACAATAAGTATCAACATAATAAACTAACTAATAAACAATTATTGATGAACAATATAATAAACTAACTAATTATCACTCGGGGCGTCGATCTTGAGCGGCTCCACCTCGAGGTGGGCAAAGAACTAACTAATGATCGGTGTATGGTTCGGAGGTGAGGAGAGAGGGAGAGAGAGAGGGAAAGAGAGAGGGAGAGGGGGATGAGGAAAGAGGGAGAGGGAGAGGGAGAGGGAGAGGGAGAGAAGCTAACATCGCTTTTCTCGAAAAGGCGTAAACAAAACATGTTAAAAGAACTGTGTTTATGGCTGTTGGATATGTGTCAAATATTGTGTACGAGTTGCTTATAGTTAGGACTCTAAGTTGTATTAGCGTTGGGGTGTGGAGTTTGTGTTGGACTCTGTATTCGGCCTCCTTATAAATATGAGGGGAGGGCCACAGTTGTAACCATGATAAAGACAACATATTTTAGAGGAGCGCCCGTAGTCATGCTCCGGGGATGTAGGCTTCGGCTGAACCTCGTTAACAAGAATCGTGTCTCGTGTGTCATCCGTAATCTTGCATTGATGACTCTAGAGATCCATTATTGCTTCCGCATGCCTATTTTCTAACAAGTGTAATCAGAGCCAATGTTCGATTGGATCTAGAGGTGATGCTGAAGATCGCGAGCAGACATGATGGTATGTTCCATATCGCGCAAAGCTCGCACGATGTGTCCACGAGGGACATGGCGCAAGGTGGAGCATGACGGCGATCGTCGACTCGATCAATGGACTTGTACATGTGGGGACCGGAGTCCACACATCCGAGGATCTCATTGGGTGGTACCGTGCGATGCGGCACCTAACAGCACACACAAAAAGGATACCAAAACATATAAAGTTTTCATTTCATAATAAGAAGAGTTTACAAAAGAGTGTACAATAGAAGTACACACGCAGCGGAAAATACATACTCATAATCTCACCTAACTAAGCAGGAGAGAAGACGTCCATGCCCTAGGACGATTCTCACTAGCAACACGAAGAACAAACAGCAGCGGCGTGGCTCACATGAGATTTATCTCGACACCTCGAGTCTCATGTACAACCTGAACAGCAGAAATAAAACTAATACCTGCAAAAAATCGTTAAAGCGCAAACGTGAGCATAGGGCTCAGCAAGACTTAACCGTCTCACTAGACAGATGCAAGGGGACACTAAACATAGGTAAGGAATAGCATAAATGACTCGCCTACAAGTGGATCCTTATAATCAAGTTTTAAGTAGCAAATGACATTCTCTGAGCACGGCACATCATGGGCTCCACAATCAAACAAGAAACGCTTTACCGATGATATGACATGCCCAAAGCACATAGTGCTATTACAGCTAAAGTATGGGGAAACTGTAAACTTTGAATTATACTATCTCTAAATCATACAAGGTTGCAAAGTAATTATAATTCAATACAATATGATTTTCTGGCTTCTTTAGTATTTACTACGTCACCGCTCAGTGAACAAGTGGTACTCTATTACTGCGAGGGACAGTGATTGCAATCAAGACACACCCGGACAACACGACACATACGTCGTTCGGAAGTGTCAGCGAGTACACCTGGACCTACATAACACTTCAGTACTAGGCGTATATGGCCACCTTTCACAAGAAACTCAAAGGCTGAGCCCGTCTCACCTCCGCAAACAGAAGGTCTCCGCACAGAACACCTCATGTGTCTGCCGACCGATTTACACCTTACTGTCCTCAACCCACCCCTATCGATGGTGAGTTAATGGGTCTCAACACCCCAGTTATCAAGTTACATCAGTTTATTGGATTCCATATGTCCATTATATTGCCGGTACAATTCAAGCTTGTCCGAAGGGGCTGCATACGGACGGGCCTTAATCGACACAGGCAGGGCTATGCGACCGAGACTCAATTCTCGCCGCTTCCTATCCAATCCCTGCCCGGTCTCAATTTCATTATATTAAACCATTTTCTTTTCAACCAATACTGTGAGATACATCTCTCGCGAGTAGATTCCAATTACTCGACTTCTACCGGATTTTCTATGCATTAGCAAAGCAGTTACTACAGGTCAAACTGTAACTCGTGCCAAACAAACCCCTGGGATTTTTGGTCATGCAAGTGGAGTATCATACACCCTAAACGTAATGCACAATTCATATACTATTCATCATAGTGATAAAGCAAAAGCTCATAAACGACTTAAATGCAAACCGGGGCTTGCCTTAGTTTGCGACTGAACAAATGTCAATTGTTAGGGCCTGATCTTCCTCCAGAGAACCTGCCATGGAACCTCAGTGGAAACACCTTGGCCTTCTCCTCCAAGCGAAGCTCCTCGTCGATCACCTACCATCACGTTTCCTATCGACATGATATGCATATAAGTAATTATGTAATTAAGTAATTTAAGAAAAGACTCCACGGGGTTGTGTAAACTCTAAGAATGAGGAGTTCGACTAGGAAGGACAGATATGCCTCTGTTGTGTGAATGAACAAAGGATGAAGTCAAGTGGTCATAGTAGTATCGAGATGTGAATTGAAAGGTGCAATGTAAGCACACATTGCAACTTGGCACTCAACATTCGACGCTATGCCACTCAAGGACGATACAGCTGAATGGTGTGGAAGTGTTGGACTGGTAGGGTAAGGATGACCTAAGAGTCAAGAGGGAGCATCGAAAGCTTGAGTATGAGTGGTGTACAAGACGAAGGTTGCGATTTAGCAATCGACCAATGAACTTGACTTAACTCATACAGGAGTAAACCTAGTTAAGTGAGTAGTGCTGTCGTAGGGTCCTGACTTAGGGCGAACCATGATGGAACCTAACGACACTTGGGACTGAATTGAGATCAACATGGCTTGGACTTAAGAAGTCATTACAAGCACCGTTAACCTAGTATGAGTACCAAGACAACGTTCAAATGACTTTTAGATAAAGTAGTTTCTACGGCAAGCTTCTCGAGCATCGTTCAAGTGCTTACGTGACACTATTGCAGTGTCCTTTGCAAGATTGTCCAGATGAGCTCGGTGAACTCCTAGAACTCGAACATGATGCGAGACCTTGTCGTGACGATCATGCTTCGCCATCACGAGAAGATCGGATTAGCCACGTCCACATCGACCCAGACTCGTCAAAGGGGGTGAGCGGAATCCCGAACACCACCTTGTGAGTCTTAAGGCTAGTGATGTCGACTCGGTTGTTGATAAGCGACTCGACGAACCTGCCGTCGAAGAAGGGGTACACCAAGTTAACCAATCCTGTGATCGGCTACGGAACATCCTCGACACAACCAAGGAACTCTTATCCAAGGTCCCCCTTGGTCTAGTTCTCCTTGTTGGTCGCAACGTTCTCGCATTATTCTACCCTAGGTCATCGGTGGTCACCAATATAGTCGGTTTGACCTAGAAGGCATTTCATCTAGCATCTAGGCTACACCTAGGACTCGAAGAGTCTCGCCTTGACCAAACCCTAATTTGGCTAAACGACTATCGACCGTTGTGTCGTGGTTGTGTTTCAGCATCATGTACGTTACAGGCATCCTTCATCTCGATGCCAGGACACGATGATGGCTCGGAACGTCACGACGACGTCATATGGTCAACGACGTCGACGCGGCTCATGGTGGAGCATCACGAGCACGCACGGACATGCCAACGTGATACAAACAACAAAGGAGGTCAACTTAGGGACTCCTATAGGAATGATATCAATGCGAAAACTGGACGTATGACTTGACGAGACATGAGTACCATTAGGGGTCACGATCAACGGACATTGATGACGTCAAGCAAGGTATTCCAGGGCAAGGCTCACCTTGTAGGCATTTCGCCGAACATCTTGTGTGGGTACTTGATTTCCGTCGCTTCATCATCATTCAAAGGGTATCTTGGCACTTGGGCTTGTCGAGTGGCCACATCACCATACCCCTGCATCAAGACCAGCTCTGAACATCAACGAAGTTGGTTCTTTCCTTGTGAACATTTCATCGAATACCTAGGCTGCAGCTCTGTCCCAACTAACCTTTGCACAAATCAGAGCTAACCTTGATCCAATTGTCGTCGCCGTTGTGTCATCCACGTGTTCTTGCATCTCACACATCTCACAGGTCACTCGCTTCGCTGGTTGGGTGCAGCCATGGTGTGGAACGTCGCGACGACGTACCGAGGGCGGCGAGCGCATGCGGACTCAGGAACGGGCACGGCATGTCGCAGGTGGCAGCCAGGAGGTGGTGTCGTAGTAGCACGATGCTGCAAGCGCGCAGGGCGATGGCGCTGGCAGGAACGGTGAAGTGTGCTTGCGAGCAGGGGCGTGCAGCGCGTGGCAAGGGCGCTGCTGCTGGCTTGGGAGGTCGGCATGGTGGGGAGCAGTGGCGCATAGAGTTGCAGGGAGGCACAACCATGGCACAAGATCGGCGTCCCGTGAGGCCGTGTCTGGGGTTGGAGGCGGGGGCGAGGCACGTGGTTGCAGGCGGTCGCAGAGGTCAGGGAACGGCGCGGCACGGCGCTGCAGGCGACCGGGGTGGTGCGGCTCCGGGCGTGGGCGCGGACAGACGGCATCGGCGGCGCGTGGACACGCGCTGGAGGGAGGCGAGGAAGCGGCGCGGCTGGTGCTGCTCGGGCGCCGGAGCAGAGGTGGGGCGGCGCGCGAGGGTGCAGCGCCGGGACGGCACCGGAGGCGAGGAGGCGGTCGGCGGCCTGGGCACGAGCGTGGCTGGGAGGTGAGCCGGCGCGGTGGAAGACGCTCGGTGGCGCTGCGGTCGGGCGAAGAGGAGGCACGGTGCTGGCGGCGGCGCCACGGTTGGACGGCGGGGCGCCGGTGTGGAGCAGAGGCAGCGCGCAGGGTGGCCGGCGAGGGAGGCGCTGGGGCGGTGCCGTGGCCAGGGCGCATGGGAGGTGGCGCGCAGGGCGGCGAGATCCGGTGGCCGGGAGCTATGGCGGTGGCGGCCTGGGCGCGACCGGGAGGTAGGTGCTGCGGTCGAAGGCAGCAGGGGCGGATGAGCGGGGTTGGGCTAGCGGCAGGCGACCGGACGCAGAGGAGGTGGCGCGGTGATAAGGACCGGGGAAAACGTCGAGGTGGCTCTGCATGCCGTCGCGTGGAGGCAGGGGAGGAGAGAGGAAGCCTTGCCGACCTGACTGGTGGGGACCATCTGTGGGACCCACTTCCCTCTTCTTTCCAAAATTCCAATAGGGCTAGCAAGCATGCTTCAAAAATAGTCAAATTTGGCCAAATGACCAAATAAAATATGAAGAATTTTATGGTGCAATCAGATTTCGAAACTGAGCAAGTTGAATTTGAACTCAGATTTGAATTTGAATTCAAGTGGTGATACTTGACTCAAGGAAATAAATAGTAGATTAGGTTCAAAAATCCTGAAACTTTGAAGTTAACCTTTTTGAACCATAAGGGACCTCAGGAAAAATCTGGAGTTGATTTGGACAAAGTTGAGCACAAAGTTTAAATTTGAAGTCGACGTTGATTAAACTCTCAGTACGTGTCCAATAAATGGGAAATGGGCTTCAAAAATTTTGAAACTTTACCGAGAGTCTAATTGGAATATTAGTAGGTCATGGAAAAATTTACGGCCTGAGATTTGAATATTTTTGGATGTCCCATTTTAGGGTTGGAATAATTCCTTTTTCTTTCTCTCTATTTTGTTTTCTTTTCTCCTTTAATTTTTCATTGAAAATGTGAATACTTGGAAATTAAGGATTCTTCACCTTAAGTTCCATTCCACATCAGCAACCATGTTCTATATGTAAAGTTTTAACAAGTCCCTATCTTTAGTGAACATAGTTTAACTCATATGGCTCATGTGAGTTTGGATTTCCAAGTCTATTTTCAAAATTTTTAAGTTCGCATTTTTGTGTTTTTGTTCTTCCGAAAAACGGGCTTTTACAATCCTTCCCCCTTAAAGGAATCTCGTCCCGAGATTCTAACAGGTAGAATAACAGAACGATGAGGGAACGATCCGTAAAAGAGGGTCATTGACTAAGGAAAATGGCAATGCCCTTAAAAACTTGGGTTCTACAAAATAGTGATTATCTTCATGCATCTTAAGAAATTCTAAAGTTTGCCTCAGGAGATTCCAGTCTTTAGGTTGATAACCTTGACAGGATGCTCGACATGGCAATATCACATCGTAACACTTTCACGTCTATTACTGATCCTTTATTGTTGTACTCTTGCACTGACATGACATCTTGTCCTGTCCTAGTCTTGATTTGAAGAATTTGCACTTGTTCTTTGCTTCTCTAGGTCACCTTGATAGTTTGAAACTTTTCTTGCATTGGTTCTTGGTTGCTTGCTTGGTTTTGTATAGGTCCTTTCAACTTAATGTGGTATTTCCCTTGACATGAGTTAAGATGGTTTACGAGGTTAAACAACAATCATTAACCTCGTTTGATGTTTAGTCAACCATAGGATTCCTTAGCCGTAGCATAAGAGTAGCAAGACACTCAACACTCTTATGTAATCAAAACAGCAGGAATATTGAAGATATGACGACTACAAGGTTTCTGGGTATATCAACGTCTTCAGACAATAGAAGCAGAAGATGAAGACCTTTTTGCGGTGGCACATGAGGATGTAAGGATTCAGTATCCTCATATGTTTCAACACAGCAAAGAACTCAATCATATGGTAACTACAAGGTAATTAGTATAGCAAGGTTACCATATAACAACATAAGATCTTAGATGGACCCAAAGAGTTTCACGAGGTTGACAAACGAACGGTATCCTCACGAGGAAGGAGATTTCATGGATTTTACAAGGTTGGTCATCGAACTGATGACTACTCGATGACGAACGGTATAGTTGCAACAATCAAGGTACTTGAACCTAACAAGTCAAGGATGGAAGTCCAAGTGTTTGTTTAGTTGCAAGTACTCAAGGCGATTTGAGTTTCAACAAGTCAAGGACAAGGACTCAACTGTGTTTTAGTCACAAGGTGTCCCTTGTGCTACTCAAGATAATGAAACCAGTCGAAAGCGTTGCGAACGATAAAATTGATCACAACTCAAAAATGTTAGGCACTACTTAAGTATCTGAACGGGGTCACATATTCTTGCTCAAAACTCATTAGTAATTACGTTTTATGATGCATCACAAACCGGATGATGTTATGCAGACACAATGCAACTCCGCGGATAATTATGCAAGGTATGGTGCATTCAGTATTATACTTTGAGCAAAAATAGGTAAGACAATCCAAACACAGTCAGAAGTATCCCAAATACAGGAGGATTGATTGAACTTGGTCATGAAAGGCGCTAGAGAAGACTTGCTACTTTCATATCTCGACCAAGATCGATGGTTTCAAGGTAAAAGTATTAGCAAGGAATGGTGAGGTTCATCTCAAGGCAACGGAGTGTACAAAATGGAACAAAGTGATTGAACTTCTTGTTGATCGGAAGTTCCCTAAAGCTTGTAAATCACAACCTACAGGTAATTGTGGTTCCTTAACAATGGGTCAGGTTTTTCATCTCGTAGTTTTCTTAAAGTACTATGTCTACCCCTTAAAATGTGCGGTAGGGTTGCCTTCAGAAGTGGCAAAGAGAGTAACCTTTGAAGAGTAAGGTTCTCCTCACTTCCGTAGGTTGCACTAAGTGGTTGACAAGGTACTGTGCTAGGCACGACCTTGGTTAGTAATCCACGTTCTCGCTAAAGAATTTCCAGCTCATACTACTCACTTATGGCTTCTCGTCTCAAAGACTGAAGCAAAGGAGTGGTTTAGCGTGAAGAATCAACTGACTTCTTTAACTCGTTGATCGAGTTCCACAAGAAACGGGGTTCAAGGTAATCCGTTACTTAAGCTTCGCATTGACTTAATGAGTCAATGTTGTACTCGGTCCTACTTACTTGAGCATTGCTCCCAGGACGTTGGTTCGGTGTCGATGTACCTTGGTATGACACCTAGGTGAACGTAACACTTCAATTACTAGATGAACTCCTTCCCCCTTAAGATTCAAGCTAGGTGAGCAAGAAACTTACTCCAAGCAATCTTTATGGGGAGGTTTGTCCAACTAAGGGAAGTGTCATACATGCTCATTGCACAATTAAAGTGTGAGATGCAAGGTTGCATAGTCAAAACACTAGCATGTGCATCCGAGCAAAAAGGGATTTGCCTTAGTGTAATACTCAACTCTAATGGCAAATATGGTTGGGCCGCAACACCTGGGATGTTATGAAACTCCTCGAGTTGAACTCGAGAACCAAATCCATAAACATCCTGAAGGGTCATCACCCGGTTAAATCCTGGTGGAGGATGAACAGCTTGGACGCAACTTCGATTTTGGCCAAGTAAATGGCAAAATCTGATCTTGAGGTGAACAACAAAGTTAAAGTACACTCCAAGACCTTTCCAAAAAGTATTGGTTTGTCTCTAGATCATCTGTAGTTTGCAAGTTATGCTATTTTAAAGTTAGCAGATTTCTCTGCACTTTCAGAAGAATCTGCTTAAACAGTAGCAGTTTTGATCTAAAGTTTTCACGCTGTTCTGATGGAAATCTGGAAATATTCTTATTTACAAAGTTGTAGCCAGTGTAATAAGCTTTCCATAATGTACTTACTTGTCTTCATATCAGCTCTGGCTCAAAAGATATGAATTTTTGAAGTTAGGTAAAATTTCAGTATTCAGAACTGAATTCAGTTCAGATTGACCACTCTGTATTCAAACTCGATTTGGAAAAGGTAGATGACCGATTCAGGTCTGGAGCCAATTGCAAAAATTGTAGCTGACTCTCTAAACTCTCCAACGGTTACTCGCGTGACACCATTGGATCAAGGGTCTGCGAGTTATGGATTAAATTCAGAGGTGTACAGATTGCTGTCCAGTTTGAGTATGCCTGGACAGTCTCTGCGATTATCTAAATTTCACCCACCAAAACAAGGATTTTGGTTTTGAGCTGAACAGAAAACATGCAGAGAACTCCCAAATCTTTCTAAAGAGTATTTACTTGCCCTCGTAGCACTTCTGGTTGAGAAGATATGGCATTTGCAAGTTGACAGTTTTTCTGAAAATTTGGACAGCACCTCCTTTGTTTAAGGCTGATTTTGTCCACAAATTTCAGATATACAAACATCAATATTTGCAAAAGTAATACATAGAAAACATGTTGCATACATTCTCAAGATTCCAGAAATGTAAAATACGAATCCATTCGACAATTCTACTAGGAATTATAATCGAAACAGTAACTGAATAGGTAACGGTCCATATTCTGAACTGTTTCGACACCTTAAACGATACTTCAATTTAGGCCATGTTATTGCGAGTTTTAGCCTTCGTGTTGAATAGGAAGTCGATAGAGGACTCTTTAAGCTTTCCAGGCATATATAAACATGCATAGTTTGCATTTCTAGTTTAAGAGTTATGTCCGTTCAAAGTTCAGAAGTTTTCCGACTGTTTCAGATAGCACCTATATACATGTATTATTTTCAACTCTGTTTTCTAATTAGTTATAAGCTGAATTTGAGGTATCACTGAATAACAAAGTTGTAGAATAGCTTTTCCACTTTCCAGAAATGTATCATAATGGAATAGAAGAGCTTTCTTCAAAGAATTATGACAAAAGTTCAGATACTGTCTTGTACAGTTTCAGAACAGCAGCTGCAGTGGTTATGGTGCATTTTCATCACCATAAAAGCATCTTTTGGCTTGGAGGTCAATAGGGAACTATTAGAAGACTTCAAAAGCTCTTCAAAAAGTATTCACTTGCCTCCAAAGCCCTCCAGGTTGAAGAGATATGGAATTTCAAAGTCAGGTCCATTCTGTTCGAAAACAGAACTCACCGGCTTCGAAACACAAGAATTTGGAAACAAACTCAAATTTTGAAACTTAGCTCAAAACTCAAGTCCGATGGCTAGAACTTGATTCACAACTAATCATTTTCTTTAGAACCAAATGGAATCTTAAAAGAGACTTGACGACCTTCTTATCCATAGCATATCACTATGGATCTTCAAACTTAACCAAAGTCTTACTCCGGCGAAGTCGAGCTAAACTCTCGCCAGGAGCAAAGAACTTTGGTTCACCTACTCTTGAAAAGAAACATTTTAATTTGTCCACAAGATATCAGCAACTGATACTTGGACTCAATATGAATATGAAGTCATTTCTTTCGTGGGGGATGGTCAAAGTATCAAGTGTGATACTGACGGTACTACGTGCCTTACTAAAAGAAAAGTCTAATCCGGTATATCCGGATACGTCTAGAGGTGGTCCTACTACCGATCACTCGCAAACGTATTCTACACGGGTCGCTACCGGAGTTAGTGTACCTGCAGAAGACAAACAATCCCCTTTCACACCTTCACACCTCAAGGGCGGCACGGGGAAACACGACAGGCAGTTACAGTAAGATATAATCAAAAGTAAATGCATACGACTCTGGTGTGAGTCGCCCTCGAGCGAGGTCATGTCTCGAGGTACATGGCTGTAAATACGTCTGTACAGCAAAGACTCCCGTACGAACCGGCTTATACACGCTCGGGCATACGTGTTTCGCATGATCCCATAGAACATGAATAGTTCTAGAGATGCATACTATCGGGTTATACACCACCCGACGGGGGCTCCCACTAATTTTGTGTCACGCTGGGGTACCGCGTGTCATATGTTCTCAGAAACATGAAAAGTTTCAGAGACTCATATTGACTTTCCGTGCTAAGCCACGGAAATTTCACATACCATATCTCGTATGCAGAGTTTACCAAGATTGATCCGCTCTCGGTGGCGTATCTTACCTCTTACCTTGAAGATGGAGCGTCGTTACAGAATAATAATAACAAGTTAGTTCACCACCTTTATAACTTATACTAGTAATAGTCCTTAATGGGCATATAGCTAATCCTCACTCGACTACTTCGGAGTTTTCAAAAATAGGCTCTTTTCGAGCGTGCTATTCCCAATGAAGCTCTGATACCATGTCTGTGGGGACCGGAGTCCACACATCCGAGGATCTCATTGGGTGGTACCGTGCGATGCGGCACCTAACAGCACACACAAAAAGGATACCAAAACATATAAAGTTTTCATTTCATAATAAGAAGAGTTTACAAAAGAGTGTACAATAGAAGTACACACGCAGCGGAAAATACATACTCATAATCTCACCTAACTAAGCAGGAGAGAAGACGTCCATGCCCTAGGACGATTCTCACTAGCAACACGAAGAACAAACAGCAGCGGCGTGGCTCACATGAGATTTATCTCGACACCTCGAGTCTCATGTACAACCTGAACAGCAGAAATAAAACTAATACCTGCAAAAAATCGTTAAAGCGCAAACGTGAGCATAAGGCTCAGCAAGACTTAACCGTCTCACTAGACAGATGCAAGGGGACACTAAACATAGGTAAGGAATAGCATAAATGACTCGCCTACAAGTGGATCCTTATAATCAAGTTTTAAGTAGCAAATGACATTCTCTGAGCACGGCACATCATGGGCTCCACAATCAAACAAGAAACGCTTTACCGATGATATGACATGCCCAAAGCACATAGTGCTATTACAGCTAAAGTATGGGGAAACTGTAAACTTTGAATTATACTATCTCTAAATCATACAAGGTTGCAAAGTAATTATAATTCAATACAATATGATTTTCTGGCTTCTTTAGTATTTACTACGTCACCGCTCAGTGAACAAGTGGTACTCTATTACTGCGAGGGACAGTGATTGCAATCAAGACACACCCGGACAACACGACACATACGTCGTTCGGAAGTGTCAGCGAGTACACCTGGACCTACATAACACTTCAGTACTAGGCGTATATGGCCACCTTTCACAAGAAACTCAAAGGCTGAGCCCGTCTCACCTCCGCAAACAGAAGGTCTCCGCACAGAACACCTCATGTGTCTGCCGACCGATTTACACCTTACTGTCCTCAACCCACCCCTATCGATGGTGAGTTAATGGGTCTCAACACCCCAGTTATCAAGTTACATCAGTTTATTGGATTCCATATGTCCATTATATTGCCGGTACAATTCAAGCTTGTCCGAAGGGGCTGCATACGGACGGGCCTTAATCGACACAGGCAGGGCTATGCGACCGAGACTCAATTCTCGCCGCTTCCTATCCAATCCCTGCCCGGTCTCAATTTCATTATATTAAACCATTTTCTTTTCAACCAATCCTGTGAGATACATCTCTCGCGAGTAGATTCCAATTACTCGACTTCTACCGGATTTTCTATGCATTAGCAAAGCAGTTACTACAGGTCAAACTGTAACTCGTGCCAAACAAACCCCTGGGATTTTTGGTCATGCAAGTGGAGTATCATACACCCTAAACGTAATGCACAATTCATATACTATTCATCATAGTGATAAAGCAAAAGCTCATAAACGACTTAAATGCAAACCGGGGCTTGCCTTAGTTTGCGACTGAACAAATGTCAATTGTTAGGGCCTGATCTTCCTCCAGAGAACCTGCCATGGAACCTCAGTGGAAACACCTTGGCCTTCTCCTCCAAGCGAAGCTCCTCGTCGATCACCTACCATCACGTTTCCTATCGACATGATATGCATATAAGTAATTATGTAATTAAGTAATTTAAGAAAAGACTCCACGGGGTTGTGTAAACTCTAAGAATGAGGAGTTCGACTAGGAAGGACAGATATGCCTCTGTTGTGTGAATGAACAAAGGATGAAGTCAAGTGGTCATAGTAGTATCGAGATGTGAATTGAAAGGTGCAATGTAAGCACACATTGCAACTTGGCACTCAACATTCGACGCTATGCCACTCAAGGACGATACAGCTGAATGGTGTGGAAGTGTTGGACTGGTAGGGTAAGGATGACCTAAGAGTCAAGAGGGAGCATCGAAAGCTTGAGTATGGGTGGTGTACAAGACGAAGGTTGCGATTTAGCAATCGACCAATGAACTTGACTTAACTCATACAGGAGTAAACCTAGTTAAGTGAGTAGTGCTGTCGTAGGGTCCTGACTTAGGGCGAACCATGATGGAACCTAACGACACTTGGGACTGAATTGAGATCAACATGGCTTGGACTTAAGAAGTCATTACAAGCACCGTTAACCTAGTATGAGTACCAAGACAACGTTCAAATGACTTTTAGATAAAGTAGTTTCTACGGCAAGCTTCTCGAGCATCGTTCAAGTGCTTACGTGACACTATTGCAGTGTCCTTTGCAAGATTGTCCAGATGAGCTCGGTGAACTCCTAGAACTCGAACATGATGCGAGACCTTGTCGTGACGATCATGCTTCGCCATCACGAGAAGATCGGATTAGCCACGTCCACATCGACCCAGACTCGTCAAAGGGGGTGAGCGGAATCCCGAACACCACCTTGTGAGTCTTAAGGCTAGTGATGTCGACTCGGTTGTTGATAAGCGACTCGACGAACCTGCCGTCGAAGAAGGGGTACACCAAGTTAACCAATCCTGTGATCGGCTACGGAACATCCTCGACACAACCAAGGAACTCTTATCCAAGGTCCCCCTTGGTCTAGTTCTCCTTGTTGGTCGCAACGTTCTCGCATTATTCGGTGGTCACCAATATAGTCGGTTTGACCTAGAAGGCATTTCATCTAGCATCTAGGCTACACCTAGGACTCAAAGAGTCTCGCCTTGACCAAACCCTAATTTGGCTAAACGACTATCGACCGTTGTGTCGTGGTTGTGTTTCAGCATCATGTACGTTACAGGCATCCTTCATCTCGATGCCAGGACACGATGATGGCTCGGAACGTCACGACGACGTCATATGGTCAACGACGTCGACGCGGCTCATGGTGGAGCATCACGAGCACACACGGACATGCCAACGTGATACAAACAACAAAGGAGGTCAACTTAGGGACTCCTATAGGAATGATATCAATGCGAAAACTGGACGTATGACTTGACGAGACATGAGTACCATTAGGGGTCACGATGAACGGACATTGATGACGTCAAGCAAGGTATTCCAGGGCAAGGCTCACCTTGTAGGCATTTCGCCGAACATCTTGTGTGGGTACTTGATTTCCGTCGCTTCATCATCATTCAAAGGGTATCTTGGCACTTGGGCTTGTCGAGTGGCCACATCACCATACCCCTGCATCAAGACCAGCTCTGAACATCAACGAAGTTGGTTCTTTCCTTGTGAACATTTCATCGAATACCTAGGCTGCAGCTCTGTCCCAACTAACCTTTGCACAAATCAGAGCTAACCTTGAGCCAATTGTCGTCGCCGTTGTGTCATCCACGTGTTCTTGCATCTCACACATCTCACAGGTCACTCGCTTCGCTGGTTGGGTGCAGCCATGGTGTGGAACGTCGCGACGACGTACCGAGGGCGGCGAGCGCATGCGGACTCAGGAACGGGCACGGCATGTCGCAGGTGGCAGCCAGGAGGTGGTGTCGTAGTAGCACGATGCTGCAAGCGCGCAGGGCGATGGCGCTGGCAGGAACGGTGAAGTGTGCTTGCGAGCAGGGGCGTGCAGCGCGTTGCAAGGGCGCTGCTGCTGGCTTGGGAGGTCGGCATGGTGGGGAGCAGTGGCGCATAGAGTTGCAGGGAGGCACAACCATGGCACAAGATCGGCGTCCCGTGAGGCCGTGTCTGGGGTTGGAGGCGGGGGCGAGGCACGTGGTTGCAGGCGGTCGCAGAGGTCAGGGAACGGCGCGGCACGGCGCTGCAGGCGACCGGGGTGGTGCGGCTCCGGGCGTGGGCGCGGACAGACGGCATCGGCGGCGCGTGGACACGCGCTGGAGGGAGGCGAGGAAGCGGCGCGGCTGGTGCTGCTCGGGCGCCGGAGCAGAGGTGGGGCGGCGCGCGAGGGTGCAGCGCCGGGACGGCACCGGAGGCGAGGAGGCGGTCGGCGGCCTGGGCACGAGCGTGGCTGGGAGGTGAGCCGGCGCGGTGGAAGATGCTCGGTGGCGCTGCGGTCGGGCGAAGAGGAGGCACGGTGCTGGCGGCGGCGCCACGGTTGGACGGCGGGGCGCCGGTGTGGAGCAGAGGCAGCGCGCAGGGTGGCCGGCGAGGGAGGCGCTGGGGCGGTGCCGTGGCCAGGGCGCATGGGAGGTGGCGCGCAGGGCGGCGAGATCCGGTGGCCGGGAGCTATGGCGGCGGCGGCCTGGGCGCGACCGGGAGGTAGGTGCTGCGGTCGAAGGCAGCAGGGGCGGATGAGCGGGGTTGGGCTAGCGGCAGGCGACCGGACGCAGAGGAGGTGGCGCGGTGATAAGGACCGGGGAAAACGTCGAGGTGGCTCTGCATGCCGTCGCGTGGAGGCAGGGGAGGAGAGAGGAAGCCTTGCCGACCTGACTGGTGGGGACCATCTGTGGGACCCACTTCCCTCTTCTTTCCAAAATTCCAATAGGGCTAGCAAGCATGCTTCAAAAATAGTCAAATTTGGCCAAATGACCAAATAAAATATGAAGAATTTTATGGTGCAATCAGATTTCGAAACTGAGCAAGTTGAATTTGAACTCAGATTTGAATTTGAATTCAAGTGGTGATACTTGACTCAAGGAAATAAATAGTAGATTAGGTTCAAAAATCCTGAAACTTTGAAGTTAACCTTTTTGAACCATAAGGGACCTCAGGAAAAATCTGGAGTTGATTTGGACAAAGTTGAGCACAAAGTTTAAATTTGAAGTCGACGTTGATTAAACTCTCAGTACGTGTCCAATAAATGGGAAATGGGCTTCAAAAATTTTGAAACTTTACCGAGAGTCTAATTGGAATATTAGTAGGTCATGGAAAAATTTACGGCCTGAGATTTGAATATTTTTGGATGTCCCATTTTAGGGTTGGAATAATTCCTTTTTCTTTCTCTCTATTTTGTTTTCTTTTCTCCTTTAATTTTTCATTGAAAATGTGAATACTTGGAAATTAAGGATTCTTCACCTTAAGTTCCATTCCACATCAGCAACCATGTTCTATATGTAAAGTTTTAACAAGTCCCTATCTTTAGTGAACATAGTTTAACTCATATGGCTCATGTGAGTTTGGATTTCCAAGTCTATTTTCAAAATTTTTAAGTTCGCATTTTTGTGTTTTTGTTCTTCCGAAAAACGGGCTTTTACAGTACACTTCGAGCGTGGCGGCTCGGACCGTCCGATGAGCTGAATCAACGGGTTTCGTCCAGACGTGGAGAACAGATTGATGGCGGCTGCAAGCTACTGTTCGATAGGGACCGATCAGACGTGGTGGTCAAGTTCGACAGTGCGACTGGAAGACGTTGCTGATATGGGTGGCGGATTCAACTTGCGATCCAACTAATGCGCGATTAGTTTGATTGGAGGGGCCAATACATGCTCAAGCTGGAGATGTTACAACGATTGTATTGATCATGATGGACGTGTTATTTTTTCGGCGCGGTAATCTGATTTCGGTGGGCTGTTGGCGGCGCGTTGTGACTAGGACTCATGAACCTATGCATTACGCGTGTGATAGTAGGAGTCCGCGAATCCGTACCGACTCGTGAGCCAACAGGAGTCCAAGGCGCGTGCATACCAGAAAATAATGGAATCTCGTGCGGTCAGGAATTGGAGGTGTAAAGAAAAGTTGCATGCATGCATGTGTGTTCCATGCATGGGAGACAAGATGGGGCCACATGTTTATTTACAACTCGTATTCATGTTGTCTTGTTCCGTTTCCTTTTTTCTTTACAGGAAGCCTCCGATTCGTACCGTGTTGAATAGTTCAGAGGGAATGGGAACTCCGATTAGATTTGGAGTCGGTTTCGGCAGGTTGCCATATTATGAATAGACGGGGAGTCTACGGGCGATTGAAAGAACTGAACACGACAGCGCAAACAGAGGAAAAAAATCGGCTGATCGTGGTCTTCAACTTTTCGTTGCAGCAGTTGACGGCGAACAGCGGACGGCAATCAAGCAAGTCGACTTCGTCGTATGCGAGCGACCTGATAGTCATGGAGGTTTGAGAGCGTCAGGCTGTGCACAACGGTGTACGGCGGAGAGCGTTGGGCTGTGCACAATGGTGTACGGTGGAGGTGCACATATACGCGAGGGCGCGTTCAGGTGGCACGCGGCTTCGACGTGTGACACGTTCGAAAGTTTTTTCGGTGATCCGTGGCAAATGGTGGATGGCACTGACGGGTACCAGATTTGATATGGTGAAGTTTGATGGCAGCGGCAACTTCGGCTTGTGGAGGATAAGGGTGAAAGATTTGTTGGCGCAACAAAGTCTTTTGTTTGTTCTGAAGGCGAAAAAGGCGGTCAAGATGGAGGATGACGAGTGGGAGGAGAAACAGATGCAAGCAGATGCAACTATACGGTTGTGTCTGTGCGACAATGTCATGTACCATGTCATCAGGTTGACTACACCGAAGGAAATATGCGATGAGATGGAAAATCAGTTCATATCGAAGACTTTGACGACCAAGCTGTATTTAAAGCAAAAATTATACGAGCTGAAGATGCAGGAAGGGTCTGATTTTGCAGAGCACATAAATATTTTTAATCAAAGGGTCACGGACCTAGGACAGCTAGATGTGAAAATTGATGATGAAGACTAGTCAATAATTCTTTTATGCTCGTTACCACCATCTTATAAGCAAACGGTCACGACTCTAACATTCGACAAGGATTTCATAAAAATTAAGGATGTTACTGCGGGTTAGTAGCCCAAGAGCAAAGAATGAAGAATAATGCAGTGGATGAACCTCAAGTTGAAGGTTTGCTGATCAGAGGTGAGAATGCGAAGGTGAAGGTGGAGGCTAAGAGCAATAAGAAAAAGGTGCAGTGCTATTTATGCAAGGAGCGGGAACATGTTAAAAGGGATTGTCCAGCAAAGGTGAAGGGTTCAAGTGCTAATGTGGTAATTCCTAAGAGTGACACCGATAGAGACGGTGATGTTCTCTCAGTGGGTATCGAAATACAGTCAACTGATGCATGAATGTTAGATTCAACAAGCTCTTTTCACGTTGCGCACAAAAGGGAGTGGTTCTCTTCGTACAAGTCAGGTAATTTTGACAAAGCTTATTTGGGAGATGATAGGGGACACCCTATTATTAGAATAGGCGAGACCAAGAGCAAGACACAAGACAGTTGACCACGTGCTTCAAGGTGTTAAGCATGTACCAAAGCTGCAAAGGAATCAAATTTTGCTTGGGGCTCTACATCGTGATGGTCTGTTATTCCGTGCTGAGACGGATGGAAAGACAATGAAAGTTATGAATGGAGATGAGAGTGTGATTATAGGAGTGAGAGAGGCATCAAATTTGTACAAGTTACAAGGGTGTTCCGTTGCAGGGGGAGTCATGGAAGATGGAGTTGCGAGCGGTGTTCTCTTCGGACGATGAGTCTAAGGCGTTGGTGAAAGTGCATCTAGGACTCCCTTGTGGGTTTTGGATGATTTATGACAAGCAATTGGGATCCTAATCCTTTTGTTGAGATGAATGCAGGAAAATGATGAAAAATGAGCAAAGTGCCAAAAAGAGGAAAATTGAGAAGGAAAATGAATTTGAGCTCAAGGAGAAGAAATTAGTAGTTTAGTATGTATGGAGTGTGTTAAGGAAACACACCCAAGAGCTCAATCTCATTTAATCACACACACACAATGCACAAAGCTATACAGGACCGGACTAGTCCGATATCAGACGGACTAGTCCGATATCTTTCTGTTCCACTTCGGACTAGTCCTCCCCAGTGCGGATTAGTCCTCAAAACAATGCACAAGTCACACAAAATCGAACAAGTCCGTTGTGACCCGGACTATTCCGATATCTTTCTGTTCCGCTTCGGACTAGTCCTCCCCAGTACGGACTAGTCCTCAAAACAATGCACAAGTCACACAAAATCGGACAAGTCCGTTGTGACCCGGACTAGTCCGATATACTTTCTGATCCACTTCGGACCAGTCCGGTGTTTACACGGACTAGTCCGATATACACTCTAATCTAAATCGGACAAGTCCTCCAAGTGCGGACTTGTCATCCTAAACACTTAGGGTTTCATAGGTCCGGACAAGTCCGATGGCAATCGGACTAGTCCGAAGCTTTCTAGTAGCTAAATCGGACAAGTCCGTTTTCAACCGGACTAGTCCGATATTCCTGGACACTTAGGGTTTGCTTCGCACAGCACACCGGACTAGTCTGGTGTCCACCACGGACTAGTCCGATCTTTCTGAACCCTAACGGTAGCTTCTAGAAACCCCATATAAATAGAGGTGCACGGCCCACTTTCACCCTCTCTCGAACCCTAGCGCCGTCACACCTCCCAAGAGACTCAAAAACCATCTCTCTCCACGGAATTAAGTGCAAAATCAATCAATCCATCGAAGATCACTTCTAAATCATTGGAGAGGCACTTGGCACACGATTGAGCTCTTGGTTTGAATCTCTAACACACTCTTGCATTTCAATTTGTATATTTCGAAGTGTGTTATTGGTGGTCTTGAAACTTGTAATCAAGGGAGCTCTCAACTTGTGAGATCGCCCCTTCAACTTGGTGATTTACCCCTGTGTGATTAGTGGAAGAGAATTGGCCTTCGTGGCGATCCGACGAGGGAAGGGTTGGTGAAGACCCGGTCCTTTTGTGGGCTCCTCAACGTGGATGTAGGTTGCCTTCGTGGTAACCGAACCACGGGATAAATCTTGTGTCTTGTTTGTTTGTGTTCATCATTCTAGTTGATCAACATTATCTAGGGTTTGATTCATTTTGTTGAATTCAAGTTAAATAGTTGAATAAGAATCATACTTGCAATAGAACTTGACATACAACTATTGAACTGTTATTAAAGTTTATATTTCCGCTGCAAACGTCAACGAAACAATCAAATTGACCTAACTTGATCAACCTAGCCCGTGAAATCCGGACTAGTCCGCACTTTACCGGACTAGTCCGATATATCTGGTTTTGACCTTGTTGTTGAAGTGCTACAGGAACCGAGAAAATTCAAGAAGGCCTATTCACCCCCCCCTCTAGGCCTACATTCAATTGGTATCAGAGCAGGTTCTTCAAGAAAGAGTGCAACCACTCGAAGAGATCATGTCGGACATGAAGGAAGTCCAGAAAATCAACAACCAGGAAGAAATGAACAATGACAAGCACCAAAAGCTTGAGAAGTATCTCGAAGCCATTCAAGACTTTGATGATGATGATGAGGAGACATTGGAGCTGAAAGCACTCCTTAAAAGAAAGCGCTTTCCAGAGGGAAATCTAAAGTCGAAGAAAAGAAGTAGGGGAGTAGTCACACCGACTACTCCCGATATCCTTTTAATTATGACCGTTTAAATTCTAACAGCAGTCATTATCTATCTATTCCTCTCGGAAAAGCCCCACACTTCGATGGGAGTGATTACTCCATGTGGAGGCAAAATATGAAGATGCACTTGATTTCCCTTAACCCAAGTTTATGGCATATTGTGTGCACAGGAATAAACATCCCCGATGACGATGAAGAGCTCACGCCAAGTCAAGAACAAGCCATCCACAGGAATGCCCAAGCCGCAGCCGTTATCACCTCATCTCTAAGTCGAGATGAATTCACAAAGGTGGACGGATTGGAAATTGCCAAAGAAATCTGGGACACACTACAGACAGCACATGAAGGTGACCGGCATGTGCGGGAGGCAAAGATTGAAATGATTGAAGGCGAACTAGGAAGGTTCGCGATTGAGGAAGATGAGTCTCCCCAGGACATGTACAACAGACTGAAGACTCTTGTGAACAAGGTTCGATCATATGGGAGCAAAAAGTGGAATGACCACGAGGTTGTAAAGCTCATCCTTAGAGCCTTTATGCCTCGCAACGTCACACTTTGCTCTATGATCCGAGAAAGTCCCGGGTACAAGAAAATGACTCCGGATGAACTGCTTGGCAAAATCATCAACTTTGAGATGATGGAGAAGCAAGCCAAGCACGTAAAAGAAATAGCCGACCTCACATCAGCCAAGAAGAAGGGAGTTGCCCTAAAGTCCTCACTCAAGCCTCTATCCAAAGAAGCAAGAGAAGCACAGCTTGAGGAGGACAGCGATGATGAAAGCAGCGAGCTGGACGAAGAAGATATGATTTTGTTCATGAAGAAGTTCAAAAGAATTACGAAGAAAAGACAAGGAACAAAATCAAGTGAAGGAAAATACAAGGAGAAGACAAAGCCGAAGATGAGGCGGGCATGCTATAATTGTGGTGAGTACAATCACTTTATAGTCGATTGCCCGTATGAGGACAACAAGAAGAAGAGTAAAGATTCCAAGCCTCAACCGAAGAAATTCTTCAAGAAGAAGAAACAAGCTGAACAAGCACACATCGGAAAGGAGTGGGACTCAAACGATGAGTCCTCATCGTCCGATGAAGAAGAAATGGCTAGCATAGCCATTGAAAGCATGTCCAAGAAACCCACACTCTTCCCCACGCTCGGTGCAAAGAAGGCAAATGGAACTTGCCTCATGGCTAAGGAAGGTAAACGCAAGGTAAACATCAAAACTCCTTCCTTGCATTCTTACTCAAGTGATGATGATCTAGATAGTGATGATGAAGATATGCTAATTGGTTTAGATAGAAAAACTGCTGCTAAAATGAAATTCTTGCTTAACCAACTTGTTGAGAAGGAAGAGCTAATTGATCGTCAAGAAGACATGATTATCTCCCAAAAGGAGAAGCATGTCGAACTTGACAATCTTCTAGTTCTTGAAAAGGAGAGAAACCACTCACTAGAGCTTGAGCTAGCTTCAAGCAAGAAAACTTGCTTGGAGTTAACCAACTCAAACGTTGCAATCAAGGATCAACTTGATGACCTAATCAAGGTCAACAAGATCCTTGAAGTGCAGGTTGAGTCACTCAAGCTTAGTGAACCTTCCTCCTCTTCAAGCCTACCTTCTCAACCCACTTCAACTAATATCGCTCATATTTGCAAATGTGATAAAATTAACACCAGGTTGAAGGAAAATTCTACCTCCACAAAGGACAAAAATCCTACCCAATGTGTAATATTTGACAAGGAGAGGATCAACTATGCACGTAGTGCATATTTAGTCCAAAGACCTCCAAATGTCAAGTATGGCATTGGTTACTCTTATGATGGAAAGCAAAGAGCTGGAAATCATAAGAATAACAAGGGAAGGATTACCTTTGTGAAGGGAGGACCCTCACAACCTGGTAACTCGAAAACTAAAAACCTGAACTCTCATGAAAACCGGACTAGTCCGGTTGTGGTCCGAACAAGTCCGGTCATCCGGACAAGTCCGGTCACACAGACTAGTCCGACCCATAATCAACAGCAACTCTTGTTTAAAACCTTTGATGCTTCTTATGTATTAATGAAAAATAATGTTGGTAAAGTGTATGCTTATTATGCTGGGCCACGCCATGGGAACACAAAATCCCATGTGTGGGTGCCCAAATGTATTGTTACTAACCTCCAAGGACCCAAGCAAGCTTGGGTACCTAAAACCAAGGCGTAATTTGTTTTTGTAGGCCTACTCCTCCGGTGGATCCAAATGGGTGCTAGACAGTGGATGCACCAACCACATGACCGGAGAAAGGAGGATGTTTGTGGAGTATGAAGTGAACAAGGACCCAAACGAAGGCATCGACTTTGGGGATAACAGTCAAGGAAGGGTCCTCGGTACCGGTAAAATAGCAATATCCTCTGAACATACTCTTTCGCATGTTTTACACGTTGAATCTTTAGATTATAACCTGCTTTCCATATCTCAATTATGTGACAAAGGTTATAATTGCTTGTTTACTAACGAGGGTGTGACTGTCTCAAGGAGAAGTGATGGTTCCGTTGCATTCAAGGGCATGTTAAAGGGAAAGCTTTACCTTGTTGACTTCAACAAGGATAAAGCCGAACTTGACACATGCTTGATTGCAAAAACCAACATGGGTTGGCTGTGGCATAGACGGCTGGCACATGTTGGTATGAGGAACCTTCAAAAACTCCTCAAGGGCGATCACATCTGAGGTTTGAAAGATGTTGTGTTTGAGAAAGACAGGCCTTGTAGCGCGTGCCAAGCAGGGAAGCAAGTTGGAGCACAACATCCCGCGAAGAACATCATGACCACGACAAGACCGCTCGAACTACTTCATATGGACTTGTTTGGTCCAATTGCTTACATAAGCATCGGCGGTAATAAATACGGTTTAGTTGTTATTGATGATTTTTCCCGCTTCACTTGGGTGTTCTTTCTGCATGACAAGTCAGAAACACAAGGAACACTCAAGAAATTCTTCAAGCGAGCGCAAAACGAGTTCTCACTATCAATCAAGAGTATTCGGAGCGACAACGGCACGGAGTTCAAGAACATACAAGTGGAGGAGTACCTTGATGAGGAAGGAATCAAGCATGAATTCTCAGCACCATACTCTCCACAACAAAACGGAGTTGCCGAAAGGAAGAACCAAACGCTCATAGAGATGGCAAGAACAATGCTCGATGAATACAAGACTTCGGATCGATTTTGGGCGGAAGCAATCAACACCGCTTGCCATGCCACAAATCGACTCTACCTTCATCGACTACTAAAGAAGACCCCCTATGAGCTACTCACCGGTAACAAACCGAACATTTCATATTTTCGAGTTTTCGGTTCTCCTTGCTATATTTTGAACAAGAAGCTTAGGACTTCAAAGTTCGTTTCGAAGTCCGATGAAGGTTTCTTGCTTGGTTATGATTCGAACACTTACGCCTATCGTGTTTTCAACAAGGCCTCCGGACTTGTTGAAGTGGCACGTGACGTAGTGTTCGATGAAATTAATGGCTCCCAAAAGGAGCAAGTTGATCAATGTGAATTAGGTAAAGAGGAAGCCCCCTATCAAGCATTGAAGAGGATGGCTCTAGGAGAAGTACGACCACAAGAGTCATCGTCACAAATACAAGAGGAAAGTGAACCACAAGAGGAGATCAACAATCAAGGGGGAGCCTCGATACAAGATCAATCACAGGAATATGAACATGATCAACAAATCAACGAGGACAACAACTCAGGGGGAGAAGAAGATGATCACCAACATACGACCCCCCAAGTGCCACACCCAAGAGTACACCAATGCATTCAAAGGGATCATCCAATCGACAACATCATCGGTGACATCCAAAAGGGAGTAACCACTAGATCTCGTATAGCAAATTTATGTGAACATTACTCGTTTGTCTCCTTTTTGGAACCCCGCAGGACTGAGGATGCATTGAAGGATCCAGACTGGGTGGTGGCAATGCAAGAAGAGTTGAACAATTTCAAGAGAAACGAAGTTTGGGAACTTGTGGAAAGACCCAATGCAAATATTGTGGGCACCAAGTGGGTCTTCCGCAACAAACAAGACGAACACGGGGTGGTGACAAGAAACAAGGCACGACTTGTGGCCAAAGGTTACTCACAAGTCGAAGGTTTGGATTTCGATGAGACTTTTGCTCCAGTAGCTAGGCTTGAATCAATTAGAATATTACTTGCATATGCTACTCACCATGATTTCAAGCTGTACCAAATGGACGTGAAAAGCGCCTTCCTCAACGGACTGATCAAGGAAGAGGTGTACGTGGAGCAACCACCCGGATTTGAAGATGAAGAGTTCCCCGACCACGTGTATAAACTGCGTAAGGCTCTCTATGGCCTCAAACAAGCTCCTAGAGCTTGGTATGAGTGTCTTAGAGATTTTTTAATTGATAATGGTTTTCAAATTGGCAAAGTAGACTATACATTATTCACAAAAAATCTTGATAATGATCTTTTTATTTGCCAAATCTATGTTGATGATATAATTTTTGGATCAACTAACCAATCTTTCTGTAAAGAGTTTAGTGAAATTATGACAGACAGATTTGAAATGTCAATGATGGGAGAATTGAAGTACTTTTTGGGATTCCAAGTGCGGCAACAAAAGGAGGGAACATTCATAAGCCAAACCAAGTACACGCAGGACATACTCAAGAAGTTTGGCATGGACAAGGCAAAGCCCATAACGACTCCCATGGCTACGAATGGCCACTTGGATCTCAATGAAGATGGACCGAGCGTCGACCAAAAGGTATATCGCTCCATGATTGGATCTTTACTTTACTTATGTGCATCTAGGCCAGATATTATGTTGAGTGTATGTTTGTGTGCAAGATTTCAAGCCAACCCTAAGGAATGTCATTTGACAGCCGTAAAGAGAATCCTAAGATATTTAGTTCATACACCCAACCTTGGTCTTTGGTACCCAAAAGGCTAAAAATTCAATCTCATTGGGTATTCCGATGCAGATTATGCCGGGTGCAAAGTTGATAGAAAAAGCACTTCCGGCACTTGCCAATTCCTAGGAAGATCCTTAGTTTCTTGGTCATCCAAGAAACAGAATTCCATTGCATTATCCACAGCCGAAGCGGAGTATGTTGCAGCCGGGAGTTGTTGTGCACAACTCCTTTGGATGCGACAAACTCTAAGGGATTACGGTTACAATATGAACCGTATTCCTCTCCTTTGTGATAATGAGAGTGCCATTAAAATAGCCCACAATCCAGTTGAGCACTCTAGGACTAAACACATTGACATAAGACACCATTTCTTGAGATACCATTCCATGAAAGGAGACATATCCATCTCTCATGTCAACACCCAAAAACAATTGGCCGACATATTCACCAAGCCACTTGATGAAAAACGTTTTTGCGAACTCCGAAATGAGCTAAATATTCTTGATTCTCGGAGTGTGGCTTGAGAAGTTGCATACCTGTATGATTGCTTCAAAATATTGATTGAATTGTGAAAATCATCCCTCTTCATTTTTCTCTCGAAAAACTATGTCAATTATTAGATCTTGATGAATCTTTGATCATAGTATGATTGTTGTTTGCTTACTGGTCAAATTCATCAAGATTATTTGAATTGTTTTGCCTCTCTACTCTGAATTATTGGACCTTCAAATATATATGAATGGGCTATGCAATTCTTTCCCGGTGACCACGGACAATTCCGTGGTTACCCGGACTAGTCCGCCATTGCAGACTAGTCCGCAGAGTGCCGGTTAGGCCGGACTAGTCCGACAGACCACGGACTAGTCCGATATAGGTCTCTGGATGACTTCGGACTAGTCCGGTCATGTCCGGACTTGTCTGATTTTTCGTGTCCATAACCCTAGCCGCCACCAAACCCTAATCCCTTCACCCCACACTCGCCACCAAGCTTTCTCTCTCTTGCGCTCGAGCTCCCAAGGCGAATCCTTGATTCCTCCATCGAAAAGCCTCAATCTTGGGCGGAGATCAAGCTTGAAGACTCGGGGATTGAAGTTAGCGGACAAGTCCGGCCTCCAACCCCCAAAATCTCAAGCTTCCTTTGATTTCTTGGTAAATTTTCTTCAAAACCCTAAGAAATCACAAATTTCTCTATTGCTTATCGTTTGGCCTAGCATTCTTCACTAGTTACATGTCTAGTTGATGTACTATGTGTGTGCTAGACTAGTTTTACCTTAGGGATCAATTTTTGTCCAGTCTGTTAGGTTTTTGCAGATGAACACCGGACTAGTCCGGTCCAGGTACGGACAAGTCTGGTCCCCCGGACTAGTCCGTGCCTGTGCACCGGACAAGTCCGTTGTTTCTGAACCAAAACCTAATTCTTTAATTCCCTAATGCCTTCCATTGCCATCTTACCTCACCAATACCTTGTATAACTTGTCCTTTCTCTTGATCACTCATTCTCAGATCATGTCGAGCTCCGACAACGAAATCTCCGATTTCGAGGCCGAGTTGGACCACGAGGTGGCACCTCGGACCTCGGCGGGTCTTGTCAAGAAACGCCAAGAAAGACCTTAAGAGCCTGCTCCTTCCCCTCCTCAGGTTCGGAGGAAGGTCCTTGCCAAGAAGCCTGCCTCGAAGGCTGCTCCGTCTACAACCGGCCTTCGACAAGCCAAAGGGAAGGGCAAGGGGGTTGCCACAGGGCCTGTTGGGCCCCTGAAGCTGCATACTCCCAGAGAAGGGGTCCGGGACCCCAATGAGGAAAGATTCACTGGCAAGGGCAGCGATGTGGCTGCGAAGTTGAGAAGTGTTGATTGCTATGCAAGGCCCAAGCAAGCAGTTGATGGCAGATTTTGGTCAAATTTCCATGCTGATTTCTACAAGCTGGTCTACTTGCCGATGAAGACCCCGGTGGTGCGCAGTCAATGGATTGACTGGACCCACCTTGAGAAGAGGAAATGTGCAGCTTTTGATGAAGTGATAGCAGCTGCAGAGAGACATGGTCTGAAGGATCTCTTTGCCTTCAGACACAACTCGAATGATGAAGTGATAACACAATTTTATGCAACGTGCCACTTCTCAAGCGAAGACGAAGAAAGTGTGAGTTGGATGACTCATGGATCCAAGTATTCTATTACTCAGGAAGAGTTTGCCAGCCTGCTGCACCTTGACTCTGGAGGAAATGATCACCTAATCATCCACAACATAGGGGTCATTGAGAGGGACGGAATGAAATTCATGTATGAGCCCAACTCTAAGTATGTTCCTCCCTCCACAAAGAATATGAAGCCTTTCTTTGTGGTCCTCAACAGAGTCCTCAGGAAGACAATTGCCCCCAAGGATGGGGATGCAGGGAGTGTACAGGGCTACCTCCGGACCCTAATGAGGGTCATAAGCAAGAAGAGACAGTTTGATGTTGCAGACTATATTTGGAATGATATGGTCAATATCTCAAGTACCGCCAACCGATCCTGTGGCTATGCCCCTTACTTGATGTTTATGATTGAGAAGGTCACAGGGATTGAGTTTGTGAAGGATGTGGAGCACACTCCACTTAGGCCTCAGAAGCCTCAGCCAGTGAGTGTCCAGGCTGCTCCATCACCGGCCTCAAGCCCCGATGCACCGGCAAGGCAAGAAGAAGCTGCTAGGGCTCCTCCTCCCTCCAGGGAAGCCCCTAAGAAAGGATCCGCCAGTGGGATCCTCAAGTACTTGGCTGCAATTTTCTCCTCATGCAAGAAAACTGAAGTGAAGCTTCACAAGCTAAATCAGAAGAGGAAGGAGAACATGAGGTACATAAAAGCCAATGTGAAGCAGCTGAGTGAAAAGCTGGAGATCAACCCAATTGGATCTCCAGTACTTTCTGAAGATTCTGATCCGGACATCACCGAGCTCAGCCCCTTGACTCCCTCCGAGCTTGCCTATTTTGTCATTGGGGGCTCGAGCAGCTCCGCTCCTCCTCCTCCCTCTCAACCACGTCAAGCGGAAAGCGATGAAGACGATGAAGACGACGAGAGGACTGACAGCGAAGAGTGAAGCCCTAGGACCTTCCTCTCTCTCTTTTTGGTGTCTTGATGCCAAAGGGGGAGAGATTGAGGGGGAGTCTCTAGTCTTAGCTTTAGCTGAATAGGATGCGAGGAGAGAGATCTCTATGTATTTTTAATTGTTATTGTATTTGTTTAACACTATTTTCATATCATGTTTGATCCTTGTTAAATTGCTCAATTAATTTGCAAGTGTGTGATGAAATCTGAATTTTTGCTCCTGAAATGCCATATTCACTTGATATTAGTTGATCAATGCAAATTCTGTCATTCTTAATGCATTCATGCTCTTAGTATGCATCCCACCATAAAGAATGCACATATGAATAATTATCTTGTTGCTTGATGTATTTTTTGAGTCATATGTGCATACTTTATGAAAATCTCATTTTATACCTCATTTTGTGAAATCTCAATTGGTTGTCATCAATCACCAAAAAGGGGGAGATTGAAAGTGCATCTAGGACTCCCTTGTGGGTTTTGGATGATTTATAACAAGCAATTGGGATCCTAATCCTTTTGTTGAGATGAATGCAGGAAAATGATGAAAAATGAGCAAAGTGCCAAAAAGAGGAAAATTGAGAAGGAAAATGAATTTGAGCTCAAGGAGAAGAAATTAGTAGTTTAGTATGTATGGAGTGTGTTAAGGAAACACACCCAAGAGCTCAATCTCATTTAATCACACACACACAATGCACAAAGCTATACAGGACCGGACTAGTCCGATATCAGTCGGACTAGTTCGATATCTTTCTGTTCCACTTCGGACTAGTACTCCCCAGTGCGGACTAGTCCTCAAAACAATGCACAAGTCACACAAAATCGGACAAGTCCGTTGTGACCCGGACTAGTCCGATATCTTTCTGTTCCACTTCGGACTAGTCCTCCCCAATACGGACTAGTCCTCAAAACAATGCACAAGTCACACAAAATCGGACAAGTCCGTTGTGACCCGGACTAGTCCGATATACTTTCTGATCCACTTCGGACCAGTCCGGTGTTTACACGGACTAGTCCGATATACACTCTGATCTAAATCGGACAAGTCCTCCAAGTGCGGACTTGTCATCCTAAACACTTAGGGTTTCACAGGTCCGGACAAGTCCGATGGCAATCGGACTAGTCCGAAGCTTTCCAGTAGCTAAATCGGACAAGTCCGTTTTCAACCGGACTAGTCCGATATTCCTGGACACTTAGGGTTTGCTTCGCACAGCACACCGGACTAGTCCGGTGTCCACCACGGACTAGTCCGATCTTTCTGAACCCTAACGGTAACTTCTAGAAACCCCATATAAATAGAGGTGCACAGCCCACTTTCACCCTCTCTCGAACCCTAGCGCCGTCACACCTCTCAAGAGACTCAAAAACCATCTCTCTCCACGGAATTAAGTGCAAAATCAATCAATCCATTGAAGATCACTTCTAGATCATTGGAGAGGCACTTGGCACACGATTGAGCTCTTGGTTTGAATCTCTAACACACTCTTGCATCTCAATTTGTATATTTCGAAGTGTGTTATTGGTGGTCTTGAAACTTGTAATCAAGGGAGCTCTCAACTTCTGAGATCGCCCCTTCAACTTGGTGATTTACCCCTGTGTGATTAGTGGAAGAGGATTGGCCTTCATGGCGATCCGACGAGGGAAGGGTTGGTGAAGACCAGGTCCTTTTGTGGGCTCCTCAACGTGGATGTAGGTTGCCTTCGTGGTAACCGAACCACGGGATAAATCTTGTGTCTTGTTCGTTTGTGTTCATCATTCTAGTTGATCAACATTATCTAGGGTTTGATTCATTTTTTTGAATTCAAGTTAAATAGTTGAATAAGAATCATACTTGCAATAGAACTTGACATACAACTATTGAACTGTTATTAAAGTTTATATTTCTGCTGCAAACGTCAATGAAACAATCAAATTGACCTAACTTGATCAACCTAGCCCGTGAAATCCGGACTAGTCCGCACTTTACCGGACTAGTCCGATATATCTGGTTTTGACCTTGTTGTTGAAGTGCTACAGGAACCGAGAAAATTCAAGAAGGCCTATTCACCCCCCTCTAGGCCTACATTCAGTTGGACTCGTCGTGTGGCTCTCCATGAGCTACGAAGTCGACAACTCAAGTCCCGGTACATGGAGGTTGGCACATGATGACTTCAAGGTGGTGCAATATTCGCCAAGGTGGAGTTTGTTAGGTATGTGTCAAATATTGTGTACGAGTTAGTTACGGTTAGGACTCTGAGTTGCATTAGCATTGGGGTATAGAGTTTGTGTTGGACTCTGTATCCAGCCTCCTTATAAATATGAAGGGAGGGCCACCGTTGTAACCACAACAAAGACAACATATTGACAAGGAGCGCCCGTAGTCATGCTCCGAGGATGTAGGCTTCGGCTGAACCTGGTTAACAAATATCATTTCTCGCGTGTCGTTCGTAATCTTGCATCAATGCCTCTAGAGATCCATTATCGCTTCCGCGTGCTTATTTTCTAACAATAGCTTGATGCGTATGTAACACTATTGGAATACAAATACCAATTAAAGAAAATGGGAGAAGAGTATCATGTATAGTTGTTTTAAATTAGTAACCTTTTAAGCAGGTAGTTTGTTGCCTATCCAGTCTCCGCAACCACATCCACATATCTTAATTCATTCACCTATAAATGGTTCTGTAGGAGAAATCTCTTATTAGTCAATAAGCTGTCGAATGACCCTTGTAAGCAGTAATGATATCAGTATACCACACTTTCAAGAATGCTCTTTATTTGGAATTTTTTATTGATGCCATAGAGGAAATACGTGAAGCATTAAACCAACTAATTCACTAGATTTATAAGTTCCATTAGAATTCCACTACCCTTGCCCAGTCCTATCTTATGAAGCATTTGAAAAACGGTGCGTCTTGTGCCTCCTTGTATGAGCCACTTGCATTTCTGTTATTATTTACTTGGGCCGTGTTCCAATCCTCTAGAGGTAATAGAGCTAACAGCTTGGATCGGTCATCAGTTTTAGGAGTAGGACCATGCCCTTGTAGCAGAATGTCCTCTCCTAATCAAGATCCTTACTAGCTTATGATGTTGGAGGAATTGCTTCAGTTAGACGTTAAGGCGTTTTGTAGCCAATCTCAATCCCTCCAGGTGTCTGGTCATCACCAGCATCTAGTTCGAATGGACCTTGATAAATTGAGATGTCAAAACTGAAGATAAACATACATTCCAGTCTTCTAAGAAATGTTCCACTCATTACATTTTTGGAGCAATGTGTTAATAATATACTTCTTGGACCGATGAGAAATTAAGGTGTCTAAATTGTCTTGTCCTCGCATGACACATAGTTTGATTATTCAAGCAAAAATATGATAGATAACATGCCAAGTAAACTTTGCAGTGACTTATATTATCTATGCTACACATTTTTTCATTGATAACATTGAAACTACAAAAACTATTTTTATCGAAGTCGTAAAAGTAATACGCAGTGATAAAAATGACATGTTTAGAGATGGTTTGAGTGTCAGACCATTAGAACAAAACAAATTAAAAGAGCTTTTACTGTTCACCTAACAAGAAAACTCTGGTTCGTGTTATTTTGTATCCCTATTCAGGCTTTGAACTTTGCATTCAAGGACTACTTCAAGAGGCTGTTCAACTTCAAGAACAATTATATAGATCAAACTTTTTGGGGAATTTGAGGATTTTGCCATTTCATTAATCTCTAATAAACATTGCTTATCAAAAATTGCTAAGACGGTGCTAATCAAAGTGCTAATAACTAAGAAATGCTAGGCCACGTGGGGGACGGCCACGGCGGGGAGGGGGCGGCCACGGTGGGGGGCGACTACCATGGGGACGGGGGCAGCCAAGGTGCTGGCGCCGGGAAGGGGGTGGTGGGGTGGGGGCAGCGCACGAGGAGGGGAAGCCGAAGAGGGGGTGCCAGGAGGGGGTGGCGCATGTTAAGGGTGCGCCGGGGAGGGGCCAGCACCTGGGGACTGGGTGCCAAAGAGGGGCGTCGTAGAGCGTGCAACACACGGGGAGGGGCGGCGGGGAGAGGCGGCAGCATACCTCGACGGCGTAGTCCTTCTTGGTGGATGGCGGCAGGGGCGGTCCTTAGTGACGGTGGATGGCGGTAGCGGCCCTCGACAGCGGCAGTGAAGGCAGACAACAGTGGTGGAGGCTATCGCGAGCCAAATGAGTTGGAGCGCGCGAGTGAAATGAGGAGCGCGCTGCGCAGGGAGTCAGGAAATAATCACTAATTGTAATTGATGACGGTTAAGGTCAACTGCCATCAATTACAGCTATATTGATGACGGTGAAGGCCAACCGTCATCAATCACGGCTTAATTGACTACGGTGAGTGTAAAGCGTCATCTATAGCCGATCAGGTGGGCCCGTTTGTCGGCCTACATTGATGATGGGGCTGATTGACGATGGTTGACTGTCATCTTTTAGTAATAGACAACGGTAATAGGTCAACCATCGTCAATTAAGTCCTGATTGATGATGGTTGTATTTAGCTGTTGTCAATTACTTAATTGATGACGGGTCCATCGTCAATTAATTTAGTCATCGTCTATTTTTGCGATTCCTGTAGTGTGTGACAGCTAACACGAAAGAATCGCGGTCTGCTGCCCATGATGCTTGGCTAAGGCCTGTCATTACAAAGCATTAGAACATACATATTCCTAAAATATTATGAATTTAAAGTACTTTCAATTACTTACTTGAATCGTTGCTTGCATTTGAGCCATGTAGGTCGCTCGATACTCATGTGTGACCATGTGCAGAAGTTTCTCCTTCTCGAGCTCTACCTGGGTACGCCTGAACTCCAATTGCACCCTTCGAATGTCCAAGTCTCTTTGCGAAAGACTGTGGCTTGACCAGCGGATGAAAACCGCGTGGATGAGGTGCCTCTCAAAGGTCGCGCCTCCCTCGAGTCAACAACTTCTCTATGATGGCAAAGCTAGAAAAAAGATGGAAGATTAATAATAAGTTTTCATATCTCAAATTAAAAAAAGAAACAAATGACCAACTTAATGTTCATGAGCTTTCATGCCTTCGCTTTCATACATACTCAGGGATCTATTGGCACGCATCCCAATCATACCTTTCACCGTGTATCCTTACGGCCTCCTGCTCATACTTTACCTAAAAAACAAGGAAATTGCGTAAGAGTATCAACAAAGGTATTAGTTACAATTCAATTAAAGAATCTTGAGAACCCTGTCACAAGTCGGGACATGACTACACAACTGCCCAAGTCGGAATGATCACTTCTCCTGTGACCTCTTTTCCACACCTATGTATTGATCGGTTGCTGACCGGTCTCACAATCCTGAGGATACAATGACATACAATGAATTCAGGACACACTTACCATCATTTAACCAAACGCAAATAGCCATCGGTGACATACTTATGATCCCCATCAGATCCTCTGCAACCTCGAGCGCTCTTGGACTTAGCAATGAACTTGTCTCTAGCCCACATCCTATAGAGCTCGGTAAGGTTCGGGTTGGTCCTGCAGGATACACCAACCTAGACATATTTAGTATTTCATCAAAATATTAACATAACTAAATAATAAAACATTTACACAAACAACTTACCTCCATGTACTGCTCCTCTATCAAGTGGGCGTCGGAGGCCTCCCCGGATGCCCTTGGCTCCTGCTCTTGATTTCATCTCACTCGTTCATAGCTTATATGCGAGCATTCGACATCGCTTGCGTGACAAGCTTTTGAGCGTTCTTATTGAACACGGCTCTCGCATGGTCCAATTGGTTCATGTCCCTTAAATGATAACATAGCTATAAGAAAACAAATATTCAAGAGATATACATTAACCATTTAAGCGAGCTGAAGATTTAAAATTCAGAGATTTTATTAAACATAATTACCATAAAATCAATTAACACATCCCTGAATGGTTCCATGCACATAGTGAGAGGCACGAGTGTAGTCGACCCACAATGTAGTAGGGACACGCTCGCCACTGCTGGTGATGACCTCACCAGGATAGTGCATACGCGCTATAAACTCATGATGACACCATTCACCTGTCTGTGGTGTCCCGCACCCGTGAATGAACGATCATATCAAGAGATGCAAGACATTTGTGAATTCATTATGTACCAGGCTACAACTCCAAGACAACCAGAATTGAATACTTTACAATTTTTCTTACTCGTCTTTGACCGAGCGAATAATCGGCTACATGTATGGTGACCAAGAAGGTTGGTCACCACTTGAACCTGAAGGCTCCATGCCACCCAACCCGGAAGGGTGGCCAGCCGACACCGTAGGTACGCAAGCCTGTGACAGCGCCCTAGTTTCTGACATGACTCGGATGACTCTGCGTTGGACCACGAAATTAATAAATTGATAAGAAAAATTATTTGGTAAGTAAAATTTAAGAAAATGAGATTGGCAGGTGAAATTTATCTCAATTCGCCAAAAATTGACAACTCGATCCGTCCAGCCAGGTAGGTGTCTCATTAGCTGAGATCGTCTGCTCCTAGCTGATGAAGTACCCCTAAAAAGGGTGTCTCGTGTCTGGCTGAAGAACCCCCTCACCCCCTTCCCCTTCCTTTTGTCCGACGACATACTATTATAAGGAATAATTTGTAAATATGCTAATAATATATACAAAATTCATGTTACTTTTGTGGAGAAAATGCTACTTGTAATCAGTTTCAAATTCATCAAAATTAGAGCATGTACCCTAATCCTTAAACTAGATCATCGATCTTACTTCGTAATAGGTTTATGTCTCCTTTCCGCATACCAGGAGTAAATGTCTCCAAGTAAGTCATTGAGTCCTACACTAGTCTCGATGACAAAAAAGTCTAACAAATCCTCTTCTTGGTAAACCTCATCAATCTCATCAGTGTCATGGTAACCAACATCTCATGGAGTATATAACCGCTCACGAAGATTCACCTTTTGTACAACCCACCAAACACTAAGCTTTTCGTATGATAAGGTAGATAACACTTGCTCTACTTGATCCGCAAGAACAAATGTGTCGTAGCCTTGTAGTAGTTCCATATGTTTGACTTCCACCATGCAAAATTGGTTTTGTCGAGTTCCATGATTGTTATAAAATCAATCACAGTCAATGAAGGCCAGTTGAAGTTCCTTATGCCGAACAAAATTAAAATAAAGAATTTATTAACGATGCTAAAATAGTTAGTTTTCCATTCTTGAGAGTTGATTGCCCTCGTCACAACACGGTATTAGATGTTGTCGGGAGAGGACAAAGAGCTTCAAACTGAGTTGTATGGAATCGGAACCCATTCACATCTTATTGACCATAGCTTCTATCTTTCACCAATCCATAAAATAGTTATCGCAAATCTTGATGGTCATTGACATCTTTCACGCACTATCCAAAATACGATGTTATAAGAATACTTTGTAAATACTCTTAAGTTAATAGAGAAATAAGACGAGAAAATGTTACATAATCTTGAAAACAGGATAGGAAATTAGGACCTTCATTTATTCCATCCCATCACACCACCTCTACTTGTTTGCTCATTAGTTGATGCCTATGTGTCCAATTTTGCTTGTGGGATTTTCTATAAAAAAAAAAGACTTTTAAGAATAGATGTGTTGCAAAATATGCTAATTAGCATAAATGTAGGACAAAAAATTACTCGAAATATTTGTCCATCCCATCTATATTAGAGTACATGTAGTGTAAAGCAACTTTCCTTTCCTATGCGGTAGAATTGTAGCTCGTGCTACTACCAGCAGTAGTGTACCTCCTTGCAAAAATGAAGAGATCGATACAAGAGGGTTGTTCATCCATATTGTATTGCATCGTAGAAGTATTGATATTGTGTTCCTCTGCAAAGTAAACACTTGAAAAATATCCTACTTCCTCAAGTGTAAACGCTTCGGCGATGCACTCTTCCACCCTTGCCCAATAGCCAACCATTGGTTTCAGATATATTAGTGCTATTTTAATGTGATACGTCCAACTAAATTGTACAGGACCGCCCACTTTAGCTTCAAATGAAAGATGAATAAGGAGATGATGCCTTGGATTGAATAACCCTAAAGGAATTTTTTTCCATCTTACACATAATAGTATTGGTGTTTCCCTCTCCAACTTATCCATCATCTTTGTCATGATTTTTAGTGTAAAGCTATTTATAAAAGTAGCTAAGCTCGGTTAATACCTTCCACACTGCATTATCATGATAGACCCGAAACATAACAGGCAAGAGTCTTTCCATGATTATGTGGTAATCATGACTCTTAAACCCAGTGTGCTATCTCATCTTCACATTCACAACTCCTTTTAGGCTAACTGCATAACCATCTGAAAATTTCAACCTTTTCAAACATTTCAAAACTTCTTTCTTTTCTTTAGGTTGAAGACATTTCTAACCCATTTAGATGTTTCAGTGATCCTTTGTGACAATAGTGTCTTTTCTGAAGGCATTCTTCTATTGACTAAACATGTGATTCTGAGGCAACCAACGTCCATGACAATTGAAGTAGCATATATTGCCTCTATGATTAATGCAAAAACGATTCGTGTCAGGAGGCATATCAGACACGTAAACAACAGTGAGTGCTCCATCTAGAAAATATTTTGTATGTAGGGAAATAACGGACCGATCTAAAGTACGCAGCTCGAAGTTTGAATTTCTGCTTGTTATAATAGTCACATGCTTTGACACCTGTCCACAATATTTTTAATTATTCAACCAACAATTTTAGCATCATATTGAGACATGGCCCAGTATGAGATGATCCAGGTACAATGAGGCAAAGGAACATGAACTCATGCTTCATACAAAGAGAATGTGGTAGGTCATACGAAATGATAAATATGGTCCGACAGAGGTATGGCATGGTGTTTGTACTGAATGGTGACAAGCCATCTATTGCTAAACTGATGCGAACATTTCTTACATCACTGGTGAAATCTGGATCGAAATGTTCTAGCGCATTCCATGCCTCACCATCAAATGGGTGCACCATGACTCACTTTTTATCACATACACCTTATTTGTACCATCTCATGTATCTAACAGTTCTTTTTGAGAGAAACAATCATTTCAACTGAGGTGTCACTTGCAATTAATGAAGCTATTTATGTGCGACTTCTGTCATCACAATATCACTATCATCATTAACAACTTCGACAAACATTTATTTATCACATTTTAAACACTTGTTCTCTTTGGCATGCTCTTTCTAGAGAAGCATGCTATTCTGTAGACACACATCAGTCTTCTCATATTTCATAACGAGACAAGAAAGCAATTTCTTCAACTGATACATATCTTTAAGAACTTTATGTGGCTATGGAAGGATATCACTGATCAATTCGTCGAGGTCATTGTAGTAGTTATTGGAGAAGAAGTACTTCGACTTTATTGCCATAGGTTTGTTCATGAAAGTAAGGAGGATCACTTCTATAAGTTAATGCGGTGGCTCTTCTAAAGCTTTGAAAAGCTTGAAGAACGCTTCAACCTTCGTTTGAGGAGGATCATCTGTACAATCTGTTTGTTTAGCGTCTAGTATCTCATCAATCCTATCAACCCCGTGCAATCATCATGCTCTTCCACTTCTTGTACACCTTGAGAAGTTGTCTGGTCGTGAAAGATCCTCCTACAACAAAAAAGCTCGGTCTATAAAATCATCTTTCTTGGCAAAACCACTCACCTAAGTGTTCACCTTTCTTCTTCCAACCAATATACATTCAACTATGGTCTTCACCCATGTTTGAGGCTACAAATTAAAGGTAGGAAAATTATTGTAATTTATACTTTATTTTATGTCATGACCCTACATTTGTTGGGAAGGACAGGTCTTAAACCCATCCAAGAGTGACCGATAGGAACATGCTTATGACAAGATGCGAGATCCCAATCTGGATGAAATTTTTGTAGCATAACCCTGCTTTTCTCCAACTGCATGTCCAAAAATGGTGCAGCAAAGAACATTAGGGTTACACTATCAAAATATCATCTAGATCTAGAACCCGTGTCTCGCCATAAGAACGATCCCTTGATTATTCCCAGACTGTTCAAAAAGGGACAATTCTAAACTTACATCCCTCACTTGCATAAAGCATGTAAGACATGCAGTTTCAAAATGGGTGACATGTAGTTTAGCTTACATTACTCATTTTTGAGTCACTTATGAGAGAGTGGAGGGAAAGTATAGGGGGCGGTCGTGTTCCCATGCCAATGAACGTATCTTGTGCAACCCTAGATTCGAAGACAGATAGGCAAAGTGGGCCATAGATTACCTGCCTCATCACTGCTCGTCGTCCCTGTGCCGAAGCTTGGCATCCTCACTGGCACCATCTGCCTACGTGCCCGTTCGTCATCATCGAGCTTCCTCTTAATATCGATTTTGCCACCGATAGGCTCCTCCTGCTCAGCGAACACCGATTCAACACCGAGAGCTGCTCCTACTTACGATGGACGTCCTACTTACGACGACCTGTCCGGGCCGTTGTAAATAACATGTTATATTATATATAGCTCATACGATGGTGTATATTTGTTACCGTCGTGAAGCAAATAAATACACAATCATTCAAGTAAAAAACCAATCAAACAACTAAAGAAAACTAGTACATTAACTAATAAACATTAATGAACGAATCAACTAATTAAAACTACCAATCATGAGACAATTGATCAACTAGTTAAACCATTAAATCAACTAATAAACATTTAATCAACTAATTAAACATTTCATCAACAAATGAAACATCGAGATATTTCAACAACTAATTAAACATTCATAAAACTAATTAAACACCTAATACACCATTTAATCATCTAAAAATAATTAACCAAAAAACTGAAGAATTAGGGGGTGGAGTGGGGGGGGGGGGGGGCTGGGGGTCGAGGTGGAGGGATGGGGGTCGGTTTGGGGGGGGGGGGGGGGGCGGGGGGTGTTGTTGTGGGTGCAGCGGTGCCGGCCGACATCGGGGAACAGGGTCAGGGTGGGGTGGAGGGGGGCATGCTAGGGGTGGCAGTGTACGTGGCGCATGCTTGGGGTGCTGGTGACTGCGGTTTGCTGTGTAGGAAGGGAGGTAGCATGCCTAGGGCGAGGGGGAGGAGGGAGGGGCAGGGGGAGGCAGCATACCTCGAATGTGGCATCATTGGCGACGACGGTGGCGTCATCGGAGATAGGCGACATCAATGGCGGTTTCCATGAAGGGAGGGAGGAGGCGGCAACACGGCTCATGGCGAAGGCGGTGGCGTGCGTCTGAGTGAGAGGGAGAAGAGAGAGGCGGGCTTCATGGGCTGGGTATAACACTCGACTTAGGATTACTGGTCTTATTTATGACAACCACTGATCGGGCCTTGGTAAATAAGTCGGTTATTTATGGCGACCCAGGTCAGCTTTCATAAATAACAACTTATTTACGAAGGTCCAAGGCAACCATCATGAATAAGTCATGATTTACGATGGACAATCTAGATGTTGTAAGTTACATTATTTATGATGGTTTTTGTGTTAGCCTTCATAATCAAGATGAGTAGTTTGACAGATCCCCTACCTGGCATGCCAACTGTCAGTGTTTGGATTCACTGCCTAGTATTGTTGGATCAAAGAGCACGTGAAAAGCTACCAGAGGGCAGTGAATGGTAGATTAAAACTTTTTCAGTAGAAGCAACGAAAACCCCTCAGCAAAAAATCAATCTGATATAGAAACCATGTGTGCAAGTGTTTCCATGTGACAGCTGGTTCTAAAAACGAACCAATCGTAATGCATATGTGTGCCCCGGATGTTTAACACACATACACAAGTGATCCACAAATGATAAACGGATTATAACCATGTCTCGAATAATAACACTAGTAATAGTACCTTATTACAAACCAAATAGTCTTGAATATAAGCTATAAACAACTGCAGCAGAATACACTAAACACTAATGAATCCAAACTCACAGGCAAGCTTGACGGTAACACGCGCACCTAGAACTCCTCAAAAACCTCCTGGTATTCCACATTGTCGCCTACGTCTGAATTTGTTCCGAGAATAGCAAGGGCGAGCACACGTCGTACTCAGCAAGTGTGTGAAAGTATGACTTGTAGCTTAAAAAAGGAATGATAACAAAATGGGCCAATTGCATAAAAGTACATTCAAAACAGTTGAAATTGCAATCATATTATCATTAAGTGAGGTCTTTCCCAAAATAACCAAAATAACATTAAATTCAACTTAAGTATCCAATACCAGCAATAGTAAACTATAATCAATTCATAATTGCTCATATGTCTCAGTTCCATCAATTTCATATACCAAATCCAATTGATGAACCATTATCAATTCCTAATCCAACTCCAGCCATTAAACCATATTGAAGTCCTAACTCTAATCATGTGAGGGTCCAGGTTGCTCATGTACGGGAGCACGACTTTTATGATTGTTTTAAACACACTCTGCGGAGGTTGTACCACTTTACCCAAAAGTTCGTGATTTCATCACCTTTTGATGACTATGAAATCTCAATTATGCCATCTCACACTTCCTTAGGTGTGTGGCCAAGAGATCACAAAATAGCCTTTACAAAGTGATTACTAGCATATTTAGATCCCATTGAGGTTTCACCGGTGGTGATGTATCCAACTGAGCACACCCAACCAAGGGCCCTTTATTGAGCTATTTGGATCCCAGGGTAGTCCCACCAATATCTACAAACTCATCCGACTACACTTTCCCCGAGCATTCTTAATGGTCCAAATAATACTGGTAGAACACTAATTAGTCAGCTAAGTCGCACTCATACTTGGCCCTGTGGTGGCACTGTAAATCCTGGATGGTCGCTCCACGAACTGGTCCTTAAATCTAAAGCAAGCAAAACCACCAAAATAGTCCAACCAATTCCGCATAACTGGCTTGCTTGGGTCCCTAGGCACCATGTTGCTAAAAGGTCATTAATATCAATTCTCATTGTTCACATGTTTAATAGTTCATGATTAAGTAGTATGAGTGTTTCCCAAACCCAATTTGTAATGTGAAGCAAAAGTGTAATGTACCCTTCTTGACTCCATATAATGTTTTCAAGCAACAAGGGTGGTTATACAAAACTAGTAAACTCCTACAATTGGGTTTTCCCATCAATTGAAACAAGCATGCAACTTTGCAAACAAAACATTTAAAAACCAGGATCAAAATGATCAAGGGCACTTGCCTTGCTCTTGAGCTTGGTTTGGATCGAAAGCTTCAATGTGGGCCGGTCCTCGAAAGAACTCTCTCCAGCAAGACCTTCTATTCCTCATGACAAACATGCAAAATAACAATTACAATCAAATAAATAATCATATATTACTCAATATACCATGATATGCATGATTTAATGCAATTGTAATGTAAGACATCTTATTTAGTTGCTATTAATGTTTACTAACTAGTTACAAAGGTTTATAAAAAGTTTTGGCAAGTTTTGAATTGATTTGAGTCGATTTGGATCCAATCCAGCATTAACAAATTCAGACACCGGACAAGTCCGGTATAAGGGCCGGACTAGTCCACCCTATACCGAACTGCGGAGTTAGGGTTTTCTGATAAGCGAGATTTAGGGTCGAACTGACATGGAAAAGTGGTTGTAGAAGGTGTACTGTGTATCTAGAGATCCAAGGATCAAGAATTTGGTGCAACACTTGATTCTTGATGTCTAGGGCTTGATGAAGATGAGTTGATGAAGGTTTGATGATGAAGAACGTCAATTGTCGAAAAGTTGATGAATATTAATCTTGATTGGCCCTTCTCCCTCTCCTCCTCCTTCTCTTTGCTTCTGGCTCCTTCTTGACGGCGGCACATGATCATGGAACGACAGCGAGGGTTTTTCTTAAAGGTAGGAGAGATAGGGGTATTGGGTCCTTTATATAGGGGTGGAGAGGTAGGTTTTTGGGGTGAACTCCAAGTGGATTTTGGTGGGGGACGTGTAGGGGCCGAGGTGGGGTCCACTTAGGCTCCTCTGAGGTTGATCATGTGGTCCTTGGGCCCAATTAAGGAAATTACCCAATATCAAATCATGGAAGAATAATAGAATCCAAGTGGAATTCAGCAGGTCGGACTAGTCCGCGATTGGGACCGGAAAAGTCTGTTATGGAACAGAGACATTTTTTACAAGTCCGGTGTACTTGGCCGGACAAGTCCGGGGTTACCAAAATAGAAGGCTTCCAGATTGAGACTGGACCAAATCGGACTAGTCCGCCCGGACCTCGGACATGTCCGAACAAACATCAGAAACTCGATCAGACTAGTCCATGCATTGTGCCGGACAACTCCGTAGTCCTGAAGAAACTGAATTTTTTGAAATTGAGAGGGATGTTAGACTAGTCCGGGTTTAGGGCCAAACAAGTTTGTACCCTGACAGACTTGAATTCCTAATTAGTCCTAAATTCATTATAATCTTGTTCATTTTTAGAGAATTGCTTTATGTTAAACATGTATGAGGATGTATGCAATGTGTGATGCATGAAAACGAGGGTGTTAAAAATCTACCCCCCCCCCCCCCCCCGTAAAATGAATCTCTCCCTTGAGATTCAACGCGGAAGGAAAGAGATAGCGAAATTCCTTCTTGAGATCGTCTTTTGGCTCCCAAGTTGCTTCCGATTCTACATGATGCTTCCATTGTACTTTGCACCATTGAATCACCTTGTTCCTTGTGACTCTATGCTTGGTTTCCGAAATTTTGACTGGTTGCCCGGCATAGGTCAAATATTCCTCAAGCTCTAATTCTTCCGTTGGTACTTGCTCTTCTGGAACCCTCAAGCACTTTTTGAGTTTAGAAACATGAAACACATCATGGACATCGAAAAGATGTGCAGGCATCTCCAACTTGTATGCTACTTCTCCCCGTTTGTCCAAAAATCTTGAATGGTCCAATATAGGGAGGTGGCAACTTGCCTTCGACGTTTAATCGCTTGTGACCTCACATGGGTGACACTTGGAGATATACAAAGTTTCCCACCTCAAAAGACAGGCTTCTTCGTCTATTATCCAGATAACCTTTTTGTCTTGACTGAGCGGCTCTTAAGTTTTCGCGGATTGTCTGAACATGCTTTTTGGCATCTTGGATCACATCAGGTCCAAATACTTGAGTTTCCCCTGTCTCATTTCAAAATAAGGGTGTTCTACACCTTCTCTTATACAATGCTTCATATGGCAACATCTTCAAACTTGCTTGATAACTGTTGTTATAGGAAAATTCAGCATATGGCAGACATTTGCCCCAACTTCCTCCATACTTTAGTGCACAAGCTCTCAGCATATCCTCTAATATTTGATTTGTTCTCTCGGTCTATCCATCCATTTGAGGGTGATAGGCAGAACTAAAATTCAATTAAGTTCCCATTGATTCGTGCATCCTTTGCTAGAACCTTGAGGTAAATTGAGAATCTCTATCGGATACTATTTTCTAGGGTACTCCACGTAAACACACTATTCTTCCCATGTATAATTCTGCCAACTTTGCTCCACTATAGGTAGTTTTAACAGGAATGAAATGCGCTGATTTTGTTAATCGATCCACGATAACCCATATTGAATCATTACCGCTGAAGTGCGAGGTAAACAACCTATGAAATCCATACCAACCTTTTCCCACTTCCATTCCGAAATTATCAACGGCTACAATAATCTAGCTTGCCTTTGATGTTCAGCCTTGACTCGTTGGCATACATCACATAATGCGACATATTCAGCTACATCTCTTTTCATACTATCCCACCAATAGCGTGTCTTCAGATCCTCGTACATATTCGTACAACCGGGATGGATGGAATAAAGTGAATGATGTGCCTCCTTTAATATCAATTGTTGGAGGCGCTTCTCATTAGGCACAACAATCCATTTTCCAAGCCATAGAGTACCTTGGTCATCCTCATCAAATCTGAATTATGTCCCTTCTTGGGTCCTTTCTTTGATTTCCTGGATCTTCTTATCCTTTGTCTGGCCTTTGCTTATGTCTTGCTCCAGGGTTGGATTCACTTCCATTGCTCCTATCTCATTTATGAATCCAAGATTCAACCGTTCAAACTCCTTGCATACCATGGGCGGCAACTCCCTAACGATGAGTTGGTGGCTTGCCCCCTTTTGACTCAAGGCATTGGCCACTATGTTGGCTTTTCCTGGATAATAATTGATTCTCACATCATAATTCTTAATGGGTTCCAACCATTATCATTGCCTCAAATTCTTATCCGTTTGCGTGAATACGTACTTGAGACTCTTATGATCCGTGTAAATCTCGCATCTGTGACCAAGGACATAATGTATCCAAATCTATAACGCATGCACTATGGCTGCAACTTCGAGATCATGTGTGGGATAATTCTGCTTATGTTTCTTCAATTGCCTAGATGCATAAGCTACTACTCGGCCTTTTTGCATCAATGCACAACAAGTACTTGTCTTGAAGCATTGTAATAAATATTGAAGCTCTTGCTCGCATCTAGCAAAACCAACACAAGCGCTATAGTTAACCTCTTCTTTAGCTCCTCAAAACTGTCCTGACAAGCTTGAGTCCACTTGAAAGGCTTCTCTTTCATTAACAACTCGGTCATAGGCTTCGCTATCTTGGAAAAGTCTTTGATGAATCGACGACAGTATCTAGCCATTCCAAGAAAACTTCTTATCTCCTTGACATTCTATGGCGGTTCCCACATTAGCACATCTCTAACCTTTCTTGGGTCAACTGACACTCATCCTCCAGATATGACATGGCCTAAGGGTGATATCTCCGCAACAAGAACTGGCACTTGTTGAACTTGGCGTACAACTATTGCTCTCTCAATTTCTACAATGTCAATCTTAGATGCTCTTCGTGCTCCTCTTCACTCTTTGTGTAGATCATGATGTCATTGATGAACACTAACACAAACTTATCCAAATACTCCATGAAGACATTATGCATAAGATACATGAAGTATATGGGTGCATTAGTAATCCAAATGACATGACTATATACTCATAGTTTCCTGAAAGTTATTTTGGCTATGTCTGATAGTCTAATCTTCATTTGGAAATATCCCGACCGATGGTCAATCTTAGAGAATATTCTGGCTGCCTTCATCTAGTCGAATGGATCCTCTATTTGGGGCAATGTCTACTTATTCTTGATCGTCACCTCGTTGAGAGATCGGTAATCCACACACATTCTTTGGGATCCATCCTTCTTATCTATGACAAGCACTGGGGCTCCCCACGGTGACGAACTTGGGCGTATAAAACCCTTCTCTAATAGCTCTTGAATCTGCTTCTTGAGCTCCGCTAATTCCTTATGAGGCATCATATACGGCCTCTTTGCTATAGGTGCAGTTCCAGGGATTAAATCAATGATGAACTCGATGTCACGATCGGGTGACATACCTGACAACTCTTCAGGAAACACATCTGGGTAGTCGCACACAATCATAATTTCCTCCAAAGTTACCTCTTCTGCATAATTTACCATTGCCTTCTTGGTTGTCGGCTGAATTGCCTGGAATTCTATACTAACTCCTTCCTCATTTGTCAACTGCACTGTCTGAGTGGCACACTAATTCACTCCGTTATGCTTCCTTATCCAATCCATTTGAAGTATGATGTCCAAGACTTTAATTCAGAACTATAAGGTATGTGAGGAAATCTACCCCCTTAGGGAAATACTTACTTTTGGACATACTATATTCGTCCTCACCTCTCCTCCAGGAGATTTAAAAAACATGGTGTACTTCAAGTATGGGCATGCTATGCTTTGTGATATACTCTGTTGAGATGAATGAATGGGATGGTCCAAAATCAAATAGTATAGTAGCGGGGTTGGACTTTGCGAGAAACATACCAATCACGACATATTTAGCTTGCTGAGCCTCCTCTGCGGATACATGATTCACCTTGCCACGAGCAAAATTTTGCGGTCCTCGGTTGCCTTGAGTTGCACTTCCATTGAGCCTAGGATTCTTCCTTGGAACATTCTTCATCTGACCTTGATCTGATCTTGGGCATTGATTTGCAAAATGTCGTGCTTGACCACAGGTATAGCTGGTCTTTCCACCAGTGGCACCTGCAAAGTTAGGGCGAGGCTGATTTTGAGCATAGACGGACATATTTGGGTGTGGCGCAGGCTGCATAGGTAAGCAAGGTGTCGAGGTGCTTGCATGGGCGGGCGTTGCTGATCTGGTTGTTGCGTTCATGGTGGATAAGCAGGGCGGTATGCAGCAGTAGACGGGTTGTAAATGGCGCAGCAAGCGGTGCATAGCGAGGACGGACATTGCTTCCTTGCTGCTGTCCATGATATGGCATCTTTCTCTTGTGATCTAGCTTCATCTCTCGAATCATGTTCTAAACCACAATGGCCTTGTCAACCAACTTCTGAATGTTTGCATAGTCAACGTTGAGCAACTGAACCTTAATTTCATTGAGGATACCCCTCATGAACAGATATTGCTTCCTGCTATTAGTGCTGATCTCTTCTGCAGCGTATCAAGACAGTTGAGTGAATTTATTGAGACACTCATCATGCTCATTCTTCCTTGCCTGAGGTTTTCAAATTCTTGTCTTCTCAGTATCATAACTCCCTCTGGCACATAGTGAGAGCAGAACTTCTCCTTGAATTAAGCCCAGGTGATTCTCTCTTGATTTTTCATGGGCATTGCATAGAGATTCTCACCAGTCTGCAACAGCTCCAATCAAATGGTGTCAGGCAAAAAGAGCCTTCTTCCTGTCACTGCACTTGACAATGTAAAGTTTCTTCTCAACATACTTCGGCCAATCATCAGCTTCTATAGGATCTGTGGCTTGAGAAAAAGTAGGCGACCTAGTTCTCATGAACTCGCCCAAATGGTTGTGGGGTGGCAGAGGTGGTGGTGGGAGCGACATATGAGGCTGGTTGTTGTTGCCAGCTTGCAGCTGTCCCATGGTCTATATCATGGTCTGCATGAGTTGGTTCTGCATAGCCAATAGCTGCTCAAGGTTGATAGCTCCCTGTGCAGGTCCCTAGTTGTTCTGGGGTGCTTCATTGTTCTCCTTCTCACCATTAGCATTCCTTTGGTTAAGAGTCCTTGACATTTGTTGGTGAAAGAGGAGTAGAGACAGAAGAATTTAGAATTTGAAATGAAATGCCCCAACTATATGCATCAAGGTATGTGTTACTAAACAATTCCTTTATTACTACTAATAACCATATTAGAGGGTGTGGACAAGGATCCCACAACTCTCTATTACGTGCGGATGTGGACAAAATACTAGACGTCCCACAACTCGCACCAAGCACACAAGCACAAGCACGCACAAACAAAATTCAGCACACCACACTAAACATAACTAATACGATCTAAACGCCTTACTAACCTCTAGACAGGAGACCTATACTTAATTGTGTGAGCCGTGGCTATCCTGGTGCGGGGACCGGAATCCCGACATCCAAGGATCTCATTGGGTGGTGTCGTGCGACGCGACACCGACAGTATACAAGAAAGAAACGAGAATAAAATACAATACCAAGTCTTTATTTATAAACACAGCGGAAGTTTTACAATACTAAGTAAAAAAGGAAAGAAAACTATACATCATAGCTACTCTCTCGGCACTAGCTGTGCAAAAGCAAAGTCATCCATTCTCTAAATGCTTCGCACTAGCAACACCCAACTTACGGCGGCGCGCAGGGTTCCCACTCGGCTGTAAACCCTGGAGGGGGTACAACCTCATCATCGAACCCGTCATTAGTCGTATAATCTGCAAAAACTTGTTAACCGCGAATGTGAGCTTAAGGCTTGACAAGACTAACCCGTCTCACTAGACATATACAAAGGTGAATACTAAGCATAGGTAAGGAATAGCATAAAGAACTCGCCTACAAGTGGATCCCTATAGTCATGTTTTAATTAGCACATGACATTCTTCAGGCACGACACATATAGACTTCACAATCAGACAAGAAACATTTTGCTCATGATATGACATGCCCAAAGCACATAATACTATTACAGGTAAAGTATGGGGAAACTGTAAACTTTTAATTGTGCTATCTCTAAACCATACAAGGTTGCAAACAATTATAATTCAATACATTGTATTCTTCTGGCTTTTTAAGTATTTACTATGTCACGACACAGTGAACAAGTGGTACTCTATTACCACGAGGGACGGTGATTACAATCAGGACACACCCGAACAACAAGACAAATACGCACTTTTGGAAGTGCCAACGAGTACATACAGCAGTACCTACATAACCTTTCACCCAACACTCGAATGCCGAATCGATCGATCCATCACGAACAGGAGGTCACTGCATGGGGCGTACTCTGACGTGCCCACCAGGTGATTTACACCTTGCTGCCCTCAACCCACGCCTATAAAACGGAACGGAATGCCTTGACAAACCAGTATCAAGCTACATCAATTTACTGGAGCACATTTCTCCAGTATGTCGCCGGTACAATTCAAGCTTGTCCAGCAGGGCCGCACACGCCACGGGCCTTAATCGACACGATCAGAGCTATGCGCCCAAGATCGGATCCCTATCTCGCGAGTAGATTTCAACTACTCAACTTCTAGTAGATCCCTATGAATATAAGCATGACAGTTACTACACGAGTCTGTGAGCCTAACCACTCCCTTGGTTATTTGGTCATGCAGGTGGCTGTCAAACACCTTAAATTAAATGCACAAACATATAAAGATGTAAGGTGAATGAAAACTACAAAGACACTGTAAGGAACTTAAATGCAAACCGGGGCTTGCCTGAATGCTAGTGCCAGTCTATGTTAGTCTCCGACAGCTGGACTTCCAAAGCTTCCGGTTGCTCCTCGACTTCAGTTACTACACGATATGCATATACTATATATAAATGACTTTGAAAATAATTAATATGCTTAAAGTTTCAAGCTAATATCATGTGATCAGAACAAGATAAGGATCTTATTTGGCTTTGGGACTTTTATGGTAGATACTAGGGACTATAGTTGAGACTCTAGCAAAGAACAAGAGATTATCAAGGAAGTTTGTTGTCTCTATAATTATAGTAAGCAATAACCTTCTCTGAACTTTGGTTGATGTTCTGGAGGTCTATCATGGCTACTAGTGGTTGTACCATGTAGAGGGGGTCTCAGTGGTTCTAGGAAAATTTGTTTCACAATAATCTAAGCTTCGTACGGGGAAAATTGATTTTACAAGTTTGGCAGAATTTCTGAAATGTTTTCTGTATTTTTCCCAATTTTTCAATTACATAGAGATTTGGAACACTGATCAAACCAATAAATGAAGTCCAATAAACTTTAAATTTTTAATGGTTATCAAGTGTATTATTAAAAGTGTTCTGACAAAAATTGGGAATTTTCCAATTTACAAAACAGTAGTAATTAATTTCCAAAGGAGTTATATCAAAGGAATTAATTATAGAAATTCTAGGAGTTTCATGTGCAATAAATTGCATCACTACAAATTATATATTTATATGAGTTTACCAGAATTTATTTGGAAATTTTTGAGTAATGCTACTAGGAGTAATGAATTTTAGAAGTTTGATAGAACCCTGGAATTATTTTTCAATTGGAAAATTTAAATAAAGCAATCGGGCCCATTGGTTTAAAATCAACTAATCAGGGCTGGGCCGCACCGGATCCGGGCCACAGCTGATCCTGCGCGAGGGAATACCTCGCTGATATGTGGGACCCGCGAGGCTTTCGTCTACCTTGCAACGCGCCGCTCGGCCGCGGCGGCGCTGCGCCGGCGAGCTCGCCGCGATGGCTGCGTTGACCTCCACTCGACTCGGCCCTCACCGCCTAGCCATAAAATCGACCGCACGACATGATGGTGAGGTCCAATCGCGGCGACGACGACCAGAGATGGTGGCGCGACGGTGGTGGCGGAGCTAGGGTTTCGACGATGGCTAAAATAGCTCGGGGATGGCACAAAAGGCTTGGGAAAAGGCTATAAATGTCCTGGAGGCACGAAGATGATGTTTGAAGGTTAGAAAGGGGTGACATAGCCGACAAAGTCAACTTCAACGGCGGACCAACGGATTTCCATTGGCGGTGTGGAAAACATGAATATCTCAGACTCTACTCAATGGCGTCAAGTGTTTCTTGGCAGAGGGGTGCGCTAGGAGGTACGGAGTATAATCCTTAATTGGATTGAAGAATCACTACACATAGAAATGGAATCAAACTGAGAAGTGAGCTAGTTCATGGGCTACAGCCGAAAGCAATACTCTTATTATTTGCATGCACGGAATGAAACGAATAACGGTTTGTACCATGAGAAAGGTCGTGTTTTGGCAATCCTAGTTGCTTTTGAGAGCAGCTCAATAGAGGGGCTGTGGCGTCGGCGCGATGGGGAGGCAGTAGCGTCCTCACGGCGGCTGGACAGCGGCACCAGTAAAACTGCAAAAATCCCGCCTTGTAGCCGATGAAACAAGGAACCAAAAGATTGAGAAGGTAGAGGGAAGACTTAGGTACCACTTTGCTGTTGGGACAGGATTCAGCAAGACTTCGAGCTCCTCGGGCATGCAGGGAGGCGACGGTGGTTTGCACTCGGGAGCGACGAAAGAGCTGGTGCCTTTCCCTTCGGCCAGAGATGTGAAGATAAGGAGGAGGGGAGTTGAGGGGGAATACACAACTTGGGTGCCAGCAGCTGCTTGCCGACGGTGACCTGTTTGCCGCACCGGGCATCGAACGGCGGGGAGTCAGAACAGAGCACTCACGGTAAACGTCTCACTAACTAGTGGGTCCCACCGTTATTATCCTCATCCCTTCTCTGCAACTTAAATTCTCTTACCAAACTTGATCCAAAAATCTTAGATTTTTGTGGAGAGGCGAAATCAAATGTGTAGAGCCAGATTCTGAAATTAGATTTCAAATTTAGACAAGTCTTAATTGGAATTCAAATTCAAATTTGAATTTGAATGAAATTCAATTGAGTCAATGAATTAAATAGCAAATGAGCTTCAAAAATTATGAAAATTTGCAGGGGTGCTCTTTGAAATATTATGAGGCGTTGGAAAAATTTATAGCCTCAGATTTGAATATTTTGACAGGGCCCAACTTTACAGTAGCTATATTCAAGTTTTGAAATAATTTGAATATATTTAGTACCGCATATGGTTTTTGCCCCGGCAATTCTCATTCAAATAAATTCCAAAATTTGTAGAAGGGTCAGTTGAGTTAATGTAGGTCATTGGTGAAGTCCCGTTCTCATGTTAATAAAATTTATGTATGAGTAAATGAAATATTTTTGATGTGATCAAGTTCATGTGTACAACCATAATTGAGCTCCACTATGGTTGATAACCAACAGGTAGTTGAACATTATAATAAGGAAAAACTGGGATTTTACATTCCTCCCCCCTTTAAAGAATCTCGCCCCGAGACTACAATAGGAAGGATAAAAGAAAAAGATCTAATGAACATATGACGCTGACAAGTCCGAATAGTTTGTTCTAAGATATTCCTCGCTTTCCCACGTTGCTTCTTCAGCGGTGTGGTTGCCCCACAAGACCTTGTAGAAGTGCAAGGTGCGGCTTCTTGTGGTGCGAGTCTTCTCATCGATTATTTCGGTTGGATGCTCAGAGTAAGTAAGATCTAGTTGGAGAGCTTCCAAATCCTCTATACGTACATTAGCTAGGGCCTTGATACATTTCCGCAACTCAGAAATGTGAAACACATTGTGGGCACCTGAAAGCGACGCTGGTAGCTCTAGCCGATAGGCCATAGGTCCACATTGTTCAATTACTACGAACGGCCCAATGAAGCGTGGAGCTAGCTTCCCTTTTACTCCGAAGCGATGAATCCGTTTCATTAAGGATACACGAAGATAAACGTGATCCCAGACATCGAAGTAAAGAGGTCGATGTCGTTTGTCCGCATAGCTTTTCTGACGAGATTGAGCAGCGTTGAGGTTGGCTTGAATAACTCATACTCGTTCTTCGGCTTTGTTTACCAAGTCAATACCATATATCACTCGTTCACCAGATTCACACCATTTCAAAGGTGTGCAGCACATCTGGCCATAGAGAGCTTCATATGGTGCCATCTGGATGCTAGCCCGATAACCATTGTTGTAAGAAAACTTCGCCAATGGTAGATGATCATCCAATTCTTACCATGGTGGATGGCACAGGCGCGGAGCATATCCTCTAGCACTTGGTTTACTCGCTCCGTTTGACCATCACTCTGAGGATGGTAAGCTGAGCTTCGAATCAACTTGGTACCCAGAGATGCGTGGAGCTTCTCCCAAAACCGAGCAACAAATAAGGTTCCACGATCTGATATGATAGTGTGGGGTACTCCGTGTAGGCACAGGATCCTGGCAATATAGAACTCGGCATATTGTCATGCCACATAATTGACATTGACTGGAATAAAGTGAGCCGACTTGGTGAGTTAGTCAACTATCACCCAAATCGAGTCATGCTTGTGAAAGGTGAGAGGTAATCCAACAATGAAATCCATGATGATGTCCTCCCAATTCCAGGCCGGTATGCTCAAAGGTTGAAGCTGATCGGCTGTCTTCAGGTGGTCGACTCTTACCCGCTGACACGTGTCACATTCGAATACATACTTCGCTATCTCCCACTTCATCCGAGTCCACAAAAATTTCTTATTTAAATATCGGTACATTTTGTTACTTCCCGGATGAATAGAATACTTGGAAAAATGAGCTTCGTCCAATATTTTCTTCCGAAGTACCACATTGCGGGGCACCACGATGCGGCCTTTGAACCAGATGGTACCGTAATCATCACATTGGAAACCTTCATCCCCCCCTTCGTCATTCTTCATCGAATGTGTGGCATGCCCTTGTCTTTCCTCTGAGGCTCTACAACATCTTCCCTTATGATAGGAATGAGAGCTAGATTGTAGAGCGCCCCATAGGGAGCCAATTAAGACTCGACTCTTCTTCTTCCATCGAGGTGATGGAAAGATTATTGACATGGGACTTGCAACTCAGTGTATCTGCAACTACATTCGCTTTGCCAAGATGGTAGTGGATCTCAATCTGATCAATTCCAACCATCTTCGATGCCGCATATTCAAGTTCTTCTGGGTGAATATGTACTTCAAACTTTTGTGATCGGTGTAGAGATGCACTAGGTTGCCCAACAGATGGTGTCTCCACATCTTCAATGCAAGTACCACGGTAGCGAGCTCAAGATCATGAGTCGGATAATGCTGTTCATGGTTCCGAAGTTGCCGTGATCCATAAGCGATCACCCTTTTGTCTTGCATCAATACACAACCCAAACCAATCCCAGATGCATCACAATAAACATCAAATGACTTGGTTGTGTCTGTTTGGACTAACACCAGTGTTGTTGTGGGGTGTTTCACTAATGCTTGAAAACCTTCCTCACATTCCTTTGTCCATACATACTTTTTCCCTCTCTTCAGAAGTTTTGTCATTGGTTTATCTATCTTGGAGAAACTTGGAATGAACCTCCAGTAATATCCTGCTAAACCCAGGAAGCTTCGAACTTCTTGTACAGACTTTGGAGACTCCCACTTGAGTACTTGCTTAATCTTGCTTGGATCAACTGCAATCCCCTCAGTAGAGACGATATGCCCTAGAAATGGCACTTGGCTGATCTAGAACTCACATTTGCTGAACTTGGCATACAGCTTGTGGTCTCGCAATCGTTGAAGCACGATGCGCAAGTGTTGATCATGTTCTTCTTCGGATTTCGAATACACAAGGATGTCATCGATGAAGACCATGACAAACTTGTCCAATTCCGGCATGAACACCGGATTCATGAGATACATGAAATGATCCGGCTCATTGGTCAATCCAAAGGACATGACAAGGTACTCAAACAATCCATACCTCGTCGAGAATGTTGTTTTAGGTATATCCTCTAGTCGAATCCCGATCTGATGATATCAAAAACGAAGATCCATCTTCGAGAATACCTTAGCACCCACCAATTGATCGAACAGAATATCGATGCGTGGTAGTGGATACTTATTCTTGATCGTGACAGCATTGAGTGGACGATAGACTGCACATAGTTTCAATGTCTTATCCTTCTTCTCCACGAACAATGCAGAACAACCCCAAGGTGATGAACTTGGACGAAAGAAACCCTTTTCCATAAGTTCCTTCAGCTGCTCCTTCAGTTTTGCATGTTCCTTAGGTGCCATCTTATATGGCTTCCTCGAGATCGGCACTGCTCCCGGTACAATTTTAGTCTTAAACTTGACGTCTCTTTTTGGTGGCATATAAGGAAGATCTTCGAGAAATACGTCCGGATACTCACGTACCACCGGAATGTCCTCAATTTTAATGGCATCGGTGTTGCAAATAGTTGGAGTCACTCGGATAATATCCTAAAGAATGATAGCTTGGGGAGGGTGGAGTAGAGAATTCAAATATATCATGCGAGGAACGATGGCAAGAATAGCACAGTTGTATTGCAACCATGCCATCCCTAAGATGACATCTAACTTCTGGTGCTCCAATATAATGAGGGAGATAGGGTATATGTTCCCACCCAGATTAAGAGGTACCCTATGGACCATCTCATCTGCTACTACATTCCCACCCGGAAAACAAATCATATATGGGGTTTTTGTGGGAACGATAGTCAACTGATATTGAATGACATAAGATTTGCTAATAAAGTTGTGGGAAGCACCGGAGTTAAAGAGGATGACTACAGGGTGACCAAGGAGAGAAAACGTACCCGTGATACGGGTGCGGCTTCCGGAACATCCTCGATGGCGAGGTGGTCGACGTTGCCAGTTCTGGTGGCTGGCTTCTTGGGCTGGTTGCGGGGCTGGTTTGCCCCCTGGTACGATGACTATCCTCCACTCTGCAGGCAGTCCTTGGCGAAGTGCCCCGTACGACCACACGTGAAACACGTGTACGGGGTATGACCGGCACGAAAGGGAGGACAGAATCCCAGAGCACGCGGTGGAGGTGGAAGTGCACGCAGAATCATCCCCTGCTGCTACTACTGCGGACGCAAGCCGGCGTTGTAGAACTAGCGACCATCAAAGATTGATGGTCGCGATAGCGGCTGCCACCTCTGGCCAGATGGTGATCGATGCACCATTCGGTACTTCTGAGGAGCACCACCTCCGATGCTCTACGGAGCACTCATTTTTTTCTTGTCAAAAAATAGTTACCTAGTAGTGTCCTCCTGTACGATCGCAGCGTTCACAATGTTGTTGAAGTTGCCGCTGTTGAAAAAGGCAAGCTTGTCCTTCATCTTGGGGTTCAAACCCCGGTAGAAGCATTCACACTTCCTATCTTCCATACTCACTTGGTCCTTAGCATACTAGGCCAAGTAGTTGAATACCTTGGAGTACTCGTAGGCACTCCTTCCTCCTTGCTTCAACTCCAAGAACTCTTGAAGCTTCCTCCTCATGATCCCGAGAGGTCTATGATAGGCGCGGAACGCCTCCTGGAACTCCTCCGAGCTCACGACATAGTCTGTTGGTCGTGCAGCGAGATAATTCGCCCACAATGCCCCAACAGATCCCAACAACTGTTGTGCCGTGAACATGGTCTTCTACAGTTCTGTCATTCGCAGCAAACCAAACTTTCCTTAGATGGAGCGGAGCCAGTTGTCCACCTCCAAAGGTTCATCGGCCTCCATGAAGACCAGCGGGTGCATTGACATGAAGTCCGAGTATGAACATGGAGAGGGCTATCGTGGACCTACATCTGTCGCCCTCCTGGACAGGACAAATGTTGAACCATGGTCCATGGCAAATCAGTTTGCTCATCGCGCGAGCCGAGCACTGCGGCGAGAACCTCCGCTTCACTCCTCGGAAGTTCAGGAGGTGGTGGTGGTGGAACTTGTTGCTGCGGTGTTGCAGCTTGCTCCTGGGTTGGAGATTCATCCTCACGACCACGACTTGAACCTCCCATTTCAGGCGTCGAACGCGTACGCACCATTCTGCATCCATATTGTCGGTACCCTGCATATTGGATACCCCTTGGAACTGCAAAGAGTGCAAGGGAACTCCACCTATTTGAGTTGAAGACCTCCGAAGGCTCCACGTGTTACTCGTAACCAGACTTGCTTCCCTCATATGGTTAGTCTCAGTGCCGCCACGTGTATCATAAAACTGGAGCTACAATCCATACATGGGAATGCTCTCGACTTGATACCTGTGTGGCACCCCCGGACCTAACCCCCGACAAAGGGAAGCTCCGGTACCAACACGTATATGACAGCATTGGAACTACTCATGAAAGACGGTAAGCTCCAAAGCTCCCATGTGTCCGACCGCTGGACCTTCAACCTCAACAGGAAGATTGGTGGACCTTCAACAACTCGGACCTTCAAGGGACATTTAAGGCTTAAATACATGATTATGTGTCATTAATGCAACCTTAATGACACACGATCGGAGGACCCCTAATACTAGTAACGCCACCATTAAGGTGCGTTACCATGCTATTAAGGGGAATTAAGTACATTAAATTGTGTATTAGGAATCAGTAACCGCGAGGGCCACATGTCAGGCCAGGCTAACGATGTAACGGCCAGCCCTTGTACTATAAAAAGACTGGCCAAGCGATACACGGGGACACTGGGGTCTGAGGCTCGCGCTCAGGGGTCTTTGGTCTCTCTGACTGGCGCTCTCAGACTCTCATACACTCAATACAACAACAACAACACAACCGTGGAGTAGGGTTTTACGCTCAGGCAGCCCAAACCACGTAAATCCTTGTGTCAAGTCACTAACTTGTTCTGAATCTTTGCGCGCCCTAACCGAACTAAGAAACTCCACGGGCTACTAACAGTAGTACTAGGGGAATTGCCAGAACCAGCATCGGACATTTGGCGCGCCAGGTAGGGGGTGCATGAGATTCCAAGATGGTGAATTCTGCTGCTAGATCATCCAACGGTAATCACGCTGAGCAACCTGCTGGAGGCAATCCCTCCAACATGCAGCAGCCAGCAGGTGCTGTAGCCCTAGCAGGAGTCATACCACCGCCTCCACCATCCGCTCCGGTGAATCAACCCGGACATCGAGATGGGGCATCTGCGTCGATCACTGCATCGACGAAAAACAACCCTGAACACGCGCTTATTGCTGCACGTTCTCTTCTCCAACGTCCACCACCTCCAGGAGCACCCCAGGGTGCAATGGAGAAGTGGAGAGCTGATGTCGATCATCTGGTTGTAGCAGCAGCCGATGGCATCAGCAATCAAGGTCTTCCCCGCTCGGGGCGGGCCCCATCACAGCAACGGACCTTGTCGGGTAGACTCGGTCCGCAAGCTTCGCAGCACAGGAGACGTGCTGCATCTCAATAGGTGACATCGCTGGCTTCTGGGGCGCGACGTACTCACACGGTAACAAGGCTTTCGACTCACGACCTTCGCGCGGAGCTCGATCGTCGTTACCGGCAACAGGACGGCCGCGTCCACATCGAGCGTGCTCGCGATAGGCGAGAGGCTCGGGAAAGTCTTGCTCCTGAGGGAGTAGGAGGAGGTTGTTCAACCTTGGCCATGCACCTACGCATGGTCAGATGGCCACTGAGGTTCCAACCTCATCTGCATTTGACGGTACTATTAACCTCGCCGAATTTCTTCAAATCTACTCCACCGCTATCATTGCGGCTGGGGGAAATGAGGTCGTGATGACCAATTATTTCCCCGTGGCTTTGACTGGCACCGCAAGGTATTGGTTCATGAGCCTTCCGCCTGACTCCATCAATAGTTGGGCGGAGTTGTGCCAACAGTTCACCGCCAATTTCGGGAGCTCATATACCTGACCAGGCACAAAACTGGATCTTTTTGCTGTCAAGCAAAAAGGGGGAGAGTACTTGAGATCTTTTATCCAGAGGTTCTCTCAGGTACGAAATACCATTCCTTCTATCTCAAGCGCTTATGTTATTGTAGCATTCAGGCAGGGCGTTCGAGATAAGAAAATGCTGGAGAAGCTGGCCACCAAGGAAGTCACTAGCCTCACGGAACTCTTCAGCTTGGTAGACAAGTGTGCCAAGGCTACGAAAGGGCCGTGAAATGCACTCCAAACCACCTCTGGAGGCCAACAAAAAGTCCTCCAAGGGTGAAACCACTACCTCCAGGAGTGGCAAGAATAAGAAAAAGTCCAACGGCAAGAAGAAGTCGTCTGCCGGCACACATACTGCTGCAGCTGCCGCAGCTCCGGGTTGCCGGGGGCCACGCCCTGAGAAACGACCTCGGCCGTCGTTTGAAGACGATGGCAGCTCCAAGATGTGGTGTCCCATACACAAGACAGACAGACACAACCTAGAAGAGTGCAGAGAGGTCCGAAACCATGTCGAGCGTTACAACAAGCGCCGGGAAGAATCTCCTTTACGTCAAAGGGGAGGAAAACAAAAAGTCAACGAAGCTCCAGCTGAAGAGGAGTTAGGCTTTCAGGACACCAAAAAAGTCTTGAAGGCTATTTACACCTCCATTGACGAGGACTCCGATGTCTCTGACAACAAGCGTTGGAAGACCATGAACACCATCTTTGGTGGTTCGTGGGACATCACTTCCCGCCGTATCCTCAAGACAATGTGGCGAAAGATGGCCTCTGTAGCTCCCACTGCCAGGTCGGAGCCTCATCAGAAGTGGATGGATACTGCCATCACCTTCGATGCTTCGGATTGCCCTTGGAACATGATCGGAGCTGGTCAACTTCCATTGATGGTATCTCGGACCATCAATAACATCCAGCTCCATCAAGTAATGGTGGGCGGAGGTTCTGGGTTGAACCTCATAAGCTTCAAAGCCTTCGTCAAGCTTCAGCTCCGACCTTCGGATCTTCGCCCCACCCGACCTTTCTCAGGAGTAGGTCCGGGAGCCATAACCCCACTCGGTGCCATTACTCTCCCGGTGACCTTCGGAACTCGGGAAAACTATAGGACTGAGAAGTTGGTCTTCGACGTGGCACAAATCAACTTGCCATTCAACGCCATCTTGGGCAGGCCAGCTTTATATAAATTCATGGGTGTTGCTCATTATGGCTACTTAGTGTTGAAGATACCAACACCCTCAGGCGTTCTGTGGATCCGCAGAGATCGCACCGCCGAAGTTACGGCTTTGGAAGAACTCCATGCGCTTGCTACAGCGCAGGAGGAAGGATCTGGAAAGGAGGAAGCTCCGAAGCCCCCGAGCATTCGTCATCGAGGCTCAACTTCCGCACCCCGTGTGCAACCAAGCATCCCGCCAAAGTCGTCCAAATTGGTTCCAACGCTGCTCAGACCACCCGTATATCGGAGGCCTGAACGACAAATAGGAACTCGCGCTCATCACTTTCCTCCGGGCTAATGTCGATGTGTTTGCCTGGCAACCATCACAAATGCCTGGGATCCCTAGGGAAGTGATTGAGCACAATTTGAAGATTTATCCTGACACTAGGCCTGTACATCAGAAGCATCGGAAGCAATCAGTAGTGCGACAGAACATCATACGTCAAGAAGTGATGAAGTTGCTCGAAGTTGGATTCATCCGGGAAGTCCTCCGCCCAAAATTGTTGGCAAACCCAGTCATTGTACCCAAGGCCGACGAGAAGCTTCGGATGTGTATCGACTACACAACACTAAATAAGGCATGCCCAACTGATCCATTTCCACTACCTAGAATAGATCAGATAGTGGATTCCACCTCCAGGTGTGAATTACTGTGTTTCCTAGACGCATATTCTGGGTATCATCAAATCAAAATGTCTAGGGAAGATGAAGAGCATACAGCGTTCATCACAGTAGATGGATTGTATTTTTACACTGCCGTGCCATTCAGTCTCAAAAACGTTGCTTCAACGTTTGTGCATGCTATGTACAAAACTTTTGGAGAGCTCATTAGAGATGTACTGGAAGTGTACGTTGATGACATCATCGTCAAGGTCAAGAACAAGGAGTCATTCCTTGAAACCTTGCAAGCTGTATTCGACCAGTTGTGAATCACACGCACAAAGCTGAACCCACACAAGTGTGTCTTTGGGGTTAGCTCCGGAAAGCTTTTTGGATTCTTGGTGAACCATCGATTACTAGAGGCGAATATGGCGAAGATTAAAGCTATTAAAGACATGCGGCCACCAGCTCGCATCAAGGATGTCCAGAGGCTGACTGGGTGTCTTGCTGCCCTCAGTCGGTTCATCTCAAGACTGGCGGAATGGGCGCTACCCTTCTTCAAACTATTGAGGAAGTCCGGACCATTCCAATGGTCTGAAGAAGCAGAAAAGGCATTCCAAGAGCTGAAGCAGCTCCTCACCACTCTACCAACATTGGTAGCTCCGAATCCTGGTGAGCCACTTCTACTTTACATTTCAGTAACTAATGAAGTTTTCAGCATCGTCCTGGTTGCGGAAAGACCAGAACCATCCCTAGTTCAGGAATCCAGACCCCTCCGGGAAGGTCCGGAGCTACCTGAAGGAGAGTCTGGGTCCCAGTCCCAAGACCCGAATCCTCAAGGTGAGAAGTCAGAGGATCAACCTCCTTCAAATGAAGGAGTTACTGTTGCTGAACAAGAAAATTTGTATCCTTCCGGGAGGTTCCAGGTCACTTCAGAAGAAGCTTTGGGTTCCTCTAGCAAGAACTGGGAGGTCCCCGAAAAAGGTTCGGACCCCTCCGGGACGATCCGGGTTGATGAGGAGGAAGCTCCGGGCCCCTCCGCGAGGTTCCGGATAGTTCAGCGCCCATTGTACTTCATAAGTGAAGTACTTCACGATGCAAAGACTCGGTACCTAGAGTTGCATAAGCTGCTCTACACAGTTCTTATTGCCTCTAGGAAGCTTTGTCACTACTTCCAAGCTCACAAGATGTCAGTGGTAACCTCTTATCCATTGCGTGCAATCTTACATAACCCCAACTCTACTGGGAACATTGCAAAGTGGGCAGCGGAATTAGCCGAGTTCGATCTTGAATTCATCCCATGTCAGGCGATCAAGAGTCAAGCATTGGCCGACTTTGTGGCGGAATGGACCCCCTCTCCATCAAAGCCTGGGGGCTCCAGTGAGCAAAAACCAAAACCTAAGGTTTCGGTCTTCACTGAGCCTCACTGAACTCTCTACTTCGACGGCTCCGTGCAGAAGAAGGGACCGGAGCTGGAATCCTTCTCCTTGCTCCTACCGGGAAGAAGGTCAAATACATAGTTCACCTTGACTTCAAGGCGACCAACAACATGGCGGAGTATGAAGCACTAATCTATGGGCTCAAGGTGGCACTAGCATATGGTGTCATGAAGCTGTTGGTAAAGGGTGATTCGCAGCTCATTATAAAACAAGTTAAAGGTGAATGCTGCTGCAACAACCCTCAACTAGCTGCATATATTCCTGAAGTCCAGAAGCTTCAGAAGTATTTCGAAGTCCTGGATCTTTGCCATGTCCAGCGTCTCAAGAACGCTGAAGCTGACGGACTCTCGACGAAGCTTCAACCGGAGCTCCGGCTCCCGACGGAACCTTCGTCCTGAAAGTGCATCTAGGAATCCCTTGTGGGTTTTGGATGATTTATAACAAGCAAATGAGATCCTGGCTACTTTGTTGAGATGAGAACATGTTTTAATGAGAAAATGAGCAAAGAGCCAAAAAGAAAGGAGAATGAGGAGCAATGTGGAAAATAGCTCAAGGAACAAGTGTAATAGATCATTGTGTATGGAGTGTGTTAAGGAAACACACCCAAGAGCTCAAGCACAAATAATCACACACATTGCACAAGTTTATACAGGACTGGACTAGTCCGACTGACACCGGACTAGTCTGATATCTCTCTGCACAAGATCGGACAAGTCCGATATCACCACGGACTAGTCCGATATCTCTCTGCTAGAATCGAACTAGTCCTCCCTTGTGCGTACTAGTCCTCAAAACACTTCACAAGTTGCACAAAATCGAACAAGTCCGATCACACAACGGACTAGTCCGATATCATTCTGGTGAAAATCAGACAAGTCAGATATCGTCACGAATTAGTCCGAAAACCCTCTGACCTAAATCGAGTAAGTCCTCCAAGTGCAGACTTGTCACCCAATTCACTTAGAGTTTCACCCATGCGGACAAGTCCGATGATTATCAGACTAGTCCGAAGATTTCCAGAAGCGAAATCAGACAAGTCTGCTTCTAGCCGGACTAGTTTGATATTTCGGGAAACTTAGGTTTTGCTACACACAGCACACCGGACTAGTCCGGTGTCCACCACGGACTAGTCCGATATTCCTAAACCCTAACGGTCACTTTTAGAAACCCCATATAAATAGATGTGCATGGCCCAACTTTTATTCCTCTCGCCCCCCCCCCCCTGCGCCGTCACACCTCCCAAGAGCCTCAAAAACACATCTCTCCATGAAATCAAAAGCAACAAGATCAATCCCTTGAGGATACACTTTGGAACATTGGAGAGACACGATTCATCACTCATTGAGCTCTGGTTTGATTCCCTAACACACTCCTATGATTTTTATTGTGATCTTTCGAGTGTGTTCTTGGTGGAGTTCTTGTTGTAATCTTGGGGAGCCCTCAACGTCTAAGAGGGCCCCTTGAATTTGGTTATTTACCCTTTGTGATAAGTGAAGAGGATTGACCTTCATGGCGATCCGACGAGGGTACGGTTGGAGAAGACGCGATCCTTTTGTGGACTCCTCAACGTGGACTTTGGTTGCCTCTGTGGTAACCGAACCACGGGATAAAATCGTTGTGTTCTTTCTTTGCATCCATTGTTCTTACATTTCATATATATCTAGGGTTTCGATCAATTGTGCTCACCTTAAGTTGAAACATTGAGTTTAAGATTAAATTATGATATAACCTAGTTCAAAGTTGTGCAACACTTAAATTACAAGTATAATTCCGCTGCCTACATTCTAGGATCGAGTTAATCGATCAAATTTGATTAACCTAGTCGGTATACACCGGACTAGTATGCACTTGACCGGACTAGTACGATATCTCGAGATTTGATCGGGTTGTTAAGTGTTGCAGGTTCCGACAAAATTCAAAAAGGCCTATTCACCACCCCCCTCTAGGCCACATTCACGTCTGAAGATTGTCAAGACCAACAGCTCAGCCTGCCGAACTGAGCGAAAGGGGCGAGACCAGCACCTCGAAGTTGGTGGTCCCGATGGCCCTGTTACCTTGGCGTCCATCAAGGGTCATAGGTGCTGCAGGAAGCTCCGAGCAACCCAACACGCAATACTCAGAAGCTCAAGTTAGCTCCGATGCATGGATCTCAGAGATCCGAAGCTACTTGAAAGACAACATACTTCCTGAAGACAATGTATCTGCTGACCGGATAGTCAGACTGGCTAAAAGATACACACTGGTGGAAGGGCATCTCTACCCACGTGGTGCCAACGGCGTCCTAATGCAGTGCATTACAAGGGAAGAAGGTCGTGAGCTCGTCACAGAAATCCATGGAGGCGAGCGTGGGAACCACACGTCTTCCCGCACGTTGGTTGGTAAAGACTTTCGGCATGGTTTTTACTGGCCTACAGCACTCTAGGATGCAACCGAGCTAGTGAATAAATGTGAAGCATGCCAGTTCCATGCGAAACAAATTCACACACCAGCTGAACCTCTACGAATGATAACTCTGACATGACCATTCGCTATGTGGGGTATGGATATTTTGGGACCTTTCCCAAAAGCTGTCGGAGGTTACAAGTACCTGTATGTCGCCATCTACAAGTTCACCAAGTGGCCGAAAGCAACTCCAGTTGTGACAATAAACAAGCAATCAGCTATCATGTTCTTGCAGTCCATAGTATGCAGATTTGGAGTCCTAAATAAGATCATAACTGACAACGGGACCCAATTCACAAGTTCTTGTAGGATCGAAGAGCACTTGAAAAGCTACCATAGGGGGGGGGGTGAATGGTAGATCTAAAAAATCTTACACAGCGGAAACAATAAAATCCCAACCCCTTCGGCAGAAAAACGATATGTTAAAGAAATCGTGTGTGAGACTAACCTAAACGTGTTTCACCATGACAGAAGTGATATATATCAGAGAGAATCAAGTCACTAAGAAAACACAAGAAGAATCTCTCAAATCCATTGAGAGAAACTCAAGTTTTGATTGAAAGATCAAAAAAAGGTCAATCTGTCCTACCCGAGAAAAATAGTTCTGGAATGCTGCAAAGAAACTTACGTATATCAGAAAACACAAATCACATGACCGTGAAATTTTGACAGATGATAGATAATCAAGTTTTGAAGACAACCCAAAAAGAATCACGTCAATTGGTGTAAGACCTATGTGTGCTGAATACATTGGCTTGTAGTGAATACACTTGGCTTTGATGATAAAAGTTTTAAGTATCACCAAAACACCTTTTTGTCAAGGTCCGACTCTAGCTCTGAGAGCAAGGTCCGACGGTAGGTCCGGTTTGTTTTGGGTAGCTCCGGTTACGTTCCATGCTAGGTCCGACTTCTTGGTAAGGTCCGACTAGCTTTGGTCAGCTTCGGTGAGCTTTATCTTTAGCTCCAGCATGTCTTTGATAGCTCCGGCATGACTTTGTTAGCTCCGACATATACTTGATAGCTCCGGCATGCTTTTGCTAAGCTCCGACGTACTTTGTCTAGCTCCGGTTTTGGGTTGACTAGTTTTGACTAGTTTTTGGTAAGCTCCGGTGCTAGGATCTACTAGTTTTGGAAAGCTCCGACGCTAGGTTCTACTAGCTTTTGATAGCTCCGGCTCAAGCTCCGGGTTGCTCTGGCAAGGTCCGGAACTTGACCTAAGTGCTTCTGCTTTTCATTTGCAATGTTTTGTACTTGCTTTACATTGTTGGAAAGATTGCTTAGTATTCATTTGCTAAGTTTTTGGTGCGTTATGGATGATATGGTTGATATCGTTTCTACTGTGTTTTTACAACATGCTTATGTGAGGTTCTCACGTAAGGTGTTGTGTTCGGAACTAACTTGAGTCAAGTCGAGGACTTGGGCTCGTATGGATTGTTTGTTTGTTCATGTGCAGGTGTTTCTTGAGTTCAAGTCATGGCTGGTGATAGGATCCATTGGACTAGTCTCAGGAGGAGATGAGGTTCCAACAACCAAGTTCGGGAGGAACTGTGGTTGAGCGGGTCAGGAGGTCGCGCAGGATGATTGAATCAAGGGCAATACATATGAAGGTAGAAGGAAGGTGTTCGCACGTGTGCATGAGGTGCATGAAGTGGCAATATGCTTCTAGAGACGGATTATGGAAGGAAGATCGGATCAGAAGGATCGGATCGTATCGGTTGAAGACTTAGGCTGCTAGCTGAGTCGGTTATGGCTCGGTATGGAAAGTATCGAGTTGGTTATGTTAGGATTTCCTGTGGGTCAGGAATTTGAGTTGTTTAGGAATGTGGGATACGTTCCTAATGTGTTTGGAAGTCTTAAGATTGCTTCTATCTGCGTATAGAAGAGTCCTAAGCAGTTATGGAAAGTTCCGATTGTGATCGGATTAGGATTGGAGTCCTAGTTGAGATTGGGATGGCCTAAGGGCTGGTTATATAAGCAAGGGAAGGCCATAGCTCGTGAGAGACGACTTTGGGGCTGTTCCTCTTGTGTTCTATTGAATAAAATTCATAGTTTGAAGGAACTTTTGTGCCTTGTTCGTCCGACTTGTTCCAGACAAGTTTTACTCGTCGAATTTCTGGACAGCACTACCTTTCGTTGGTGGTTTTATCATAACTCGAGTTTTACAGATCCAATTGACATGATTATTTTTGGGTTGTCTTCACAACTTGATTTTCTATCATCTGTCAAAATTTCACAGTCATTGGATTTGTGGTTTCTGAGCTACACGATTTTCTTTGCCACATTCTAGAAACTGTTTTTCTCGAGTAGGTCAGATTTACCATAGTCTGATCTTTCGATCATAACTTGAGTTTTTCTCGACGGATTTGAGTAATTCTTTTGGTGTTGTCTTCGTGACTTGATTCTCTCTGATATCTATCACTTTTGTCATGGTGAAACACGTTTAGATTAGTCTCATACACGATTTCTTTAACAGTTCGTTTTTCTACCGAAGGGATTAGGGTTTTATTGTTTCCGCTGCGTAAGATTTTTCAATCTACCATTCACCCCCCTCTGGTAGCTTTTCACGTGCTCTTCGATCCTACAATTGGTATCAAAGCCACGGTGCTCTAATCTTTGTTATTTGCACGTGTTTTTGACTAATCATCATGGAGAAGTACTCCGCCAAACCTTGTGTGTTTTCTGGTATTGATTTCCAGGTTTGGAAGGCACGCATGGAGGCTTTCATCCAGGCACAAGGCTTTGCGATATGGGAGAAGGTGTATAAGCCTTATGAAGTGCCACCCAATGATCAAGTCACAGCCACAAACCTACGGGACGTCGACAACAACAACAAAGCCCGAAACTTGATCATCCAAGGACTCACTCAGAGCGACTTTGATCGTGTCGCGCACCTCCGGTCAGCATACGATGTTTGGAGCGCTCTCTGTGATTACCATGAAGGATCCAACACAATCAAAGAGGTAAAACAAGATATGTTCAAAAAGGAATATATGCGTTTTGAGATGCAACCCGGTGAGTCTATCGATGACCTCTTTGCTCGTTTTAATAAAATTATCAGCAACTTGCGTAGCGTGAATGTTAATTTTTCAGATGCTGAAAATGCTAGACAACTCCTTAGTGCATTAGACATGTCAATTTGGGAGATGAAAGTAACGTCTATACGTGAATCAACTGTCATGAGTTCTCTTACATTAGATGTACTCTATTCTAAACTAAAAACTCATGAAATTGACATCCTAGCACGTAAGAACCCAAACAAGTCTATTGCATTTGTCTCACAACGTGATATGTCTAGCTCCGGCCAATCATCATCTTGCAATACTCTTGCTTTGTTGTCCTCGCTAACCCTGGAACAGATCGAAGAATTTCCAGAAGAGGAGTTGGCACTCATCTCTACTAGATTCTCAAAAGCATTGCAAAATGTGAGAACTAGAAGGAGAGGAAGCTCCGGACCTCAACGCTGTTTTGAATGTGGTAAAATAGGACACTTTCGTACGGAATGCCCTAACCTTTCAGGTCCGACCACCCGGGAAGAAAAACAAAGCAAGGTCCGGACCTCCTTTGGAAACTCCAACAAGAAGAAGAAGGGTACCATAGGATGCAAGATGATTAACAGCTTCATCACCGCACATCAAGAACTTAGTTCAAGTGATGTAGACTTTGAAAGTGATGAAGATGATGACGATCTGGCCAACTTATGCTTCATGGCGGGCAAAACAAGATCAAGATCAAGTCAGGAGGATGCAGAATACAGCAGTGAAGACGATGAGGTATGTTCTACCTGCAATGAATTGTGTGATGCTATTTCTCGTGCAACTATTATTGTCAAGAAAAAGGACAAAAAGCTTAGGGATAATGCTGCTAAAATTGAATCACTAGAATCTGAAATTAACCGTTTAAAAACTTTGATTCCTAGTGATGATGCATGTCCCTCATGTGACTTAATCTATGAAAAATTGTCCACATTAAGAAGTGCACACTCCTCCACTCTAGATAGACTTGATGAAGAAATTAAAAAGAACAAAGAGCTTGCTGCACTTAATGATAAAAACTTGAAAGATGCTAGCTGTTCTACAATTGACTTGCATTGTTCTACTTGTGATGATCTTAATAAGAAACTACAGGATGTTATGAATGAAATTTCTATATTGAACAATGCTTTACGTTCTCATGAAGTTAAATTTTGTTCCAATTGCAAATTAAAAGGAAAAACTTCATGTGAAAATTGCCTTGATCTGTCCAATAAACTTGATGACATGCATAGGACATTAGATCGGTTTTGTAATGGGAATAAGAACCTAAACTTGCTGCTGAATTCTTCCAAGTCTTGCAATAATAAAACTGGTTTAGGTTTTGATTCTCATACTCATGCTAAGGCACATCCACCTAAAATTGTAAAGTCATTAGGAAGTGGTTTGATTCAAACAGTTCCTAAACAAAAAGGAGTGGTTTTTAAATCTGCAGGAGTGTTGCCTCATTCGTTTCAAATAAAAATATTGCTTGCTCATCTAGACATGAACACAAAGTTAAAATTCATCGTACCTTCTGTGGTAGAGATGGTCATGTCATGGATTTTTGTTATAGACTAGCTAAACAACAGAAAAAGGAAAGAAAAATTGCTAGATCTTATAACTTTCATGCAATTAGAAAAACATAACCTGCTTTAGTGAGTTAGAAATTTGAAAAGGTAGCTTCCAGACCTTCTGGTAAGAAATCAGCAAAAGCAGCTCCGATAGTTCCGATAGCTCCGAGAGCTCCCGGACCTTCTGTTGTTTCCTTCAGAACTTCAGCTTTTGTTTCTGGAGCTTCAGCCTTGTCTTTTAGAACTGCTGCTTTTACCTCTGGAGCTACTGGTTTTTGTGCTAAAAGAGTTAAGAATAGAAAACCTCAAACTTCGACTCATAAACCTGCTGTTTTATCTCAGCTTTCGCGTGTTTTTCCTGCTGCACGTCGTGTGACTCAGTACTGGATACCTAAATGCCTTTTGACTAACCCCAGTATTGAGTCATCGACGTATTGTGCTTCTATGTAGGTTACACGTTTGAGGAAGGAGAACAATTGGATTGTGGATTCAGGTTGCTCACGCCACATGACCGGTAACAAAGATTGGTTCTCCTCCCTCTCTTTTGTGTCACGTGTAGAGAATGTTACTTTTGCCGATAATTCTTCAACTCCTATAATTGCTAAGGGTTCGGTTAGAGTAAATGATCACTACACTTTAAAGGATGTGACACTTGTCAAAAATTTGAAATACAACTTGCTTTCTGTTGCACAATTGCTAGATGAAAATCTAGAAATTATTTTCAATAAAAACTGCTGCAAAGTTGTAGGTTCAAATAGTGAGCTTATTTTTAACATGTCTCAGTTTGGAAGAGTTTTTAAAGCTGATTTTGATATGTCTTCCTCTAAGCATAGGTGTCTAGTTGCTAATGATTCAAAGGACTTATATTTTTGGCATCGTAGGCTTTGATCACCTAACGCGTGTTAGTGCTCTTGATCGCATACGTGGGTTGCCGAAGCTTAAAGGGGACAAAGAAATTGTGTGCTCTTCTTGTAGACATGCTAAGATGTTTGCAGGTTCACATACTCCTCTCACAATGATCATGACAACTGAACCATGTCAACTTTTGCATCTTGACACCGTAGGACCTTCACGTGTTCAATCCTTCGGAGGTAAATGGTGTGTTCTGGTTATTGTTGATGATTATTCTAGATATTCTTGGGTGTATTTTATGGCATCTAAGAATGAAGTTTTTAGTCACTTTAGAACTTTATTTCTTAGATTATCAATTGATCACCCAGGATCATTAAAAGCAATTAGAAGTGATAATGGAACTGAATTTAAAAATCAATCTTTTGATCACTTTTGTGCTGAAAATAGAATAGATCATCAATTTTCTTCACCATATGTACCTAAACAAAACGGTGTTGTAGAAAGAAAGAACAGAACCTTAGTTGAGATGGCTAGGACTATGCTTGATGAATATCAAACTCCTAGGAAATTTTGGGCTGATGCGTTAGCAACCGCTTGTTATGTCTCAAATCGTGTTTTCTTGCGTGCTAAGCTAGGTAAAACATCATATGAGCTCCGGTTTGGACATAGGCCTAGTGTTACACACTTTCGGGTCTTTGGTTGCAAATGCTTTGTTAAGAAACATAGTAATCTTGATAAATTTGAACCTAGATCCATTGATGGCATGTTTCTTGGTTATCCATCTCATACTAGAGGCTACCGTGTGCTTTTATTTGACACTAACAAAATTGTGGAGACTTGTGAAGTGTCTTTTGATGAAGCTAGCCCAGGTACAAGCTCCGGTGTTGCAGGACCATATCTGTATCCTCAGGGGGAGGGTATTTTTGAAGATGAAGAAGAGCCGGTGATACTGCCTGGTAGTTCCGAAGCTGACACGTATCCAGCTCTGGACATTGAACAAGCTCCGGCTATCACCTCTACTGGTCCTGATCGTCCACAAGTCACATGCTCATCAATCTACGATGAACCTAATGAAGAAGAAGCTTGTGAGACTTCTGTTCCCCTACGTTTTTACAAAGATCATCCCCCACAACAGATGATTGGAAGCTTGCACGAATGAGTCACACGGTCCAGGTTTTGCGATCCAAACTCTCATGCTCATTCTGCTTTTGTTGCTTCTTTTGAACCCAAAGATATATCACACGCACTCACTAATGAATCTTGGATTATTGCCATGCAAGAAAAGTTAGAAAATTTTGAAAGAAACAATGTTTGGAAACTTGTACCTCCACCTCAAGGTCACACTTTAATTGGAACTAAATGGGTATATAAAAATAAACAAAGTGAGTATGGGGTTGTGGTTAGGAATAAGGCTAGGTTGGTTTCTCAAGGTTTCACTCAAGTTGAAGGTCTAGATTTTGATGAAACTTCTGCTCCCGTCGCTAGATTAGAAGCCATAAGAATTTTGTTAGCTTTTGCAGCATCTAATGGTTTGAAGCTATATCAAATGGATGTTAAAAGTGCTTTTCTTAATGGCTACATAGATGAGAAGGTTTATGTCAAACAACCACCGGGTTTTGAAAATCCAGATTTTCCTAATCATGTTTACAAACTGTCCAAAGCCTTATAGGGTCTCAAACAAGCCCCTAGAGCATGGTATGATAGGTTAAAAACATTCTTACTTGAAAAGGGGTTTACCATGGGCAAGGTTGACTCATTATTCGTTCAAGTGTATGTGGATGATATTATCTTTGGTTGTGCTTCTCATGATCTTGTGTCCAAGCTTTCAGCAATGACGAGTTCCGAATTTGAAATGAGTATGATGGGTGAACTCACTTACTTTTTGGGGCTGCAAATCAAGCAAACCAAGGAGGGTACCTTTGTGCATCAAAGAAGTATACCAAAGACCTCCTAAGGCGCTTCAACATGGACAAAAGCAAGCCTCTTCGGACACCAATGGGAACAGCAACAACACTTGAACTTGATGAAGATGGTGAAACCGTGGATCAAAAAGAATATAGAAGCATGATCGGGTTACTTTTGTACCTCACGGCATCAAGACCGGACATACAATTCAGCGTATGTCTTTGTGCACGGTTTCAAGCTTCCCCACGTGTTTCACATCGTCAAGCCGTCAAAAGAATTCTCAGGTACTTACATGGAACTCAAGAATTTGACATTTTTGTTCCTTCTTCCTCAACCGTTACTTTGAAAGCTTTTTCGGATGCTGATTTTGGGGGTTGTAGGATTGATAGGAAAAGTACTTCCGGTGCTTGTCATTTTATTGGTAATTCTCTTGTTGCTTGGTCCTCTAGAAAACAAAATTCAGTTGCACAATCCACAGCCGAATCTGAATATGTAGCTGCTGCTAGTGCTTGGTCACAAATTCTTTGGATTGTTCAAACACTTAAGGACTATGGGGTTGATCTAGATAGTGTTCCACTGTTTTGTGATAACCCTAGTGCTATTTGCATTGCCAGAAACCCTGTGCAACATTCTAGAACTAATCACATTGATATTCGGTATCACTTTCTCTGAGATAATGTTGAAAAAGGAAACATTGTGTTTCACCATGTAGATACCGAACAACAATTGGCTGACATTTTTACAAAACCTTTGGATTTCACTCGTTTTTGTTTCATTCGTAGTGAAATAGGGGTTATTCATCCTCACGGCTTAAATTGAGGGGGAGTTTTTTTTTCGAAAGTTGGGAAGTCTATGTGTGAATCTGAAATTAAAATAATATGAGCATAGTATTTCATACATATATGACTTTGTCATTCCTTTTACATACTGAAAGTTCTTACTACATTACTCGTGTTATACATTTTGTAGTTTTTGCCATGTCTAGTAATTGGAATAATTACTTACACTAAATCTGGTCATGGTCGAACTTTCTTGCTGTTTTGAACTTGTTGCATGCTCACAAATGCTTTTAATCATTAAGAATTAATCAAGTAATCAACTCACATGTTGAGTTTTTATGAACAAATATAAATTGAGAAAAGATCAAGATAATATGCATGCATCGCACTTCTTCTTTTGAGATGGCTTGTCATTGCACTTAGATATGAACTTGGAAGAAGTTGTGTATCACTAAAACCATGTCCTTAAGCTTCTGATTGTCAAATGACATAGGCTTGGCTTGGTTGGTTAGAATAAGGCAGATGCGCATATAATCTCTTGCAAATATCATATGATCTAAATTTATGCTTTGAAAAATAATAAAATGCAGCAACTAGTGTCATGCTTTCAGGTTTTGAAATAGTTAAGTTTGTGAGATCATGACTTGCTTAAATTGAAAATTAAATTTGATCTCTAGCATGGCTTACACTACCTTATGTATCTCATTGATGTGATAATGTAAGGTACTTGATAGTATGACTAGGATGAGCCTTGTTTATATGTATATGTTATAATATGCTCATAACAACTAAAGTTGGAGAGAAAATTTGTTTATATGAATATGACTTGCTGAATACATTGTCAAAGGGGGAGAGATAAGCATGAAGAGAGCATAAGGAGAGATGATAAAGGGGGAGAGATAATATGGGATAATTTTTCCTTCTCATTTTACTTTTGATTTACAAAGGGGGAGAAATTTTCTTTAAAAACTTTTAATGAGTATAAGCCAATGTTCGGATTTTAAATGGTGTTGCCAATGCATTCATCAAGGGAGAGATTGTAAGACCTATGTGTGCTGAATACATTGGCTTGTAGTGAATACACTTGGCTTTGATGATAAAAGTTTTAAGTATCACCAAAACACCTTTTTGTCAAGGTCCGACTCTAGCTCTGAGCTACAGCAAGGTCCGACGGTAGGTCCGGTTTGTTTTGGGTAGCTCCGGTTACGTTCGATGCTAGGTCCGACTTCTTGGTAAGGTCCGACTAGCTTTGGTCAGCTCCGGTGAGTTTATCTTTAGCTCCGGCATGTCTTTGATAGCTCCAGCATGACTTTGTTAGCTCCGACATATACTTGATAGCTCCGGCATGCTTTTGCTAAGCTCCGACGTACTTTGTCTAGCTCCGATTTTGGGTTGAATAGTTTTGACTAGTTTTTGGTAAGCTCCGGTGCTAGGATCTACTAGTTTTGGAAAGCTCCGACGCTAGGTTCTACTAGCTTTCGATAGCTCCGACTCAAGCTCCGGGTTGCTCTGGCAAGGTCCGGAACTTGACCTAAGCGCTTCTGCTTTTCATTTGCAATGTTTCGTACTTGCTTTACATTGTTGGAAAGATTGCTTAATATTCATTTGCTAAGTGTTTGGTGCTTTTTGGATGATATGGTTGATATTGTTTCTACTGTGTTTTTACAACATGCTTATGTGAGGTTCTCACGTAAGGTGTTGTGTTCAGAACTAACTTGAGTCAAGTCGAGGACTTGGGCTCGTATGGATTGTTTGTTTGTTCATGTGCAGGTGTTGCTTGAGTTCAAGTCATGGCTGGTGACAGGATCCATTGGACTAGTCTCAGGAGGAGATGAGGTTCCAACAACCATGTTCGGGAGGAACTGTGGTTGAGCGGGTTAGGAGGTCGCGCAGGATTATTGAATCAAGGGCAGTGCATATGAAGGTCGAAGGAAGGTGTTCGCACGTGTGCATGAGGTGCATGACGTGGCAATATGCTTCTAGAGACGGATTATGGAAGGAAGATCTGATCGGAAGGATCGGATCGTATCGGTTGAAGACTTAGGCTGCTAGCTGAGTCGGTTATGGCTCAGTATGGAAAGTATCGAGTTGGTTATGTTAGGATTTCGTGTGGGTCACGAATTTGAGTTGTTTAGGAATGTGGGATACGTTCCTAAGGTGTTCAGAAGTCTTAAGATTGCTTCTATCTGCGTATAGAAGAGTCCTAAGCAGTTATGGAAAGTTCCGATTGTGATCGGATTAGGATTGGAGTCCTAGTTGAGATTGGGATGGCCTAAGGGCTGGTTATATAAGCAAGGGAAGGCCATAGCTCGTGAGATACGACTTTGGGGCTGTTCCTCTTGTGTTATATTGAATAAAATTCATAGTTTGAAGAAACTTTTGTGCCTTGTTCGTCCGACTTGTTCCAGACAAGTTTTACTCGTCGAATTTCTGGACAGCACTACCTTTTGTCGGTAGTTTTATCATAACTCCAGTTTTACAGATCCAACTGATGTGATTCTTTTTGGGTTGTCTTCACAACTTGATTTTCTATCATCTGTCAAAATTTCACGGTCATTGGATTTGTGGTTTCTGAGCTACACAAGTTTCTTTGCCGCATTCCAGAAACTGTTTTTCTCGGGTAGGTCAGATTGACCATAGTCTGATCTTTCGATCATAACTTGAGTTTTTCTCGACGGATTTGAGTAATTCTTTTTGTGTTGTCTTCGTGACTTGATTCTCTCTGATATCTATCACTTTTGTCACGGTGAAACACGTTTAGATTAGTCTCATACACGATTTCTTTAACAGATTGTTTTTCTACCAAAGGGATTAGGGTTTTATTGTTTCCGCTGCGTAAGATTTTTAAATCTACCATTCACCCCCCCCCTCTGGTAGATTTTCACGTGCTCTTCGATCCTACAATTGGATATGTAAAACTCGAGTTATTATAAAACCACCGACGAAAGGTAGTGCTGTCCAGAAACTCGACGAGTAAAACTTATCTGGAACAAGTCGGAAGAACAAGGCACAAAAATTAATTCAAAATACGAATTTGATTCAATAAAACACAAGAGGAACAGCCCCAAAGTCGTCTACAACGAGCTCTAGCCTCCCTTGCTTTTATAACCAGCTCGAAAGCCAACTCAACTCAAATCAGGACCCTAATCCTACTCCGTTTATGAATCAAAACTTTCTATAACTGCTTAGGACACTTCTATACGCAGATAGAAGCAATCTTAAGACTTCCAAACAGCTTAGGAACGTATCTCACATTCCTAAAACAACTCAAATTTGTGATCCACGTGAAATCCTATCATAACCAACTTGATACTTTCCATACCGAGCCATAACCGACTCCGCCGCAGCTAAAGTCATCAACCGATACGATCCGGTCCTTCCAACCAGATCTTCCCATCCATAAACCATCTTCGGAACCATGTTGCCATGTCATGCACCACATGCATATGTGCAAACACCTTCCTTCGACGTCCAGTAACCTTCATATGCACTGCCCTTGATTCAATCATCCTGCGCGACCTTCTGACCCGCTCAACCACAATTCCTCCTGAATTTGGTTGTTGGAACCTCATCTTCTCCTTGAGACTAGTACAAAGGATCCTGTCACCAGCCATGACTTGAACTCAAGCAACACCTGCACATGAAGAAACAACCAATCCGTACAAGCCCAAGTCCGCGACTTGACTCAAATCAGTTTCGAACACAACACCTTATATGAGCACCTCACATAAGCATGTTGCAAAGCATATCAAAACGATTTCAGCCATATCAACTAAAACACACCAAAAACTTAGCAAATGAATACTAAGCAATCTTTCCAACAATGTAAAGAATGTCTGAAACATTTCACATTAAAAACAGGAACATTGCAATCAAGCACCGGACCTTGCCAAAGTTAACTGGAGCTTGAGCCGGAGCTTACAAAAGCTAGAACAACCTAGTGCCTGAGCTTACCAAAGCTAGCCGGACCTAGTGCTGGAGCTAACCAAAACTAGTCAGAACTAATCATCCCAAAAGTCGGAGCTAGAAAAACATGTCGGAGCTAACCAACATAAGTCGGACCTAGCAAAACATATCGAAGCTTAACAAAGACATGCCGGAGCTACCAAAGACATGCCAGAGCTAACGACAAAGCTCATCGGAGCTACCCAAAAACATGTCGGACCTAGACAAAGAAAGTCAGACCTATTGTCAGACCTTGCAGAAGCTCGGAGCTAGAGTCAAACCTCGCTAAAAAGATGTTATGGCAACATTCAAAACTTTTATTGTCAAAGTCAATGTATTCAGCACACATAGGTCTCACAATCTCCCCCTTGATGAATGCATTGGCAACACCATTCAGAATCCGAACATTGGCTTCTTCACATTAAAAGTTTTGAAAACAATTTCTCCCCCTTTGTAAAACAGAAATAAAATGAGAAAAAGAAATTCTCCCCTTGAGAAGAATCATGCTAAAACAGTTGTGAATATGTGCATACCTCTCTTTAAAAATTCACATATTATCTCTCCCCCTTTGACAATGTATCCAGCAAGGTTCAGAAGAGAAATTTTAATTGTTATGAGCATATTATAAAATATACATATAAAACAAAGCTCATCCAAGTCATACTATCAAGTAACTTACACTATCACAACAATGAGATACATAAAGTAGTGTAAGCCATGCTAGAGATCAAATGTAATTTTCAATTTAAGCAAGTCATGATCTCACAAACTTAACTATTTCAATACCTGAAAGCATGACACTTGTTGCTGCATTTTATTGTTTTTCAAGGCACAAATTTAGATCATATGATATTTGCAAGAGATTATATGCGCATCTGCCTTATTCTAACCAACCAAGCCAAGCCTATGTTATTTGACAATCAGAAGCTTAAGGACATGGTTTTAGTCATACACAACTTCTTCCATGTTCATATCTAAGTGCAATGATAAGCCATCTCAAAAGAAGAAGTGTGATGCATTCATATTCTGTTGATCTTTTCTCAACATATGTTTATTCATAAAAACTCAACATGTGAGTTGATTACTTGATTAATTCCTCATGATTAATAGAACTTGTGAGCATGCAACAAGTTCAAAACAGCAAGAAATTCAACCATGACCAGATTTAGTGTAAATAATTATTCCCATTACTAGACATGGCAAAAACTACAAAATGTATAACACGAGTAATGTAGTATGAACTTTTAGCATTTAAAAGGAATCACAAAGTCATATATGTATGAAATACAATGCTCATATTTTTTTGATTTCAGATTCACACATAGACTTCTAGGGTTTGAAACTACCCCTCAATGTAAGACATGAGGATGCATAACCCCTATTTCACTACGAATGTAACAAAAACGAGCGAAATCCAAAGGTTTTGTAAAAATGTCAGCCAATTGTTGTTCGGTATCTACATGGTGAAGCACAATGTTTCCTTTTTCAACATTATCACGGAGAAAGTGATACCTAATATCAATGTGCTTAGTTCTAGAATGTTGCACAGTGTTTTTAGCAATTCTAATAGCACTAGTGTTGTCACAAAATAGTAGACACTATCTAGATCAACCCCATAGTCCTTAAGTGTTTGAACAATCCAAAGAACTTGTGAACAAGCACTAGCAGCACCTACATATTCAAATTTGGCGGTGGATTGTGCAACTGAACTTTGTTTTCTAGAGGACCAAGCAACAAGTGAATTACCAAGAAAATGACAAGCACTGGAAGTACTTTTCCTATCAATCCTACAACCTCCAAAATCAGCATCGGAAAAAGCTTTCAAAGTAACAGTTGAGGAAGAAGGAAGAAATATGCCAAATTCTTGAGTTCCAAGTAAGTACCTGAGAATCCTTTTGATGGCTTGACAATGTGAAGCACGTGGGGAGGCTTGAAACCATGCACAAAGACATACGCTGAATTGTATGTCCGGTCTTGATGCCGTGAGGTACAAAAGTGATCTGATCATGCTTCTATATTCTTTTTGAGCCACGGGTTCACCATCTTCATCAAGTTCAAGTGTTGTTGCTGTTCCCATTGGTGTCCGAAGAGGCTTTCTTTTGTCCATGTTGAAGCGCCTTAGGAGGTCTTTTGTATACTTCGTTTGATGTACAAAGGTACCCTCCTTGGTTTGCTTGATTTGCAGTCCCAAAAAGTACGTGAGTTCTCCCATCATACTCATCTCAAATTTTGAACTCATCATAGCTGAAAACTTGGACACAAGATCATTAGAAGCGCAACCAAAGTTAATATAATCCACATACACTTGAACGAATAATGAGTCATTGCCATGCTTAAGCACAAAAAACGTTTTATCAACCTTGCCCATAGTAAACCCCTTTTCAAGTAAGAATGTTTTTAACCTATCATACATGCTCTAGGGGCTTGTTTGAGACCGTACAAGGATTTGGACAGTTTGTAAACATGATTAGGAAAATCTGAATTTTCAAAACCCGGTGGTTGTTTGACATCAATGTAGCCATTGAGAAAAACAATTTTAACATCCATTTGATATAGCTTAAAACCATTAGATGCAGCAAAAGCTAACAAAATTCTTATGGCTTCTAATCTAGCAACAGGGGGAAAAGTTTCATCAAAATCTAGACATTGAACTTGAGTGAAACCTTGAGAAACCAACCTAGCCTTATTCCTAACCACAACACCATCCTCACTTTGTTTATTTTTAAACACCCATTTAGTTCCAATTAAGGTGTGACCATGAGGTGGAGGTACAAGTTTCCAAACATTATTTCTTTCAAAGTTTTCTCACTCTTGTTGCATGGCAATAATCCAAGAGTCGTTGGTGAGTGCGTGTGATTCTTTGGGTTCAAAAGAAGCAACAAAAGCAGAATGAGCATAAGAGTTTGGATCGAAAACATGGACCGTGTGACTCGTTCATGCAAGCTTCCAATAATCTATTGTGGGGGATGATCTTTGTAAATCCATGAGGGAACAGATGTATCACAAGCTTCTTCTTCATTTAGTTTATCGCAGATTGATGAGCTTGTGTCTTGTGGACAATCAGGACCAGCATAGTCGGAGCTTGTTCAAAGTTCGGAGCTGGACACATGTCAGCTTTAGAACTATCAGGTAGTATCATGGTCTCTTCTTCATCTTCGAAAATACCCTCCCCCTGAGGATATAGATCTGGTCCTGCAATACTGGAGCTAGTACCTGGGCTAGCTTCATTAAAAGAAACTTCACAAGTCTCCACAATTTTGTTAGTGTCAAGTAAAAACACACGGTAGCCCATAGTATGAGATGGATAACAAAAAAACATGCCATCAATGGATCTAGGTTCAAATTTATCAAGATTACCATGTTTCTTAACAAAGCATTTGCAACTTTTGACCCGAAAGTGCGTAATACTAGGCCTATGTCCAAACCGGAGCTCATATGGTGTTTTACCTAGCTTAGCGCGCAATAAAACATGATTTGAGACATAACAAGCGGTTGCAATCGCATCAGCCCAAAATTTCCTAGGAGGTTGATATTCATCAAGCATAGTCCTAGCCACCTCAACTAAGGTTCTGTTCTTTGTTTCTACAACACCGTTTTGTTGAGGTATATATGGTGAAGAAAATTGATGATCTATTCCATTTTCAACACAAAAGTGATCAAAAGATTGATATTTAAATTCAGTTCTGTTATCACTTCTAATTGCTTTTAAAGATTCTGGGTGATCAATTGATAATCTAATAAATAAAGTTCTAAAGTGACTAAAAGCTTTATTCTTAGACGCCATAAAGTAAACCCAAGAGTATCTAGAATAATCATCAACAATAACAAGAACATAACATTTACCTCCGAAGGATTGAACACGTGAAGGTCCTACGGTGTCAAGGTGCAAAAGTTGACCCGGTTCAGTTGTCATGATCATTATGAGAGGAGTATGTAAACCTGCAACCATCTTAGCATGTCTACAAGAAGAGCACACAATTTCTTTGTCCCCTTTAAGCTTAGGCAGCCCACGTATGCCATCAAGAGCACTAACACGCGTTAGGTAATCAAAGCCTACATGACCAGGTCTATGATGCCAAAAATATAAGTCCTTTGAATCATTAGCAACGAGACACCTATGCTCAGAAGTTGACATATCAAAATCAGCTTTAAAAACTCTTCCAAAACGAGACACATTAAACAAAAGCTCACTATTTGAACCTACAACTTTGCAGCAATTTTTAGTGAATGTTATTTCCAAATTCTCATCGAGCAATTGAGAAACAGAAAGGAAGTTGTACTTCAAATTTTTAACAAGTGCCACATCTTTTAAAGTGTAGTGATCATTTACTCTAACTGAACCCTTAGCAATTATAGGAGTTGAAGAATTATCGGCAAAAGTAACATTCTCTACACGTGACACAAAAGAGAGGGAGGAGAACCAATCTTTGTTACCGATCATATGGCGTGAGGAACCTGAATCCACAAACCAAATGTTCTCCTTCCTCAAACGTGTAACCTACATTGAGGTACAATACGTCGATGACTCAATAATGGGGTTAGTCAAAAGGAATTTAGGAATCCAGTACTGAGTCACACGATGTGCAGCAGGAAAAACACGCGAATGCTGAGATAAAACAGCAGGTTTACGAGTCAAAGTTTGAGTTTTTCTGTTCTTAACAATTGATTTAGAAGTTGTTACTCGTTTAGAGCAAAAACCAGTAGCTTCGGAGGTGTGGACATTTGTTTCGAAAGAAACAGCCGAAGCTCCGGATGCACAAACCGAAGGTCCGAAAGCAAAAACTGAAGCTCCAGAGGGAACAACAGAAGGTCCGGGATCTTTTGGAGCTATCGGAACTAACGGAGCTGTCTTTGCAAGTCTCTTACCAGAGGGTCCGGAAGCTACCTTTTCAAATTTCTGACTCATTAAAGCCGGTTGCATGTTTCTAATGTTAGGATTAGCATGAAAGTTATGAGATCTAGTGGACATTTTAATCTTTTTAATTTGTTTAGCTAGTCTATAACAAAAATCTAGGACATGACCATCTTTATCACAATAGGTACAATGAAATTTAATTTTGTAATCATGTCTAGATGAGCACCAAGCATTAGAAACAAAATTAGAAAGCACTCCTGTAGATTCAAAGATCACATCCTTTTGTTTAGGGATAGTTTTGATTAAACCTCTTCCAAATGATTTTACAATTTGAGGTGGATGTGTTTTACAATAAACATGAGAATCAAAACCTAAACTAGTTTTATCATTACAAGGTTTGAACGAACTCAGTAGCAAGTTTAGATTTTTGTTCCCAACACAAAACTGCTCTAGCGTCCTATTCATGTCATCAAGCTTTTTAGACAATTCTAGGCAGTTTTCACATGAAGTTATTTCTTTTAATTTGCAATTTGAACAACTCTTAACTTCATGAGTACGTAAAGCATTGTTCAGAATGAAAATTTCACTTATTGCATCTTTTAGTTTCTTATCAAGATTTTCACATGTAGAACAATGCAAATCATCTGTTGAACAGGAAGCATCTTTTAAGTTCTTATCATTAAGTTAGCAAGCTCTCTGTTCTTTTCAATTTCTTCATTAAGTCTATCTAGAGTGGAGGAGTGTGCACTTCTTATTGTGGACAATTGTTCATAGATTAAGTCACATGAGGGACATGCATCATCACTAAGAATCAAAGTTTTTAAACAGTTGATTTTAGATTCTAGTGATTCAATTTTAGCAGCATTATCCCTAAGCTTTTTGTCCTTTTTCTTGACAATAATAGTTGCATGAGAAACAGCATCACACATTTCATTGCAGGTAGAACATACCTCATCGTCGTCACTATTGTGTTTTGCATCCTCCTGATTTGACCTTGATCTTGTTTTGCCCGCCATGAAGCATAAGTTGGCCAGATCGTCATCATCTTCATCACTTTCAAAGTCTACATCACTAGAACTGAGTTCTTAAAGTGCGATGATGAAGCTATTAATCATCTTGCATCCTATGATACCCTTCTTTTTCTTGTTGGGATTTCCAGAGGTGGTCTTGACCTTGTTCTGTTTTTCTTCACGGGTAGTAGGACATGAAAGGTTAGGGCATTCTGTACGAAAGTGTCCTGTCTTACCACATTCAAAACAGCGTTGAGGTCCGGAGCTTCCTCTCCTTCTAGTTCTCACATTTTGCAATGCTTTTGAGAATGTAGTGGAGATGAGTGCTAACTCCTCTTCTGGAAATTCCTCGATCTGCTTCAGGGTTAGTGAGGACAACAAAGCAAGATTATTGCAAGATGATGATTGGTCGGAGCTAGGCCTATAGCGTTGTGAGACAAATGCAATAGACTTATTTGGGTTCTTACGTGATAAGATGTAAATTTCATGAGTTTTGAGTTTAGAGTAAAGCACATCTAAAGTAAGTGTAATCATGACAGTAGATTCACGAATGGATGTAACTTTCATCTCCCATATTGACATGTCTAATGCACTAAGAAGTTTCCTAGCATTTTCAGCATCAGAAAAATTAACATTGACACTACGCAGATTGTTGAGAATTTTATTAATGCGAACGAAAAGGTCATCGATAGACTCACCAGGTTGCATCTCAAAACGCATATATTCCTTTTTGAACATATCTTGTCTCACCTCCTTGATTGTGTTGGATCCTTCGTGATAGTCACAAAGCGCTCTCCACACATCATATGCCGATCGAAGGTGTGCAACGCGGTCGAAGTCGCTCTGAGTGAGTCCTTGGATGATCTAGTTTCAGGCTTTGTTGTTGTTGTCGACGTCCCGTAGGTTTGTAGCCGTAACTTGATCATTAGGTGGCACTTCATAAGGCTTGTACACCTTCTCCCATATCGCAAAGCCTTGCGCCTGGATGAAAGCCTCCATGCGTGCCTTCCAAACCTTAAAATCAATACCAACAAACACACAAGGTTTGGCGGAGTATTTCTCCATGATGATTAGTTAAAAACACGTGCAAATCACAATGATTAGAGAAACGTGGCTCTGATGCCAATTGTAGGATCGAAGAGCACGTGAAAAGGTACTAGAGGGGGGTGAATGGTAGATCTAAAAAATCTTACGCAGCGGAAACAATTAAATCCCAACCCCTTCGGCAGAAAATTGATCTGTTAAAGAAATCGTATGTGAGACTAACCTAAACGTGTTTCACCGTGATAAAAGTGATATATATCAGATATAATCAAGTCACAAAGAAAAAACAAGAAGAATCACTCAAATCCGTCAAGAGAAACTCAAGTTATGATCGAAAGATCAAACAAAGGTCAATCTGTCCTACCCGAAAAAAACAGTTCTGGAACGCTGCAAAGAAACTCATGTAGATCAGAAACCACAAATCCAATGATCATGAAATTTTGACAGATGATATATAATCAAGTTGTGAAGACAACCCAAAAAGAATCACGTCAATTGGATTTGTAAAACTCGAGTTATGATAAAACCACCGACGAAAGGTAGTTCTGTCTAGAAACTCGACGAGTAAAATTTGTCTGGAACAAGTCGGACAAACAAGGCACAAAAATTCCTTCAAACTACGAATTTTATACAATAGAACACAAGAGGAACAGCCCCAAAGTCGTCTACAATGAGCTCTAGCCAACACAACTCAAATCAGGACCCCAATCCTACTCCGTTTACAAATCGAAACTTTCCATAACTGCTTAGGACTCTTCTATACGTAGATTGAAGCAATCTTAAGACTTCTGAACACCTTAGGAATGTATCCAACATTCCTAAAACAAATCAAATTCGTGATCCACACGAAATCCTATCATAACCAACTCGATACTTTCTATACCAAGCCATAACCGTCCCCACCGCAGCCGAAGACATCAACCGATACGATCCGATCCTTCCAACCAGATCTTCCCATCCATAAAACATATTTGGAACCATGTTGCCACGTCACGCACCGCATGCGTACGTGCAAACACCTTCCTTCGATGTCCAGTAAACTTCATATGCACTGCCCTTGATTCAATCATCCTGCGCGACCTCCTGACCCGCTCAACCACAATTCCTCCTGAATTTGGTTGTTGGAACCCCATCTCCTCCCTGAGACTAGTCCAAAGGATCCTGTCACTAGCCATGACTTGAACTCAAGTACACCTGCACATGAACAAACAATCAATCCGTACGATCATAAGTCCACAACTTGACTCAAATCAGTTCCGAACACAACACCTTATATGAGCACCTAACATAAGCATGTTGCAAAGCATATCAAAACGATATCAGCCATATCAACCAAAACGCACCAAAAACATAGCAAATGAATACTAAGCAATCTTTCCAACAATGTAATGCAAGTTCTAATCATTTCACATTAAAACAGGAACATTGCGATCAAGCACTGGACCTTGCCAAAGCTAACCAGAGCTTGAGCCGGAGCTTACCAAAGCTAGAACAACCTAGCGCCAGAGCTTACCAAAGCTAGTCAGACCTAGTGCCGGAGCTAACCAAAACTAGTTGGAACTAGTCATCCCAAATGTCGGAGCTAGAAAAACATGTCGTAGCTAACCAACATAAGTCGGACCTAACGAAACATATCGAAGCTTAACAAAGACATGTCGGAGCTATCAAAGACATGCCAGAGCTAAATACAAAGCTCACTGGAGCTACCCAAAAACATGTCAGACCTAGACAAAGAAAGTCGGACCTATTGTCGGACCTTGCAGAAGCTCGGAGCTAGAGTCGGACCTCGATAAAAAGATGTTATGGCAGCATTCAAAACTTTTATTGTCAAAGCCAATGTATTCAGCACACATAGGTCTCACAGTTCTGCATTCCAAGGATATTGCGAAGACCTCGACATTCAAGTCAGCTACGCTTTCGTGGCTCACCCGGCACGCAATGGCCAAGCTGAGAGAGCAAATGCAAATATTCTAAAAGTACTCAAGACGTGTACATATGAGCGCTTGAAAAAACATGGAGCCAACTGGATTGAACGGCTTCCGCCCACCTTGTGGGCAAACAGGACAACTCCAAACCGGTCAACCGGAGAGACACCCTTCTTCCTGGTATACGGAGCTAAAGCAGTCCTTCCTCCGGGAATCACCTTGGGGTCGTCCTGAGTCCGGACCTTCGATGCAGCCACGCGGGACCAGCTCCGGCGTGAAGTACTTGACCTCGTTGAAGAGGGAAGGTGCCGAGCAGCTGTTCGAAATGCACGATACTGCCAAGCGCTCTTGCGTTCTCACAAAAGGCATGTGCATAGCCGACAGCTCGAGGAAGGCGATCTAGTGCTACGGAGAATACAAACTCGAGAAGGGTTAAACAAACTTTCCCCCAGCTGGGAAGGACCCTTTCGAGTGATCAAAGTATCCCGTCCCTGATGCATTGGCTTGGCAACCGAGGTTGGGACACCGCTCCCTAATCCTTGGAACATTGAGCACCTCCATAAGTTTTACGCTTAATATCACGGAGGTGAGTCTGTAATTACATATGATGTATGTTATAGCGTCATTGTACAGAGAAGGGTAGCTCCTCCGGGAGGACAGCCGTACCATTCGAGGAAGGTCCGCAAAGTTCAAGCAACACTTGACAAAGTCTTGGAACTAAAAGTGTAGCTAGCTACCCTGGGTCGAACAAGAAATGTAACACACTTAGCTTGGTTCCATATCCTAAGAGTGTACTTGTCTCCCATGTATCCTGGACCTATAATGAAGGACATCAATATGTGAAAACAGACTCCACGTGCATTTATTTTGTACAGGCTCATTCTTTTTTATTTTTCTCTTTCTTGTCTATAAGAAAGTTGTGCAATTCTTAAGAAATTTAGCTCGAACAATTCATATATAATTCAAGTTGCATTGTTAATTCTTTCGGGTCTTAATATTGTTGAATGGCCTACTCACCCGAACGCCAAGCCAATGTAGGTTTGGAGTGTGCTATTGGCTTAATCTGGTCCTGCACCCTAAGTACGCCACTCTACCTACACCCTGCCAGGCCTAAGTAAGGTGAGTCCAGTAAACGATTGGACCTGGAGAAAATAAACAAATGCGCTTGATTCTATATAAAATTGCTGTCGACCTAAAATTTCATATGAGAATAGTAAGTCGCAAATGAGTTATAGACAAGAAATGAATTTTACTATTTTTCTTGACTTCAGTGTGCAGGAAAAATAAAAATCTCATGATGATGGTGGACGATGCCAGAGCTATCAAAGCTTTGACATCCCCCAATGGGGCCCGCGATCGATGTTTTAAACATTGATAGTGGGCGTCACCGGAGCTATCAAGTTCTGACAAATCCAGGGGGCCAGCCGTCAACGTGAAGAAATAAAAGGAATTGTAGAAAAGATGGTAGAAGGACACCCCAATGGGGCCTGCTGACGACGCTCTACATGTTGATAGTGGTCACTGTCGGAGCTACTAAGCTCCGAGAACCCTAGAGGGCCAGCCTTCGACGCTCTACTTGTTGACAATGGTCGCTACCGGAGCTACTAAGCTCCGACAACCCAAGGGGGCCCCTGATGTCGACGCAAAAAATCTTCGGACCTATACTCTACATGTTCGAAGCACTCAAGTCTTCAACAAAATGCTACATCCTTTTCGTACATGTTCACAATCAAATTGTGTACATCTACCAGGGGGCCGAGTAAGACAAAGGTTGAAGACAAAAAATGAAATTCATAAATTTCTGGGATTTCATTCATCTGAAGGCAAAAAATGAAATTCATAAATTTCATGGATTTCATTCATCTGAAGACAAGAGATTACAAAATTGGAGAAAAGAAGAGAAGATACAAGTGGGAGCTAAAAGGAGAAAGTCCTAAGTTCTATGGAAGAACGAGGCGACCTTCTGGGCAACCTCCGACACGCTGGTCTCGGCAGCGTCTCCCTCTCCATCGATGGGACCTTCAAGCATCGGGTTTAGTGAGAAGTGAGGATCCCGGCTTGTGTAGCACGTTGGCATGTATTTAGCGACGTTCTTCACCAGGGATTTTCCTTCAGTTTCTAACTGATCCGCAATGACATCGCCCATCGCGCCGAGTTTGTTGCCAACCGAGCTTAGCGCCTCCAACGCATGGTCCAGCTCCAACTCTGAATTGTCCGGACACACAAGAATAAAGGCCAGCGGCGTCAGCGCGACATTGACTTTGCCCAAGAAGTCCCATACTTGTTGGGACTCTGCAGCCCTTGAGCCCCGAATCTCCTCCAAAGACCTCTGGGCCACCGCAAGCTCCGAACCCTCCCGGACAAGGCGCTCGACCTCCTTCACGTGCTGAATACTCTCGGCAACTTGCTTTTCAAGGTCGCCAAGCTCCTTCTCCCGGACGTGGATCCAGTTCCAGCGGTCAACCAGGTCTTTCTTCAGGCCTCGCACCTTCTTCTCCCTGGCAGTGACTTTGACCTCCCTTTTAGTAAGGTCCTGTCCCCGCTGCCATGCCTTCTCCTCTTCGCTCTTCCAATGCTCATCTAGCTTCTTGGTGCGCCCTGCAAGGCTCTTGTCACTTAGAGCTAGCCTTTGGGTGAGCTCATCCTCCCTCTTCATGAGGTCATCCCTCAACTCCAGGAGTTTTTGCTCTTCCTCTTAGAGCTTTTTCTCTCGCTCGTCAAGACCCTCCCAGCGCTTGACAAGGCCTTCGTGGATGGTATTGAGGTTCTCCTGGTGACCATTCGCCGCCTGATTAGCAGTCAGGGCTTGTTCATATATAGCCCAGGACTGATTGTCGAGGGACCGCACCATGCTTTCCCTCTCATCTAGCAGCTGGCCTCAGTACTCCATCCAGGCCTTCTCCCTCTTGACCCACTCCTTGTCGTCGACCAGCCTTGTTTGCACCGGCTTGGTCTCCAATTGGAGTCGATTGTGCCACCTCCTAAGAGTTTGGCGCTCCTCCTCGAGGGCTTTGTTGTCGTGATAAAATGCAAGCCGGACCTGACGAAGGCTGGAGCAGGCATTGTCGATGGATAGCAACAGGGGGATTAGCTCCTGACCTGCCGGGGTCCTCTCCGCTGACTCCAGCGGCTTCTCCAAAATAAAAATTGGGTCCCACTCTACAAGAGCGGTCCCCTGAGCTTCCGCGGCACTAGGGCCGCCCTCCGGGAGTGCCTCAGTCATCGCCGAGGTAGGTCCTGCAATGTGAGTTTCTACCTCTGGTGTCAGCTCTGAAGGTCCCGCTGCCTTGTCATCATCAACTGATCCCTCAAGTAGAGAACTGGTCGCTCTATCTTGGCACCCTGGCTCAGGAGCGGGTACCTCCGGAACTACCACCTCCGGGGCAGGCAGTGAAGACCCAGCCAGAGCTGAGGCCATCTCCGGCTCTGACCCTGGTGCTTCCTCCACTGCCGGTTCAGGCACAGGCGCTTCGACCTCCACCGGTTCGGGTGCCGACACCTCCACGTCAACCAGCTCATGCACCTCCACCGTCGGGGCTTCAGTAACATCTGGCTCGAAGGCTGGAGCTTCAGCTACCTTCGACTCTGAGGCCGGAGCGCCCATCATCGCAGCATCAAAAACTGGAGGTTCAGCCTCCAGAGCTGGTGCCGCTTGTACATCTTCGTTCCCATGGTCCGGCGCTACCACGGGAGCTTTGGGAGATGAGTCGAGGTCCAGAACAACGACAGCTGGTGCCGGAGCTGCGGTGATCTCAGCCACCACTTGGGGCGGCGCTGGAATTTGAGCTGTAGCCTCTGCCTGCAAAGCATCAGTTGCTGTAACAGGAACCGGAGCTTTAACTCCTTTTTTGGATGCCTTGTGGATGAAGGATAAAGAAACTCAAAATATGGTTACAACAAAAATAACAAACTGAGGTAAAAAAGAAAATTTACCTTGAAAGGCTTCCGCTCCAGCTAACACGGAACCTCTTCGCCGGACGCTCAGAGCCCGACCCAGTCGCAACTGGTGTAGTAACTCCGGAAGGCTCTTCGGAGCTTGCTGCCGCCGTCAGCGACATCTCCGTTGGGGCCCCCCTCGACTGAAGAGGACCCTCGGACCTAGAGCCATTAGCTAGCCCTGGTGGCGGAGTCACATGGTCAGAGTTGGCATTCTGAGGAGACGCCGATGCTGGAGTTGGTGTCGCCATATATGACCTCACGCGCCGAGGAGAAGGGACTGACGTAGATGGAGCTGGCCTCACGGAGCTTCCGTCAGAACATCTTAGCTTCCTCTTTTGGTCGGAAGGTTCAGCGAGATCCTTGCCCTTGCCGGTGTCTTCAACCCTTTGGCTCGGAGCAAGAAGGGTCGCCCTTTCAGAAGCTCCGGAGATTGCTACCCTGGAGGTTGATCGCCTTTCCACCAGGCCCAAGTCATCCAACAACGGCATCCTCCTCCGGAGCTCTCTGCTCACCTCTGGTATCATATTCATAGGCAGATAAGCCGCCGGTGGAGACACATCTTCAGGGCTGATGTTCCCATGCTGAAATATCTTGAGATGGATTTTCAGAGCTTCCTCGTCTAAGTTGGTGTTCAAACAAACCTCGATGCAATTGTGATCCATATCACTGTTGAAGGCCCATGCAGGCCACTCCCTGGCCCTTATTGGGGCCCACCTATTCGCTAAGAAGTTGCCTAAGACCATCTGGGGGGTCACCCCACGTTCGACGCACTCTTGGATTCTGTCCAGAATGGGCCTGTACGCCCTCGATTGCTCCGAAACTTCACTCCACATGTTGATGTCGACGCGAGGGAGGCCTTCAGGCAGTTCCAGCCTCTCGTGTCCCTCCACGGTGATGACCACCTAGTCTTTCATCCAATCGTCCCACTTGCTGGAAGGAAAAGAACTCAAGTACTTGAGGGGGCAGTTTTTCCGCTTCACGAAGTAGTAGAAGCCGACGAACTCCTTACTCTTTCTGGTGGATTGAACCGTGAAGAAAGTCCAAAACAACTCCACGCAAGGAGGCACACCCACCCACATCTCGCTAAAGTGGACGAAAGTCGCCACTAGCAAGATCGAGTGGGGGCCAAGATGGTGGAGCTGCAGACCATAGAAATCTAGCTGCATCAAGAAGATAGTAGAGAAAGGTGGGATCAAACCTGCCATGGCGTACCCAAGGAAGTACACCATATCTCCGGCGCGCTCCTTCTCGAAGGGGAGCTTGCCGCAAATAATGTCACGGTCGAAGGAGTCACTGGACCACCCCATGTAGGTCTGGACCCTCGACAAATCCTCCTTTCTCCTGATGCGGCTCTTGGGAAGTCCCAACTCCATCGTAGCACGACGGGGCAAGAGAGAAAAAGCAAGTAAAGGTTTGGAGGACTCAAGCGCAAGTTCAAATGAAGGCGTAAGGAACCACCAAACCATGCGTGATTTCCCTCTTATGTAAGCCCCCACAACGCTTGGATGGAAATCGCAAAAAGGCCAAGGATACATTTCAAAAATTACACCTTTCCAATGAAAAAGGCGACCGGGGCCACCCAGACGATCAAGTCGAGGTCCTTACCCCAGGAGAACAGTTGTCATGATGAGTGGCGGGAAACCTAAGGGTGGCGGCCTGACAGGGCGCGCGGAACCAATACATTTTTTGTATTGGGAACCGGTGACCTTAAATTGCGTGAGATCCGCACGCACAAATCTCACCTGCCACGTCCAGAAGATGCCACGCGGCGATGGTTTAACTGCGAACTATCACATCAACGGTACATCCAAAAACCCTTGAAGACACGGCGCAAAAATCGAAAGATGGACCCACCTCTGACAGAACGACTTAATCCAAAGGATCTCTCCCAGAGGTGGGCCCGGGGGCCACTATCGGTACCCTGCATACCGGATACCCCTTGGAACCGCAAAGAGTGCAAGGGAACTCCACCTATCTGAGTAGAAGACCTCCGAAGACCCCACGTGTTACTAATAATAGAACCTGCTTCCCTCATATGGTTAGTCCCAGTGCCGCCACGTGTATCATAAAACCAGAGCTACAATCCAGACATGGGAATGCTCCGGACTAGATATCTGTGTGGCACCCCCAGACCTAACCCCCTACAAAGGGAAGCTCCGGTACCGACACGTATACGATGGCATCGGAACTACTCGTCAAAGACGGTAAGCTCCGAAGCTGCCACGCGTCCGACCGCCGGACCTTCTGTAGGATCGAAGAGCACGTGAAAAGCTACAAGAGGGGGGTGGGGGGGCGGTTGAATGGTAGATTTAAAAATCTTACGCAGCGGAAACAATTAAACTCCAACCCCTTCGACAGAAAAACGATCTGTTAAAGAAATCGTGTGTGAGACTAACCTAAAAGTGTTTCACCATGAAAAAAGTGATATATATCAGAGAGAATCAAGTCATGAAGACAACACAACAAGAATCACTCAAATTCGTCGAGAAAAACTCAAGTTATGATCGAAAGATCGAACAAAGGTCAATCTGCCCTACCCGAAAAAAACAGTTCTGGAACGCTGCAAAGAAACTAGTGTAGATCATAGACCACAAATCCAATGACCGTGAAATTTTGACAGATGATAGATAATCAAGTTGTGAAGACAACCCAAAAAGAATCACGTCAATTGGATCTGTAAAATTCTAGTTATGATAAAACCACCGACAAAAGGTAGTGCTGTCCAGAAACTCGATGAGTAAAACTTGTCTGGAACAAGTCGGAAGAACAAGGCACAAAAGTTCCTTCAAACTACAAATTTTATTCAATAGAACACAAGAGGAACAGCCCCAAAGTCGTGCACCACGAGCTCTGGGCTCCCTTGCTTATATAACCAGCTCGAAAGCCAACTCAACTCAAATCAGGAACCTAATCCTACTCTGTTCATAAATCGTAACTTTCCATAACTGCTTAGGATTCTTCTATACGCAGATAGATGCAATCTTAAGACTTCCAAACACCTTAGGAACGTATCCCACATTCCTAAACAACTCAAATTCGTGACCCACACGAAATCCTATAATAACCAACTCAAATCTTTCCATATTTGAGTCAAACCCGACTCAGCCGCAGCCTGAGTCCATAACCTAGTCAGTTGGACCTTTCTGACCAACTCTTTACGTCCACATCTCTTCATCACGTCTCAGAACCATGTAGCCATGTCCATGCACTCCTTGCACACGTGCAAACATCTTCCAATGACGTCCACGATACCTTCACATGCATTGTTCTTGATTCAATCGTGCTGCGCAACCTCCTGATCTGCTCAACCACAATTCCTCCTGAATTTGGTTGTTAGAACCTCATCTCCTCCTTGAGACTAGTCCAATGGATCCCATCACCAGCCATGTCTTGAAATCAAGCAACACCTGCACATGAATAAACAACCAATCCATACAAGCCCAAGTCCTCGACTTGACTCAAGTTAGTTCCAAACACAACACCTTACGTGAGAACCTCACATAAGCATGTTGCAAAACCACAGTAACACGATATCATCCATGTCACCCAAAAACGCACCAAAGACTTAGCAAATGAATACTAAGCAATCTTTCCATAGATGTAAATCAAGTACGAAACATTGCAAATGAAAAAACAGAAGCATTGCGGTCAAGTTCTGGACCTTGCCAAAGCAACCCGGACCTTGAGCTAGAGCTATCAAAAGCTAGTAGAACCTAGCGCCGGAACTTACAAAAACTAGTATAACCAAAAGCCAGAGCTAGAAAAATCGACTTGGAGCTTAGCAAAAACACGCCGGAGCTAAAGACAAAACTCACCGGAGCTAACCAAAACTAGTCGGATCTTAATAAAAAGGTGTTTTGGTGATATTCAAAACTTTTATCGTCAAAGCAAGTGTATTCACTACAAGCCAATGTATTCAGCACACATAGGTCTTACACCTTCAACCTCAACAGGCAGATTGGTGGACCTTCAACGGCTCAGACCTTCAAGGGACATTTAAGGCTTCAAGACCTGATTATGTGTCATTAATGCAACCTTAATGACACACGATTGGAGGCTTAATACTAGTAACGCTACCATTAAGGCGTGTTACCACGCTATTAAGGGGAATTAAGTAAATTAAACTGTGTATTAGGCATCAGTAACCGCCAGGGCCACATGTCGGGCCAGGCTAACGATGTAATGACCAGCCCTTGTAATATAAAAGGACTGGCCGAGTGATACACGGGGACATTGGGGTCAGAGGCTCGTGCTCGGGGGTCTTTGGTCTCTCTGACTGGCGCTCTCAAACTCTTATATACTCAATACAACAACAACAACAACAACAACAACACACCCGTGGAGTAGGGTTTTATGCTCAGGCGGCCCGAACCACGTAAATCCTTGTGTCAAGTTACTATCTTGTTCTAAATCTCTGCGCGCCCTAACTGAACTAAGAAACTCCACTGGCTACTAACAGTAGTACCAGGGGAATTGCCGGAACCAACATCCAACACATATGATTTAAAATCAGCACATGTTTGCTTTTCCTTCATCCATTTCATATTACAATAGTGTGAATATTGATAAGGGAATAGGTGCATAACATTCACATACATTGATAAAGTACAAACTTTATGCAAGATATATTATCTCATGACCAAGTTTACAGTAGTGAACTCCAAAATTACGGACTCCCACTACAGAAGTGCACCTCTACCATACTTGGTCCCCATGAGACGTCATACACACCTTGTCATCTTATACATACACACTAGTTTTTATAATACGACACAAACATGGCCACAAAATAAATACGAGCAACTACTAAACTATACGTTGCCCTGTCATGGCAGAAGTGCTGCCCCATCCTACACCGATACGTCCTATTCGATGTACTCGCATATCTTAGGATCTTCTTCGTCCTCGTCCTCAGAAATTGGTGCCACAGGTGCGGGTGCTGGAGCAGGATTGGCTGCCTCACCCGCCACCGATGATGTTGCGGCAACTAATGATTGCACATCAGCCTGTAGAAGAAAATCCTTATATTCTTGCAGTTCCTTTTGTGCATGCTCGCAGCCGGCTTTCCAATCCTGAGTCTCCTCTCTGGATTGATCCCGTTCTTGAGTCACCGTACTCAATTGATCATCTACCAGCTGTACCTCAAGTTGACTCGCCTCCAATGCGCCTTCTGTGCAGTGTGTTTCCTGTCAAGCTTCCGATAGATCTTGAACGGCTCGGTGCCACTGATTCTCCCTAACGTTTAGACATCGATTGAGAGGAGCAATCATGGCTCTAAGTGAGTCATTGGCCCACTCAAAATGATCTTCTCAAATCATAGCTTGCTTCAGATCACCTAGCAACCCTTCAATGCTAAGATGTTGTGTAACGCTCACTTGACACGATGATGTTGCATATAATGCCAAGATTATCTTGGGTACCTCTCCATGAAGGCCATAATCTGCACTCATTCGACTCGCACACTCCACACTAGCTCTACCATCGACTGGAAAGAGCACGAACGGGGTGCCCACCAAATGACGAAAATGAAGCTTGCAAAACCTCACAATAGCAACACTCGCGGCAAAACACCACGTGTCTTCCATCTGAGCCTCTTTCACCTGGATGGAGAAAGGAGCCCATCCAATATATGATGGTCCAGCAGGCATCTTGTCACACCTCCGTCCTCGAATTCCCCGCCCAAATAACTCGGTATGTCGCGATATCCGAACCGTTGAAGCAACACTATCAACAACTCCGGAAAACCTTTTTGATGAGCACATGTCGCGAACACCCATCTGTTCGGTAAGTGTACCATCAAATCCGCCATCTGTGGAATAGATATTTGAACAATGAACAGGTTTCCAACTTCCAATAGTTCAAGGGAAATTTAAAGCGGGATTAGTAATCACAGTTTGTTCCAGCTGACCTTTCTGTATGAATTCAAAATTTATATAAAGGAAACTTCAGAACCAGATGTTAGGTTGAATACAAAAGTTGTAGTACACTTTACAAACTTTCCATATTGTACTCATACAGGTCCAGGTGATCTTGGAATTAGAATCTATACAGGTTTAAATTTGACCCAAGTTTTCTGGAAATTTTGACAGAACCTCCCCTCTATATGTGGTTATTTCCACAATTTATACAGGTATATCATAAAAATATATTGAGGTAATGACAAAATAAACATTGTATAACATCATGTTAACAAACCATAGGTAAAAGAGTTCAGCCTTGAAAAAATTGTTATACAGGTATAGCGCGTAAATTCAAAACTATGCGCAAACTGTTTCAAGTTCTGGTCTGCCAGAACTAAGTTTGCGACAATAGGAATTAAACATAGTTACACCAAGATTCAGGTCATGTGTTCAATATAAAGTCGATAGAGGACTTCCTAATCTTTCCATAAATGTATATATGTGACCATGTCACTATTCTGGATTAAAAGCTAGAGCTATCCAAACTTAACAGATGAACTGACTGGTTTCCACCAGCCGTCCTGCAGTTCATTGTTTTGAACTCAAAATGTGATTTGACTCAAATTTGAATCATAAAAAACTTTGAATAGCAAATCTGTAGGCTTATGCTACCCTTTCCAGATATGTATCACAATAAGGCAGATGATTTTTCTACAGTGGGTTATGGCAAAAATACTATGACTGGTACAATGGTATGGTCATCTGGAGCAGTTGAAGTATACTCTAAAATTCTACAGATTATCTAGCTTTTCTGCCTTGATGGCCAGCAGAAAAGTTGTAGAGGTCTTCAAGAGCTTTCCATCCATGTAGCATACCCCGATGTCGATTCATAACTAACCAAGATCATAGTCCAGCGAAGTTGAGCAAACTTCAGCCAGAAATCAAGAATCTTGGTTCTAACCCGTTGTCAAGTCGAAACTCATTTGCGGAGCACAAGCCTAGCCGCATCAGATAGTCGGACTTTACGAAATGTAATGCATCCATTCTGTCATTGGGGATGGTCAGGTATCAAATTTGATACTGTCGGTACCCTGGGTATCGTATACCCCTTGAGATTGCAAAGATCTCAAGGAAATGTCATCTACTTGATTTGAAGACCTTCAGAGGCCCACATGTCAGACATAACCGGACCCGCTTCCCCAACATGGTTAGTCCCAGGGTCGCCACGTGTACCATCAAACCGGAGCTACCGCCCTCAAGGGAGAAACTCCGGGCTATGTATCATAACGGCACCCCCGGACCTAACCCCAGACCGAGTGAAGCTCCAGAACTGACACGTTTCTGGTGGCACCGGACCTATTTGTTCCCCACAGTATGCTCCGGAGCTGCCACGTGTCCAACCGTAGGATCTTCAGCCTCAAACCTCCGGTAGAATCCACAACGGCTCCAGATCTTCAAAGGGGAATCAAGGACTTCAAGACCTGATTAAGTGTCATTAATACTATGTTAATGACACACGATCGGACGACCCTTATTACCAGTAATGGCGCTGTCAAAGCCCGTAACTTGGTCATTAAGGGTAATTAAGCTCATCAAATGTGTATCAATATTAGTAGCCGCCGGGGCCACATGTCGGGCCAGGCCAACTTGTAACGGCCTGTCCTTGTACTATAAAAGGACAGGCCGACGATACATAGAGAACATCTGGTCTGATCGCTCACACGCGCTCTCAACTCACGTCACCTGAGTTGAGTTCATACATCGAATACAACACCAACACACCCCGTCGAGTAGGGTATTACGCTCAGGCGGCCCGAACCACGTAAATCTTTGTGTCTTCTGTGTCATTTTACATTTCACCTTCTTGAATCTCCGCGTGCCCACACCGAACTTCAAACTCCGCAAACTCTTTTAGTAGTGTCGGGAGATCTGCCGGATCATAACCACCGACAGTTGGCGCGCCAGGTAGGGGCACCTGAGATTTCAATAATGGTGAACTCAGCTGCTGAATCATGCAATGGTCATCCTGCAGTTCAAGCTGCTAGGGGCAATCCTCCAATATGCAGCCACCAGCAGGAACCTCAGTTCCAGCAGGAGTCACACTTCCACCACCGCCGCCTCCACCAGCAAATCAAGTTGGCCAGCGCGATGGTGCACCGGCGTCAATCAGTGCATCGACGAATCATGAAAACCCGAAACACGCGCTCCATGCAGCACGTGCTCTCCTTCAGCGCCCACCACCTCCGGATGCATCTCGGGATGCAATGGAGCAGTGGAGGGCTGATGTGGAACACTTGGTTGCAGCAGCAGCCGACCGCATCAGTAACCAAGGTCCTCCTCCTTCAGGATAGACCTCGTCGCAGTGACGGACCTTGTATGGCAGACTTGGTCCGCATGTTTCCAACAACAGGAGACGCGCTGCATAACAGCAAGTGACGTCGTTGCCCCCTGGGGCGCGATGCACTCACACGGTATCAAGGCTTTCAACTCATGACCTTCGGGCGGAGCTTGATCGCCGATACCGTCAACAAGACGGCCATGTCCATATCGAGCGTGCTCGTGAAAGACGAGAAGCTCAGGACATTCCTGCTCTTGAAGGAGTAGGAGGAGGCTGTTCAGCCCTGGCCATGCATCTGCGTATGGTCAGGTGGCCACAGAAATTTCGGCCTCACCTGCCGGAGAAGTTTGACGGGACCGTTAATCCCGTCGAATTTCTTCAGATTTACTCCACTGCTATCCTGGTAGCTAGAGGAAATGAGGCTGTAATGGCCAACTATTTTCTAGTGGCTTTAACTGGGACCGCCCGGTCCTGGTTTATGAGCCTTCCACACAACTTCATCAACAGTTGGGAGGAGTTGTGCCGACAGTTCACCGCCAACTTCGGGATTTCATACAACCGACCAGCCACCGAACTGGACCTTTTTGCAGTCGTGCAAAAAGGGGGAGAATCCTTGCAATCATTCATTCAGAGATTCTCTCAGGTACGAAACACTATCCCTTCTATCTCTAGAATTACTGTTATTGTGGCATTTAGATAGGGTGTACGGGATAAGAAGATGTTGGAGAAACTGGCGATCATGGAGATCACAGGTGTCATGGAACTCTTCAGCTTGGTCGACAAATGTGCTAGAGCTGCGGAGGGCCGTGAATTGCACTCCAAACCACCTCCGGAGGATCGCAAGAAATCCTCTAAAGGTGAAGCCACTACCTCTGGAAGTGTCAAAAAGAAGAAAAAGACCAACGGCAAGAAGAAGCCGTCGGCCGGCGCATCTAATGCTGCAGCTGCTGTAGCTCCGGGTGGCTGGGGGCCACGCCCCGAGAAGCGACCTCGACTGTCTTCTGAAGACGGTGGCGAACCCAAGGTGTGGTGTCCAATTCATAAGATGGACAGCCACAGTTTGGAAGACTGCCAGAAGGTCCAAAACCTTGCCGAGCTCTACAACAAGCGCCGGGAAGAAGTTCCTTTCCGATAGAGGGAAGGAAAACAAAAAGTTGACGAAGCTTCGGCTGAAGAGGAGTTAGGTTTTCAGGATCCTAAAAAGGTCCTGAAGGCCATCTACACCTCCGTCAATGACGATTATGACATCTCTGACAACGAGCGTCGTAAGACCATGAACAATATTTTTGGTGGATCAAGGGACATCACCTCCCGCCGCGTCCTCAAGACAATACAGCGGGACATGGCCGTTGTAGCTCCTATAGCCAGGGCGGAGCCTCATCGGAAGTGGATGGACACAGCCATCACTTTTGATGCTTCGGACTGCCCTTGAAGCATGGTTGGAGCAGGCCAGTTACCTTTGATGGTATCTCCTACCATCAATAACATTCAGCTCCACCATGTTATGGTAGACGGAGGTTCGGGGCTGAACCTCATAAGCTTCAAAGCTTTTACCAAGCTTCAGCTCCGACCTTCGGATCTTCACCCCTCCTGACCTTTCTCCGGAGTAGGTCCGGGGGCCATTACCCCACTCGGTGCTATTACTCTCCCCGTTACCTTCGGGACCCGGGAGAAGTATCGCACTGAGAAGTTGGTCTTTGATGTTGCTCAGATCAACTTACCTTTCAACGCCATCTTGGGTAGGCCTGCCTTGTACAAATTCATGGCAGCTGCTCATTATGGCTATCTGGTGTTAAAGATGCCAACACCAGTAGGCATTCTCCGGATCCGCGTAGATCGCACTGCCAGAGTAACCGCTCTGGAAGAACTTCATGTGCTTACTACGGCGCAAGAGGAGGACACCAGGCAGGAGCAAGCTCCAAAACCCCTGAGCATTCATCAACGAGGCTCGACTTCTGCACCTCGTGTGCAGCTAAGCGGCGACACTGACATTCCCGTCAAAGTCGTCCAAATCGGTTCCGATGCATCTCAGACCACCCGTATATTGGGGGGATTGAATGTCAAATAGGAACTCACGCTCATCACTTTCCTACGGGCTAATGTCGACGTGTTTGCCTGGCAACCGTCACAAATGCCTGGGATCCCTAGGGAAGACATTGCTGCAAGTGCAGTCGCCGCAGTTGTAGAAGACCTCCCCATCCGGGGAGAAGGAGCTGCTGCAGAGGGTGTAGGCCTGACAGACCTTCTGTCGGCATGCTTTAGCTTCCTCTTTCGGCTCGAGGGATCGGTCACCGGCTCCTTGCCCTTGCCGACGACTTCGGTCCTTGGCCTCAGGGCAGGGGCGGAGCCACCTTCAGAAGCCCCAGGGATCACCACCCTGGAAGTCGATCGTCTCTCGACGACACCAAAGTCGTCAAGCGCCGGCATCGTCCGCTGGAGCTCCCTGCTGAACTGTACTTCCACGTTCAGAGGGAGGAAAGCTGGTGGTGGGGTCAAGTCATCACCCGCGACGTCGATGCCGTGCAGGAACTTCTTGGGATGAAACTCCAAGGTTGCCCCCTCCATGTTGGACTTCAGCCCGGTCACGACCCAGTCGTCGTCCATCACACTGTTGAGGGTCCAAGCGAGTTTTTCTCTCCTCTTCAGCGGTGCCCACCTGTTGACCAGGAAATTGCAAAATACCGCCTGAGGAGTTAATCCTCCCTCCACACATTGGCGGATCCTGGTCAGAGCAGGGTTGAAGGCATCTGACAGCACCGGAGCTTCACTCCAGACTGCAGTGTCGATGTTAGGGAGGCCTTCGGGCAGCTCCAGCTTCTCGTGCTCCTCCACCCGGATGACTATCCAGTCTTTCTTCCAATCGTCCCACTTTCCAAAGGGAAATGACCGGAGGTACTTGAATGGGCACTACTTGCGCTTCACAAAGTAGTAGAAGCCAAGGTACTCATCACTCCTCCCTGTGGTATGGATGGTGAAGAAGGTCCGGAAAAGCTCAATGCAGGGGGGATGCCCACACACATTTCACAGAAGTTGACGAAGATAGGCACTAGAAGAATGGAATGGGGGCCAAGGCGGTACAGCTGCAGACCATAGAAGTCTAGCAGCATCAAGAAAAAGGAGGAAAAAGGTGGGATCAACCCCACCATGGCGTACGCAGAAAAGTTCTCGCCGGCGTGCTCCTTCTCGAATGGGAGCTTTCCCTCGGCGCGGACCAGGTGGTTGAAGAAGTCCGGGGACCACCCCATGAGGGCCCGGACCTTCTTCAGGTCACTTTCGGTCTTCAAGCGGCTCTCGCGGAGACCCAACTCCATCGCAGCACTGCGAGGCAAGGGAGGAAAAGCAAGCACAAGTTTGGGAGTTCGAGCACAAGTTCAGATGAGAGGCGTAAAGAACCCCAGACGGTGTGCGCTTTCCTTCTTAAGTAAGACCCCGCAACGCTTGGATGGAAACCGCAGGGAAGCCGAAGATACTATTCAAAATTTTCACCCTGCCGATGACAAGAGGGTCCGGGACCACCCGACGATCAAGTCGAGGTTCTTACCCAGGCAAACGGTTGTAATCATGAAAGGCGGGAAGCCCGAGGCGGCGGCCTGACAAGGCGCGCGGAACCGATACAATTTTTGTATCGGGAACCGACGACCTTCAATTGTGTGAGATCCGCACGCCAAAGATCTCATTTGCCGCACCCGAGATATGCCACGCGGCGAGGATTTAACTCCAAAACTGTCGCGAACGGCACATCTGAAGACCTTTGAAGACTCGGCTCAAAAGTCGAAGGATGGACCCACCTGTGGCGGAATGACTTCACCCAAGGGGTCTTCCCCAGATGAGGGCCCAGGGGCCACTATCGGTACCCTGGGTAAATATCTCAAGGAAATGTCATCTACTTGATTTGAAGACCTTCAGAGGCCCACATGTCAGACATAACCGGACCTGCTTCCCCAACATGGTTAGTCCCAGGGTCGCCACGTGTACAATCAAACCAGAGCTACCGCCCTCAAGGGGGATGCTCCGGGCTATGTACCATAACGGCACTCCCGGACCTAACCCCAGACTGAGGGAAGCTCCGGAACTGACACGTTTCAGGTGGCACCAGACCTATCTGTTCCCCACAGTATGCTCCAGAGCTGCCACATGTCCAACTATCGGATCTTCAGCCTCAAACCTCCGGTAGAATCCACAACAGCTCCAGATCTTCAAAGGGGAATCAAGGACTTCAAGACCCGATTAAGTGTCATTAATACTATGTTAATGACACACGATCGAACGACCCTTATTACCAGTAACGGCGCTATCAAAGCCCGTAACTCGGTCATTAAGGGTAATTAAGTGCATCAAATGTGTATCAATATTAGTAGCCGCCGGGGCCACATGTCGGGCCAGGCCAACTTGTAACGGCCTGTCCTTGTACTTTAAAAGGACACGCCGACGATACATAGAGAACATCTGGTCTGATCGGCTCACACGTGCTCTCAACTCACGTCACCTGAGTTGAGTTCATACATCCAATACAACACCAACACACCCCGTGGAGTAGGGTATTACGCTCAGGCGGCCCGAACCACGTAAATCTTTGTGTCTCCTGTGTCATTTTACATTTCACCTTCTTGAATCTCCGCGTGCCCACACCGAACTTCAAACTCCGCAAACACTTTTAGTAGTGTTGGGAGATCTGCCGCATCAAAACCACCGACAAATACTAACGGTACTACGTGCCTCACCAAAAAAAATTCTAACCGGTATATCCGGATACGTTTATAGGTGGCCCTAGTATCGTTCACTCTAAAAACGTGTTCTACACGGGTCGCTACCGTAGTTAGTGATGCATAAGACAAAAAATCCACTTTCACACCTTCACACCTTAAGGGCGGTAGGGGGAAACATAACAGGCAGTCACAATAATAATATATATGAAAGTAATTGCATACGATTGTAGTGCGAGTCGCCCTAGAGCGATGTCATGTCTCAAGGAGAATAGATGTACTACGTCTGTACAACAAAGTCTCCCGCACGAACCGGCTTATACACGCTCGGGCATACGTGTTTTGCATGCTCTCATAGAACATGAATAGTTCTAGAGATGCATACTATCAGGTTATCCACCACCCGACGGGGGCTCCCATTAATTTTGTGTCACGCTGAGGTACCGCGTGTCATATGTTCTCACAAACATGAACATCTTTAGAGACTCATATTGACTCTTCCTTGCAAAGTCACGGAAAGATTTCCATGCTACCTCTCACATGGTGAGCTTACCGCAATTGATGTGCTTGCGGTGGCGTACCTTACCTCTTACCTGACGTCAGAGCATCGTTACAGAATTAATAACACATAAGTTAGTTTACAACCTTTATATCTTATACTAATAATACTCCTTATAAGGGCATATAGCTAATTCCTCACTCATATAACCCTAAGGTTTTGAAAATATGCTTTTTTCAAGCACACTGTTCCCAACGATGCTCTGATACCATGCTGTGTTGACCGGAATCCCGACATCCAAGGATCTCATTGGGTGGTGTCGTGCGATGCGACACCCAACAGTATACAAGAAAGAAACGAGAATAAAATGCAATACCAAGTCTTTATTTATAAACACGGCGAAAGTTTTACAATACTAAGTAAAAAGGAAAACTATACATCATAGCTACGCTCTCGGCACTAGCTATGCAAAAGCAAAGTCATGCATGTCATGGATGCTTCGCACTACCAACACCCAACTTACAGCGGTGTGCAGGGTTCTAACTCGGTCGTAAACCCTGGAGTGGGTGCAACCTCATCATCAAACACGTCATCAATCGTATAATCTGCAAAAACTTGTTAACTGCAAACAAGTGCTTAAGGCTTAGCAAGACTAACCCGTCTCACTAGATATATGCAGGGGTGAATACTAAGCATAGGTAAGGAATAGCATAAAGGACTCGCCCAAATATGGATCCTTATAGTCTTGTTTTAATTAGCACATGACATTCTTCAGGCACAACACATCATAGAATCCACAATCAGACAAGAAATGTTTTGCCGATGATATGACATGCCCAAAGCACATAATGCTATTACAGGTAAAGTATGGGGAAGCTGTAAACTTTTAATTGTGCTATCTCTAAACCATACAAAGTTGCAAACAATTATAATTGAATACATCGTATTCTTCTCGCTTCTTAAGTATTTACTACGTCACGACACAGTGAAGAAGTGGTACTCTATTACCACGAGGGACGGTGATTGCAATCAGGACACACCCGGACAACACGACACATATGCACATTCGGAAGTTCCACTGAGTACATACATCAGTACCTACATAACACTTTAGTACTAGTTGTATATGGCCACCTTTCACCCAACATTCGAATGCCGAACCGGTTGATCCGTCATGAGCAGGAGGTTACTGTGTGGGGCGTACTCTGATATGCCCACCAACTGACTTACACCTTGCTGCTCTCAACCCACACCTATAAAAAAGAACTGAATGCCTTGACAAACCAGTATCAAGCTACGTCAGTTTACTGGAGCCCATTTCTCCAGTATGTCGCCGGTACAATTCAAGCTTGCCTAGCAGGGTCGCACACGGCACAAGCCTTAATCAACATGGTCAGAGCTATACGACCAAGACCACCTCTTGTCGCTTCCTAATCATCTCTGACTGGTCTCCATTTCATATTTATAAATCATATCTTGATCCAATACATCTCGAGTGATAAAATCCTATGTCGCGAGTAGATTCCAACTACTCGACTTCTACCGAATCCCTATGAATATAAGCATGGCAGTTACTAAACGAGTCTGTGAGCTATTCTAACCACTCCCTGGGTTATTTGGTCATGCAAGTGGCTTTCAAACACCTTAAATGTAATTCACAAACATCTGAAGATGTAAGGTGAATGAAAACTGCAAAGACACTGTAAGGAACTTAAATGCAAACCGGGGCTTGCCTGAATGCGAGTCCGAGTCTATGTTAGTCTCCGGCAGCTGGACTTCCAAAGCTTCCAACTGCTCCTGGACTTCAGTTACTACACGTATGCATATACTATATATAAATGACTTTGAAAATAATTAATATCCTTAAGGTCACAAGCAAATATCATGTGATCAAAATAAGATTAGGATCTTATTTGGCTTTGAGACTTTTATGGTAGATATTAGGGACTATAGTGGAGACTCTTACAAAGAACAAGAGATGATCAAGAAAGTTTGTTGTCTCTAAAAATTATAGTAAGCAATAACCTTCTCTAACTTTTGGTTGATGTTCTGGAGATCTATCATGGCTACTAGTGGTTTTACCATGTAGAGGCGGTCTCGCTGGTTCTAGGAAATTTTATTTCACAATTTTTTAAGAATTCTACAGGGAGAAGATGATTTTACAATTTTGGGATAATTTCTGAAATGTTTTATGCATTTTTCCCAATTTTTCAATTACATAAAGATTTGAAACATGTATCAACCAAGTAAATGAAGTCCAATGAACTTGGAATTTTTAATGAAGATCAAGTGTATTATTAATAGTGTTCTCACCAAAATTGGGAATTTTCCAATTAACAGAACAGTAGTAATTAGGTTCCAAGCAGTTAGTTCAAAGGAATTAATTATATAAATTCTTGGAGTTTCATGTCCAATAAACTGCATCACTGCAAAGTATTGATTTATATGAGTTTACCAGAATTTAATTGTGAATTTTTGAGCAATTCTACTAGGAGTAATGAATTTTAGAACTTTTATCGAACCCTGGAATTAATTTTCAATTAGAAAATGTAAATAAAGCAGCCGGGCTCCATGGTTTAAAATCAACCAATCAGGGCTGGGCCGCACCGAGGGCCACGGGTTAACCTGCGCAGCTGCACCGGATCCGGGCCATAGCTGATCCTGCGCGAGGCAATAACTAGCTGACATGTGGGACCCGCAAGCCTTCCGTCCACCCCGCGACGCGCTGCTCAGCTGCGGCGGCGCTGCGCCGGTCAGTTTGCCGTGATGGCTGCATTGACCTCGATTCGGCCATGACCGCCTAGCCATAAAATCGACTGCACAACACGATGGTGAGGTCCAATCGCGGCGTCGACGGCCGGGCATGGCGGCGCGATGGCGGCGGTGGAGCTAGGGTTTTGGAGATGGCCGGAATCGCTCGGGAATGGCGCAAATAGCTCGGGAATAGCTAGAAATTTTCCTGGAGGCACGTGAATGATTATTCGGAGGTCAGAAAGGGGTGACATCGCCGGCAAAGTCAACTTCGACAGCGGACCGACGAATTTCCATTGGTGGTGGGGAAAACTTGAATATCTCAGACTCTACTCGATGGCGTCCACTGATTCTTGGCAGAGGGGTGCGCTAGGAGGTACAAAGTATAATCCTTAATTGGATTAAAGAATCACTACATGTAGAAATGGAATCAAACCGAGAAGTGAGCTAGTTCATGGGCTACGGCCGAATGCAAAACTCGTATTATTTGCACGATACGGGATGAAACAAAGAACAGTTTGTACCGTGAGAAAGGTCATGTCTTGGCGATCCTATTTGCTTCTCAGAGCAGATCGAGAGAGGGGCTGTGGCATCGGCGCGATAGGGAGGCAGTAGCGTCCTCACGGCGGCTGGATAGCGGCGCCGGTAAAACTGCAAAAATGCTGCCTCGTAGCCGACAAAACAAGGAACTAAAAGATTGACAAGGTAGAGGGAAGGCTTAGGTACCACTTTGCTGTTGGGAGGACGACGGGATTCGGCAAGACTTCGAGCTCGTCGGGCGTGCAGGTAGGCGGCGGCGGTTTGCGCTCGGGAGCGACGAAAGAGCTTGTGCCTTTCCCTTCGGCCAGAGATGTGAAGATAAGGAGGAGGAGAGTGGAGGGGGAACACGCAACTGGGGTGCCACGCAGCTGCTTGCCGACGGTGAGCTGTTTGCCGCACCGGGCGTCGAACGGCGGGGAGTCAGAACAGAGCACTCACGGTAAACGTCTCCTTGACTAGTGGGTCCCACCGTTCTTATCCTCATCCCTTCCCTGCAACTTAAATTCTCTTACCAAACTTGATCAAAAAATCTTAGATTTTAGCGGAGAGGCCAAATCAAATGTGTAGAGAAAGATTTTGAAATTAGATTTCAAATTTGGACAAGTTTCAATTGGAATTCAAATTCAAATTTGAATTTGAATGAAATTCAATGGAGTCACTGAATTGAATAGCAAATGAGCTTCAAAAATCATGTAAATATGCAGGTGTGATATTTGGAATAATATTAGTACATGGAAAAATTCATAGCCTCAGATTTGAATATTTTGACAGGGCCCAACTTTACAGTAGCTATATTCAAGTTTTAAAATAATTTGAATATATTTAGTACTGCATATGGTTTTTGCCCTAGCAATTCACATTCAAATAAATACCAAAAATTGTAGAAGGGTCACATGAGTTATTCTAGGTCATTGGTGAAGTCCCATCCCCATGTTAATAAAATTTAAGTATGAGTTAAAGAAATATTTTTGATGTGATCAAGTTCATGTGTACAACCATAATTGAGCTCCACTATGGTTGATAACCAACTGGTAGTTGAACTTTATAATAAGGAAAAACTGGGATTTTACACCTGGTCGTGAGGCGGCGAAGGCGAGGCATACACTAGCGCACGCCAGCGTGAGTTGGTCGTCCATGTAGGCGCTGGAGAGGTTGCTACACCATTGACCTCCACGGTGGCATGTACTTCCTCTTACTTCTCTGATGAACAACCTCTTACGGATGTAACATATGTCTTCCATAGCATAAGCATAGCGATTTCCCAAATTCACCAATACTGCATGAGATCAATGGCATGAGAACTGACTTGAGCTCCATCTTGTGGTCTTAAGACTTCGCTTGTTCCCTTCTTGCATTGCAGGTGTAGCGCAAAACTAGGACCTCCAACCTACTCCCAATAGATGTGGCACAATCTAGTAAGTGCGTCCCAAGCAACATCATCAATAGCTTGCTCCTTGGTGCGTCCCCATGTGGACGCAAAGTGTTGGGTGACCACCTTGTCTTTGGCAAGAACAGTAACTTGAGCCCTCAATTATTCACGTCCATGACAAGGAATCCTCTTGACATAGTATTTCGGGTGCATCTTGCATAAATCAAGGAACTCCTTCAATTGCCTAGCTGCAAATCCTCCATCAGTGTTGTCAGAACAGATTTCTTGGGCATGATCGTAAACTAGGTATTTGTTCTCCTTTCTGCCTTCACTAGGCTGTGATGCATTCCCTTGGGCTTTGAGTACTTCTTGTTGTGCACTGGGTTCATCCTCATCTTGGGCTTCATCTTCATTTTCCTCATGTGCTTCACCTTCCTCTTCCTCACTATCATAGATTTCCACCATCTCCGAATCTTCCTCTTCCACATCATCATCCTAGGACTCCACCATTTCAGGATCTTTCTCCGTCGTGTTGGAGTGTTCGTGCTCAACTTCCTTTGCGGGAGAACTCACTTCTTCTTCTTCTTAAGCTGGTTCCATTTGCGCCTCCTTGCGAGGTCTAAGCTTACTTCTAAAGGGTGGCAAACAAGCTCTCTTGCGGGTTGTCATTTTGATGTGAGCCATCTACAAGAAAACATGAGAAAATTAGAGGAAACACAAATACCAGTTCCGAAATTGCAGCAGCTATAAATTAAGATGAGAGGACGTGCATTTGCTCCAAATGATGGAAAAGTGGCAAAAATCGCAGCAACAGCAAAAAGTACAAATTTTCCCACATTATATAGCTAGTGGAAGGCAAAATAGTTCAAAACAGGCTAATTCGAATAGGAAAGAAGTCCTAAGTGATTTGTGGTATCTATTCTACCTAGGCATGCGTCCTACGATCAAACACGGCTCTGATACCAACTTATGACACCCGATTCCAACAATGAACTAAGAGTAATGCATATGTGTGTCCAGGATGTTTAACACACATACACAAGTGATCCTGTAGGATTGAAGAGCACGTGAAAAGCTACCAGAGGGGGAGGGGTGAATGGTAGATTATAACTTTTTCAGAGAAAGCAATGAAAACCCCTCAGCAGAAAACCGATCAGTTAAGAAATTGTGTGTGCGACTAATCTAGACGTGATCAATTGTGACAAAACCAGTATAGACTGTGTAGATTCAATTTACGAAGATGTCACAACAAGAATCAAAAAAATCAATTGATAAAAACTCAAGTTACAATCAAAAGTTCAAACAAAGATCAATCTGTTCTACCCGAGAAAAATCAGATCTGCATCACTACAATGAAACTCTTGTAGATTAGAAACCACAAATCCAATGACCATAAAATTTTCACAGATGATAGATAATCAAGTTGTGAAGACAACCTAAAATGAATCATGTCAGTAAAACTCGAGTTATGATAAAACCACCGAAGCAAGGTAGCGTTGTGCATCTTGGCGAGAAAGACTTGACAGAAACAAGTCGGGCAAACAAGGCACAAAAGCTCGTTTAGACTATGAATTTTATTGATCAAAACACAAAAGAAACAGCCCCAGAGTTATCTACCTTGAGTTGTGGCTTCCCTTGCTCATATAACCAGCCATGAGTCCATCCCAAACAAAACTAGGACTCCTATCCTATTGTATTTCAACTGAAACTTTCCATAACTGCTCAAGACTCTTCTATACAGATAGAAGCAATCTTAAGACTTCCAAACGCCTTAGGAACGTATCCCACATTCCTAAAACAACACAACATTGTACTAACCACAAAATCCTAACGTAACCAACTCAAATCTTTCCATATTTGAGTCAAACCCGACTCAGCCGCAGCCTGAGTCCATAACCTAGTCGGTTGGACCTTTTTGACCAATTATTTACGTCCACATCTCTTCATCATGCCTCGAAACCATGTAGTAACGTCGATGCACTCCTTGCACACGTGCAAACATCTTCCAACGATGTTCACGATACCTTCATATGCATTGTTCTTGATTCAAACATGTTGCGCAACCTCCCGATCAACTCAACCACAATTCCTCCCGAACTTGGTTGTTAAACCTCATCTTCTCCCTAAGAGAAGTTCAATGGATCCCGCCACCAGCCATGTCGTGAACTCAAGCAACACCTGCACATGAACAAACAACAAATACTTCCGAGCACAAGTCCTTTACCTGACTCATGTTAGTTCCCAAACCAGAACACGTTACGTGAGCACCTCAATAAGCATGTTGCAAACCTTAGCAAAAAGATATCAACCATAACCACTAGAACACACCAAAAACTTAGTAAAAGAATACTGAGCAAACTTTCCATAGATGTAAACCAAGTTCGAATCAATTCAAAGTAAAAGCAGAACCATTCCAATCTAGCTCCGGAACTTGCCAAAACTAACAGGACCTTTGGTTGGAGTTTAGCAAAGCTAGCAGGACCTAGCACCGGAGCTTACCAAAGCTAGTCGGATCTAGTGCCAGTGCTTACTAAAGCTAGTCAGACCTAGCGCCGGAGCTTACCAAAAACATGTCGAACCTAGCCACAACAAGTTGGACCTATCCAAAATAAGTTGAACCTAGACAAAGAAGTCAGACCTACCCAAAACAAGCCAGACCTATCGTCAGACCTTGAAGGAGCTCGGACCTAGAGTCGGACCATGTTAAAAAGGAGTTTTGGTAGTATTCAAAACTTTTATCGTCAAAGCCAATGTATTCAACACACATAGGTCTCACAATCTCCACCTTGATGCATGCATTGGCAACAACACTTCACATCCGAACATTGGCTTATTTACATGAAAAGTTTTGAAAAAAATCTCACCTATACATATTTATCGCCCTTTGTAAATCAGAAATAAAATGAGAAGAAAAACAAAAATTCTCCCCCCGAGAAGAATCGTGCCGAAACACTTGTGAATGTGTGCAATGTCTGATCAATTTCTCCCCCTTTGACAATGTATTCAGCAAGGTACAAAAGAGAAAATTTAATTGTTATGAGTATATTATAACATATACATATAAACCAAAGCTCATCCAAGTAAAACTATCAAGTACCTTACACTATCATATCAATGAGATCTATAAAGTAGTGTAAGCCATGCTAGAGATCAAGTGTAATTTTCAATTTAAGCAAGTCATGATCTCACAAACTTAACTATTTCAAAACCTGAAAGAATGGCACTTGTTGCTACATTTTTATTATTTTTCAAAGCACAAATTTAGATTATATGACATTTGCAAGAGATTATATGTCACATCTGCCTTATTCTAACCAACCAAGCCAAGCCTATGTCATTTGAAAATCAGAAGCTTATGGACATGGTTTTAGTCATACACAACTTCTTCCAAGTTAATATCTAAGTGCAATGATAAGCCATCTGAAAAAAAGAAGTGCGATGCATGCATATTCTATTGATCTTTAATCATTGATTTTTTATTTAATCATAAAAACTCAGCATGTGAGTTGATTACATGATTAATTATTCATTATTAAAAGCACTTGTGAGCATGTAACAAGTTGAAAACAGAAAGAAAGTTCGATCATGACTATATTTAGTGTAAGTAATTATTCTAATTACCAGTCATGGCAAAAACTACAAAATGTATAACATGAGTAATGTAGTAAGAACTTTCTGCATGAAAAAGGAATCACAAAGTCATATATGTATGAAATATTATGCTCATATTTTTTAAAATTTGGATTCACACATATACTTCCCAAGTTTCAAAACACCCCCTCAATTTAAGCCATGAGGATACGAATGAAACAAAAATGAGTGAAATCCGAAGGTTTTGTAAAAATGTCAGCCAATTGTTGTTCGGTGTCTACATGGTGAAGCACAATGTTCTCTGTTTCAACATTATCACAGAGAAAGTGATACCTAATGTCAATGTGCTTTGTTCTTGAATGTTGCACGGGGTTTTTAGCAATGCAAATAGCACTAGTGTTATCACAAAACAGCGGAACACTATCTAGATCAACCTCATAGTCCCTAAGTGTTTGAACTATCCAAAGAATTTGTGAGCAAGCGCTAGCAGCGGCTACATATTCAGATTCGGTCGTGGATTGTGCAACTAAGTTTTGTTTTCTAGAGGACCAAGCAACAAGTGAATTACCAAGAAAATGACAGCACCCGGAGTACTTTTCGTATCAATACTACAACCCCCAAAATCAGCATCCGAGAAAGCTTTCAAAGTAATAGTTGAGGAAGAAGGAAGAAAAATACCAAATTCCGAGTTCCATGTAAATACCTGAGAATTCTATTGATGGCTTGACGATGTGAAGTACGTGGGGAAGCTTAAAATCGTGCACAAAGACATACGCTGAATTGTATGTCTGGTCTTGATGCCGTGAGGTACAAAAGTGATCCAATCACGCTTCTATATTCTTTTTGATCGACTGGATCACCATCTTCATCAAGTTCAAGTGTTGTTGCTTTACCAATTGGTGTCCGAAGAGGCTTCCTTTTGTCCATGTTGAAGCGCTTAAGAATGTCTCTTGTATACTTTGTTTGATGCACAAGAGTACCTTCCTTAGTTTGCTTGATTTGTAGCGCCAGAAAGTACATGAGTTCTCCTATCATACTCATCACAAATTCTGAACTCATAATAGCTAAAAACTTGGATACAAGATCATGAGAAGCACAACCAAAGATAATATCAGCCACATACACTTGAACGAAAAATTAGTCATTGCCATGCTTAAGCACAAAAAGAGTTTTATCAACCTTGCCCATGGTAAACCCCTTTTCAAATATGAATGTTTTTAACCTATCATACCATGCTCTAGGGGCTTGTTTGAGACCGTATAAGGCTTTGGACAGTTTGTAAACATTATTCGGAAATTTTTAATTTTCAAAACCCGCTAGTTGCTTGACATAAATCTCCTTATCTATGTAGCCATTAAGAAAGGCACTGTTAACATCCATTTGATATAGCTTGAAACCTTTAGATGCAGCAAAAGCTAAGAAACTTCGTGTGGCTTCTAATCTTGGAGTAGGAGCAAAAGTTTCATCAAAATCTAGATCTTAAACTTGTGTGAAAACTTGAGCAACCAACCTAGCTTTATTCCGAACCACAAGCCCATCCTCACTTTGTTTATTTTTAAACACCCATTTAGTTCCAACTAAAGTGTGACCTCGAGGTGGAGGTACAAGTTCCCAAACATTATTTCTTTCAAAATTTTCAAATTCTTCTTGCATGGTAATAATCCAAGATTCATTAGTGAGTGCGTGTGATATATCTTTGGGTTCGAAAGAAGCAACAAAAGCAGAATGAGCATGCGAGTTTAAATCGCAAAACCTGGACCGTGTGACTCGTTGGTGCAAGCTTCCAATAATTTGTTCTGGAGGATGACTTTTGAGAACCCGGAGGGGAGTGGACACTTCACAGGCTTCTTCTTCTTCATGTTCATCACAAATCGATGAGCTTGTGACTTGAGGACGATCTGGACCAGCAATGGTGGTGGTCGGTGCTGGTTGTGAATCAAAATCAGGAGCTGGAACAATGTCATTAGCTGCTGAATTTTCGGGCAGCAACACCACTTCTTCCTCATCTTCGACAAAAAAAACTCTCCCCCTGCGGATATGGATCCAGACCTGCAATATTGGAGCTAGTATCTAGGCTAGCTTCATCAAAAGAAACATCACAGTGCTCCACAATTTTGTTAGTGTCAAGTAAAAGCACATGGTAGCCTCTAGCATGAGAAGGATAATCAAGAAACACGCCGTCAACAGATCTAGCTTCAAATTTATCAATATTACCATGTTTCTTAACAAAGCATTTGCAACCAAAGACCCTAAAGTGTGTGACACTAGACCTATGTCCAAACCGAAGCTCATATGGTGTTTTTCCTAGCCTAACACGCAAGAAAACACGATTTGAAACATAACAAGCAGTTGCAATTGCATCTGTCCAAAACTTTTTAGGAGTTTGATATTAATCAAGCATAATCCTAGCCATATCAACTAAGGATCTGTTCTTTCTCCCTACGACACCGTTTTATTGAGGTAAATATGGTGAAGAAAATTGATGATCTATTCCTTTTTCAGCACAAAAATGAACAAAGGATTGATTTTGAAATTCTAACTCCGTTATCACTTCTAATTGCTCTTAAAGATCTTGGGTGAACAATTGATACTCTAAGACTTAATGTTTTGAAGTGACTAAAAGCTTCATTCTTAGATTCCATAAAATAAACCCTAGAGTATCTAGAATAGTCATCAACAGTCACAAGGACATACCATTTACCTCCGAAGGATTGAACACGTTAAGGTCCTACGATGTCTATACACAAAAGTTGACCCGGTTTAGTTGTCATGGTCATTGTGAGAGGAGTATGTGAACTTGCAACCATCCTAGCATGTATACAAGAAGAGCACAATATTCCTTTTTTCCCTTTGAGCTTAGGCAGCCACATACGCGATCAAGAGCACTAACACGCGTCAGATGATCAAAGCCTACATGACCAAGTATACGATGCCAAAAATATAAAACCTTTGACTCTTTAGCAACTAGACACCTATGCTTAAAGGATGACATCAAAATCTGCTTTAAAAACTCTTCCAAAACAAGACATGTTAAAAATAAGCTCACTATCGGAATCTACAACTTTGCAACAATTTTTATTGAAAATAATATCCAAATTTTCATTTAGCAATTGTGAAACAGAAAGCAAGTTGTATTTCAAATTTTTGACAAGTGCCACATCTTTCAAAGTGTAATGATCATTTACCATAACCAAACCTTTAGCAATTATAGGAGTTGAAGAATTATCGACAAACGTAACATTCTCTATACGTGATACAAAAAGAGGGAGGAGAACCAATCTTTGTTACCGATCATGTGACGTGAGCAACCTGAATCCACAATCCAAATGTTGTCCTTCCTCAAGCGTGTAACCTACATAGAAGCAAAATACGTCGATGACTCAATACTTGGGTTAGTCAAAAGGCAGTTAGGAATCCAGTACTAAGTCACACAACGTCCAACAGGAATAACACACGAAAGCTGAAATAAAACAGCAGGTTTATGAGCCAAAGCTTCAGGATTTTTGTACCCAACTACTGACTTGCGAGGTGTTACATGTGTAGACGAGAAACAGTAGGTTTGGTAGCAAACTTTGCATGGTTTTGACACATTATAGCAGGTTGCATGTTCCTATCATTCGGTTAGCATGTGCAGCAAATTTTGCATGAAGGTTATGAGATCTATCAATCATTCTTTCCTTTTTCTGTTGTTTAGCTAGTCTATAACAATAATCTAAGACATGACCATCTCTACTACAATATGTACAATGAAATTTAACTTTGTGTTCATGTCTAGATGAGCAAGCAACATTTTTATTTGAAACCGAATGAGACAACACTCATGCAGATTTGAAAACCACTTCTTTTTGTTTAGGAACAGTTCGAATCAAACCACTTCCTAATGACTTTAAAATTTTAGCTGGATGTGCCTTAGCATGAGCATGAGAATCAAAACCTAAACCAGGTTTATCATTGAAAGATTTAGAGGAATTTAGCAGCAAGTTTAGGTTCTTATTTGCATTAAAAAATGGATCTAATGTCCTATGCATGTCATCAAGTTTATTTGACAGATCAAGGCAATTTTCACATGAAGTTTTTCCTTTTAATTTACAATTGGAGCAATTTTTAACTTCATGAAAACGTAAAGCATTGTTCAATATAGAAATTTCATTCATAGCATCTTGTAGTTTCTTATTGAGATCATCACAAGTAGAACAATGTAAATAAATTGTAGAGCAACAAGCATCTTTGAAGTTTTTATCATTAAGTGCAGCAAGCTTTTTGTTCTTTTCAATTTAAAGTTCAAATTTATCAAGTGTGGAGGTGTGTGCACTTCTTAGAGAGGACAACTATTCACATATTAAATCACGTGAGGAACAAGAATCATCACTAGGAATCAAAGATTTCTAACATTTAATTTCAGATTCTAGTGACTCAATTTTAACAACATTGTCCCTAAACTTTTTGTCCTTTTTCCTATCTATAACAGTGGCACGAGAAAATAGCATCACACATTTCATTGCAAGTGGGACATACCTCTTCATTGTCGGTGTTGTGTTCTGGCTCCTCCATGCTTGATCCTGATTTGCCCGCCATGAAGCACAATTTTGCCAAATCTTCTTCACCTTTGTCACTTTCGATGTCTACATCGCTCGGGCCAAGTTCTTGAAGCGCGGAGATAAAACTGCTCACCAATTAGCGTCCTATAAAACCCTTCTATTTCTTCTTATCATTTGCAAAGGAGTGCTTCGTCCTTGTTTGCTTTTCACAATGTGAACTAGGACCTGAAAGATTAGGGAAATCTGTACAAAAATGTCATGTCTTACCACATTTGAAGCATCGTTGAGCACCGGCGCTACCTCTCCTTCTAGTTCTCACATTTTGCAATGCTTTTGAGAACTGAGTAGAAAGAAGTGCTAGCTCCTCCTCTGGAAATTCTTCAATTTATTCAAGGGTTAGAGAAGAGAGCAAAGCAAGTGTACCACATGACGAAGATTGGCTAGAGCTAGGCATGTCATGTTGAGAAAAAATGCAAGAGACTTGTTGGGGTTCTTACGTGACATTATGTCAATTTCGTGAGTTTCCAATTTAGAATATAGCACATCTAATGTATGTGTACTCATGACAGTAGATCCACGAATAAATGTGACTTTCATCTCCAAAATTTACATGTCTAATGCACTTAGTAATTCCCTAGCATTCTCAACATCTGAAAAATTAACATTGACGCTACGCAAGTTGCTGAAAATTTTATTAAAGCGAGCAAAGAGGTTATCAATGGACTCACCGAGTTGCATCTCAAATCGCATGTATTCTTTCTTGAACATGTCTTGCCTTACCTCTTTGAACGTGTTGGATCCTTCGTTGTAGTCACAAAGTGCTTTCCACACATCATACGCAGATCGAAGGTGTGCAACACGGTCGAAGTCACTTTGAGTTAATCCTTGTATGATCAAGTTCTGAGCCTTGTTGTTGTTGTCGACATCTCTCAGATTTGCAACTGTAACTTGATCATTTGGAAGCACTTCATAAGGCTAGTACACCCTTTCCAATATGACGAAGCCTTGCACCTGGATAAAAGCTTCCATTCGTGCCTTCCAAACATAAAAATAAATACCACTAAACACACAAGGTTTTGCGAAGTATTTCTTCATGATGATTAGTCAAAACATGTGCAAATAAAAAAGAATAGAGCACCGTGGCTCTTATACCAATTGTAGGATCGAAGAGCACGCGAAAAGCTACAAGAGGAGGGGTGAATGGTAGATTAAAACTTTTTCAGCGAAAGCAGTGAAAACCCCTCAGTAGAAAAACCGATGTGTTAAGAAATTGTGTGTGTGACTAATCTAGACGTGATCAATTTTGAAAAAAAAAAATTGTATAAATTGTGAAGAATAAAGTTAAGAAGATGTCAGAACATGAATCACGAAAATCCGTCGATAAAAACTCAAGTTACAATAGAAAGTTTGAACAAAGATCAATCTGTTCTACCCAAGAAATATCAGATCTCCAACACTACAAAGAAACTTGTGTACATCAGAAACAAAAAATCCAATGACAGTGAAATTTACACAGATGATAGATAATCAAGTTGTGAAGACAACCCAAAATGAATCACGTCAATTGGATCTGTAAAACTTGAGTTATGATAAAACCACCAAAGCAGGGTAGTGCTGTGCAGAACTCGACGAGAAAGACTTGATAGAAACAAGTCAGACGAACAAGGCACAAAAGCTCATTTAGACTATGAATTTTATTGATTAACACAAAAGGAACAGCCCCAGAGTCGTCTACCACGAGCTCTGGCCTCCCTTGCTTATATAACCAGCAATGAGGCCAACCCAAACCAAACTAGGACTCCTATCCTACTATGTTTCAACCGAAACTTTCCGTAACTGCTCAAGACTCTTCTAAGCAGATAGAAGCAATCTTAAGACTTCCAAACACCTTAGGAACGTATCCCACATTCCTAAAAACCTAACTTCATGCTCACCACAAAATCCTAACGTAAACAACTCAAATCTTTCCATATTTGAGTCAAACCCAACTCAGCCGCATCCTAAATCCATAACCTAGTTGGTTGGACCTTTCCGACCAATTCTTTACGTCCACATCTGTTCATCACAACTTAGAACCATGTAGTCACGTCCATGTACTCCTTGCACATGTGCAAATATCTTCCAACAACGTCCACAATACCTTCATATGCATTTTTCTTGATTAGAACATGTTGCGCAAGCTCTCAATTAACTCAACCAAAATTCCTCCCGAACTTGGTTGTTGAATATCATCTTCTCCCTAAGACTAGTTTAATGGATCTCGTCACCAGCCATGTCTTGAAATTAAGCAACACCTGCACATGAGCAAACAACCAATACTTCTGAGCACAAGTCCTCTACTTGATTCTCGTTAGTTCCGAAACCACAACACCTTATGTGAGCGCCTCACATAAGCATGTCGCAAACCTTAGCAAAAATATATCAACCATAATCACTAAAACACACGAAAAACTTAGTAAAAGAATACTAAGCAAACTTTCTATAGATGTAAAGAAAGTTTCAATCAGTTCATAGTAAAAGCAGAACCATTGCAATCTAGCTCCGGACCAAGCCAAAACTAACGGGACCTTGAGATGGAGCTTACCAAAGCTTGCAGGACCTAGCACCATAGCTTACCAAAGCTAGTCGGACCTAGCGCCAGAGCTTACTAAAGCTAGTCGCACCTAGCGCCGGAGCTTACCAAAAACATGTCGAACTTAGCCACAGCAAGTCGTACCTATCAAAAATAAGTTGAACCTAGACAAAGAAGTCGGACCTAGCCAAAGCAAGTCGGTCCTTGCCGGAGCTACCCAACACAAGTCGGACCTATCGTCGGACTTTGTAGGAGCTCGAACCTAGAGTCGGACCATGTTAAAAAGGTGTTTTGGTAGTATTCAAATCTTTTATCGTCAAAGCCAATGTATTCAGCACACATAGGTCTCATAGATCCACAAATGAAAAACAGATTCTAACCATGTCTCGAATAATAAAACTAATAATAGTACCTTATTACAAATCAAATAGTCTCGAATATAAGCTCTAACCACTGTAGCAGAAAACACTAAACACTAGTGACTCCAAACTCCACAAGCAAGCTTGACGGTAATACGCGCGCCTAGAACTCCTCAGAAACCTCCTGGTACTCCACAATGTCGCTTGCGTCTAAATTTGTTGGGGGAATAGCAAGGATGAGCACATGTCATACTCAACAAGTGTGGGAAAGTATGATATGTAGCTTAAACAAGAAATGATAACAAAATGCGCTAATTGCATAAAAGTACATTCAAAACAGTTGAAATTGTAATTATATTATCATTAAGTGAGGTCCTTCCAAAAATAACTCAAATAACATTGAATTCAACTTAAGTATCGAATACCAGCAATAGTAATCCATAATCAATTCATAACTGCTCATATGTCTCAATTTCATCAATTTCATATACCAAATCCAATTAATGAACCATTACCAATTCTCAATCCAATTTCAGACATTAAACCAAATTAAATTCCAAACTCTAATCATGTGAGGGTCCAGGTTGCTCATGTCCGGGAGCACGACTCTCATGATAGTTTTAAACACACTCTATAGAAGTTGTACCTCTTTACCCACAAGTTCTGTGATTCCATCACCTTTCGATGACTATGGAATCTCAATTATGCTGTCTCACACTTTCTTAGGTGTGTGGCCAAGAGATCATAAAATAGCCATTACAAAGTGATTACTAGCATATTTAGACCCCACTGAGGTCTCACCGGTGGTGATGTCTCCAACTAAGCACACCCAACAAGGACTCCCTCTTGATCCATTCGGATCCCAGGGTAGTCCCACCAATCTCTACAAAACCATCCTACTACACCTTCCCAGAGCATTTTTAACGGTACAAATAATACTGGCAAAACACTAAATAGTCACATAATTCGCACCCATACATGGCCCTGTGGTGGCACTGTAAATCCTAGATGGCCGCCCCATGAACTGGTCCTTACATCTAAAGCAAGCAAAACCACGAAAATAGTCCAACCCATTCCGCATAACCGGCTTGCTTAGATCCCTAGGCACCATGTTGCTAAAGGTCATTATTATCTATTCTCATCGTTCACATGTTCAATAGTTCATGATTAAGTAGTATGAGTGTTTCCCAAACCTAATTGAGTAATGCGAAGCAAAAGTGTAAAGTACCCTTCCCGACTCTCTATAATGTGTTCAAGCGACAACGGTGGCTATACAAAACTATTAAACTCCTACAAATTTGTTTTCCCATCAATTGACACAAGCATGCAACTTTGCAAACCAAACATTTAAAAACCCGGATCAAAATGATCAAGGGCACTTGCCTTGCTCTTGAGCTTGGTTTGGATCAAAAGCTTCAATGTTCTGGTTCTGCAGGTCCTCGGAAGCACTCTCTACAGCGAGACCTTCTATTCCGCCTGACAAACATGCAAAATAACAATTACAATCAAATAAATGCTCATATATTACTCAATATACCATGATATGCATGATTAATGCAATTGTAAATTAAAACTTATTATTGCATTGTTATTAATGTTTACTAACTAGTTATAATAGTTTATAACAAGTTTGGACAAGTTTCAAATTGATCTGAGTGAACTTGTATCCAATTCAACATTAACAAATTCAGACACTAGACAAGTCCGGTATAAGGGTCGAACTAGTCCGCCCTATACAGAACTGCGGAGTTAGGGTTTTCTGATCAGCGAGATTTAGGGTCGAATTGACATGGAAAAGTGGATGCAGAAGGTGTACTATGTATCTAGATATCCAAGGATAAAGAATTTGGTGTAGCACTTGATTCTTGACGTCTTGGGCTTGATGAAGATGAGTTGATGAAGGATTGATGATGAAGAACGTCAATTGTCGAAAAGTTGATGAAGATCACTCTTGATTGGCCCTTCTCACTCTTCTCCTCCTTCTCCTTGCTTCTGGTTCCTTCTTGACGACGGCACACGATCCAAGCACGATAGCGAGGGGTTTTCTCAATGGTTGGAGAGGTGAGGGTATTGGGTTGTTTATAATAGGGGTGGAGAGGTAGGGTTTTGGGGTGAATTCCAAGTGGATTATGGTGGGGGACGTGTAGGGGCCGAGGTGGGGCCCATTTGGGCTCCTCTGAGGTTGAGCTTGAAGTCCTTGGGCCCAATTAAGGGAATTACACAAAAACAAATTGTGGAAGAATAATAGAATTCGAGTGGAATTCAACAGGCTGGACTAGTCAACAGTTGGGACCGGACAAGTCTGTTATGGAACAAAGACATTTTTGGACAAGTACGGTGTACTTGGCCGGACAAGTCCATGGTTAGCAAAAAAAAAATGGCTTCCGGATTGAGATTGGACCAAATCAGACTAGTCCGCTCGGACCTCAGACAAGCCCGGAGAAACATCAGAAACTCGATTGGACTAGTCCGCGCATTGTGCCGAACAAGTCTATAGTCGTGAAGAAACTAAATTTTCGATAACAGAGAGGGATGCCGGACTAGTCCGGGTTTAGGGCCAGACAAGTCCATACCATGAAAGACTTGAATTCTTTATTAGTCTTAAATTTATTTTAATCTTGTTCCTTCTTAGAGTTGCTTTATGTTAAACATGTATGAGGATGTATGCAATGTGTTATGCATGAAAATGAGGGTGTTATATTCCAACTTGTTCATAACATAAAAAATCAGTGTAGATTGTAGAGAATCAAGTCACAAGGACACGACAGCAAGAATCACGCAAAAACGTTGAGTAAAACTAAAGTTTGAGTAAAACTAAAGTTATGACCAAAACACTAAGTAAAGGTCGATCTGTTCTAACAAACAGATCCGCCACGCTTTAAATAAACTCGTATAATGCAAAAACTATAAATCTAATGATCGTGAGATTTTCTCAGATGATAGAGTATTGAGTTGTGAATACAATACAAAAAGAATCACGTCAATTGGATCTGTAAATGTGAGTTACAAGCAAAACACTAAAGAATGGTTGGGCAACGCAAAAAACCGATGAGAAAGACTTGACAAAAATAAGTCGGACGAACAAGGCACAAAAACTCCACTAAACTATGAATTTATTTATCCAAATAAAAGAGAAACAGCCCCAAAGTCATCTTCCTATGAGCTCTGGCCTCCCTTGCATATATAACCAGCCCTTAGGCCAACTCAATCCTAACTAGGACTCCTACTCTTACTCAGTTTCAACCAAAACTTTTTATAACTACTTAAGACTCTTCCATACTTATATAGAAGCAATATTAAGACTTCTAAACACCTTAAGAACATTCTAAACATTCCTAAAACAATTAAACTTCATGCTCACCACAAAATCTTATTATAACAAACTCGAAACATTCCATATTCATACCATAACCACCTCAACCGCAGGCTGAGGCATAATCTAGTAGGGTGGACCTTTCCGACCATATATTTACGTCCATATCTCTTCACAACACCTTGGAACAATGTAGCCACGTCCATGCACCCCTTGCACACTGCAAACGCTTTCCAAAAACATCCACTTTAGCTTCATATGCATTGTTCTTAAAGCAAACGTGTTGCGTGACATCCCGATCAACTTAAACCACAATTCCTCCAAAACTTGGTTGTTGAAGCTCATCTTCTCCCTAATACTAGTTCAATGGATACCATCACCAGCCATGTCTTAATCTCAAGCAACACCTGCACATGAATAAACAACCAATTCTTCTTAGCACAAGTCCTCGACTCTCGTTAGTCTGATAACCACAACACCTTATGTGACCACCTCACATAAGCACGTTGCAGACCATATTTAAAATGATATCATCCATAACCACCAAAAAACATAAAAAACTTTGCAAATGAATACTAAGCAAATATTTGCATAAACCAAAAGAAAGTTTGAAACATTGAATGTTAAAAGCAGAACAACCGCAAAATTGTTTTAGCAAGTTAAAATGTCGAATAGTCCAAAAGCAGCACTGCAACATAAAGGCAAAAGATCGGACATTCCAATACGAAAATCACGTGCAAATCATGTGTCAGAAAGTTCAGACAGTCCTAACAAAGTAAAGAGTAAATGTTACCCCCGAAAACACAGTTATAAAGATCAACCATGTCGACTCACGTGCAGCTCACGTGACTAAAAGTTCGGACAATCTGAAGCGAGAAACATGTGCGAGTCACATGAGGAAAGGTTCGAACAATCCAAAACCATTTAGGGCAATGTTACTTTCAAAAACACATTGAAAGGTTCGGATAGTCCAAAACCATCGAGGGTAACATTACTCCCAAAAACATATTGAAAAGTTCAAACAATGTGTATCAGGGTGTATCATGTAAGCTCAAAACTTTGCATGTAAACTCGTACTTTTAGCCTATTTGCCAATGTATTTGGCACATAGGTCTCACAAGTATCAGGACGCCACACATTCGTCCTCGAGGGTCTAGCTACAAAGACATAAAGGATATATACTGCTTAAGGCAAGAATGCCCTACATCCAGTTCGGTCACTCAGTTGTTCTTTGTTAACTAGGGAATATGTTTACAGCGGTTACAAGCGAGTTCTCCTCACGGAGTTCTTGTTGCGTAGGTGCCTTATGCCTGAAGAGGGGGCCTCATGGACCTTTTATAGCTAGCTCTGCCTTCCTTGTCTAGTCGTCAGGTCCTATCACTTTTATCTACTCCGGGTTTCCTCATAAATAAGATGGTCATTTACAACATACTCTCTCTTGCGTGGGTTTCCCAGTCCGCCCTGGGTCGTAGAAGTCACCACTGTATAACAATTGTTGTCTTGTCACCAATTCTCATTGCAGGATGGTGTGAGCATGCCTCTATACCACTTGCGTACGAGTCCGTGTTCCTCGGTGCCCGGGGTACAACACACTATCAAAGGGCCTACATGCTCCAGTCACGCTTAACGAAATTAGTTAAAGATAAATTCCAAATTAGATCAAATCATCTTGTAACTGACTAGGCTCACATCTTGATCCCTATAAAACACAAGAGAGGGAACGAGTCGAGACATCAACACACCCTCATACACAAAGGATATCACCAAATAGTGGATATGTCTGACAAGGCGATCCCAGTCATCATTGTAATTTCAATATCAAGATGAATCAATCCAAATAGAAATAGGGTATTACCTCATGGCAGAGGGTCTGAACTTTGGTATCTTATGTCTGTTGTGATTTCCATGTGCAGATACTCTTACGAACTCCCCTCGATTTTATCTATAAATTTTTTTGCCAAAAAAACCCACAAAACCTTGCATAGGTGATATTGAAGAGAGTTTGTAATAAAAACGTTTCCACATTTGAAAATGGATTTGTTTTACTCTTATTTAATTACAAATTTATGAAGAACTGGTTCTAAAAGTAATTTGTTGTATCTGAGGATGTAATATTCAATGTTCGCTTTCTGACATGCTTGAATTCGGTGCTGGCGGGGTGAGACCCCAGAAAAATTGATGTTTGTTTCATAGAGATTTGAGCCTTGCATGGTTTTTAAACATATGAAAATAAACTCCTATGCTCAAGAGAAGAAATGTGGTACTGGAAACCCACGAATCATTTCATTATTCAGGGAAAGATACGTTCCATGAAATTCATACTTTGATTGTTTTTATTAAGCAACTACAGGGTGTATCATCAAACTTTTTGTCACAATCATGCATCCCTTCTATCAGGAGTATGAATCCGTTAAGCCAGGACCTGTAGAGGAAAAACATATGTGATCAATCCATACGAGAAAATATTAGTGAAAACTACTTATTTAGTGGAATCTTAAAAACCATCTTCAGAAGCATACCCAAAAGTTTTGAAAATTTACAGAAAATTACTATACATGTAGATTACTCATGGCAAACATATGCATAAAATTTCATGTGCAAACTTGATTTCAATAAAAAATAAAAATAATGACAAATCAAGAAGGTAGATTGAGGAAAAACAAGATTTTGCTCATGCATAATGAGTACTATGAAATGTATAATCAATTATTAATCAACTTAAGTACCTGATTATCAGAAGCAGAATGTCTGCAGGCTTCTTTAAGATCAATGATCTTCTCCACGTCGCGTCCCTCCTTGTCTTCCTTTGTAAGAATATCAACGATGCAGTCGATCGCTTCTGCTTCTTTGCTAAATGCCTCATTAGCTGACAACAGGGACCTGCTTTGGGTGGTCGAGGATCCCATATCCTGATGTTTATGGTACATGTGTGCAGGAGATCATTCTTCTATTGCTCGGTACATACCATCTTACCACTCACAAAGTTTACATAAACTAGCGCGTAAGCTACTAGAAAGAGGAATGCTGTTTTGGAAAGGAACATCTTAGCGCTAGTCCAGAAGTTTGTCACCAACAATCGAATGAAACAACAGGGCCGAGTTTGATGTTCTGTCTTTGAGCACATGTGGATTTCTATATATAGAATGAAAGGAGAGTGTCCCCTTCTGTGATACATTGGTTCTTGTTGATATGTATGAAATCATTTGTATAATATAATGAGGTACTTTGATATTGGGCTAGGATATGTTATTTTATTTATTAATGATCTTTTTCGTAATGGTGTCCTACATCTATTTATGTTGAAGATATCCAATTTTGGTTTGATGGAGTCCTTTCTCCGCGATCAAAATGTAGACTGAACTGAAATAAATGATCCATATCTGTTATTTTGTGCAGCAACATTAACTGATTCTAATTAACTGTGAAACATTATCAAAGTTGTGGGGTGTGGATTTTTGGAAGAGCTGCCGACCTGCCGGTTGGCTTTCTCTAAGGCTAGGATATGTTATCATTTATTAAGGATTTTATTCACAATTGCTAGAAGTGAATGCACTCATCCCTTCATATGTTGCAATAATTAACTGTATAGATGTTCCGTTCAATAGAAATAAGGTCTCATGTCAACAATTTGGTTAGGAGATTGTAACACTATAATAATGAAAAAACAATAAAATATAAATTTATCAAATTCAGGACTTAATAAAAATAGCTAGGAAACATATTTTCTAAAGGAAAAAGTCCATTTTAGTTCCTCAAACTTTGGCATAAGTCTGGATAACTCCCTAAAGTATCATTTTGTTCATTTTTCCTCAAAATTTAGTAATCTAGTTCAATTTACACTCTTAATCATCAGTTTACTGATCCTGCTTCGCTGAGCTAGACCAGGATTAGAGGAAGATTATACATGTCATCGATTGATGTGAAAAAGGGCCACATTACTGACCAAAATCACGAACATGCATCGGAGGAGATCCCTAGCCTGGTGGCCCCCTCTCCCGTCAGAGCCCTGTCCGCATCGGAGGAGACCGCTTCCCCCCCCCCCCCCTCGCTAGTGCTCGGCCACCCGTCTCCCCAACTACACCGCATCGGAGGAGATCCCCCCCTCATCGAAGGAGATCGGCCCCCACTACCAGAGCCCAGCCGCACGTCACTCCTGCTGCACTGCATTGGAAGAGATCCACCCCCCCCCCCCAACCATCACCGTCGCTGGATCCTTGTCCGCCCTTCACCCCTGCTGCACTGTGTCCAGGGGGGAGGATTCCCCTATTGCGTCAGAGGAGGAGGATCTACACCGAAACCCCCCCCCCCTTCCAATCCCTGACTCGGACACCGCCCACAATCCCCTGCAGTTCTTTCAAATCGCGGAGGTTATTCCCTTGTTAATTGTAGTTCCTACTTGCATTATGCTTAGTACTGACATGAATGGTTTATAAGATCTGTAGTTCAGACTATTCTCAATTTGATTCAAGTTCTGTATTCAATATGTTCTCAATATAGTTCAAATTGCAATTTTGTTCATGTCATGTATTGAATATGCTTAGTAGGTACTATGGATTCAGGTGCTGTTTCAACCTTTCAAATAAATTTACATTTAAGACCTAAGGTGGAGTCCATTTAAGTTTACTTCGAGGCTACACATTCATCCCGTCAATTTTAATTTAAATGCCCACGACGTCTTCATAGTACTAAGATAATATTGTTCATTCTGTTTAGAGCAAAATTGATCAACCAGAGGTACTGAATGTGTGATTTCACATAGGGTGCTGATTTGATTATGACGGTCACTCATTACACTATGTTGGTGGTCGTGTTGAGTTGTGTCAAATTGAAAGAGATAAAGTTTCTTTACCAGAGCTGAAAGCTCATGTGGCTGATCATGTCCCTCTGATTGAAAACCACAGCGTACATTTTCATTTGTTATTTCCTAGAGAGCCTTTAAGCAGTGGATTGCACAGGCTTACTGATGATAAGGCATGTTTACTCATGGTTGAAAGTGTGCGAAAAGGGTCTTAACCTAGTTATTAAATACTCTGAATAGCACTACTCAGTTCTTGATTTTGATTCCTGATGAGAGCAAATTTCAGACTGAATTTCGCAATACTAAATGCAGGTACTCTACAGAGGAAATCATAATTGCCGAACGGGGGCGCACCAACAAAAAATGTGAGACGACAAATTCCGGTCCACAATCATGTGGTTAGCCATCCAGTTATCGTCGCATTGTTCTAGACTACCTGTGAGTGTCCGATTTCGTATTCTCTTGTAATAAATTGGTCATAACCTCCTTGGAGGGGAAGGCTGATACTTTACTCATCATCTAAAAAAATGGCTGAATGTGTGGCAGAGGTCTTCAAGGATGTACATGATGAGGTCATTATGTGGTCATGTAATTAGCCATCAGTTGGTGATTCAAGGTTGGTTATTTAGGATAGCCCCTCAAAGCAGCAGACTAAAAAGGAAATAAGGAGTATTGACAATGCTAAAACAGATGTTGAAGATAGTTAAGGTTCCGGGGAAGAAGAAAGTAACACTAAAGATGGATGATGATTATGTGGTAGGGGATGATGATACATCTGAAAATGATGAAGAAGTACATGAATTTAGAATCAATTGCTATAAATCAGAGGAGGAATAGAATTGGTACTACTCCATCAGCTCCCGTTACTGCTTCAAATGTTCAAATTTATGGAAGCGATGATGGTGATGTTCATCATGATATACCTGGTGATGAGGACATCACAACAGCGGAGACGCGCATTGAACTGCAAGGACCAATCACAAGAGCACGGGCACGGTTATTAAATCAGCAGGTGAATTCGTTCTTAACTTCTTTTGCATGTGAGTTTGAGAATAGATTGCTATGTGATGATTTAATTGTTATTAGGAATAATGGAGAAGATCAACAAGTGAAGGAAGGAGGCCTTGGGAGCGTGGACAACCACCTGGGACGTCCACAAGTAGATGGAAATAGTTTACAACTCGGACTCGAGTTCAACTCGGAGTCTAGGAGCAGTCCACCTTAAAACAGACGCCCAGGAGGCATACAGACTCCGTTTTCGACGTTCTACATATGCACGGAAAGAGGAGAAGATAAACTTTCCAATGGTTCAGGTACCACCTCAAAATTCCTCCGGAGTCATTGGGAATCGTCGAAACAAGTAGAGTCCATATTTCTGTCCGGTGCTGCGCCACCGAATCGGGCCTTTGGGCCTTGTATCCCGTAAGAGTCCATTAGGGACGCGTCTAATCGTGTTTTGGTCGAAACCTAGCCTATAAATACTGCAGCCGCTGGTCATATTCGGTGGGTTTTGCTTAGATCAATAAAATCGCCGTTCTACGGTTTGTGAGACCCCAATTTCGCGATTTCAGATCGTGTCTTCTACGTTCTTGCTCGTGTTCTCGATTGCACTTGCAGGGATTAGCCTTCTTGGCGAGGTCAAGCGTGTGCAGCACGGTTGATAACCAACGGAGCCGTGGTGTAGTGATTGCAGAGGTACTCGAACTGCTCGAGTGCCGCGGATCATCAACGTCGAGTTCTCCACCCCAATCGACATACCTTTCGGAAGATCGGGCCTAACCCTGCTCATCACCTGGCCCACTGAATGTGGCCTAGAGGGGGGGTGAATAGGACTTTTTGAACTTTGTCGGAACCTGCAACACTTAACAACCAGATCAAAACTTGAGATATCGGACTAGTCCGGTCAAGCGCGGACTAGTTCGGTGTGTACCGACTAGGTTTATCAAGTTTAATCGATTAATTTGATTCTAGGATGTATGCAGCGGAAATATACTTGTAATTGAAGTGTTGCACAACTTTGAACTAGGTTGTATCACAAGTCAATCTTATATTTAATGTTTCAACATAATGTAAGCAATATTGATTGAAACCCTAGATTGATATGATGTACAAGAGAGTGCAAGATAAGTACACAAGGAATTTATTTCGTGGTTCGGTTCCCACAGAGGCAACCTACATCCACGTTGAGGAGTCCACAAAAGGACCGGGTCTTCTCCAACCCTACCCACGTTGTATCGCCAAGAAGGCCAATCCTCTTCACTTATCACAAAGGGTAAATAACCAAATTCAAGGGGCCTTCTCACACGTTGAGGGCTCCCCTAGATTACAACAAGAACTCCACCAAGAAAACACTCGAAAGATTACAATGAAAATCACAGGAGTGTGTTAGGGAATCAAACCAAGAGCTCAATGGGTGATGAACCGTATCTCTCCAATGTTCCGAAGTGTATCCTCAAGGGATTGATCTTTTTGGCTTTTGATTTCGTGGAGGGATGTGTTTTTGAGGCTCTTGGGAGGTGTGACCGCGCAGGGGGTCAAGAGTGGTAAAAGTTGGGCCGTGCACATCTATTTATATGGGGTTCCTAAAAGTGACCATTGGGGTTTAGGAAGATCGGACTAGTCCGTGGTGGACACCGGACTAGTCCAGTGTGCTGTGTGTAGCAAACTCTAAGTGTCCTAAAATATCGAACTAGTCTGGCTAGAAGCGGACTTGTCCGATTTCGCTACCGGAAATCTTCGGACTTGTCCGATAATCATCGGACTTGTCCAGATGGTTGAAACCCTAAGTGAATTGGGTGACAAGTCTGCACTTGGAGACTTGTTCGATTTAGGTCAGAGGGTTTTCGGACTAGTCCGTACCAATATCGAACTTGTCCGATTTTCATCAAAATGATATCGGACTAGTTTGTGGTGTGATCGGACTTGTCTGATTTTGTGCAACTTGTGAAGTGTTTTGAGGACTAGTCCGCACTGGCGAGGACTAGTCCGATTCTAGTCAGAGAGATATCGGTCTAGTCCGTGGTGATATCGGACTTGTCCGATCTTGTGCAGAAAGATATCGAACTAGTCTGGTGACAGTTGGACTAGTCCGGTCCTGTATAGATTTGTGCAATGTGTGTGTTTATTCGTGTTTGAGCTCTTGGGGTGTGTTTCTTTAACACAATCCTTACACAATGATCTACTATACTTGTTCCTTGAGCTCTTTTCCACATTGTTCCTCATTTTCCCTTCTTTTTGGCACATTGCTTATTGTCTTATTAAAACATGTGCTCATCTCAACAAAGTGGTTAGGATCTCATTTTCTTGTCATAAATCATTCAAAACCCACAAGGGATTCCTAGATGCACTTTCAATCTCCCCTTTTTTGGTGATTGATGACAACCAATTGAGATTTCACAAAATATGATAAAAAGATGAGATTTTCATAAAGTGTGCACATATGAGTCTAAAATATATCAAGCAATGAAAACATGATCCATATGTGCATTATTTATAATGGGATGCATAACTAAGTGTATAGAAACAATAATCATGATGAGAATGACATGATTGACATTAACACACGAACAACAAGCATATATGTCATTTTAGAAGCAAAATCACAAATTTCATCAATTACTTCACAAGTAGTTCAAAGCATTGCATCACAGGACCATACAAAACATAAGAGCATATTAAACATTATACAACCCACAAAATAGACAAAAAGCAAAAAGGAAGCTCTCTCCTCGCATCCTACAGCTAAGACCTAAGAGCTAAGACTCCCCCTCAGTATCTCCCCCTTTGGCATCAAGACACCAAAAAGAAGGAGAGGAGGGACCTAAAGTCTTCATGTCTCGCTGTCAGTCATCTCATCTTCTTCATCCTCATCTTCAGGCTGATGAGGAGGAGGAGGAATGGAGCCACTCGAGCCCCCAATGCCAAAGTAGGCAAGCTCAGAGGGAGTCAAGGGCCCGAGGTCGGTATAGTCAGAATCAGAATCTTCAGAGATGACTGGAGATCTAATGGGTTCGATCTCAAGTTTTTGACAAATTTGTTTCACATTTGCCTTGACATACTTCATGTCTTCCTTTCTTCTCCTGTTAATCTTGTGGGCCTTCACCTCGGCCTTTTTGCAGGAGGCAAAAATAGCAGCCAAGTACTTGAAGATGCCACTTGCAGATCCTTTTTGAGGAGCTTCCCTAGTGGCAGGGGCAGCCCCAGCATCTCCACTTGCTCTCGCCAGAGCCTCTGCACTAGAAGCAGGAGCGGGAGCAACTTGAATAGTTGCTTGTTGAGGCTTCTGAGGCCTCAATGGTGTGTGCTCTACATCTTTGACGAACTCGATGCCTGTGACCTTCTCAATTATGAACATGAGATACGGAGCATAGCCACATGACCTGTTGGGTGTGCAAGAGATATTGACCATATTGTTCCAGATATAGTCAACCACATCAAACTTGCGGTCCTTGCTTATGACCTTCATCAAGGTCTGGAAATAGCCCTGCACACTCCCATCACCCCCATCCTAGGGGGCAATTGTATTCCTCAGGACTCTGTTCAAGACCACAAAGAAAGGCTTCATGTTCTTTGTGGAGGGAGGATTGAACTTGGAGTTGGGCTCATAGAGGAATTTCATCTTGTCCTTCTCAATGATACCTATATTGTGGATGATCAAATTGTCATGGCTTGAGGTGTCCAGGTGTAGCAGACTTGCAAATTCTTCATAAGTTATATTGTACTTGGATCTGTGAGTCATCCAAGTAACGCTCTCTTCCTCATCACTTGAGAAATGGCAAGTCACAAAGAACTGCGCTATGACCTCATAATTCCAATTGTTCCTGAAGGCAAAGAGATCCTTCAGGCCATGCCTCTCGACTGCCTCCACCACTTCAGCAAACAGTGAGCAGTCTTTCTTCTCAAAATGCACCCAATCGATCCATTGGCTGCACACAACAGGAGTCTTCATCTGAAGGTATACTGACTTGTAAAAGTCTGCATGCAAGTTGCTCCAGAATCTTCCGTCGGCAGCTTGCTTTGGACGGCTGTAGCAATCAACATTTCAGAACTTAGCCGCTGAGTCACTGCACTTCCCGTTGAACTTTTCTTCTGTGGTATCCCGAGCCCCTTGCTTCGGAGCTGACATCTTCAGAGGGCCGATCGGGCCTGTTGCGACCCTTTGCCTTTTCCTTTTGCTAGGCGAGCACTCGCCAAGCTTGGGCCACCACCAGCGGAGGCCCTGGAAGCAGGCACCTTTCATCGAGCCACCCACTTTTGAGAATGAGGAGGAGAGGGGGCTGGCTCGGAAGGGTGCTTCTTGCTTTGGTCCGTTGAGGACTGAAGTGGGGCTTCTTGTTCCATCTCGGCTTCGAAGTCGGAAACTTCGTCGTGAGAGTTCGACATGCCCTGAGAATGGATTATAAAAGGTATTGATGAGAATAGATTACGAGGAATCGCATTGAGGGATTAAGAAGTTAGGGTTTAAGTACAGAAAAATCGGACAAGTCCGGTGTACAGGCACGGACTAGTCCGGGTGACCGGACTTGTTCGTGCATGGACCGGACTAGTCCGGTATTCATCCTCCAAAACCTAAGCAATGAGACAAATGGTTATTCCTAATGCAGAACTAGCTTAGCATCAATGTAATACATCAAGGAAGCATGTATATTGTGAGAGATGCTAGGCTATTCAATCAACAAGGAAGAAAATGGAGATTTCTAGGGTTTGTGGAAAATTTTACCGAAAAATTGCTTGAATCTCCGAGAGGAGGGTGTTGAAGGACGGACAAGTCTGTGAACTTCAATCCCTATGCGAAGAAGATCAATTTCCATCCAAACTTGCGAAGTTTTGATGGAGGAATCAAGGAATCGCCTTGCGGAGCTCGAGCACAGAGAGAGAACACTTGAGGCAAGTGTGGGGGTGAGGAAATTAGGGTTTGGCGGTGGCTAGGGTTATGAACACGAAAAATCGCACAAGTCCGAAAATGATCGGACTAGTCCAAACTTTTCCAGAGGCTATATAGAACTAGTTCGTGGTCTACCGGACTAGTCCGGCCTAACCGGTGCTCTGTGGACTAGTCTGCATGGGCGGACTAGTCCGGGTAACCAAGGACTAGCCCGTGGTCACCAGGGAAGAACTCCTTAGTCCATTCATATATATTCGAAGGTACTTATGTAGAAAATAGGGAGGCATATCAAATCAAATAATCTTGATGAATATGATCAGTAAGCATACAACAATCAAGCAATGACCATAATTCACCAAGATCTAGTAATTGACATAGTTTTTTGGAGAAAACGGGGAGAGATGATTTTCATAATCCAATCCACATATTTTGAAGAATTCATACAGGTATGCAAATTTTCAAGCCACATTCTGAGCATCAAGGATATTTAGTTCATTTTGAAGCTCGCAAAAGCGTTTTTCATCAAGTTGCTTGGTGAATATGTTGGCTAATTGCTTTTCGGTGTTGACATGGGAAATGGCTATATCTCCTTTCATGGAGTGATCTCTCAATCCCTTAGAGTGTGTCGCATCCAAAGGAGTTGTGCACAACAACTGTCGGCTGCAACATACTCTGCTTCGGCTGTGGATAAGGCGATGGAGTTTTGTTTCTTGGAGGACCAAGAAACTAGGGATCTACCTAGGAATTGGCATGTACCGGAGGTACTTTTTCTATCTACTTTGCATCTGGTATAATCTGCATTGGGAGTAACCAATGAGATTGAATTTGGAGCCTTTTGGATACCAAAGACCAAGGTTGGGTGTATGAACTAAATATCGCAAGATTCTCTTAACTGCTGTCAAATGACACTCTTTTGGGTTGGCTTGAAACCTTGCACACAAGCATACACTCAACATAATGTCTAGTCTAGATGCACATAAATACAGTAGAGATCCAATCAAGGAGCGATATACCTTTTGATCGACGCTAGGTCCATCTTCATTGAGATCCAAGTGGCCATTCGTTTCTGTCAGAGTGTGATTCCGGCAATTTTCCCGGTACTACCATTGGTAGCCTGCGGAGTTTGTAGTTCCGATGTGGGCATGCAGAGATTTAGAACAAGATGATGAGTTAACACGAGGATTTACGTGGTTCGGGCCGCCTGAGCGTAATACCCTACTACACGGATGTGTGTTGTTGTTGTATTGAGCGTCTGAGCGCATGAGTGTGAAAGACTAGAGTGTATTGAGCGCGTGTGGGCGTGTGTTTGGGGAGGTCTCTTTGTGTATCGCTCGGTCAGTCCTTTTATAGTGCAAGGACTGACCGTTACATCATCAGCCTGGCTCGACATGTGGCCCTGGCAGTTACTGATGTCTAATACACGGTTAATGTACTTAATTCCCCTTAATAGCGTGGTAACGCGCCTTGATAGTGGCATTACTGGTATTAAGGGTCCTCCGATCGTGTGTCATTAAGACAGCATTAATGACACATAATTGGGTCTTGACACTTTAATGTCCCTTGAAGGTCCGAGCTTTTGGAGGTCTACCAATCAGACTGTTGAAGTTGAAGGTCCGGCGGTTGGACGCGTGGAAGCTCCGGAGCTTACTGTCTAGGATGGGTAGGTCTGGTGCTGTTGTACACATGTTAGTACCGGAGCTTCCCTCTGTCAGGGGTTAGGTCCGGGGGTGCCACCCAGGTATCTAGTCTGGAGCTTTCCCGTGTATGGAATGTAGCTCCGGTTTTATGACACACGTGGCGGCACCGGAACTAACAATAGAAGGGAGGCAGGTCCGGTTCCGTATGACACGTGGGGCCTTCAGAGTTCTCCAACACTAATAGGTGGAGTTCCTTAGCACTCTTTGCAGTCCCAAGGGGTATCCGGTATGCAGGGTACTGACAGTGGCCCCCTTCTGGATTAAGTCATTCTGCCGATGGTGGGTCCATATTTTGATTTCCGCGCTGTGTCTTCAAGGGTTTTTGGATGTGCCATTGGAGTGGTGGTTCGCAGTTAAACCATCGCCACAAAGCATATCCAGGATGCAACAGGTGAGATCTAAGCATGCGGATCTCACGCAATTGAAGGTTGCTGGTTCCCGATACGAAAATTGTATCGGTTCCAGGCGCCCTGTTAGGTCGCCGCCCATGGGTTTCCCACCTTTCATGATGAAAAATGTTCGCTTGGGGTAAGAACCTCGACCTGATCGTCGGGGTGGCCCCGGGCCCCCTTGTCATTGGTAGGGTGAACATTATGAACTGTCTCATCGGTCCCTCTGCGGTTTCCATCCAAGCGTTGTGGAGGCTTACTTAAGAAGGAAAGCACGCACCATTTGGGGATTCTTTACGCCTTCATTTGAACTTGCGCTCGAATCCTCCAAACTTTTGCTTGCTTTTCCTCTCTTGCCCTGCCGTGCTGCGATGGAGTTGGGTCTCCGCAAGAGCCGCCTAACGATCGACGATGATTTGAAGAAGGTCCGGACCTACATGGGGTGGTCCAGCGACTCCTTCAACCACCTTGTCTGCGCCGGCAAGCTCCCGTTGAAGAAGAAGCGCGCCGGTGACATGGTGTACTTTTTCGCGTACCCCATGGTGGGACTGATCCCACCTTTCTCCACTTTTATATTCATGCTGCTAGACTTCTATGGTCTGCAGTTGTACCACCTTAGCCCCCACTCCATTTTTCTAGTGTCAACCTTCGTCCACTTTTGCGAGATGTGGGTGGGTATTCCCCCCTGCTTTGAGCTCTTCCGCACCTTCTCCACCATCCACACCACCGGCAAGAGTGACGAGTACCTTGGCTTTTACTATTTTGTGAAGCGCAAGAAGTGCCTGTACAAGTACCTGAGGTCGTCCCCTCCCGGCAAGTGGGACTATTGGAAGAAGGATTGGATTGTCGTCATGTCAGAGAAGCACGAGAAGCAGGAGCTGCCTGAAGGCCTTCCCAATGTTAACACTGAAGCCTGGAGCGAAGTTCTGGTGCAGTCGGGGGCCTTCGATCCTGCCTTGACCAGAATCCTCCAATGTGTGGAAGGAGGAGTGACCCCCAAGCGGTCTTCTGCAACTTCCTGGTCAACAGGTGGACTCCACTGAAGAAGAGGGAGAAGCTCATCTGGGCCCTCAACAGCGTGATGGACGATGACCGGATTGAGACCAGTTTGAAGTCCAATCTGGAAGACGCACCTTTGGAGCTTCATCTCAAGAAGTTCCAGCACGACATTGACGTCAAGGGTGATGATTTGGCTCTGCCGGCGGCTTTCCTCCTTCTGAAATGGAGGCGGAGTTCAGAAGGGAGCTCCAGCGGAAGATGTCGGTGCTTGACGACCTCGGTGAAGTTGAGAGTTGTCCGACCACCAAGCTGGCAATTCCTAGAGCCTCCGAGGGTGGCTTCACACCCGCCGCGAAGCAAAGAGTTGAAGTCGTATGCAAGGGCAAGGAGTTGGCCGAGCCCTCGAGCCGCAAGAGTAAGATGAAGCACTCTGACGGGAGGTCCGTCAGACCTGCTCCTTCCATGACAACTCCTTCTCCCCGGTGGGGGAGGTCTTTGACGGTGACAACCCCTCCAGCATCAGCATCTCCCCGGGATGCCAGCTCCAGCCATGTGGCTCTGGTACCAGGGCCAGCTGAGGGCTCTAGGTCCTAGGGTTCTTCCCGGTCGAGGGGGGCCTCAACCAAGATGTCGCTGACGGTGGGAGCAACCTCTGGGGAGCCTTCCAGTGCTACCACGCCAGTGGCGACAGGGTCCGGTCCTGAGCATCCGGTGAAGAGGTTCCGCGCTAGCTGGAGTGGAAGCCTTATAAGGTAAATTTGATTTTTTACCTCAGTTGATTGTTTTTGTTGTAATCATATTTTGAGTTTTTCTGTCCTTCATCCACAGGGTACCCAAGAAAGGGGTTGAAGCTCCGGTTCTTGCAATAGTGGATGATGCTGTGCAGGCGGAGGCTCCGGCTCCAATTCCAGCGCCGCCCCAGGTGGTGGATGAAGTCGCGGCAGCCCCGACGCTAGCTGTAGTGGTTCTTGACCTCGACTCATCTCCCGATGTGTTTGTGGTAGCGCAGGACCACGGGAATGAAGATGTACCAGCGGCCCAACACCGGAGGTTAAAGCTCCAGTTTTGGATGCTGTGATGATGGACGCTCCAGCCTGGAGCCGGAGGTAGCTGCAGTTCTGGCCTTAGAACCGGATGTTGTTGAAACCCCGGCGGCGGAGCCGGTGGTTGATGAAGCTCCGGCGCCTGAGCCAGTTGTCCCTGAACTGCTGGTACCCAAGTTGGTGGAGGTCGAAGCACCGGCGCCTGAACCGGCGGTGGAGGAGGCACCAGCGCTGGAGCCGGAAGTGGCCTCGACTCTGGTTGAATCTTCAACGCCTGCCCTGGAGGTGATAGTTCTGGAGGTACCCGCGCCTGAGCCATGGCGCCAAGATGAAGCTGTTGGTCCCCCTCTTGAGGGACCAGTTGCTGATGATCTGGCTGCGGGACCATTAGAGCCAACTCCAGAGTTAGAAGCTTCTGCTACAAGACCTTCCTCGGCGGTGACCGAGGCTACCCCGGAGGGCGGCCCTAGTGCCGTGGAAGCTCAGGAGTCTGCTCTTGTAGAGTGAGACCTGATTTTTGTTATGGAGAACCCGCTGGAGCCAACGGAGAGGACCCCAGCAGGTCCAGAGCCGATCCCCCTATCACTGTCTATCGACAATGCCTGCTCCAGCCTTCGTCAGGTGCAGCTAGCCTTTTACCACGACAGCAAGGCCCTTGAGGAGGAGCGCCAAACCCTTAGTAGGTGGCGTAACCGACTCCAATTCGAGACTAAGCTGGCGCAGACTAGGCTGGCCGATGACAAGGAGTGGGTGAAAAGAGAGAAGGCCCAGTTGCAATATTGGGGTCAGCTGCAGGATGAGACGGAAAGCATGGTGCGATCCCTCGACAACCAGTCTCGGGCCATCCACGAACAGGCCGTGGCTGCTAATGAAGCAGCAAATGATCGCTAAGAGAAGCTCAGCGCCATCCACGATAGCCTCGTCAAGCACCGAGAGGCTCTGTAGGAGCGGGAGAAAAAGGTCGAAGATGAAGAGCAAAAACTCCTGGAGCTGCGGGATTACCTCGTGAAGAGGGAGGAGGAGCTTACTCAGAGGCTGACTCTGGGTGACAAGAGCCTCGTGGAGCGCACCAAGAAGTTGGAGGAGCTCTGCGAGAAAGAGGAGAAGAAGGTCTGGCAGCGAGAACAGGACCTCACCAAGAGGGAGAACGAAGTTGCTGCCAAGGAAAAGAAAGTGCGGGGTCGAGAGAGAGACCTGGTAGACCGCCGGAACAAGATCCACGTCCGGGAAGAGGAGCTTGGTAAACTCAAAAGGCAAGTTGTTGAAAAGATTTAGCGGAATGCCAAAGAGGTCGAGCGCCTTGCCCAGGAGGATTTGGAGCTTGTGGCGACCAAGAGGTCCTTGGAAGAAGTGCGAGGCTCAAGGGTTGCGGAGTCCAAACAAGTATGGGATTTCCTGGGCAAAGCGAATGATGCGCTGACGCCGTTGGGCTTTAATCCCGTGCATCCAGATGATCTGGAGCCGGAGCATGACCAGGCGTTGCAGGCATTGAGCTCGGCGGGCAACAAGCTCACCAAGATGGGCGATGTCATCGTGGACCAGTTGGAAACCGAAGGACAATCACTGGCGAAGAACATCGTAGAGTACATGCTGACGTGCTACACAAGCTGGGATCCTCACTTCCCACTAGACCCGGTGCTTGAAGGTCCCATCGACGGAGAGGGAGATGTTGCCAAGGCCAGTGTGTCGGAGGTTGCCTAGAAGGTCGCCTCATTCTTCCATAGGACTTAGGACTTTCTCTTTGTATCTCCCGCTCGTATCTTCTCTTCTTTTCTCCAATTTTGTAATCTCTTGTCTTCAGATGAATGAAATCCAAAAAGTTATGAATTTCATTTTTTTGTCTTCAACCTTTGTCTGTCTCACTTGGCCCCCTGGTAGATGTGCAGAATTTGATTGCAAACTTGTAACAAAAGGATGTGACATTTTGTTGAAGACTTGAATGCTTTGAACATGTAGAATGTGGGTATGAAGTCTTGTTGCATCGATAGTAGAGGCCTCTGAGGTTGTCGGAGCTTAGTAGCTCCGGTAGCGATCACCGTCGGAGCTTAGTAGCTCCGGCAGTGGCCACCGTTCAACACGTGGAGCGTTGATAGCAGGTCCTTCAAGGTTCTCGGAGCTTGGTAGCTCCGGCATCGACTACTGTCAACACGTAGAGGTTCGACGGCAGGGAGTATTCTTCAACCATCTTTTCTTCACGTTGACAGATGACCCCCTGGATTTGTTGGAACTTGATAGCTCCGGTAATGCTGACTATCAATGTTTAAAACATCGACGATGAGTTCCTTTGGGGGGTGTCGGAGCTTTGATAGCTCCGGCATTGTCCACCATCATCATGACTTTTTTCCTGCACAATGAAGTCAAGAAAAACACTAAAATCCATTTCCTATCTATAACTCAGTTGCGGCTTACTATTCCCGAAAGAAATTTTAGATCGACAGCAATTCTGTATACAATCAAGCGCATTTGTTTGTTTTCTTCAGGTCCAATAATTCCTGGACTCCTTACTTCGGCCTGCCGGGGTGTAGGTAGAGTGCCGTACATAGGGTGCAGGACCAGGCTAAGTCGATAGCACACTCCGGACCTAGATTGGCTTGGCAGCATTCAGGCGAGTAGGCCATTCAAAAATGTTAAGACCCGAAAGAATTAACAATGCACCTTAAATTATATATGAATTGTTAGAGCCAAAATTTCTTGAGAATTTCACAACTTTGTTATAGACAAGAAAGAGAAAAATAAAAAGGAATGAGTCTGTACAGAATAAATGCACGTGGAATCTGTTTCCACATAATGATGTCTTTCATTATAGGTCCGGGGTACAGGGGAAACAAGTACACTCTTAGGGTACGGAACCAGGCTATGTGTGTTGCGCTTCTTATTTGACCTAGGGTAGCTAGCTACACCTTTAGTTCTGAGACTATGACAGACGTTGCTTGAACTTTGCGGACCTTCCGGGAAAGGTCCGGCTGTCCCCCCGGAGGGGCTACCTGACTCCGTAGAATGGCGCTATAACATACACCATATGTAATTACAGACTCACCTCTGTGATATTAAGTGTAGAACTTATGGAGGTGCTCAATGTTCCAATGGTTAGGGAGCGGTGTCCCATCCAAGCGAACGCATCCGAGACGAGATACTTTGATCACTCGGAAGGGTCCTTCCCAGCCGGGGGAAGGTTTGTTTAACCCTTCTCGAGTTTGTATTCTCCGTAGCACCAGATCGCCTTCCTCGAGCTATCGGTTATGCACATGCCTTTGGTGATAGTGTCGAAGAGCTTGGCGGCGTTAGGCATTTCGAACAGTTGCTCGACACCTTCCCTCTTCGATGAGGTCAAGGTTTTCACGCTGGAGCTGGTCCTACATGACATCATCGAAGGTCCGGTCCCGGAGTGACCCCAAGGTGATCTTTGGAGTAAGGATTGCTTCAGCTCCGTACACCAGGAAGAAGGGTGTCTCTCTAGTTGACCGGTTTGGAGTTCTCTTGTTTTCCCACAAGGTGGGTGGAAGATATTCGATCCAGTTGGCTCCATGTTTTTTCAGGCGCCCATATGTGCGCGTCTTGAGTCCTTTTAGGATTTCTGCATTTGCTCTCTCATCTTGGCCATTGCTTGCCGGGTGAGCTACGGAAGCGTAGCTGACTTGAATGCTGAGGTCTTCACAATATCCTTGGAATGCAGAGCTTGTGAATTGGGTCCCGTTGTCAGTTATGATCTTGTTTGGGACTCCATATCTACATACTATGGACTGCAAGAAATTGATAGCTAATTGCTTGTTTATTGTCACAACTGGAGTTGCTTTTGGCCACTTGGTTAACTTGTCGATGGCGACATACAGGAACTTGTAACCTCCGATGGCTCTTGGGAAAGGTCCCAAGATATCCATCCCCCACACAGCGAATAGCCATGTAGGAGGTATCATTTGTAGGGGTTGAGCTGGTGTGTGAATTTGCTTCGCATGGAACTAGCATGCTTCGCATTTCTTCACTAGCTCGGTTGCATCCTAAAGTGCTGTAGGCCAGTAAAAACCATGCCGGAAGGCTTTATCGACCAACATGTAGGAAGATGTGTGGTTCTCACACTCGCCTCCATGGATTTCTGCAAGGAGCTCGCGACCTTCTTTCCATGTAATACACCGCATTAGGACGCCATTGGCACCACGCGGTAGAGATCCCCTTCTACCAGCGTGTATCTTTTAGCCAATTTGACTATTCGGTCAGCGGATACACTATCTTCAGGAAGGAAGTTGTCTTTCAAGTAGCTCTGGATCTCCGAGATCCATGCATTGGAGCTAGCTTGAGCATCTTAGTCTTGTGTGCTGGGTTGCTCGGAGCTTCCTGCAGCACCTACGACCCTTGATGGATGCAATGGTAACAGGGCCATCGGGACCGCTAGCTTCGAGGTGCTGGTCTTGCCCCCTTCGCTCAGTTCAGCAGGCTGAGCTGTAGGTTTAGACAACTTCCGAACGAAGGTTCTGTCGGGAGATGGAGCTCCGATCGAAGCTTTCATCGAGAGTTCGTCAGCTTCAGCGTTGTTGTGATGCTGGACATGGTAGAGATCAAGGACTTCGAAGTCTTTCTGAAGCTTCTGGACTTCAAGTAGGTATGCAACTAGTTGAGGGTTATTGCAGCAGCATTCACCTTTGACTTGTTTTACAACGAGCTGTGAATCACCCTTTACTAACAGCTGCTTGACACCATATGACAGTGCCACCTTGAGCCCGTAGATTAATGCTTCCTACTCCGCCATGTTGTTGGTCGCCTTGAAGTCAAGGTGAACCATGTATTTGACCTTCTCCTCGGTCGGAGCAAGGAGAAGAATTCCTGCTCTGGCCCCCTGCTTCTGCATGGAGCCGTCAAAATAGAGAATCCAGTGAGGCTTCGTGAAGATCGGAGGCTTAGGTTCCGATTTCTGGTCACTGGGCCCCCCAGGATTTGATGGAGAGGGGGTCCATTCCGCCACAAAGTCCGCCAATGCTTGACTATTGATTGCTTGTCTTGTGACAAATTCAAGATCGAATTCGGCCAATTCCGCTGCACACTTTGCAATGTTCCCAGTTGAGTTGGGATTATGCAAGATTGCTTGTAGTGGATAAGAGGTTACCACTGAAATCTTGTGAGCATGGAAATAGTGGCGAAGCTTCCTTGAGGCAATAAGAACTGCGTAAATCAGCTTATGCACCTCTAAGTACCGAGTCTTGGCGTCATGGAGTACTTCGCTGATGAAGTACACTGGGCGCTGGACTATTCGAACCCTCCCAGAGGGGCCTGAAGCTTCCTCCTCATCAATCCGGACACTCCCGGAGGGGTCCAAACCTTCTTTGTGGACCTCCCAGTTCCTGCTGGAGGAACCCGGAGCTTCTTCTGAAGTGACCCAGACCTTCCCAGAGGGGTTCGGATCTTCTTGCTTGGCAACAGTAACTCCTTGATTTGAAGGAGGTTGAACCTCTGGCATCTCACCTCGAGGATCCGGGTCTGGGAGTTGGGACACATACTCGCCTTCAGGTAGCTCCGGACGCTCCCGGAGGGGTCTGGATTCCTGAACCGGAGATGGTTCTGGTCTTTCCGCAACCAGGACCATGCTGACGACTTTGTCAGTTGCTAAAATATAAAGCAAAAGTGGCTCACCTGGGTTTGAAGCTACCAAAGTTGGTAGGGTGGTGAGGAGCTGCTTAAGCTCTTGGAAATCCTTTTTCTGCTTCCTCAGACCATTGGAAATGTCCGGACTTCCTCAATAGTTTGAAGAAGGGTAGTGCCCGTTCTGCTAGTCTTGTGATGAACCGGCTGAGGGCAGCTAGACATCCAGTCAGCTTCTGGACATCCTTGATGCGAGCTGGTGGTCGCATGTCTTTAATAGCTTTAATCTTTGCTGGATTTTCCTCTATTCCTCAGTGGTTCACCAAGAATCCAAGAATCTTTCTGGAGCTAACCTCGAAGACACACTTGTCCGGGTTCAGCTTCCGGAAGACCATTGCCCCCAAGGATGGGGATGCAGGGAGTGTACAGGGCTACCTCCGGACTCTAATGAGGGTCATAAGCAAGAAGAGACAGTTTGATGTTGCAGATTACATATGGAACGACATGGTCAACATCTCAAGCACCCCCAACCGCTCCTGTGGCTATGCCCCCTACCTGATGTTCATGATTGAGAAGGTCACAGGAATAGAATTCATGAAGGATGTAGAGCACACTCCCCTGATGCCTCAGAAGCCTCAGCCTGTGAGTGTCCAGGCTGCTCCCTCGCCGGCTTCAAGTCCTGAGGCACTGGCAAGAGAAAGAGATGCTGCTAGGGCTCCTCCCCTCTCCAGGGAAGCTCCTAAGAGAGGATCCGCCAGTGGGATCCTCAAATACTTGTCCGCGATATTCTCCTCCTACAAGAAGACTGAAGTAAAGCTTCATAAACTCAATCAGAAGAGGGAGGAGGATATGAGATATATCAAAGCCAATGTGAAGCAACTGAGTGAAAAGCTGGAGATCAACCCTATTGGATCTCCAGTAATTTCTGAAGATTCTGATCTTGACATCTCCGAGCTCGGGCCCTTGTCCCCCTCCGAGCTTGCCTATTTTGGCATTGGGGGCTCGAGCAGCTCCGCTCCTCCTCCTCCCTCTCCTCCTCGTCAAGCGGAGAGCGAAGAAGACGAAGAAGATGACGAGAGGACAGACAGCGAAGAGTAAAGAACCTAGGACCTTCCTCTCTCTCTTTTTGGTGTCTTGATGCCAAAGGGGGAGAGATTGAGGGGGAGTCCAGTCTTAGCTTTAGCTGTAATAGGATGCGAGGAGAGAGCTTTCTCTGTGCTTTTATTTGTGATTGTAATAGTTTAACGCTGTTTTCATATTAAGTTTGGTCTTGTGATGAATTGCTCAATTTATTTGCAAGTGTGTGATGAAAACTGCATTTTTGCTCCTGGAATGTCATATGCACTTGGTATCGGTTGATTAATGTAAATTCTGTCATTCTCAATGTATTCATGCACTTAGTATGCATCCCACCAAAAAGAATGCACATATGGATAATTCTCTTGTTGCTTGATGTATTTTTGAGTCATATGTGCATACTTTATGAAAATCTCATTTTTTGCCTTATTTTGTGAAATCTCAATTGGTTGTCATAAATCACCAAAAAGGGGGAGATTGAAAGTGCATCTAGGACTCCCTTGTGGGTTTTGTATGATTTATGACAAGCAATTGGGATCCTAATCCTTTTGTTGAGATGAATGCAGGCAAATAATGAAAAATGAGCAAAATGCCAAAAAGAAGGGAAATGAGAAGCAAAGTGAATTTGAGCTCAAGGAGAAGAGAATAGTAGATTATTATGTATGGAGTGTGTTAAGGAAACACACCCAAGAGCTCAATCACTTTCAAGCACACACACACAATGCACAAAGTTATACAGGACCGGACTAGTCCGATATCAGCCGGACTAGTCCGATATCACATTCTGCACTAGATCGGACAAGTCCGGTATCCACCGGACTAGTCCAATATCTTTATGATCCACTTCGGACTAGTCCTCCCCAATGCGGACTAGTCCTCAACACAATGCACAAGTCACACAAGATCAAACAAGTCCGTTGTGATCCGGACTAGTCCGATATTCTTTCTGATCCACTTCGGACAAGTCCGGTGTCTACACGGACTAGTCCGATATACACACTAATCTAAATCGGACAAGTCCTCCAAGTGCGGACTTGTCATCCTAAACACTTAGGGTTTCATTTGTCCGGACAAGTCCGATGGCAATCGGACTAGTCCGAAGATTTCCAGTAGTGAAATCGGACAAGTCCGTTTTCAACCGGACTAGTCCGATATTCCTGAACACTTAGGGTTTGCTACACATAGCACACCGGACTAGTCCGGTGACCACCACGGACTAGTCCGATCTTTCTGAACCCTAACAGTCACTTTTAGAAACCCCATATAAATAGAGGTGCACGGCCCACTTTTAATGACTCTCGAACTCTAGCGCCGTCACACCTCCCAAGAGACTCAAAAACCACCTCTCTCCACGAAATTATGTGCAAAATCGATAAATCCATCGAAGGTCACTTCTAGATCATTGGAGAGACACTTGGCACACATCATTGAGCTCTTGGTTTGATTCTCTAACACACTCTTGCATTTTAATTTGTAATTTTCGAGTGTGTTATTGGTGGCTTTGTAAGTTGTAATCAAGGGAGCTCTCAACGTGTGAGAACGCCCCTTCAACTTGGTTATTTACCCTTTGTGATTAGTGGAAGAGGATTGGCCTTCGTGGCGATCCGACGAGGGAAGGGTTGGAGAAGACCCGGTCCTTTTGTGGGCTCCTCAACGTGGATGTAGGTTGCCTTCGTGGTAGCCGAACCACGGGATAAATTGTGTGTCTTGTCCTTTTGCGTTCTTTATTTTATTTGATCAACTTAATCTAGGGTTTGATTCACTTTCTTCAATTTAAGTTAAATTGTTGAACAAGAGCCTTAATTGTAATAGAATTTGACATACAACTATTAGACTGTCATTCTAGTTTATATTTCCGCTGCAAACATTAACGAATCAATCAAGTTGACTGAACTTGATCAACTTAGCCCGTGATAACCGACTAGTCCGCACTTTACTGGACTAGTCCGATATCTCTGGTATTGACCTTGTTGTTGAGTGTTACAGGAACCGAGAAAATTCAAAAAGGCCTATTCACCCCCCCCCTGTAGGCCTACATTCAGTAATACCCTAATCCACGGATGTGTGTCGTTGTTGTATTGAGCATCTGAGCGCATTAGTGTGAAAGACTAGAGTGTCTTGAGCGCGTGTGAGTGTGTGTTCGGAGAGGTCTCTCTGTGTATCGCTCGGTCAGTCCTTTTATAGTACAAGGACTGACCGTTACATCATAAGCCTGGCCCGACATGTGGCCCTGGCGGTTACTGATGTCTAATACACGGTTAATGTACTTAATTCCCCTTAATAGCGTGGTAACACGCCTTGATAGTGGCGTTACTGGTATTAAGGGTCCTCCGATCGTGTGTCATTAAGACAACATTAATGACACATAATCGGGTCTTGACGCTTTAAAGTCCTTTGAAGGTCCGAGCTGTTGGAGGTCTATCAATCAGCCCGCTGAAGTTGAAGGTCCGGCAGTTGGACGCGTGGTAGCTCCGGAGCTTACCGTCTAGGACGGGTAGGTCCAGTGCTGTTGTACACGTGTTAGTACCGGAGCTTCCCTCTGTCGGGGGTTAGGTCCGGGGGTGCCACCCAGGTATCTAGTCCGGAGCATTCCCGTGTATGGAATGTAGCTCTGGTTTTATGACACACATGGCGGCACCAGGACTAACCATAGAATGGAGGCAGGTTTGGTTCCGTATGACACGTGGGGCCTTCGGAGGTCCCCAACACTGATAGGTGGAGTTCCTTAGCACTCTTTGCAGTCCCAAGGGGTATTCGATACGTAGAGAACCGACAGTTGCCATGGGAGTCTTTATGGGCTTCGCCTTGTCCATCCCAAACTTCTTGAGTATGTCTTGAGTGTACTTAGTTTGGCTTATGAACGTCCCTGACTTTTGTTGCCTCACTTGGAATCCCAAGAAGTACTTTAGCTCTGCCATCATAGACATCTCAAACCTATCTGTCATAATTTTACTAAATTCCTCACAAAAAGATTTGTTAGTTGAACCAAAAATTAAATCATCAACATAGATTTGACAAACAAAGAGAACATCATCAAAGTTCTTGGTAAACAATGTATAATCTACTTTACCAATCTTAAAACCATTTTAAATTAATAAATCTCTAAGACACTCATACCAAGCTCTAGGAGCTTGTTTGAGGCCGTAGAGAGCCTTACGCAATTTGAATACGTGGTCTTGGAACTCTTCATCTTAAAACCCGAGGGGTTGCTCCACATACACCTCTTCCTTGATTGGTCCGTTTATGAAGGCGCTTTTCACATCCATTTGATACATCTTGAAATCATGGTGAGTATCATATGCAAGTAATATTCTAATGGACTAAAGTCTAGCTATGGGAGCAAAGGTCTCATCGAAATCCAAACCTTCTGCTTGTGAGTACCCTTTGGCCCCAACTCGTGCCTTGTTCTTTGTCACCACCCCGTGTTCGTCTTGTTTGTTGCGGAAGACCCATTTGGTGCCGACGACGTTGGATTTGGGTCTTTCAACTAGTTCCCACACCTCGTTTCTTTTGAAATAGTTGAGTTCTTCTTGCATGGCCACTATGCAATCCGGATCCTTCAATGCATCCTCAACCCTATGTGGTTCCAAAAAGGACACAAACGAGTAATGCTCACAAAAATTAGCTATGCGAGATCTAGTAGTTACACCCTTTTGGATGTCACCGAGGATGTTGTCGATTGGGTGATCCCGTTGGACGCATTGGTGTACTCTTGGGTGTGGTACTTGCTGTCTTGATTCTTCATGATCATCTTCTACTCCCCCTAAGTGGTTGCCCTCATTGACTTGTTGATCATCTTCACTTTCTTGAGGTTGATCTTGTATGGAAGCTCGCCCTTGATCATTGATCTCCTCTTGTGGTTTGTTTTCCTCATGCATATGTAGAGGTGGCTCTTGTGGTCAAACTTCGCCTAACGCCATTCTTCTCAATGCTTGACAAGGAGCTTCTTCTTTATCTAGCACACATGGATCAACTTGCTCCTTTTGGGAGCCATTAGTTTCATCAAACACTGTGTCACGTGCAACTTCAACAAGTTCGGAGGTCTTGTTGTAGACAAGATAGGCGTAAGTGTTCGAATCATAACCAAGCAAGAAACCTTAATCGGACTTCAAAGCGAACTTTAAAGACCTAGGCTTCTTGTTCAAAATATAGCATTTGAAACCGAAAACTCGAAAATATGAAATATTAGGCTTGTTACCGGTGAGTAGCTCATAGGATGTCTTCTTGAGTAGTCGATGAAGATAAAGTCGATTTATGGCGTGGCAAGCAGTGTTGACCGCTTCCGCCCAAAATCGATCTGAGGTCTTGTACTCATCGAGCATTGTTCTTGTCATCTCTATGAGGGTTCGGTTCTTTCTTTCGGCAACTCCATTTTGTTGAGGGGAGTAAGGTGCTGGAAACTCGTGCTTTATGCCTTCTTCATCTAGGTACTCCACCACTTGTGTGTTCTTGAACTCCATACCATTGTCACTTCGAATATTCTTGATTGTCAATGAGAATTCGTTTTGAGCTTGCTTGAAGAACTTCTTGAGTATTCCTTGTGTTTCTGACTTATCATGCAAAAAGAAAACCCAAGTGAAGCGAGAAAAATCATCAACAACTACTAAACCATAAGCAATTGGACCGAATAAGTCCATGTGAAGTAGCTCGAACGGTCTCGTTGTAGTCATGATGTTCTTCGCGGGATGGGGTGCTCCAACTTGCTTCCCAGCTTGGCACGCGCTACAAGGCATGTCTTTATCAAAAACAACATCCTTCAAACCTCGGATGTGATCCCCCTTGAGGAGTTTTTGAAGGTTCCTCATACCAAAATGTGCTAGCCGTCTATGCCACAGCCAACCCATGTTGGTCTTTGCAATCAAGCATGTGTCGAGTTCGGCTTTATCCTTGTTGAAGTCAACAAGGTAAAGATTTCTCTTTAGCATACCCTTGAATGCAATGGAACCATCACTCCTCCTAGAGACGGTCACACCCTCATTAGTGAACAAGCAATTATAACCTTTGTCACATAATTGAGATATGGACAGCAGATTATAATCTAAGGAATCGACATGTAATACAAGAGAAAGAGTGTGTTGTGGTGATATGGCAATTTTACCGGTACCGAGCACCTTTCCTTGACTATTGTCTCCAAAATAGATGCCCTCGCTTGGATCCTCATTTGCTTCATACTCGACGAACATTCTTCTTTCTCCGGTCATATGGTTGGTGCAGCCACTGTCTAGCACCCATTTAGATCCACTGGAGGAGTAGGCCTGCAAACACAAATTATTCCTTGGTTTTAGGTACCCAAGCTTGCTTGGGTCCTTTTAGGTTAGTCACAAGGGATTTGGGCACTCACACATGAGACTTGGTGTTCAAATGGCGTGGACCAACATAATGAGCATAAACTTTTCCATAATTACTTCTCATGAAGACATAAGATGCATCGAAAGTCCTAAATAGCAATTGTTGTTGTATATACATAGGACTAATCAGGGAGATCGGACTTGTCCGGAGGACCGGACTTGTCCGGATCCCGACCGGACTAGTTCGGTGATCATGCGTGTTGGATTCATTAATTTTGGATTTTCCATTTTGAGAGAGTCTTCTCTTTACAAAGACATTGCTATCCTTGTTATTCTTATGGCTTCTAGCTTGTTGCTTTTCACCATAAGAGTAACCAATGCCATATTTGATATTTGGAGGTCTTGTGACCAAATATTCACTACGTGCATATTTGATCTTCTCCTTGTCAAATATGCCATTTTTTGAAGGATGCTTGTCCTTGGTAGAGGTTGACTTGTCTTTCAAACTGATGTCAACTTTACCACATGTACAAGTAGAAGCAACTTCAGTTTTAATGGGTTGAGAGGGTTACTTGAAGAGGATGAAGGGTCACCTTGCTTGAGTGACTCAACATGCACTTCAAGGATCTTGTTAACCTTGATTAGGTTAGCAAGTTCTTCCTTGACTATAGCATTTGAGTCACTTAACTCCAAGATAGCTTCCTTGCTTGAAGCTATTTCAAGCTCTAGTGACTTGCTTCGCTCCTTTTCAAGTTCTAGAAGCTTGTCAAGTTCGACATATTCCTCCTTTTGGGAGATAATCATGTCTTCTTGACGATGTATCAAATTCTCCTTCTCAACAAGTGGATCAAGTAAAAATTTCATTTTAGTGGCTGTTTTCTTATCTAACCCAATGAGTATATCTTCGTTATCGCTAGCAATGTCGCTATCACTAGAATAGGAATGCACAGAAGAGGGTTTTGTTGTTACCTTGCGTTTACCTTCCTTTGCCATGAGGCAAGTGCCGTTCCCCTTCCATGCGCCGAGAGTAGGGAAGAGAGTAGACTTCTTGGATGTCTTCTCGATGGCTATGCTAGCCATCTCTTCTTCTTCTCATGATGAGGACTCATCATTTGAGTCCCACTCTTTCCCTATGTGTGCTTGTTTGGCTTGTTTCTTCTTCTTGAAAAATTTCTTTGGTTGAAGCTTGACTTCTTTGGTCTTCTTCTTGTTCTCTTCATATGGGCAATCAACTATAAAGTGGCTATACTCACCACAATTATAGCATGCCCGCCTCAACTTTGGCTTTGATCTTTCCTTGTATTTTCCTTCACTTGATTTAGCTCCTTGTCTCTTCTTCATCATCTTCTTGAATTTCTTCATGAATAGTATCATGTCATCTTCATCCAAATCACTGCTTTCATCATCATCGTCTTCTTCTAGTTGAGCTTCTCGAGCTTCTTTAGACAAGGGCTTAAGGGTGGACTTTAGAGCGACTCCTTTCTTCTTTGACGAGGTGAGGTCGGCAATTTCTTTCACATGTTTAGCTTGTTTTTCCATAATCTCAAAGTTGATGATTTTCCCAAGTAGCTCATCCGGGGTCATCTTCTTGTATACGGGGCTTTCTCATATCATTGAGCATAAGATGACATTGAGAGGCATGAAGGCTCTAAGGCTGAGCTTCACTACCTCGTGGTTGTTCCACTTCTTGCTTCCGTATGCTCGCACCTTGTTGATGAGTGTCTTTAATCGGTTGTACATGTCTTGTGGCGACTTATCTTCTTCGATTGCGAACCTTCCTAGCTCGCCTTCAATCATCTCGATCTTCGCTTCTAGCACATGACGATAGCCTTCATGTGCGGTCTGCAATGTATCCCATATCTCTTTTGCGATCTCGAGTCCATCCACTTTTGTAAACTCATCACGACTGAGTGATGAAGTGATGACTGCAACAGCTTGGGCGTTTTGATGGACGGCATGCTCTTGACTAGGTCTGAGCTCCTCATCATCATCCGAGATATCTAATCCTGTGCATACTATGTGCCATAAACTTGGATTGAGAGAAATCAAATGCATTTTCATATTTTGCCTCCACGTTGAGTAATCATTGCTGTCAAAGTGTGAGACTTTTCCAAGTGGAATGGATAGAGAGTGACTGTTACTAGAATTTAGGCGATCATAATTAAAAGGATATCGGGAGTAGTCGGTGTGACTACTCCCCTTCTTTCTCTTCTCATCTTCAATCTTCACCTTTCCCTTGGAAATGGTCTTCTTCCTTAGGAGCGCCTTGAATTCCAACGTCTCCTCATCGTCATCCTTGAAGTCTTGAATGGCATCGAGGAGCTTTTCCAATTTCTGATTCTTGTCTTCATGAACCTTATCTTGGTTGTTGCTCTTGTGTACGTCCTTCATGTCCGACATGATCTCTTCGAGTGATTAGTAACCTTCTTGAAGAACCTTGCTCTAATACCAATTGAATGTGGCCTAGAGGGGAGGTGGTGAATAGTCCTTTTTGAGCTTTGTCAGAACCTGCAACACTTAACAACTAGATCAAAACACGAGATATCGGACTAGTCCGGTCAAGTGTGGACTAGTTCGGTGTGTACCGACTAGGTCTATCAAGCTTGATCGATTAATTTGATTCTAGGATGTATGCAGTGGAAATATACTTGTAATTTAAGTGTTGCATAACTTTGAACAAGGTTGTGTCACAAGTCAATCCTATATTTAATGTTTCAACGTAAAGTAAGCAAGATTGATTGAAACCCTAGATTGATATGATGTACAAGAATGATGAGTGCAAAATAAGGGCACAAGCAATTTATCCCGTGGTTCGGTTCCCACATAGGCAACCTACATCCACGTTGAGGATTCCACAAAAGGACCGGGTCTTCTCCAACCCTACCCTCGTCGGATCGCCACGAAGGCCAATCCTCTTCACTTATCACAAAGGGTAAATAACCAAATTCAAGGGGCCTTCTCACACGTTGAGGGCTCCCCTAGATTACAACAAGAACTCCACCAAAAACACACTCAAAAGATTACAATGAAAATCACAGGAGTGTGTTAGGGAATCAAACCAAGAGCTCAATGAGTGACGAACTGTGTCTCTCGAATGTTCCAAAGTGTATCCTCAAGGGATTGATCTTTTTGGCTTTTGATTTTGTGGAGAGATGTTTTTTCAAGGCTCTTGGGAGGTGATGGTGCAGGGGGTCGAGAGTGGTAAAAGTTGGGCCGTGCACATCTATTTATATGGGGTTTCTAAAAGTGACCGTTAGGGTTTAGGAAGATCAGACTAGTCTGGTGTGCTGTGTGTAGCAAACCCTATGTGTCTCGAAATATCAGACTAGTCCGGCTAGAAGCGGACTTGTCCGATTTTGCTTCTAGAAATCTTTGGACTAGTCCGATAATCATCGGACTTGTCCGGATGGTTGAAACCCTAAGTGAATTGGGTGACAAGTCAGCACTTGGAGGACTTGTCCGATTTAGGTCAAAGGGTTTTCAGACTAGTCTGTGCTAATATCGGACTTGTCCGATTTTCATCAGAATAATATCGGACTAGTCTGCAACTTGTGAAGTGTTTTTAGGACTAGTCCGCACTGGGGAGGACTAGTCTGATTCTAGTCAGAGAGATATCGGATTTGTTCGTGGTGATATCGGACTTGTCCGATCTTGTGTAGAAAGATATTAGACTAGTCGGGTGACAGTCGGACTAGTCCGGTCCTGTATAGATTTGTGCTATGTGTGTGTTTATTTGTGTTTGAGCTCTTGGGGTGTGTTTCCTTAGTACACTCCTTACACAATGATCTACTACACTTGTTCCTTGACCTCTTTTCCATATTGCTCCTCATTTTCCTTTCTTTTTGGCACTTTGCTTATTTTCTCATTAAAACTTGTGCTCATTTTCCCTTCTTTTTGGCACAAAGTGGTTAGGATCTCATTTGCTTGTCATAAATCATCCAAAACCCACAAGGGATTCCTAGATGCACTTTCACCCACCTATGATGGATTGAAGTGAAGAAGCAAGTTATGATGATTACAATGCAGGGGAGGCTTGTAGGAACAAAAGTAAGTTTGAAAGATACAACGGTAAAGCTCCAATTCCAAAGTTCAGTGTTGGTATGACATTCAGAGGAAGGGAAGAGTGCAAAAATGCCATAATCAAGTATGGTCTTGCAATTAGGAGGCATCTCAGGTTTCCAAAAGATGAAAAACAAAGGATTAGAGCGAGGTGCTCATGGAAGAATTGCCTTTGGATGCTATTTGCTTCTACCAGATCTGATTCAGATTGGTTTCAAGTCAAGACACTTGTTGATCTGCACAACCATCCCGCAAGAAAGGACAATAAGCTAGTGACAACTCCAAAAATTGTTGACAAATATGAGAGCATAATCAAGCCTAGTCCATCTTGAAATTTATGAAGTACTTGCTTGTACAATTGGATGCAGACACTACAATATCTATGAAAAAGAGAGCTAAGGCCATTGTGATGAGAAGGATCTTTGAGTCATGCAAAAGACAATACTCTATAGTATTTGAGTATCAGACACAGATACTAAGAAGCAACCCTGAGAGCACAATAGCTATTTATTCAGATTCTGAGCATGAAGCATCTATATTTGAAAAGTTATATGTCTACTTTATTGCCTGTAAAAAAAGATTTGTAGTTGGTTGCCTAAAAGGTGTAGATGATTGTTTTTCAAAGGAGCAACTAGTGCTGAGTTAATATGTGCTTTGGGAAGAGAGGCAAACAACCGGATTTACCCCTTAGCTTGGGCAGCAGTACAGAAGGAAACTGAAAACTCTTGGACTTGCTTGTTAGGTCTACTCTAGAAAGACATCCAGGTTCCCATAGGTGGACAGTTGGGTTATCATATCTAAGACCATCCGCAGTGGTATGCTGTAAAGCATACTGGATACACTGTTTCGCAGTGTAATTTAGAGTACATACTGTAAAAGCTGAAGGAGAATAGTGTTTAGAGTATGCTTTAGAGTATGCTGGTGCGGATGGTCTAACCAACATAAGGTGATAATGAAGTTACTTTGTTGTTGTTATGTGTCCCAATAATATGATGTTTATTGATTCTAATTGTATTTTACTTGATATGTGCAGGGACTTCTAAATGCAGTTAAAGAATTATTTTCAAACATTGAGCATCATATGTGTATAAGACATATCTATGCTAACAGGATAAAAAAAGAACCTTGATGAAGTCTTCCAAATGATATTTTGGAAATGTGCAAAGGCTTCATGTGTACCATTGTGCAACTTTACCTCTGTGCAAATTTTGGGTGTAAAATGAACCCAATGATACTTCGGGGGTTCTCCGGACCTGTGCCATAGTTCCAGGTAGTAAATGGATTTTTTCCTTTTCTAAAAGTAAAAACTCAAAAATGTGCATTCATCATAGCAGCATAGCATACATTTTATGGATTTATGTGTAGCAAATTATACCCATCAATTTATAACAAATCGAGAAATAAAACGCATCTGGGAAATGATTTACGAAAAACTGTAAACAGCTCCGGGGCTAGATTTCTCTACCGGCCCAATTATTTTTTAATTTTCCCTCAACCCACCGCTGAGCCAAGGGTAGCGGTGGGCATTCAGGATTACTATCCGAAATTTTGGGTCGGGTAATTCGATTTTTTTTTGAAATTCGGGATTTGATAATTGCTACCCGAAATTGTACCCAAATTTTTAGACGCTGGAAAGATCGGGTTCATGTTTGGATTACGGGTATCACCCAAAATTTTGATTACATGTGTATTAGAGCACGTCAAGAACTGCAGGGGTCACTTGCAGCCACCACATACTTTACTTTTCTCCCTGGGATTTTGCTATGGGAAAAGAAAAAAATTCGCATTCTTTTATTGGAAAGTAAAGACAAGCACAACTACCATGATAATCAGCCATCACTCTTGCTCTCTGTTACTGCACCAGCTCAAGTCAGCTGAACTATTTTTTTATTTCATCAAGTCCAAAGCGACAGAATACAGAAATTCACATCAAGTTCAGTGAAGTGCTCACCAGCTGTCACTCTTGCTCGTTGTTGCCGCACTAGCTCGAGCGGGTGCTGATTGCTATTGTTGGTGGTGGTGGGGGAGGGGGGACGAGGGCACCAAGTGTGATCGACCGACGCACCGGGGCGCCGTCGTAGAAAGGCCAGTGGTGCAGGTGACACGACTGCGCAACGCTGCTGTTGTCGGAGGACCAAGCCGGCAGCCGCGAGGCACAGCGTAGAGGCGACGTGAGCGAGGGCCGTGGGAGGGTGGATGTTGCGACTAGGAGCATGCACGGTTGTCTAGGTTGACTCGATTTATCGGGTCGTGGCCTGGTGGTACATCTGACGCGGGATATCAGGAGAAAAATTGGAATCAGATTTGGAGAAAAATTGGAATCTGAAATATAATCTGGTTTTGACATTTCATACCAGAAAAATGAATTTGGTATCGATTTTTGTGTTTTTCAGGTTCGGGTTTTTTTTTGTATTTGTACTTCATGTTCAGGTTTTGCCCACCGCTGCCCCTTTTCGCACGCGCACGCCACATTAGGAATGGATGAAATTTCAAAATAAAATTTCAAATTGGAAGTTTAAATTTAAATTCAAATTTTAATTTGAATTTCAGATTAGATTTCATCCAAATTGAAACTTGAATTTGAATTGAAATGCTTTTCATGTTTTGAATTTCAAAGTTAAAGTTGGTTTTATATTTGTTGAGATCTCAAATTCAAATTGAAATTTATTGTTGATTTTAAAATAGCAACATCACATTCGAAAATTGATCAAGGTTGAAATTTGGATCAGATTTTAAATTTGAAATTAAATTCAAATTTAAATTGCAGATTTTGTCAAATTTAAATTCAAGTTAATCATATTTTAATTTTGAAAATTAACTCAAATTAAAATGATAGAATAGTAGTGGGATTTTAACCCATGTTGTCTTGGTTGAATTTGTATACACTAACCACTATATTTGGTACATCTTTTTATTTTTATTTTTAACATACCTGATTGATTGTCCAACCACTAGTCGAACAATCCGCCAAGGGGGTCAACCACAAAATTCTTTTTGCGCTTAAGCTCCTAGATAAATGTTCACCCGGTGGATGTGTTAACTTCCATGAAAAAAATTATTCGCGCTGTGGGTGCAAGAGGTACCTATTATTTCATTTGTTAAACCAATACACCAATTTGTAAATACAAAAAATAGTGTTCTATTTTGAAAAAAGTTCACCTAGAAGCCATGCAAACAGATGATGAGCTGTAAAAAAGCCCATCCATGGGGCATGCTCTAATTCATGACCGGTGTGGTCGGACAACCCTACCCCATTCAAACTCTTGAAAGCTTAGACCACCTTGCAATATACTTTAAAAATTGATGTTAAAATTTATATATAGAATTTTCATTATAAACTACTACCTCCGTTCTATTCAAACTATATTTGTGGAATTGATCAAAGTCAAACAAACCTAATTTTGTTAAAGATTATATAGAAAATATCAGCTTCAACCACATAAACTAAATATGATAAGAAAATATAATTCATTGTGAATCTAATTCCATGGTTCAAGGAAGTGAGAATCTGCAACAATCAATGGACTCACGTAAAAATAATAGAATATTTGCCATTTCAGCACGAGTTTCAAAGCTGCCAGCGACCAGGGCGATGCTTCAGCTCCCAGCCACATGGGCAGTCTACCTAACATATAGGTTCGGATATTTCAGTCTTTCTTTTAGTTCGATATTTTGAAATCACTAAATAAAATATTGTAACAATATTAAGTATTCAAATATTTTAGTTCGGTCTTACCTGAAATATCTGAGTTATACATTATTTCCATCTCATGCTCGCAAAAGTATAATATCATTTATAAATTTAATATCATTAGTTAATAAGTTATAAGTGTACTGATGATGGATGATCAATAGATGGTTCAATCTAATGACACGACACATCACACCTCACAAATGAAATATTAAAAGTCAAATTATTCTTACTTTATGGATCATATTTAACTTGATATTTAATGGGCCAACTATTCGGTTACTCGAGGGTGGTAACAATCTCAAAATTATTTATGGATTATTTACATTCATTACTCAAATTTGTACCTGATATCCAGTATTTGGATCTTTTCAGTTCCGGTATCGATCTTTCGAATTCGGTTATTCTGTACAGGTGTTTGTTTGCCCACCCTAGCGATCGGATCAGGATCGTCCGACTTCAGTTCCTCTACCTCTACGTGCAGGCCCGGGCACAGGCATGTGCATAGGGACAGAGTCCCAAATTTGCTCGGGCACCATTCCTGTGCACCTTGACCAATGCAGCTGACTCGTATTATAATATATTTATGCATAATTGACTTTACTGACAGCTTGTCCACCCAGTAGAAGGAAACATTCCCAACCTCAGTCTCCTGATCTGTTGATCACTCGTCTTGAGTCTCGCTAAGGTCAATAGGCGTTAGATCTTGATTATTTCACAGACCTATATGCACCATACCGCCACCCTGACTCTGATTGTGACATCTCCTGTGTTACCTTGTAGAATCCAGGTCATGCCTACGTGCCGCTGAGGTTGAGCGCCGATTTATTGGGCGCCTTCGCATTGAACGGACCACAGGACCACGTACGCCAAGTTTTTTTTATTCTTCATTTGTTGATTGTACCTTCCCTCGTCTTACCTCACTTCCCAGTCTTCTTCAACACCAACCTCCAAAATTTGATCCGATCATGATTGCGCCTACCATCTGGATAGTTTTCACGGCTTTGAATTATGGTGATGTGCATTGCAGTGTGCTGACGGGTAGGTCAGCAGGTCTACAATTGAGGTCATGGTGCATCGTAGAGCCACAAAGGTCAGGTGTCAATTCCATCCTCGTCGAGCGCTAAGACTGCTTCATAGCTTCAACCTTCACTTTAGTCAACGCACAAATACTTTATAAATGTATGATCGTGCTTTCACCGTAGTCAATGCATCAATTTTTATTAATTCGTATTATACTACTTGTCACACATAATCATCTTTTATTAAATTTTATTGTACTATTTTATTATAATCTCTTCAATCCATTTTATTTAATGTATTAGTTTATTTTTGAACTAACCGGTGTCAAATAAAAAGAAGCAGCGCGAGTATACATTATTATAGATTTATAGATATATTTTTCCATTAAAATATATCTATTTTGATATCTGGTATAGGGCCTCTGATTTTGCTAGCCCGACCCTATAAACGCGTGCAGTGGGCCACATATCCAATGGCTAAATACGCCCCCATCTTTGCTAAGTTCGGCGCTGCTGTCGTCGCCTCTGCTTGCTGCTAGCGGCGATGTCAATGTTTAAGCTCGAGCTTGTGATGAGAGCTGGATGATGACAGTTGATAAGTACCATTTTTTACTGTCAATCTAACTCAATTTCTTGTACTAGGAGAAATGTTCATGCAAGTGTTTTTATACAGAAACAACACTCCCAACCAATCAGGAACTGACATGTGGTAGTGCATGGATGCATGGGCCCACATTCAGGCCTATCCGAGGGAATTCCACCATAAATCCTCTAGAGGGCACTCGAGGGCGCACCTGTCACCCAGTCGAAGAAAAACCAGGATGAACTGGCCCAATCCTAGTTCGGTCAAACCAATGGTTCCGCTGAACGGGTCTTTCGACCGTTTCTTATGTGCTGCTACATGACAGTCCCTAGTGAACTTCTGATTGTGTCAATGATTTATTCCTTCATGAATTATGGCACAAACCGCCTCTTGGAGTAGTATAAATAGGATCTCTCACTCACACATTCTCACACACACCATTTGAGCATCACTCTCTTGTATACACACCTCTCTTAGTCCCTAGTGGTGTTTAGGCTTAGATAGTAGCCTCTCTAGTTCCACAAGTCCCTTTTAGAAATGTATGCCTCATATATACTTCTTGTATTTATGACTTTATGGTTATAAATAATAATTGTGATTTCATATTCATATGTGTTGACGGTTGTTAACTACCACTTTAGACTGTCAATATAACTCATAATCATGGAGGACTAGACATTTCTCACACGCATGTCCTTTAGAAGTAATGTTTTTGCATTTGTACTCAAAGAAAATTGTGCATGTAGGTATTTTATACAGGATGTAGTGAATCTAGAGGAGGAATCTTAAATAATACACTCCCAGCCAATCAAACGCTAACTCATTGCAGCACATTGATCAAATGGCCCACCTACACGAGTATATGAGGGCATCCAACAGCGTAGCGCCAAGAAATGACATGAGGGCCCACATGGTAGTCACCCGGAGGAAAATCAGGATGATTGGGACCAAGTCAAGTTCGGTCGAACCCTTGGTTCGGTCGAACTGGTAGTTGCCCCAGAAGTGGTCTCCTTCCACGTGTCACCCTCCTATGGACTGATGATAAGAATGGAGACTGCTTCGCGCATAAAAGATGGCAGGAACTAACTCAACCTTGTGTATAAATAGGACCTCTCACCCCTCATTTCTACACACAACACTTGAGTATCACTCTCTTGTATACACACTTCTTCCAAGTTTTTAGTGGAGTTTAGGCTGTAGGGAGGAGCCTCTAGTCCCATGTCCATTATGGGAAAGGTATTCCTCATGCATCTTTTCTTCTTCCTCTTATTTTGTGCATTATAGTAATATTAGTATTTTATTGTTCATATGTTTGGGTGAAGAGTTTCTTATTTGATTGTATAATCCATGTATGTGTTAGGTTTAGTTGTTTTTATGATAGTGTAGTAACCATGTTATTCTGCTATCATAAATGTTGTAGGCCTCCACTATAGTCTAGTTAGGTATAATATGAATATGCTAGTATGAAATGACATAGTACTTCGTCCCAACATTGGTTCAAAAATGTTTAGGTTAGTCATTGCCTTAGGATGAATATATTATTGCAACTCTTAAGGTATTTACTTAACATGCAAACATGGTGCTTGGATAGTTAAGTACTGTTGGATGCCTCATAGTCCATGGGTTCTAGAGGTAAGCAGTAGGTGGTGACAGCCCTAACTGTCTGTTGTGATCCTCCACGTACGACTATGAAGTAGGCTCTTGGTAGGAGTCGCCTCACAGATCGAGGTAGCCCATGCCCGATATGTTGGACCACCAAGCCCTAGTATTCCCCACTAGCGTATCCACGTGTACATTGCTTAGGCCATGCATATGTATATTAGTAATACATTAGGAATGGCCCTTTCTTAGCTTAGCTCTAACTAGGACTACCTTATCTCTGGGAGTAGAATGCTTAGGTTTGTGTGATACTGCCCTTGTTATGAACTTACCCCTGTCGTAATAACAACTTAGTACTCTATGTATTGATAATAAGAATAGTGTTTACATTGCATCATCGCCTTCCTTTGGGATAAATACCTTACCCTTGAGAATACTTTTGGGTGAAATTCTACAACGGTATCTTCCGTGCACTTGTGGATCTCATTTGCTACCAGAAATAATCTGTGGTGTTAAGAAATACCAACAATATACTTGGATGAAGCGTTTCTTGTTTGATTGTGGATTCCATATATGTGGTGGGACTAGTTCTTATTATCATAGTGCAGTAACATTGTTATTTTCTCGTCAGAAACACCATAGACCTCCAATATAGTATAATTGTTTAAAGTATGAAAAACTTAATGCTTAGATCCATCATTGGTTCAATGATGTTTAGGTTTGTACCATGAGTTAGTGTGAAAACATGGTAGATCTAGAGGTTTTAGGTGTGGTCGGTACGTGGTGACAACCCCATCTGTCCTCCTCCTACCACCCACATTAAGCTATATCACAGACTCTTGGTGGGAGTCACCTGATAAACGAGGTGTAAGACCGTGCCGGATATGATTGAATCACTAAATACTAGGACTCATGACTAACATGCTCACATGTATATTATTATGCTACACATATGTATATTAGAAGCACAATACGAACGACCCCCACCCCCTTAGTCTAACTTTCACTAGGACTAACTATTAATAAGAGTAGGTGCTTAAGTATGTGTCACACTAGCCCCATTACCATCAGTTACCTTCCTACTTGAATACTTATTAGGAACACTATTGTCAGTACCCTGCGTACCGGGTACCCCACAATACCGCAAGTAAACTCACAGAGTTCCACATGTCCGAGTTGAAGACCTCCAAAGGCTACACGTGTCCTGCAGCACAGGACCCACCTCTCTCATTTGGGTAGCTCCAACACTGCCACGTGTAACGCAAGACCGTACCTAACTCCGTGTATAGGGAAGCTCTGGTCATGCAACATGTCGAGTGGCCCCGGATCTAACCCCCGGTAGAGGGAAGCTCCCATCCTGCCACATGTATAGCAGCTTCAGGCCTGCCTCCCCACAGAGGGAATGATAGGAGGATGAGTCCTGATCTTCAGGAAGGTAATGGATAAGTCGATTGATGGAGATCTCGACGTTGATGATCCGAGGCTCTTGAGTAGAACACAAAAAACCCTTGCAATCACTACACCATCGCTCCGTTTGTTATCGACCGTGCTGCACAGGATTAACCTCGCCAAGAAGGCTAATCCCTGCAAGTTCAACCGAGAACACAAGCAAGAACAAGGTAGAAGCAATCTGAATTGCTAAGTTGGGGTCTTAGAAACCGATGAACGATGAAATTGTGTATAACAGATTAGTCTAAGCAAAACCCAATTATTTATGGTGGCTACTATGGAGTATATATAGGTGGGGGGACGTCCAAGGGGGTTTTTTGGTCGTGACCTAAAACTAAGACACAAAAATAATGGACTTAGACTTGATACAAGACCCAATGACCCAATACGGTGGCGCAACACCCTGACAGATTCTAGAATCGATTTTGTTTTGACGATTCCCATCGACTACAAAGAAATTTTGACATGGGATCAGCGCCATTAGAAGTTTAATTCTCTCCCCTTTCCGTTCATATGTAGAACATCAAAAATGGAGTTCGTATGCATCCGGGGAGTCCGTTTTAGTGTGAACTGCTCCTGGACTCCGAGTTGGACAAGATATTGAGTTGGGGTCGGTTTCCATCCTCATTGAACGTATTGTCTAGTCCTCCATGCCCCTAACCTTTCCTCCAATTACTCCTTGAATGACTCCATGTATCCTAATAACAAATAAATTATTAGGTAGCAATCTATTCTCAAAAAATATATAAGGAAACATATAAGAACGAGCTCACCTCTGGAATTAATTTTTGTGTGTGAACTCTACTGATTGCATCTTATATGTTTAATGGATTGTTGATTTTATCCATAGAAGTGATATCCTCATCATCCTCCCCTTCTTGAATTGGAGTCATCCTCGGCTCAAGTTCCTCTTCTCTAACGTGTTGTTCCCAATGTACAACACCATCAAATCTTCTTTTATGCATGAAAGGAGGAGGCCAAGGTGGTGGACAATAAAGTGCACCATTTTCATGTTCTCCATAAAATAAGAGAGGACATTCACTTGAGCCAGGATCCCAAACAAATAAACATTGTACCATGTTTGTATATGCATTTATAATGTGCATGATCTCATCATTCTTCCCTTCTTGATGACAAGCTGTCCTTGGCCTGCTCGTATGTCCAACAAAAAGTCTTGCTTTGCAGGTAGAATGATTGCTGTCCATAATGCACAACCGCAGTGAATAATGATTTTGTTGTCCCTGCCGCAAGGAAAAAATACTAGAAAAAATTGACAAGACATTATTACCGTAAGTACATTCATTTATTCTACCATGTTGTTGCAGCACAAAAGGAGATTTCTCATTTGAACATATGTAAACTTTATGCACCATAAACATACCACTATGTTCATATTTGCCTATAGCATGAAAAGTGTTTCTTGTCAACAAAGGTAATTCAGTTTTAGAAAATATACTTCTCTTTATAATATTGAGATCATAATGAGTGTAAAATTCAATATAACCCAATGTATTTAGAGAAGACAACAATTTTAGCTCATCCCTTTCACATGCAATTGGAATCAAATGCTTAATTTCAGCACATGTGGGTGATAAAGTATTAAATTCATTCAGTTGTTCTAGCATTGGTACAATATAATTATCAACACACAACTCATTTTTGTCGTAAGAATTAGTAGGAAAATCTACTAGTGGTAAAGGTGTATTATGAAAAGGTTCATCTTGTTGCAGCTCACCGATAGCATGATTGGTGGTAAAATTCAGCACATCTTGAAATGTCATACCTTGGTTAACTGTAGAGCATTGTCCATTAACATTACTCTCATTTTCAGCAAGAAATTCAAATGCATTATGAGTTGATTCATCAAAATATCCAGAAGAGTTGTTCAACACCTCACTCTCATTTGCATCTACATTTATTTGTTCATGTTCCTGCAAAAACATAGGCAAAGGAGGAGGTACAACATGAAAATTCTTCTCAAGTTCATGTATCTCATCTTTGAAATTAGATACATTAGCAAAAGTTTCTCGCATAAGAATTTTCATATCTTTCCATTTTTCAGGTTTTTCTATATTGCTTAAGTAGTCCCACCAAGTTAATGCACAATCAACTAACGCACTAGCAATATTTCTAATCTTTCTCCCCTCACACATATGTCATTGTCCAAAAAATTTATCCAACTCTATTTCCCAAGCAATATATTCATCATAACCAGAATCATCATAAGAAGGAAGAGATGGGATAATGTAATTACTTCTTGTGGAAGGTATCGTAAAGATGGTCTGAATGTCATGTGAAACCTTGGTATATGTTTGATTTTTAGTAAGCAACACCTTTTCCGTTTTCATCATGTCAATTATCTCAGCATATAATGCATGATTCTTGCTTTTACCTGACATTATTAGTAGCAAATAGAAGACAACAAAAAAATTGTTATCCCTATCAACTACAAAGTACAATGACAAAGTGGATGTGGAATCACACACTCTCAAGCATATTACCACGCTCTTACAAGTGTTCTTACCAACGCTGCAGGTGGCAAACGGTGGCTGGTATGAAGAAACTAATGAAGCGAGGGATGATTGCAAAGGTGTATCGATTCAGCTCAAGAGTAAAGTGTAGCTTGGATGGAACTTTATATTTATCAAGGATTAGAAACAATGAAATCAGATACAATGAAATAAGATAGTGAAGTTTAATAAGTGTCCAATGTACTTGTAAAAGTTGCTGGCCTAAATGTGTTCCTAGTAGTTCAAGCTAGCAAGACATGAGACAAAACTAGATGGCACAAAGGATGCAAGCACTTCTGTTTTTTTTGTTGTTTTTTCTCCTCTTTTTCGTGCAGCTTTTGTATCTGAGTTTGCACTTGCCTTTTTCTTTTGTCTTCCTTTTTTCAGAATGTGCTGCAAAAGAAGAACACAATGAAAAGCAATCAAATATATCTCGTGGGTCTGATACATATTTTCTGCTCAATCTTCCAAGGACAAATAGATACACTTAGAGGCTCAAAATAGAAAAACTTACAATAGCAAGATTGTAGATATATCTATTCTCTATAATTTCAATATATGGAAGATCTATTTTAGACAAGAACAATAGGAGATATTGCTGCCGTTCAGAAATTCTAGGTCGAGAACAGATTTAGATATACTTCACTTTTGACTGTGATAACTATGTTTTATGGGAAACCTATGAATATGAAAGTTGTATAGAACTTCTTAAGCTCTCCAGAAATATAAGAACGCCAAAATCCGAGTTCGTATGAGTGACATATGATGAAAATACCAAACTAGATAGAGATGAATCAAGTCTGGACGTGATGACGTGATTCAAAAGGATGAATCAACACAATGCAAAACTCAAACTAAGACAAAAAACACTTTCTAAACCAGCAATATGACTCGACCTCGGACAAAAACTCAACGCAAGCAAACTGAAAAACAAAGTTGCAAAAGGCTCAATGTGGTTTGGACAAAGTCATGAACAGATCTACTAAACTGCAAGTTTTTTTTGTGGCTTTTTTGTGGACTCTAGGTATGAAAAAATAAACTAATGTAGTGGATAGATGAATTACCTAACGTACAACCTGGAAATCTGATACCAATTGATAGGAGTTTTAGGCTCGATCTTCCGGAAGGTAATGGATAAGTTGTTTGATGGAGATCTCGACGTTGATGATCCGAGGCTCTCGATTAGAACACGATAAACCCCTGCAATCTCTAGACCACCGCTCCGTTGGTTATCAACTGTGCTGCACACGATTGACCTCACCAAGAAGGCTATTCCCTGCAAGTGCAACCAAGAACACAAGCAAGAACAAGGTAGAAGCAATCTGAATTGCTAAGTTGGGGTGTCACAAACTAATGAACGACAAAACTGTGTATAACAGATTAATCTAAGCAGAACTCAATTGTTTATGGCGGCTACTATGGAGTATATAAAGGTGGGAGGACGTCCAAGGAGGTGTTGCGGTCGTGACCTAAACCTAAGACACGAAAATAATGGACTTAGACTTGAAACAAGACCCAATGGCCCAATATGGTTGCGGAGCACCCTTGCAGATTCTGAACTCGATTTTGTTTCCATGATTCACCTCGACTCAAAAGAAATTTTGATAGGGGATCAGCGCCATTAGAAATTTTATCATGTCCCCTTTCCATGCAGATGTAGAATGTCCAAAACAGAGTTTGTACGCGTCTTGGGCGTCCGTTTTAGTGCGAACTGCTCCTGGACTCCGAGTTGGACACGATTTTGAGTTGCGGTCGGTTTCATCTTCATTGAATGTATTATATGGTCCTCCATGCCCCTAAAACTTCCTCCAGTTACTCCTTGAATCACTCCATGTATCCTAATAACAATTAAATTATTAGGTAGCAATCTATTCTCAAAAACATATAAGAACGAGCTCACCTGTGGAATTAATTTTTGTGTCTGAAGTATATTGAATGCATCTTGTATATTCAATGGAGTGTTGTTTGTATTAATAGAAGTGATGTCCTCATCAGGATAGCTCCAGAGCTAGCATGTGTCGAGCCTTTAGACCTAAGCCTGCAACGGGAAGACTGCAAGATCTCCAACGGCGCGAACATTCAAGGGCCAGTTAAAGCAGCCATTTCAAGACCTGATTATGTGTCATTAATGTCATGTTAATGACACACGATCAGGGGACCTTTAGTTGTTGTAATGCTGCCATTAAGGCAAGTTATTACACTGTTAATTATGCTTAATACATAAAGATGATGTATTAGATGATTGAATACAACTGGGACCACATGTCGGGCCAGGTTGACAATGTAACGGCCAGTCCTTGAACTATAAAAGGATTGCGCCACACGGTAGAAACCAAGTCCAATCACCCGAGCTCATACGCACACAAGCATACACAGATACAATCAACAACCATCTAGTGGAGTAGGGTATTACGCTCAGGCAGCCCGAACCACGTAAAAACTCTCGTGTCACTATCTCGTTCATAATCTTACGCGCGTCCCAACCGAATACGAACCTCCAAAGACTATGCTTCAGTAGTACTGGGGGGATTGTCGATCACACGCTTCGACATTTGGCGTGCCAGGTAGGGGGCGCCTGAAATTTCGAGATGGTGAACTCCGCCACAGGTTCATCCGACGACCATGCTGAGCAACCTGCTGGAGGAAATCCCTCCAACGTGCAATTGCCAGCTGGTGCCGTTGTACCGGCGAGCATCATTCCACCACCACCACCAACTGCTCCAGCAAACAATGCCAGACAACAGGATAGTGCCTTCACATTGGTCACTGAATCGACGCACAACAACCCTGAGAACACGATCAACGCGACGTGTACTCTACTTCAACATCCTCTAGCGTCCGGAGCTCCTCAAGGCACAATGGAGCAGTGGCGCGCTGATGTGGAGCATCTGTTTGCAGCAGCAGCAAATGCCATCAGAAAGCAAGGTCCTCCCCATCGGGGCAGGAACTTTCTCAGCGAAGGGCCTTGTCTAGCAGACTTGGTCCTCAGGCATCATAGCACCGAAGGTGTGCGTCCTCCCGGCAAGTGACGTCACTACCCTGCGGGGCACGTTGTACTCACACGGCGTCGAGGCTCTCGACCCATGATATGCGGTCGGAGTTTGACCGCTGATACAGGCAGCGGGACGACCGTGTCCTCATGGAACGTGCTCGCGAGAGGCGAGCTGCACATAAGAACCCTTTTCTCTTCGGAGTAGGGGGTGGCAGTTCGACTCTGGCCATGCACCTGTGCATGGTCCAATGGCCACCGAAGTTCTAGCCTCATGTGTCGAAGAAGTATGACAGGACCGTCAACCCCATCGAGTTCCTCCAAATCTACTATACCGCCATCCTCGCGGCAGGAGGCAATGAGGCCATAATGGCCAACTACTTCCCTGTTGCTCTAACTGGGACAGCTAGGTCCTGGTTCATCAGTCTTCTGCCTGACTACACCAACGGTTGGGAAGAGCTTTGTCGCCAATTCAGTGCCAACTTCGGAAGCTCCTACACCTGACCTGGCACCGAATTGGATGTAATCGCCGTGCAAAGGAAATTGGGAGAGTCGCTGCGATCTTCATTCAACGGTTTTCTCAGGTACGGAACACAATTCCTTCCATCTCTAACGCGTCTGCAATTGTGGCATTTTGATAGGGCGTCAAAGACAATAAGATGTTGGAGAAGCTGGCGACTAATGAAGTCAGCAATGTCACGGAGCTCTTCAGCCTAGCCGACAAGTGTGCTAGGGCTGCAGAGGGCAGTGAAATGCACTCCAAACTAGCTTTGGAGGCTGGTAGAAACTCCTCCAAGGCTGAAGCCACTGCCTCTGGTAGTGGAAAAAAGAAGAAAAAGTACAATAGCAAGAATAAGCCGCTGGCGGACACGCCTACTGCTGCTGCAAGTGCAGCTCCGGGTGGCCAGGAGCCACTCCCCGGAAAACGTCCTCGACCATCGTCTGAAGACTGTGGCGGTCAAAAGATGTGGTGTCCGATCCACAAAACAGACACTAACAATATTGAAGATTGTCGAGAGGTCTAGAACCTTGTTGAGTGCTTCAACAAGTGCCAAGAAGAATCTCCTTTCTGCCAGCGGGAGGAAAAGCAGAAGGTCGACGAAACTTCGACTGATCCGGAGCTAGGCTTCCAGGAGCCCGAGAAGGTCCTGAAGGCTGTGTACACCACTGTTCAAGATGATTCTTACATTTACAACAACGAGCATTGTAAGACTCTCCGTACGATATATGGAGGGTCGTGGGACATCACCTCCCACCGCGTCCTCAAGACCTTGTGTCGGGAGATGGTCTTCACAGCTCCTACTGCCAAGGCAAAACCCCATCGGAAGTGGATGGACACTCCCATCACTTTCAATGCTTCTGACTTCCCGAGAAAAATGATAGGAGCTGGCTTACTATCGTTGATGGTTTCTCCTACCATCAACAATGTCCAGCTCTACCATGCCCTGGTGGATGGAGGTGCGGCGCTCAACCTCCTCAGCGATGAAGCGTTCGTGAAGATCCAGCAGAAGCTCTTAGACCTTCGCCCCTCACGTCCCTTCTCCGGAGTAGGTTCGGGAGCTATCTCTCCTCTCGGATCAATTACACTCCCAGTGACCTTCAAGACTTGGGAGAAATGCAGCACTGAGAAGTTAATCTTCGACGTGGCGCATATTAGCTTACCCTTCAAAGCCATGCTAGGCAGGCCAATTCTGTACAGGTTTATGGCCGCTACTCACTATGGCTACCTAGTGTTGAAGATGCCGACCCCTTCAAGTGTTCTTCGGATCTGCAGGGATCGCACTTTGGGAGTCACTGCGCTGGAAGAACTCCACGCGCTTGCAACATCGCAAGAGGAAGCAACTGGCAAGGAGCAAGTTGCTCAACCTCCAAGCACTCGTCACCGAGGCTCAACATCTGCACCACGCGTGCAGCCAAGCAGCGACACCGACATTCCCGTCAAAGTCATCTAAATAGGTTCTGATGCTGCCCAGACCACCCGTATATTTGGAGGTCTCGACAAGAAATAGGAACTTGCGCTCATCACATTCCTCCGGGCGAATGTCGATGTGTTTGCATGGTAACCATAAAAAATGCTTCGAATCCCTAGGGAGGTGATTGAGCACAGCCTTAAGATATATCCCGATGCACGACCAGTACACTAGAAGCCCCGAAAGCAATTAGTCGAAAGGCAGAACTTTATCAAAAAAGAAATCAAGAACCTGCTCGAAGCTGGTTTCATTCAGGAGGTTCATCATCCACGATGGCTTGCAAGCCAAGTCGTTGTACCCAAGGCCGGAGGGAAACTTCAGATGTGTATCGACTACACCACCTTGAATAAGACATGTCCAAAAGACCCATTTCCACTACCTAGGATAGACCAGATAGTGGAATCCACCTTCGGGTGCGAGCTATTATGTTTCCTAGATGCATATTCTGGATATCATCAGATCCAAATGTCTGGGGAAGATGAAGAGAATATTGCCTTCAAAAAGAAGTAGATGAGTTGTATTGTTATACTGCCATGCCTTTTGGTTTAAAAAATGATGCTTCAACTTTTGTGCGAGCCATGCACAAAACATTTGGAGAGCTCATTAGGGACTTGATGGTGGTCCGCGTCGATGACATCGTCATGAAGGTGAAGAACAAGGAGTCACTCTTTGACAACTTGCAAGCCGTCTTCGACAAGCTGCGCATTATGCACACCAAGCTAAACCTGACCAAATGTGTCTTTGGGGTTAGCTCCGGAAGCTCCTCGGATTCTTGGTGACTCACAGAGGAATTGAGGCAAATTAGGTGAAGATCAGGGCTATTGAAGATATGCGTCCCGTAGCCCGCATCATGGATTTCCATAAGCTAACTAGATGTCTAGTTGCGCTCAGCCGATTCGTCTCAAGAATGGCAGAATGGGCGCTTCCTTTTGTCAAGTTATTGAAGAAGTCCAGGCCATTCCACTGGTCTGAAGCAGCAGAAAAGGTGTTCCAAGAGCTCAAATAGCTCCTCACCACACTACCAATCGTGATAGATCTGAACCCTGGTGAGACTCTTTTGCTTTACATTTCAGCAACTATGGATGTTGTCATCATGGTCCTTGTCGCGGAAAGACCAGAGCCAACTACAGTTCAGAAGCCCAGATCCCTCTGGGTGGGTCCGGAACTACCTGAAGGTGAGTCTTGGTCCTAGCCCCTAGGCACGAATCCTCAAGGCAAGCTTATCGAGGATCAACCTCTCTCATCTACGGGATTTCACACGGCTGAAGAAGAAGTTCCATACCCCTCCGGGAGGGTCTGTGAATCTCAAGAAGAAGGTTCGGACCCCTCCAGGAAGGTCCGGGTTGATGATGAAGAAGCTCTGGCCCTTCCAAGAAGGTCCGGACTGTCCAGCGGCCAGTGTACTTCATGAGTGAAGTACACCACGATGCCAAGACTCAATATATTGAGGTCCATATGCAAATCTCATCACCTCAAGGAAGCTTCCTCATTACTTTCAAGCCCACAAAATATTAGTGGTAACCTCCTATCCACTGCATGTTATACTGCATAACCCCAACTCTACGGGAAACATTGCAAAGTGGGCAGCAGAGCTAGCAGAGTTTGATCTCGAATTCTCGCCTCGACATGCTACCGAGAGTCAGGCATTGGCTGACTTCGTGGCGGAGTGGACCCCTTCTACATCAAATTCAAGGGGCCCCAGTGAACAAAACCTGGAACCAAAGGTCCCGGTCTTCATCGAGCCTCACTGGAATCTCTACTTTGATGGCTCCATGCAGAAGCAGGGGGTCGGAGCTGGAATCCTTCTCCTCGCTCCGACCGGGGAGAAGGTCAAGTACATGGTACACCTTGACTTCAAGGCAACCAACAACATGGCGGAGTATGCAACTATCATCTACGGGCTCAAGGTGGCACTATCTTATGGTGTCAAGCAGATTCGCAGCTCATTATCAAGCAAGTCAAAGGAAAAAGTAGCTGCAACAACCCGCAACTCGCTGCTTACCTCCTTGAGGTCCATAAGATCCAGAAAGACTTCCACGTCATGGACCTCTGCCATGTCTAGCGTCTCAACAATGATGTAGCTGGTGAACTCTCGACGAAGGATTCAACGAGAGCTCAAGCTCTTGACAGAGTTATTATTAGGAGATTGTCAACACCTGCCGCTCAGCCTACCGAACTGAGTGAAGGGGGCAAGACCAGCACCTCAAAGCTGGTGGTCCTAGTGTCCCAGTTGCAATGGCGTCCACCAAGGATTGTAGGCACTGTAGGAAGCTCCAAGCAACCCAGCGCCCATGATCCGGAGGCTCAAGTTAGCTCCAATCCATGGATCTCGGAGATTCGGAGCTACTTGAAGGACAACATCCTTCCTAAAAACGGTGCTTCCGCTGACCGAATTGTCAGATTGGCTAAAAGATACATGCTGGTAGAAGGGGGTCTCTACCGGCGCAGTGCCAATGGCATTCTAATGCAGTGCATTGCCTGGGAAAAAGGCCGTTTGCTCCTCGCGGAAATCCAGGAGGCGATTGTGGAAACCACGCATATTCCCGCACGTTGGTTGGTAAAGCCTTCCGGCATGGCTTTTACTGGCCTACAACACTCCAGGATGCAGTTGAGTTGGTAAAAAAGTGTGAAGTGTGCCAGTTTCACTCGAAATAAATTCACACACTGACTCAGCCACTGCAAATGATACATCCTACATGGTCATTTGTTGTGTGGGGGATGGACATTCTGGGACCTTTAACAAAAGTGGTTGGAGGTTAGAGGATCCTGTACGTCACCATCGACAAGTTCACTAAGTGGCCAAAAGCTACTCCAATTGTGAAAATCAACAAGCAATCTGCTATCAAGTTCTTGAAGTCCATAGTCAGCAGATTTGGAGTTTCGAATAGAGTCATAACTGATAATGGAACCCATATCACAAGTGCATCATTCCAAGAATATTGCGAAGACCTCGGCATACAAGTCAACTACTTATCAGAAGCTCACCCGACAAGTAATGGCCAAGCTGATAGAGCAAATGCAGAGATACTGAAAGGACTCAAGAAGTGTACATATGAGAGCCTAAAGAAACTTGGAGCCAACTGGATCGAGGAGCTTCCATCTGCATTGTGGGCGAGCAGGATGACACCTAGCCGGTCAACTAGAGAGACACCCTTCTTCCTGGTGTATGAAGCTGAAGCATTCCTTCTTCTGGAGATCACCGTGGGGTCGCTCTAGGTCTGTACCTTCGACGAAGCCATGCAGGACAAGCTCCGGCATGAAGGCATTGACCTCATCGATGAGGGAAGGTGCCAAGCAGCTTTTCGGAATGCACGATATCACCAGGCGCTATCACCAAAGGCATGTGCGCAACCGACAACTTGAAGAAGGCAATCTGGTGCTGCAGGGAATACTAACTTGTGAAGGGATGAATAAACTATCCTCCAGCTGGGAAGGTCCTTTCCGAGTGATCAAACTATCCTGTCCCGGATGCGTTCGCTTGGCAACAGGGGATGGGACTCCGCTTCCCAATCCATGGAACATCGAGCACCTCCGTAAGTTTTATGCTTAGATCACGGAGGTGAGTCTGTAATTACACATAATGTAAATTATAGAGTCTATGAAAAGAGTTGGGTAGGTCCTCGAGGAGAACATCTGGACCGCTCCAGAAAGGTCCGGACAGTTCAAGCACACTTAACTTGGTCATTGTACTTTAAGTGTAGCTACCTACCCTGGGATAGAACAAGATGAATAGCACACTTGGCCTGGTTCCATATCCTAAGTGTGTCCTTGTCTCCCCTGTAATTCAAACCTATAATGAAAGATATTGTTGTGTGAAAACAGACTCCACATGCATTAATTTTGTACAGGCTTGTCTCTTTTATCTTTTCCTTCTTGTTTATAACGAAGTTGTGCAATTCTTTTTGAGATTTAGTCTGAGTTATTCATATGATACATAAGTTATATTGTTGATCTTTTTTGGATCTTCGCATTGTTGGATGGTCTACTCGCCCGAACACCAAGGCTAATGATGGGTCCAGAGTGTGCTATTGACTTAGACTGGTCAAGCACCCTATGTACGCCAATTCAATTATATTCCGACTGGCCTAAGTAGGGCGGGTCCAGAAAGCATTCGCATCTGAAGAGATTATATCGATATACTTGTTATTATGTTGAGATACTTTTGATCTAAAATTCAAATAAGAACAGTAAGTCACAAAGAAGTTATAGATGAGAGGATGAATTTTACTGTTTTTCTTGTCTTTAATACGCAGGAAAAATGAAAAACTCATGGCGATGGTGGTCGATGCCGGAGCTGCTAAGCTCCAACAACCCCTAGGGGCCCGATGTCAATGTTTTATACATTGAAAGTGGGCGTCCTCAGAGCTAACAAGCTCCTACAACACCATGGGCGGCCAGCCGTCGACGTGAAGAATTAGCAGCAAATCTAAATTAAGCTGCTGGAGAAATCACCCAGAGGGAGTCTGTCGTTGATGTATTATATGTTGACAGTGGACACCGTCGGACCTAACAATCTCCGACAACCCCCAGGGGCCCACCGCCGATGTTTCTAAGCATTGACAGTGGGCACCGTCTGACCTAACAAGCTCCAACAACTCCCAGGGGGCCCGGCGTTGATGTTTCTAAGCGTTGAAGGTGGGCGCCGTCGGACCTAACAATCTCCGACAACTCCTAGGGGGCCCACTGTTGATGTTTCTAAGCATTGACAAAAGGTGCCGTCGGATCTAACAAGCTCCGACAACCCCTAGGGGGCCCACCGTCGACGTGCCTAAGCATTGATAGTGGGTGCCATCGGACCTACCTAGCTCTTACAATCCTAAGTGTTGATAGTAGGCGCTGTCGGACCTACCTAGCTCCAACAACTCCCAGGGGGCCCGCCGTCAACTTCACAAAGGGTCCATGGAGATATCGGAGGTAAATTTCAGAACTCGGAGCTATCGATTTGGTTCTGAGCAAGGAGTGATGTCATCAAGACATTGTCAAATCCTTTTGGTACATGTTTGCAATGAAATTGTGTACATCTACCAGGGGGCAACAATATAAAAGATAATGCATTGAAGACACACAAAATGGAATTCATTTATTAAAATGATTGGATTTCATTGAGTCAAAATGAGGATTACAAGTGAAGGCAGATGAAAAAGGTCCTAGCTATTGGAGGTCCTAGGTCTTATGGAAAAACGAGGAAACTTTTTAGGCACCTTTTTGAACGTTGGCTTTGGTTGCATCTTCTTCTTCGATAATGGGTCCTTCAAGCACCGGGTCTAGAGACATATGAGGGTCTTGACTTTTGAAACACATCAGCACATATTCGGCGATGTTCTTCGCCAAAGACTTCCCCTCCGTCTCCAGTTGATCAATGATGACATCACCCATTGCATCCAGCTTGTTGCTAGTAGAACCCAATGCCACCAGCGCCTTCTCCAGCTCTGGCTCCGAGTCAGCCGAATTTACCGAACTGAGACCATGTGGCACCAAAGCTTTGTTTGCATGCCTTAGGAAGTCCTAGACTTGTTGGGACTCAGTCGCCCTCAAATTCCTAAGTTCTTACAGCGACCCTGTGGCGGCCACAAGCTCCGAATCTTCCCGGGAGATGCGCTCGACCTCCTTGGCATGCTGCTGAATACTTTCAGCCACCTGCTTTTCGCGGACAGCGAGCTCCGTCTCTCGGAGGTGGATGCGGATCCGACGGCACGCCAGATCTTTCTTTCTGCCCCTCAATTTTTCCTCCCTGGTGGAGACTTCAGTCTCTCTCTTCGAGAGCTCTTGTCCCACCTGCCAATTCTTGTCCTCTTCTTGCTTGCACCGCTCTTCAAACTTTTTGATGCAGTCGGCCAAGCTCTGCTCCCCCAGAGATAGCCTCTGGGCGAGCTCCTCCTCCCTCTTCAGAATGTCCTCCTGGTTCTCCAGGAGCTTCTCCTCCCTCTCGTCGAGGGCCTCCCGGTGCTTGAGGAACACTTCATTTAATTCATTGATGTTGTCCCGATGATCATTAGCAGCCTCATTAGTCTCAAGAGCGTGCTCGAAAATCTCTCAAGTCTTCTGGTCCAGAGCCTTAATGGCAGCCTCCTACTCGTTCAACAAGTTGTCCATCAGCACTAACCGGGCCTTCACCTTGGCCACCCATTCCGGCTGGTCCTCAAGCCTTGATTGCGTCAACTTAGTCTCGAAGTGAAGCCTGTTGCACCAACGCCTCAGGGTGTTGCTCTTTTCTTTGAGAGTCTTGCTTTCATAGTCGAAGGCGAGCTAGACCTGACGGAGACTGGAGCAGGCATTGTGTATAGACATTGCCAAACGAATTGGCTCCGGACCAGCCTGGATCTCTCTCGTCGGCTCGAGCAGATATTCAAAAATAGCAATTGGGTCCCATGGCACAAGCGTGGATCCCTGTGGCTCTATAGCACTAGGGCCACCCTCAAGGAGCTCTTCTGCACCCGTCATGGCTAAGGAGGGTTCTGTAGTGGGAACTCCAACGTCTGGGGCTGACATGGAAGGTCCCCCTGCTAGATATTCAATCATCGGCTCTGCGGGCGGAGAACCTGTCTCTGACTCTTGCGGGAGCTCCAGCTCTGACATGAAAACTTCTGGAGTAATCACCTCTGAGGCTGGCATTAGAGCTTCGCTCGAATCCCTTACCACCTTTGGCTTAGGGGCTGGAACTTCAACTACCTCCGGCTCTAAAGCTAGAGCTTCAACTTCATCCGACGCAGGTGCCAGAGCTTCAACTTAATCTGATGCAGGTGCTGGAGCTTCAACTATTTTCGGCTCTGGAGCCGGAGCTTCGGTTACCTCCGACTCAGGTGCCGCAGCTTCTGTCATGTCTGAAGTAGGAACCTCAGCTGCCGGCTCTGAAACCGTCAGCGCTTCATCAAGAACATCTCCCCCGTGGTCCGGTGCTACCACGGGAGCGTCAGGCATCATCTTTGGATCTAGATCCACAACAGCTGGTGCTGGAGGTGCCTTGTCAGCAGCCACCACTTGGGAAGGAACTGGGATCAAGGTAGGAGCCTTTGACTGCACAGCCTTAGTTGCTGCAACAGGCGCTGAAGCTTTGGCTTTCTTCTTCGACATCCTGGGAGCAAAGATCAAAAAATTGAAAACAGGAAAATAATAAAAACAGCAACTCAAGGTAAGGAGACAATGCTTACCTTGGGAGGCTTCGGCCCCAATCGCCATAGAACTTCTTCTCCTGAGGTCCGGGGTCGAAGCCCACTTAATCTAGTGATGCAGAAAGCCTGGACCTCAGGTGGGAGCTTGCTGCAGCGGTTGGCATCGCCTCAGCGGGACACCCCTCTGCTGGGAAGGACTTCCGGACCAGGAGCTCGTAGTTGGCACTGGGGTCAAGGTCGACTAGCCGGAGCTAGCACCCCTCGAGGACGCCGACACCGAAGGAGGCATGGCCAACGAAGCTTTGCTTGGACGGGGGAGGGGGGGCGAAGCTACTGGAGATGGAGCCAACCTGAGGGAGCTCCCATCTGCTTGTCTCAGCTTCCTCTTCCGTTTGGAAGATTTGGCCGGCTTTTTGCCCTTGCCCTTGCCGACTTCATCAACCTTCTGGCTTGGAGCGGTGGAAGCCACCCTCTTCAAAGCTCCAGGAATTGCATCCCCGGAGGTCCTACGCCTCTCCACGAGGCCGAGGTCGTCACCTCCAGCATCGCCTTCGGAGCTCCCATCTAATCTCCGGAACCATGTTTAGAGGGAGGAATTCCGCCGGCGGGGTTAATGCGTCAAGGGTGATGGCTCCATGTTGAAACTTCTGGAGATGTAGCTTCAAAGCTTCATCGTCATAGTTGGTATGAAAAGCAGCTTATATCTGGTTATGGTCCATCTTACTGTTGAAGGCCCATGCGGGCCACTCCCTTGTCTTCAGCGCAGCCCACCTATTGATCATGAAGTTGCTGAAGACCATCTGAGGGGTCACTCCACCCTCCACGCATTGTTGAATCCTTGTTAGGATGGACTTGTATGCTTCGGACAAATCTGGAACTGCGTTCCAAGCATCGGTGTCGACATTGGGGAGGCTCTTGGGCAACTCTAACTAGCCGTGCTGCTCTTCAGCGATGACCACCCAATCCTTCTTCTAGTTGTCCCACTTCCCGGAGGGGAAAGTCTTCAAGTACTTGAAAGGACAGTTTTTGCGCTTCATAAAGTAGTAGAGGCCGATCAACTCTGTCCTTTTTTCCAGCAGTGTGGACCATGAAAAAGGTCCGAAAGCGTTCGATGCACGGCGGCACTCCCAACCACATCTCGCAAAAAGTGGACAAAGGTCACCACTAGCAAGAAGTAGTGGAGGCCGAGGTGGTGAAGTTGCAGACCATAGAAGTTCAGCAGCATCAGCAGGAAATTTGAAAATGGTGGGACAAGCCCCACCATAGCATATGACAGGAGGTAAACTATCTTGCCCGATTCTCATTCTTGAAGGGGAACTCACTGGTACAGATCCTGTTGTTGAAGGAGTCGCTCGACAACTCCATGAAGGTGCGGACTCTCTTCAAATCTTCAATATTCTTGATCCGGCTCCGAGAAAGACCCAACTCCATCGCGACAAAGCGGAGCAAAAGTTTGAAGGGCTATGCAAAGGTTGAGAGGCTCTGAGCGCAAGTTCGATGGAAAGCGTAAAGTGTCCTCTATACGTGCAAGCTTTCCTTCTTATGTAAGCTTCTTCAATGCTTGGATGAAAACCACGTCGGGATCATTATTTCATTTCAAAAGATTACCCCGTCAATGATGAATTGGTCCGATTCCACTTCGGCGGGAGAGTCAAAGTTATAACATCAGGCGAACCATTGTCATGATGGGAAGTTAGAAGACCAAGGGCGGCAGCCTGACAGGGCCCTCAGAACCGATACGGTTTTCGTATTGGGAATCGACTACCTTCAATTGCGTGAGATCTGCACACTAGGATCTCACCTCTCATGTTAAGAAGATCTACGCGAAGATGGTTTAACTACATATTATTGCTCCAATAGCCCATGGAAAGACCTTTGAAGCCGCAGCGCAAGAATCGATGATGGCCCCACCTCTGGTAGAATAACCTCACCCAAAGGGATTCTCCCAGAGGTGTGCCCGGGGGCCAATGTCGGTACCCTGCATACCGGGTACCCCACAATATCGCAAGTAAACTCATGGAGTTCCTCCTGTCCTAGTTGAAGACTTGCGAAGGCTACACATGTCGCGCAGCACAGGACCCGCCTCCCTCATTTGGGAAGCTCCAGTCATGCATCATGCCAAGTGGCCCCGGATCTAACCCCTAGTAGAGGGAAGGTCTGGTCCCACCACGTCTATAGCAGCTCCGTACCTGCCTCCCCACAAAGGGAAGCTTCGGAACTGCCACGTCTCTAGCCTCCGGACCTAAGCCTACAACGGGAAGACTGCCGGATCTCTAACAGCGCGGACATTCAAGGGGCAGTTAAAGAAGCCGTTTCAAGAACTTATTATGTGTCATTAATGCCATGTTAATGACACACGATCAGAGGACCTTTAGTGCTACTAACGCTGCCATTAAGGCGTGTTATTACACTGTTAATTATGCTTAATACATACAAATTGTGTATTGGGTTATTAAATAATGCAGGTGCCACATGTCGGACCAGGTTCACAATGTAACAGCCAGACCTTGAACTATAAAAGTATTGCGCCGCATGGTAGAAACCAAGTCCAATCACCCAAGCTCATACGCACACAAGCATACACACATACAATCAACAACCATCCGTGGAGTAGGGTATTAAGCTTAGGCGGCCGGGACCATGTAAAAACTCTCGTGTCATCGTCTCATTCATAATCTTACACGCATCCCAACCGAATATGAACCTCCGCGGACTACGCTTTAGTAGTACCGGGGGAAGTGTCGATCGCACACTTCGACAAATGTATATTACCCATAGATGTAGTTATGTCATATTCATAGCCTTCCTTTGAGATAAGTACGATACCTTTGGTAATACTCATGGGTGAAATGCTATAATGGTATTCTCCATGTGCCTCAGATTCTAGTTGTAGTAATGAGAAATACAACCATAACTCTAGGGTGCGTTAGTAGAATATTCATTGGCTCCTCTGGCGCCATTGCCATTGATGTATTATTAATGCATCTTAGCGTGTGTGTCAATAAGCATTTATGGCACTGTTGTCGGGAAGGCATAGAACAAAACATAATTACTCTTGATAGCCATGGATCTTAGTAGTTATTTAGTAGAATAACCTTGCTTTGTTTTTACATTTCATTGACATGAGAAAAAAGTAGTTTACGATCTGTTTCTCTTGTTTGTATACTATGATGAGGATCCCGAATCATTTATGAGAAAGGTTCGGCCTCGTGGCATTCCTCCTCAGGTGATTCTTTTAGCAAGCCGTCCATTAATTTCCGCACCTTCAAGCTTCACAACAATGGCTCAAAAGTTAGAGTAATGACAACATGATATTTGCATAACATTCACATATATTGATAAAGTACAAACTTTATACAAGATATATTATCTCAGAACAAAGTTTAAAATAGTGAACTCCAAAATGACGAACTCCCACTACGAAAGTTCATCTCAACTATTCTTTGTCTCCATGAGATGTCATACTAACATCGTCATTTGGTACACACCTGCTACTATTTACAACATGATACAAACATGGCTACAAAATACTCGTGAGCAACCACTAGCTAGTCATTGCCCTGTCCTGGCAGCAGCGCTGCCTCAACCCCTGCTGGGTCCTCCTCCTCTTTGAACTCAATTTCCTCTGGGACCTCCTCCTCCTCCTCAACAGGAGCTGGTACCACAAGCTCTGGCTCTGATCCAGGTACTACCTGCTCCCCCAGAGCAAGTGGTATAACATTGTGCGTCAGGTTTGCTTGAAACTTGTCTAGGTTCTCTTGTGCTTGTATATAGTCCTGCTTCCAGTTCTGAGCCTCTTCAATAGCTTCATCCATCTCTTATGTTATTACCATGAGCCCCTGGTGCTGCTGCTGCACCACTTGCTTACTCGCTTGTAATTCATTACAGGTCTGCTGCAATTCATTGTGAGCTTACTGCTGCTCTTTTTCCCTTTAATTGAGCCTACAAGTTGTTAGAGTGAGAAATGCACGCAGCAAGTCATTGACGTACTCTAAGTGATCACCATGTACAACTGCTTCCCTCAAAGCCTGAATGTGCTGCTGGATGATTCCACCTTACATATCGATCACCATGCAAGATAAGGCATCATAAATACCGAGTCGTCGTCGTTGTGTTGATGAATGGTTGATAAGCCTCAACCATTCGCCGTTCCCACTCGAGATCAGCCAACCCGGTGACTGGAAATAGAAAAAATTGCATCCCTACAATTGCCCTATGATAAAAACTTGCATAATTGAGTGATAGCTTCACCAGTAACCGAAAAGGGAATATATCAGATATGCAGTGGACCGGCGGGACATCCATGTGCACGGTGCAAGATAACGCACCCCTATCATCCTTTCCTTTGTCCCAATAGATTTTTATCTCGATATAGCCAAAGTTCTGGAGCATCTGCCCGAGCAGCACAAGAAAGCCCAAATGGTTCGTGCACGTCGCTTACACCCAACCTTTCGGTAGTTGGAGCATCACATCCCTCATCTGTAGAAGAGATTTGAATATGTCAAATACCCAATTGCAACACATAGAAGTAAATCTAATATTTGAATCCATCATCAATAGTTTATGGATGTGTGAGATGAATCATGGAAGTGAATCCAAATTGAATCGACAAGAAAAATTTCAAAACTGGTTCTGTGCACAATTTCTGTCCCAAACTGACCGGTCCGAACTCAATCGAGAATTTGATCCAGTTAGAGGCAAAATCATGTTTTGAGGTGAATGACAAAGTTGAAGTTCACTATGACACCGTGCCAAAAAGTATTCATTTGATCCTAGATCAGTTCTGGTTAAAGAGATAAGACTTTGTAGATTTGACAGATTTTATGTAAAAATGCAGCAAGACCTCCTTTGATATTGGCTGATATGGATCCACAATTCTGGATAGATAATATCAACATTTGCAAAAACCATAAATAACAGAGTTGTAAAAATATCATAAGGTTTCCAGAAATGTACCATATGATCCTAATCGAATTTTCCACAGAGCATTATGTTCAACATGGTGAAAAGTACAGAAACTATTTCCAATTTCTGTCCCTTTTGACAGAAATTGGAAATTTGAAATGCAGACTACTTTTGAGGGTGGTCTTTTTTGGGTGCAAACAGCATAATTTTAGAGAACTTCCATATATCTCTAAACATATATAATATATGTCTCCATTGGTCAATTCTACTAGGAGTTATGCATTGCCAAAATTCAGCAATTTTCTATCAGAACCGCACCAGTGACTTTGAGTATGATAGTTTTTGTTCCTATGCCCTTTTACTCTTCTAAATGTGGAGATCTATTCTAGAGGTGAATATAAAACATGTAGAGAACCTCTCCAAGTTTCCAACCACGTACCTGGCGACTGCTGTGATCACATCTATCAAAAGTTATCTCCTGGTAACACCGGCAGAAAATTCTGCTAGAAAATTCAGAGTGTCATGAATAGATGATTTGGTACACGATTGATTTGCAAGCTGTCTTTAAACTCTAAAATAGAGATTATCAATTTAACCTTAGTCCTAGGTTCACATTTTTACTTTTGATGCAAGTCACACCTTCGGCATGGACGTTAATCATAGACGTGCCTGATGTAACCCGATATAATATGTCGGTACTATGTTCCTCACCAAAGGCGAACCTAACCGGTATTCCGACGTATACATATCGATGGTGGTACTAAGAATGGTCACTGCAACAGTGTTCTACCCGAGCTATGTATAACATGTTTAGTATACTTACAAAAGACACACATTCACAATTCACAGAAATAGAGCCTCAAGGTGTGGCCACATCGGCAGCATTTCAAGCAGTCACAATAATATATTTGTAAGCAAATACAAACACCCCGTATTATTCCATACGGGTGGTCCTCGTGGAACATATATCCCGAGAAACGCGATCTTGTTTTCCACCACGGGATTGGGTACTCGAATAAGCCGTGTATGAGTAAACGCGATTGGGTATTTTATCACCCAACAGATACCACCAATTGTCCGAGATAGGCATGCCGATGGCGAGCGCTGCGTATGACTCATTGAACATTAATAGTTCAAGAGTTACATACTATCATGTTGCCAATCACACGATATGTTCTCAGAAACATGAAGATTTTCAGATATTCATATTCGCTCTAGCACCGAACTACGAGACACTCCCAGATCACCTTCCTCGTACGAGGAGCTAACTGAAATTTATCTGCTTTAGGTGTCATACCTTACCTCACTTAACTTAACATAGGTGCATCATTAATGATTCAATTACAAGTATGTTAGCATTGTCACCTTAAGTACCTATGTTAATAATAGACGTTATATGGGCATACTCACTAATTCTCACTCGTATCCTTCTAGGTTTTCAAAACGTGCTAGTCCCATTGCGGCTCTGATACCAGCCTGTGAGGATCGAGGGTTCAGACATCCAAGAATCACAATGGGTGGTGTTGCGCGATGCGACACCCAACAGCACACACAAAATGATATGACAAAATACAAACAAAGTCTCTATTTTATGAAAAGAGCAAAGTTTTACAATATTTAATTAACACTGGAATTTATTGTTTCACAGCTCATGCTCTCAGCCTAAGCTATGCAAAAGCAAAGTCGTCCAGCCCGGAGACAATTCACACTAGTCGCAACCAACAATCACAGCGGCGTGCAAGGCTCCTAGTCGACCATATACCCCAAAAGGGGCAATGCCCCACTCTTGTGCCCTTCAGCACACGTCTCACCTGCAGCATACTTAATATAGCAACCATGAGTGTCGGTACCCTGCGTACCGTATACCCCTTGGGACTACAAGAAGACCAAAGGAACTTCACCTATCTGAGTTGAAGACCTCCGAAGGCCCCACGTGTCATACGGGACCGAACCTGCTTCCCTTCTATGGTTAGTCCCGGTGCTGCCACGTGTATACAGCAACTGGAGCAACATCCCACACATGGGAAAGCTCCGGGCTAAATACCTGCGCGGCACCCCCGGACCTAACACCCGACAGGGGGAAGCTCGGTATCGACATGTGTACAACAGCACCGGACCAACCCGTCCCAGACAGTAAGCTCTGGAGCTGCCACGTGTCCAACCACCGGACCTTCAACTTCAACGAGTAGACAGGAGGACCCCCAACGGCTCAGACCTTCAAGGGGCAATCAAAGACTTCAAGACATGATTAAGTGTCATTAATACCATATTAATGACACACAATCGGAGGGCCCTTAATACCAGTAACAACACTGTCAAGGCCCGTTACCACACCATTAAGGGTAATTAACCTCATTAATTGTGTATTAAGCATCAGTAACCGCTAGGGCCACATGTCGGGTCAGGCTAACGGTGTAACGACCAGTCCTTGTACTATAAAAGGGCTGGTCGAGCGATACACAAGGGAGGCCAGACCTCTTCCATACTCAACTCTGACACACACTCACAAGTGCTCAGATGCTCAATACAACAACTACACACCCCGTGGAGTAGGTTATTACGCTTAGGCGGCCCGAACCACGTAAACCCTGGTGTCAACTTGCCATCGTGTTCTGAATCTCTGCGCGCCCAGTACCGAACTACAAACTCTGCGGGCTACCAACGGTAGTGCATGGAGAATTGCCGGAAACAAACTCCGATAGTTGGCCGGCCAAGTAGGGGCACCCGAGATTCAAGGATGGTGAACTCAGTTGCTGGATCATCCAACGGCAACCCTGTTGTGCAACTTGCTGGAGGCAATCCCTCCAACATGCAGCAGCTAGCAGGTACCGTGGCTCCAGCAGGATTCATGCCACCGCCGCCACCATCCGCACCAACGCATCAAGCTGGACAGCGGGATGGAGCATCTGCGTCAGTCACGACATCAGCGAACAACAACCCTGAACACGCGCTCCATGCCGCACGTGCTCTTCTTCAATGTCCACCGCCTCCAGGATCATCCCAGGGTGCGATGGTGCAGTGAAGGGCTGATGTAGAACATTTGGTTGCAGCAGCAGTCGATCACATTAGCAACCAAGGTCCTCCCCCCTCGGGGCGGGCCCCATCTCAGCATCATATCTTGTCGGGTAGACTTGGTCCGCACGCTTCACAACACATGAGGCGTGCTGCATCTCAGTAGGCGAAGTCGCTGCCTTCCGGGGCGCGACGCACCCATACGGTAAGCAAGCTTTCAACTCATGACCCCCGGACAGAGCTTGATCGCCATTACTGTCAACAGGATGGCCGCGTCCATATCGAGCGCGCTCATGAAAGGCGAGAGGCTCGGGACAGTCCTGCTCCCGAGGGAGTAGGAGGAGGTTGTTATGCCCTGGCCATGCACCTACGCATGGTCAGATGGTCACAAAAGTTCCGGCCTCACCTGCTGGAGAAATTTGAAAGGACTGTCAATCCCGCCGAGTTTCTCCAAATCTACTCCTCCGCAATCCTTGCGGCCGGAGGCAACGAGGCCGTAATGGCCACCTACTTCCCCATGGCTTTGTCAGGGACCGTCAAGTCCTAGTTCATGATCCTTCCGCCCGACTCCATCAACAGTTGGGCGGAACTGTGCCAACAGTTCACTGCCAACTTCAGGAGTTCATACACCCGACCAGGCACCGAACTGGACCTTTTTACTGTCAAGCAGAAGGGGGGAGAGTCCCTGCGATCCTTCATCCAGAGGTTCTCCCAGGTACGAAACACCATACCTTCTATCTAAAGCGCTTTTGTCATTATGGTATTTAGACAGGGCGTACGAGACAAGAAGATGCTGGAGAAGCAGGCGACCAAGGAGATCACCAGCATCACGGAACTCTTTAGCTTGGCAGACAAATGCACCAAAGCTGCGGAGGGTCGTGAAATGCACTACCAACCACCTCCGGAGGACAACAAAAAGTCCTCCAAGGGAGAAGCCACTACCTCCGCGAGTGGCAAAAAGAAGAAAAAGTCCAACGACATGAAAAAGTGGTCGGCCGGCACACCTACTGCTGCAGCTGCCGCAGCTCTGGGTGGCCGGGGGCCACGCCCCAAAAAACAACCTCGGCCATCGACTAAGGACGATGGTAGCTCTAAGATGTGGTGTCCCATATACAAGTCGAACAGCCACAATATGGAAGGCTGCCGGGAGGTCCAGAACCTTGCCTAGCGCTACAACAAGCGCCGAGAAGAAGTTCCTTCCCGTCGAAGGGAAGGAAAACAGAAAGTCGACGAAGCTCCGGCTGAAGAGGAGTTAGGATTTCAGGACCCTAAAAAGGTCCTGAAGGCTGTTTACACCTCCGTCGACGATGACTCTGACGTCTCCGACAACGGGCGTCAGAAGACCATGAACACCATCTTTGGTGGTTCGTGGGACATCACCACCCACCGTGTCCTCAAGACCATGCGGCAGGACAAGGCCTCAGTAGCTCCCACTGCCAGGGCGGAGCCTCACCGGAAGTGGATGGACACTGCCATCACTTTTGATGCTTCAGACTGCCCTCGGAACATGATCGGAGCTGGCCAACTTCCATTGATGGTATCACCGACCATCAACAACATCCAACTCCACCATGTGACGGTGGACGGAGGTTCGGGGCTGAACCTCATAAGCTTTGAAGCTTTCGTCAGGCTTCAGCTCTGACCTTTGGATCTTCACCCCTCCCGACCTTTCTCTGGAGTAGGTCCAGGGGCCATAACCCCGCTCGGTGCAATTACTCTTCCGGTGACCTTCGAGACCCGGGATAATTACCACACTGAGAAGCTGGTCTTCGACGTGGCACATATCAACTTACCCTTCAACGCCATCTTGGGCTGGCTAGCCTTGTACAAGTTCATGGCTGCTGTTCATTATGGCTACTTGGTGTTGAAGATGCCAACACAAGATGGTGTTCTCCGAATCCCTGGAGATCGCACCACCGGAGTGACTGCTCTGGAAGAACTCCATGCGCCTGCTACAGCGCAGGAGGAAGAATCCAGAAAGGAGCAAGCTCCGAAACCCCCGATCATTCGTCATAGAGGCTCAACCTTCGCACCTCGCGTGCAACCAAGCGATGACACCAACATTCCCGTCAAAGTAGTCCAAATCGGTTCCGACGCCGCTCAGACCACTCGTATATCGGAAGGTCTGAATGAGAAATAGGAACTCGCGCTCGTCACTTTCCTCCGGGCTAATGTCGACGTGTTTGCCTGGCAACCGTCAAAAATGCCTGGGATCCCTAGGGAAGTGATCGAGCACAATCTGAAGATCTATCCCGACGCTCGGCCTGTACATCAGAAGCCTCGGAAGCAAACATTAGAGCGACAGAACTTCATACGTCAAGAAGTCAAGAAGTTACTCGAAGCTGGATTCATCCGAGAAGTCTTCCACCAAAAATGCCTAGCCAACCCAGTTGTTGTACCCAAGGCTGGCGGGAAGCTTCGGATGTGTATTGACTACACTACACTGAATAAGGCATGTGCATAAGATCCATTCCCACTACCTAGAATAGATCAAATATTGGATTCCACCTCCGGGTGTGAATTACTGTGTTTCCTAGACGCATATTCTAGTTACCATCAAATCAGAATGTCTAGGGAAGATGAAGAGCATAGTTCCTTCATCACATTAGATGGATTATATAGTTATACTGCCATGCCATTCGGTCTCAAAAATGCTGCTTCAACATTTGTACGAGCTATGTACAAAACTTCTAGAGAGCTCATCAGAGACGTAGTGGAAGTGTATGTCGATGACATCGTCGTCAAGATCAAGAACAAGGAGTCATTCATTGACACCTTACAAGCTGTCTTCGACAAGTTGCGAGTCACTCGCACGAAGCTGAACCCAAACAAGTGTGTTTTCAGGGTTAGATCTGGAAAACATCTTGGTTAATTGGTGAACCACCGAGGAATAGAAGCAAATCCAGTGAAGATAAAAGCTATTGAAGACATGCGGCCACCATCCCTCATCATGGACGTCCAGAAGCTGTTTGGATGTCTAACTGCCCACAGCTAGTTCATCTCAAGACTGGCGGAATGGGCACTACCCTTCTTCAAGCTATTGAGCAAGTCCGGACCATTCCAATGGTCCAATGAAGCAGAAAAGGCATTCCAGGAGATGAAGCAGCTCCTCACCACCCTACCAACCTTGGTAGCTCCGAACCCTGGTGAGCCACTACTGCTTTACATTTCAGCAACTGACGAAGTTGTCAGCATGGTATTGGTTGCGGAAAGACGAGAACCATCTCCAGTTCACGAATCCAGACCCCTTCGGGAGGGTCTAGAGCTACCTGAAGTCAAGTCTGGGTCCCAGCTCCCAGACCCTGATCCTCAAGGCGAGACGCCGGAGGATCCATCTCCTTCAAATGAAGGAGTCACTACTGCTGAACAAGAAGATTCGGACCCCTCCGAGAGGGTTCGGATCACTTCAGGAGAAGCTCCGGGTTTCTCCAGCCAAAATTCGGAGGTCCCCGAACAAGGTCTGGACCCCTCCGGGAAGGTTTGGGTTGATGAGGAGGAAGCTCTGGGCCCCTTTGGGAGGGTCCGAACAGTCCAATGCCCTGTGTACTTCATCAATGAAGTATTACACGACGCTAAGAATCGGTACCCGGAGGTGCATAAGCTGCTCTACGGAGTCCTTATTGCCTCTAGGAAGCTCCGACACTACTTCCAAGCTCACAAGATTTCAGTGGAAACCTGTTATCCACTACGTTCAATCTTGCATAACCCCAATTCCACTGGGAACATTGCAAAGTGGGCAGCGGAATTAGCCGACCTTGAATTCATCCCAAGACAAGCAATCAAGAGTCAAGCATTGGCGGACTTCATGGCAGAATGGACCCCCTCCCCATCAAATCCTAGGGGCCCCAATGAGCAAAAGTCGGAACCCAAGGTTCAGGTCTTCACCGAGCCTCACTGGGCTCTCTACTTCGACGGCTCCGTGCAGAAGCAGGGGGCCAGAGCTAGAGTCCTCCTCGCTCTGACCGAGGAGAAGGCTAAATACATGGTGCAACTTGACCTCAAGGCGACCAACAACATGGAAGAGTATGAAGCACTAATCTATGGGCTCAAGGTGGCACTATCGTATGGTGTCAAGCAGCTGTTGGAAAGGGTGATTCACATATTGATGTAAAGCAAGTCAAAGGTGAATGATGTTGCAACAACCCTCAACTAGCTGCATATCTACTTGAAGTCCAAAAGCTTCAGAAGGACTTCGACATCCTAGATCTCTTCCATGTCCAGCATCTCAACAACGTTGAAGCCGACGAACTCTACACGAAAGCTTCAACCGGAGCTCTGGCTCCCGACGGAACCTTCGTCCGGAGATTGTCAAGACCTACAACTCAGCCTGCCAAACTGAGCGAAGGGGGGCGAGACCAGCAGCTCGAAGCTGGCGGTCCCGATGGCTCTGTTACCATGGCATCCATCAAGGGTCGTAGGTGCTGTCGGAAGCTCCGAGCAACCCAACACGCAAGACTCAAATCCTCAAGCTAGCTCTGATGCATTGATCTCGGAGATCCGGAGCTACTTGAAAGACAATTTCCTTCCTGAAGATAATTTATCCACTGACCGGATAGTCAGATTGGCTAAAAGATACACACTGGTAGAAGGGGATCTCTACCGGCGTGGTGCCAACGGCGTCCTAATGCGGTTCATTACAAGGGAAGAAAGGCTGCGAGCTCCTCGTAGAAATCCATGGAGGCGAGTGTGGAAACCACGCATCTTCTCGCATGCTAGTCGGTAAAGCCTTCCGGCATGGCTTCTACTGGCCTACAGCGCTCCAGGATGCAACTAAGCTAGTGAAGAAATGCGAAGCATGCCAGTTTCATGCAAAGCAAATTCACACACCAGCTCAACCTCTACAAATGATACCTCCTACATGGCCATTCGCTGTGTGGGGGATGGATATCTTGTGACCTTTCCCAAGAGCCGTCGGAGGTTACAAGTTCCTAAACGTTGCCATTGACAAGTTCACCAAATGGCCAGAAGCAACTCCAGTTGTGACAATAAACAAGCAATCAACTATCAACTTCTTGCAGTCCATCGTATGCAGATTTGGAGTCCCAAAACAAGATCATAACTGATAATGGGACCCAATTCACAAGCTCTGCGTTCCAAGGATATTGTGAAGACCTTGGCATTCAGGTCAGCTACGCTTCTGTAGCTCACCCGTCAAGCAATGACCAAGCTGAGAGAGAAAATGCACAAATCCAAAAAGGACTCAAGACGCACACATATGAGTGCGTGAAAAAACATGGAGCCAACTGGATCGAAGAGCTTCCGCCCACACTGAGGGCCAACAGGATAGCACCAAACTAGTCAACTGGAGAGATAGCCATCATCCTGGTGTACGGAGCTGAAGCACTCCTTCCTCCGGAAATCACCTTGGGGTCGCTCCGGGTCCAGACCTTCAACGATGCCGCGCAGGACCAGCTCCGGCGTGAAGACCATGACCTCCTTGAAGAGGGAAGGAGCCGAGCAGCTGTTCAGAATGCCCGATACCGCCAGACTCTTCGGCGCTATCACCAAAGGCATGTTCACAGTTGACAGCCCGAGGAAGGCGATCTGGTGCTACGGAGAATACAATCCAGAGAAGGGTTTAACAAACTCCCCCCCAGCTGGGAAGGACCCTTCCGAGTGATCAAAGTATCCCATCCCAGATGCGTTCGCTTGGCAACTGAGGATGGGACACCGCTCCCTAGTACTTGGAACATTGAGCACCTTCCGTAAGTTCTACGCTTAATATCACGAAGGTGAGTCTGTAGTTACATGTGATGTATGTTGTAGAGTCATTGTACAGAGTCGGGTAGCTCCTCCGGGAGAACAGCCGGACCTTCCCTGGAAGGTCCGCAAAGTTCAGGCAACACTTGTCACAGTCTCAGAACTAAAAGTGTACCTTGGGTCAAACGAGAAACAAAACACACTTAGCCTGGTTCCGGACCCTAAGAGTGTACTTGTTTCCCCTGTACCTCGGACCTATAATGAAAGACATCATTGTGTGAAAACAGACTCCATGTGCACTTATTTTGTACAGGCTCAATATTTTTTATTTTTCTCTTTCTTGTGTATAACAAAGTTGTGCAATTCTTAAAAAACTTTAGCTCGACCAATTCATGTATAATTTGAGTTGCATTGTCAATTCTTCTGGGTCTAAACATTGTTAATGGTCTACTTGTCTGAATGCCGCCAAGCCAATCTAGGTTCGGAGTGTGCTATCGACTGAGCCTGGTCCTGCACCCTAAGTACGCCACTCTACCTACACCCCGGCAGGCTGAAGTAAGGCGAGTCCAAAAACAATTCGACCTTGAAGAAACAAGCCAATGCACTTGATTGTATTTACAATTGCGTTTGACCTAAAAATTTCTCAGGAATAGTATGTTGCAATTGAGTTATAGATAGGAAATGGATTTTACTGTTTTTCTTGACTTCAGTGTGCAGGAAAAATACAGATCTCATGATGATGTTGAATGAAGCCGGAGCTTCCAAAGCTCCGACATCCCCTAAGGTGGCTTGTTGTCGATGTTTCAAACATTGGTTGCGAGCGTTGCTGGAGCTACTAAGTTCCGGTAAAGCCAAGGGGCCAGCCCTCAACATGAAGAAAGGATGGTGGGAAGACTCCCCAGTGGGGTCTGCTGTCGATGCATCGCATGTTGACAGTGGTCACTGCTGGAGCAACTAAGCTCCCACACCCCAGAGGACTAACTGTCGATGTTCTACGTGTTGACAAGGGTCACTACTGGAGCTACTAAGCTCCGACAACCTCAGGGGACCCCTACTATTGGCGACTTCGGACCTACGCTCTACAAGTTTGAAGCGCGCAAGTCTTTAACAAAGTGCTACATCCTCTTGGTACATGTTCACAATCAAATTGTGTACATCTACTAGGGGGCCAAGTGGGACAATGGTGTTGAAGACAAAAAATGAAATTCACAGAAAACTTGGATTTCATTAATCTGGAGACAAGAGATTACAAAATTGGAGAAAAAGAAGAGAGAATACAAGCGAGAGCTACAATGAGAGAGTCCTTGACCTTATGGAGAACGAGGTGACCTTCTGGGCAACCTCCGACACGCTGGCTTTGGCGGCTTCTCCCTCTCCGCCGATGGGGCCTTCAAGCACCGGGTCTAGTGGGAAGTTAGGGTCCTGGCTTGTGTAGCACATCATCTTGAACTATGCGACATTCTTCGCCAGGGACTGTCCTTCGGCTTCCAGCTGGTCTGCGATGACGTCGCCCATCTTGGTGAGCTTGTTGCCCGCCGAGCTCAATGCTTGCAACGCCAAGTCAAGCATCGGCTCTGGATCATCCGGACGCACGGGACTAAAACCCTTCGGCGTCAGCGCGTCGTTGGCTTTGCCCAAGAAGTCCCAAACATGTTGGGACTCTGCAGTGCTCAAGCCTCGCATCTCTTCCAAAGATCATCTGGTCATCGCAAGCTCCGAATTCTCCAGGGAAAGGCGCTCAACCTCTTTGGTGTTCTACTGAATCTTTTCAGCAACCTGCCTTTCGAGTGTACAGAGCTCCTCCTCCCTAGAGGTGGATCTTATTACGGTGGTCGACCAGGTCCTTCTCTAGGCCCCGCACTCTCTTCTCCCTGGAAGCAATTTCATCATCCCTCTTGTGGAGGACTTGTCCCCACTGCCAGGCCTTCTTCTCCTCCTTCTCACAGCGCTCCTCCACCTTCTTGGTGCACTTCGCGAGACTCTTGTCACCCAGAGTCAGCCTCTGAGTGAGCTCCTCCTCCCTCTTCACGAGGTCATCCCGCAGCTCCAGGAGTTTTTGCTCTTCATCCTCGAGCTTTTTCTCCCGCTCCTCAAGAGCCTCCCTGCGCTTGACGAGGCTGTCGTGGATTGTGCTGAGCCTCTCTTCACAATCATTCGCTGCATTATTAGAAGCTATGGCCTGTTCATGGATGGCTCAAGACTGGTTGTTGAGGGATCGCACAATCCTTTCCCTCTTGTCCAACAGCTGGCCCCAGTACTCCATCCGGGCCTTCTCCTTCTTCACCCACTCCTTTTTGTCAACCAGCCTGGTTTGCGTCGGCTTGGTCTCGAATTGGAGCCAGTTGTGCCACCTTCTAAGGGTTTGGCGCTCCTCCTCGAGGGCCTTGCTGTCGTGGAAGAAGGCCAGCTGCACTTGACGAAGGCTGGAGCAGGCGTTGTCGATAGACAACGACAGAGGGATCGGCTGCGGACCTTCCGGGGTCCTCTCCGCTGGCTCTAGGGGATTCTCCATAACAAAAATCGGGTCCCACTCTACAAGAGAGGTCCTCTGGGCTTCCACGGCACTAGGGCTGCCCTTCGGGATAGCCTCGGCCGCCGCCGTGGAAGGTCCTGCAACAGAAGTTTCAACCTCCAGAGTTGGCTCTGGAGGTACCGCCGCATGGTCATCAACAACTGGTCCCTCGGGCGGGGGGCCGGCAGCCTTATCTTGGCACCCTGGCTCGGGCGCGGGCACCTCCGGGACCACCACCTCCGGGGCAGGCATTGAAGGTTTGGTCGGAGCTGAAGCCACTTCTGACTCCGATGCTGGTGCCTCCTCCACTGCCGGCTCAAGCGCTGGCGCTTCAACCGTCATCGGCTCGGGCACCGACACCTCTGCAGCAATCGACTCGGGCACCAGAACTTCTTCGACGACCAGCACAAGCGTCAGAACTTCATCAACCACCGGCTCTACCGCTGGGGCTTCATCAACACTCGACTCTATCGTCGGGGCCTCATCAACTACAGGCTCCACTGCCAGGGCTTCAACAACATCCGGTTCTAGGGCCAGAGCTACAGTTACCTCCGGTTCTGAGGCCGGAACGTCCATCATCTCAGCATCCAAACCCAGAGCTTCAACCTCCGGGGCTGGTGCTGGTGGTACATCTTAATTCCCGTGGTCCGGCGCTACCATGGGAGGTTCAGGGGATGACTCAAGGTCAAGGACCACGACAGCTGGCACCGTAGCTGCCGCGACCTCAGCCACCTCTTGGGGCGACACTGGGATTGGAGCCGGAGCTTCCGCCTGCACAGCTTCAGCTGCTGCTGTAGGAACCGTAGCTTCAGCCCTTTCTTGGGCACCCTGTGGATGAAGGAAGAAGAAACTGAAAACACAGCTACAACAAAAAACCATCAATTGAGGTAAAAAAATCAAGCTTACCTTGGAAGGCTTCCGCTCCAGCTAGCGCAAAACCTCTTCACAGGACACTTAGGACCGGACCCTGTCGCCGCTGGTGTAGTAGCTCCGGAAGGCTCCCCGGAGCTTGCTTCCGCCGTCAGCATCGTCTTGGTTGAGGCCCTCCTGGACCAAGAAGGACCTTCGGACCAAGAGCCCTCAGCTGGCCCTGGTACGGGATCCACAAGGCTGGAGCTAGCGCCCCGCGGAGATGCTGATGCTGGAGTGGTTGCTGCCATTGAAGACCTTCCCCTCCGGGGAGAAGGAGTCGCTGTGAAAGGAGCAGGTCTGACGGACCTCCCGTCGGAGTGCTTTAGCTTCCTCTTACGGCTCGAGGGCTCAGCTAATTCTTTGCCCTTGCTTGCGAATTCAACTCTCTGTCTCGGGGCACAAGGGGGACCACCCTCGGAAGCTCCAGGGATCGCCAACCCGGTGGTCGAACGCCTCTCAACTTCACCGAGGTCGTCAAGCACCGGCATCTTTCGTCGGAGCTCCCTGCTGAACTCCACCTTCATGTTCAGAGGGTGGAAAGCCGCCAACGGAGTCAAGTCATCACCCTCGACATCGATGCCGTGCTGGAACTTCTTGAGGTGAAACTCCAAAGTTGCGCCTTCCAGGTTGGACTTCAAACCGGTCTCGATCCGGTCGTCGTCCATCACGCTGTTGAGGTCCCAAGTGAGCTTCTCCCTCTTCTTCAGCGGAGCCCACCTGTTGACCAGGAAGTTGCAGAATACCACCTGGAGAGTCACCCCTCCCTCCACACATTGGCAGATCCTGGTCATAGCAGGGTTGAAGGCGTCCGATAACACCGGAACTTCGCTCCAAGCTTCAGTGTCGATGTTGGGGAGGCCTTCGGGCAGCTCCATCTTCTGATGCTCCTCCACCCTGATGACAATGCAACCCTTCTTCCAGTCGTCCCACTTTCGAGAAGGGAACGACCGGAAGTACTTGTACGGGCACTTCTTGTGCTTCACAAAATAATAGAAGCCAAGGTACTCGTCACTTTTGCCGGTCATGTGGATGGTGAAGAAGGTGCAGAAGAGCTCGATGCAAGGAGGAATACCCACCCACATCTCGCAGAAGTGGACAAAGATTGACACCATAAGAATGGAGTGGGGGCCAAGGTGGTACAGCTGTAGACCATAGAAGTCTAGCATCATCAAGAGAAAAGTGGAGAAGGGTGGGATCAGTCCCACCATGGCGTACGAGGAGAAGTACACCATGTCGTCGGCGTACCCCTTCTCGAACGGAAGCTTTCCGGTGCGGACCTGGTGGTTGAAGAAGTCACTGGACCACCCCATGAGGGCCCGGACCTTCTTCAAATCACCATCGGTCTTAAGTTGGCTCTTGCAGAGACCCAACTCTATCACAGCACAGCGGGGCAAGAGATGAAAAGAAGGCTAAAGTTTGGAGGATTCTAGCGCAAGTTCAAATGAAGGCGTAAAGAATCCCCAAACGGTGCACACATTCCTTCTTAAGTAAGCCCCCGCAACGCTTGGATGGAAACCGCAAGAGGAGCTGACGATATAATTCAAAAACTTCACCCTGCCAATGACAAGGGGGCCGGGGCCACCCCGACGATCAAGTTGAGGTCCTTACTCTAGGCAAACGGTTGTCATCATGAGAGGTGGGAAGCCCGAGGGCGGCGGCCAGACAGGGCGTGCGGAACTGATACGGTTTTCATATTGGGAACCGACGACCTTCAATTGCATGAGATCCACACGCTCAAATCTCACCTGCCGCATCCTGGATACGCCACGTGGCGTTGGTTTAACTGCGGACTACCGCCAACGGCACATCCAAAGACCCTTGAAGACACGGCTCAAAAACCGAAGGATGGACCCACCTCCGATAGAACGACTTCATCCAAAAGTTCTCTCCCAGAGGTGGGCCCAGGGGGCCACTTTCGGTACCCTGTGTACCGTATACCCCTTGGTACTACAAGAAGACCAAAGGAACTTCACCTATCTGAGTTGAAGACATCCGAAGGCCCCACGTGTCATACGGGATCGGACCTGCTTCCCTTCTATGGTTAGTCCCGGTGCTGCCACGTGTATATAGCAACCGGAGCTACGTCCCACACATGGGAAAGCTCCGGGCTAAATACCTGCGCGGCACCCCCGGACCTAACCCCCGATAGAGGGAAGCTCCGGTACCAACACGTGTACAACAGCACCGGACCAACCCGTCCCAGATGGTAAGCTCCGGAGCTGCCACGTGTCCAACCACCGGACCTTCAACTTCAACGAGCTAACAGGAGGACCACCAACGGCTCGGACCTTCAAGGGGCAATCAAAGACTTCAAGAGCCGAAAAAGTGTCATTAATACCATATTAATGACACACGATCGGAGGGCCCTTAATACCAGTAACGGCACCATCAAGGCCCGTTACCACACCATTAAGGGTAATTAACCTCATTAAATGTGTATTAAGAATCTGTAACCGCCAGGGCCACATGTCGGTCCAGGCTAACGGTGTAACGACCAGTCCTTGTACTATAAAAGGGTTGGTCGAGCGATACACAATGGAGGCCAGACCTCTTCCATACTCGGCTCTGACACACACTCACAAAGTGCTCAGACGCTCAATACAACAACTACACACCCCGTGGAGTAGGGTATTACGCTTAGGCGGCCCGAACCATGTAAATCCTGGTGTCAACTTGCCATCGTGTTCTGAATCTCTGCGCGCCCAATACCAAACTACAAACTCCACGGGCTACCAACGGTAGTGCTTGGAGAATTGTCGGAAACAAACTCCGACAATGAGCATGATGGCTTAACAAGACTTAACTGACTCGCCTAAACATGAAATTCTACGTGCAGAGGACTCGTAAAATAGGAAGATCAACCAGCATAAACGGACTCACCTATAAATGGGTCCTTATTTTTCAAATTATTAGCAGCTGATTAATGGTTCATGGAATGGAACTTTAGTGAGCATAGACTACAACATAAAAAGTTGCAAAGCAACAATAATTCAATACATCATATTCCTCAGGCTTCTCAAGTATTTACTACATCATGACACAATGAACAAGCGGTACTCAAATAACTACAAGGGGTCATGATTGCAGCTAGTAGACACTCGAACAACATGACACTCCCTTTCAAAAGTATAGGGAGCCGCACTTCAATACTCGTTGTATGCGACAACCTTTCATGGATACCCGAACGTAGAATCGGTCCTTCCATCACGGGCATGAGGTCCCTGCATGAAGCACACATCAACCATGTTGCCCACTAGCGAATTTACACCTTGCTGCTCTCAACCCACTCCTATAAGATGATAAAGTATGCCTCAACACTCAGGTTAACAAGTTACATCAGTTTAATGAGGCCCATATATCCAATATGTTTTGTCAGGACATTTCAAACTTGTTGTGAGATCTACGTGTGCTGAATACATTAGCATTTAGAATAAAAGTGAATGTTTACATTCAAAGTTTTGAGCTTACACCGATACACCATGATTCACCCCGATACACACTGTCCGAACTTTTTAATGTGTTTTTGAAGAAATGTTACCCTTAACGGTTTTGGATTGTTCGAACTATTTCTCATGTGAGTTGCACGCGTTTCATGCTTCGGAGTGTCCAAACTTTTTCTCACGTGAGTTGCACGTGTTTCATGCTTCGGACTGTCCGAACAATCACTCATATGAGTTGCACGTGAGTCGACATGGTGGGAGTGTTTTTTGGAGTAACATTTACTCATTACTTGGTCAGGACTGTCCGAACTTTCGGTCACGTGTTTTGCACATGATTTTCGGATCGGAATGTCCGATCTTTTGCCTTTACATTGCAGTGCCGCTTTTGGTCTATTCGATAATTTTATCTGCTGAAATAATTGTGCGGCGGATCTGTTTTTAACTTTCAATGTTTCAAACTTGCTTTTTATCTTATCGAATGTTTGTTTAGTATTTTCTTACTATGTTTTTGATGTGTTATGGATGATTAGGTGGTTAAAAATTGCTATGGTTTGCAACATGCTTATGTGACGTGCTCACATAAGGTGTTGTGTTTTTCGAGCTAACGAGAGTCAAGTCAAAGACTTGCACTCGCAAAGATTGGTTGGTTGTTCATGTGCGGGTGTTGCTCGAGGTAAAGACAGGGCTGGCGATGAGATCCATTGAACTAGTCTTAGGGAGAAGAAAAGGTTCAACAACAAAGTTTGGGAGGAATTGTGGCCGAGTTGATTGGGAGGTCATGCAGCATGTTTGGGTCAAGAACAATTCATATGAAGGTATCGTGAATGTTGTTGTAAAGTGTTTGCACATATGCAAGAGGTGAATGGACGTGGCTACATTGTTCCAAGACATGATCAAGAGATATGGACATGAAGATGCAGCCGAAAAGGTCCAACCGGCTGGTTTATGCCTCACGCTTCAGCTGAGGTGGTTATGGTTCATTTATATAAAGTTTTGAGTTAGTTTTTGTCAGATTTTTCATGGGTTAAGAGATTGAGTTGTCTTTCGAATGTCTAGGATGATAAGAAAGATTTAGGCCCGATCTTCCGATAGGTAAAGATAAATCAATTGATGTGGAGATCTCGACATTCATGATTCGAGGCTCTCGAGTAGAACACGAACAGCCAATGCAATGACTACACCACCGCTCCGTTGGTTATCAACCGTGCTTCACACGGTTGACCTCGCCAAGAAGGATAATCCCTGCAAGTCCAACCGAGAACTCAACCAAGAACGTAGAAGACACGATCTGAAATCGCAAAGTTTTGGTTTCACAAACCGTAGAATGGCGACACTATTAATCTAAGCAAAACCCAATTGTTTATGGCAGCTACTATGCAGTATATATAGGTGGGAGGACGTCCAAAGGGGTGTTGGGGTCGTGACCTAACCCTAAGACACGAAAATAATGTACTTAGACTTGATACAAGGCCCAATGGCCCAATACGGTGGCGCGGCACCATGACAGATTCTGAACTCGATTTTGTCTCGACGATTGCCCTCGACTCCGATGTAATTTTGACATGGGACCAGCGCCATTGGAATGGTTATCCTCTCCCCTTTTCGTGCATATGTAGAACGTCCAAAACGGAGTTTGTATGCATCCTAGGAGTCTGTTTTAGTGCGTACTGCTCCTGGACTCCGAGTTGGACACGATTTTGAGTTGGGGTCGGTTTCCATCCTCTTTGAACGTATCCTCTGGTCCTCCACACCCCTAAATCTTCCTCCAATTACTCCTTTAACTTCTCCGTGGATCCTAATCACAATTAAGTCATTAGCTAGCAATCTATTCTCAAAAATATATAAGGAAACATATAAGAACGAGCTCACCTCTGAAATTAATTGGTGTGTGTGAATCCTATTGATTGCATCTTGTATGTTGAATAGAGTGTTGTGTATATGCATAGGAGTGATTTCCTCGTCATCCTCTCCTTCTTGAATTGGAGTAGTCCTCGACTCAAGTTCATCTTCTCTCATGTGTTGATTCAAATGTGCAACACCATCAATTATTCCTGTATGTATGAAAGGAGGAGGCCAAGGTGGTGGACGACTTAGTGCACCATCTTGATCTTGTCCATCAAATAAGAGCGCACATTCACTTGAGTCAGGATCCCAAACAAATAAACATTGTATAATATTTTTATGTGCATTTATAATGTGCATGATCTCATCATTCTCCCGTTCTTGATGACAAGCCGTCCTCGGCTTGCTCGTATGTCCAGCAAAAAGTCTTGCTTTGGGGGTAGAATGAGTGTTGTCCATAAGGCACAACCGCAGTGAATAACGCTTTTGTTGTCCCTGCTGCAAGGAATAAATACTAGAAAAACTCGACAAGACATTAGTAGAGTTAGTACATTCATTTACTTGACCATGTTGTTGCAGCACAAAAGGAGCTTCCTCATTTGAACATATGTAAACATTATGCACCATAAACATACCACTATGTTCATATTTGCCTATAGCATGAAAAATATTTCTACTTAACAAAGGAAATTCAGATTGAGAAAATAGTATCTTCTCTACGGTATCTAGATCACAAAAAGTGTCAAATTCAATATAACCGAAAGTATTTAGAGAAGACAATAATTTTAGCTCATCCCTTTCGCATGTAGTTGGAATCAAATGCTTAATTTCAGCACAAGCGAGTGATAGAGTATCAAATTCATTTGGTTGTTCTAGTATAGGTACAATATAATTATCAGCACACAACTCATTTTTGTTGTAAGAATCAGTAGGAAAATCAACTAGTGGTAAAGGTGTATTATGAAAAAGTTCATCTTGTTGCTGCTTATCGATAGCATGATTGGTAGAAAAATTCAGCACATCTGAAAATGCCATACCTTGGTTAACTGTAGAGCATTGTCCATTAACACAACTCTTATTTTCAGCAAGAAATTCAAATGCATTATGAGTTGATTCATCAAAAAATTCAGAAGAGTGGTTCAACACCTCACTCTCATTTGCATCAATATTTATTTGTCCATGTTTCTGCAAAAGGTTAGGCAAAGGAGGAGGTACAACAAGAAAATTCTTCTCAAGTTCATGTATTTCATCTTTGCAATTAGATACATTAGCAAAAGTTTCTCGCATAAGAATTTTCATATCTTTCCATGTTCGATGTTTTTCTATATCGCTTATGTTGTCCCACCAAGTTAATGCACAATCAACTAACGCACTAGCAATATTTCTATTTTTTCTCCTCTCACACATATGTCGTTGTCCAAAAATTTTATCCAACTCTATTTCCCAAGCAATATATTAATCATAATCAAAACCATCATAAGAAGGAAGAGATGGGAGAATATAATTACTTCTTGTAGAAGGTATTGTAAAGGTGGTCTGAATGTCATGTGAATCTTTGGTTGATGTTTGATTTTTAGTGAGCAACTCCATCGCCGTCTTCATCATGTCAATCATCTCAGCATATAATGCATGATTATTGCTTTTACCTGACATTGTGATAAGAAAAAGGATGAGGCCCAATCTCCCGAAAGGTAATGTATACGTCGATTGATGGAGATCTCGACGTTGATGATCCGAGGCTCTCGAGTAGAATACGAAAAACCCCTACAATCACTACACCACCACTCCGTTGGTTATCAACCGTGCTGCACACGATTAACCTCACCAAGAAGGCTAATCCTTGCGAGTGCAACCGAGAACACAAGCAATAACAAGGTAGAAGCAATCTGAATTGCTAAGTTGGGGTCTCACAAACCGATAAACAGCAAAACAGTGTATAACAGATTAATCTAAGCAAAACCCAATTGTTCATGGCGGCTAGTATGAACTATATATAGGTGGGAGGACGTTCAAGGGGTGCTGAGGTCGTGACCTAACCCTAAGACACGATAATAATGGACTTAGACTTGATACAAGGCCCAATGCTCCAATACGGTGGCGCAGCATCCTGACAGATTCTGTACTCGATATTGTTTTGACGATTCCGGTCGACTCCCAAGAAATTTTGATATGAGACCAGCTCCATTGGAAAGGATATCCCCTCCCGTTTCCATGCATATGTAGAACGTCTAAAACGGAGTTTGTATGCGTCAAGGGCGTCCGTTTTAGTGCGTACTGCTCCTGGACTCCGAGTTGGACACGATTTTGAGTTGGGGTCGGTTTCCAACTTCTTTGAACGTATTCTCTGGTCCTCCACGCCCCTAGATCTTCCTCCAATAACTCCTTGAACCACTCCATGTATCCTAATTACAATTAAAATATTAGGTAGCAATCTATTCTCAAAAATATATAAAGAAACATAGAAGAACAAGCTCACCTCTAAAATTAATTGTTGTGTGTGAATTCTATTGATTGCATTTCGTATGTTCAATGGAGTATTGTGTATATTCATAGAAGTGATGTCCTCATCATCCTCCCCTTCTTGAATTGGAGTCGTCCTCGACTCAAGTTCATCTTCTCTCATGTGTGGGTCCATATGTGCAACACCATCAAATTTTCTTGTATGCATCAAAGGAGGAGGCCAAGGTGGTGGACGACATAGTGCACCATCTTGATCTTGTCCATCAAACAAGAGCGCACATTCACTTGAGACAGGATCCCAAACAAATAAACATTGTGCCATGTTTATTTGTGCAATGATAATGTGCATGATCTCATCACATTGTTAGTAGCAAACAAAAGACAACAAAAAATATGTTATCCCTATCAACTACAAAGTATAATGGTAAAGTGGAAGTGGAATCACACACTCTCAAGTGTCTTACCACGCTCTTACAAGTGTTCTTACTGACACTGCAGGTGGCAAATGATGGACAGTATGAAGAAACCAATGAAGCATGGGATGATTGCAAAGGTGTACCGATTCTGCTCAAGAGTAAGGTGTAGCTAGGATGACACATTATATGTAGCAAGGATTAGCAACAATGAAAATCAGATAGTAAAGTTGAATAAGTGTCCAATGTACTTGTCAATGTCGCTGGCCTAAATGTGTTCCTAGTAGTCCAAGCATGCAAGACATGAAGACAAAACTAGATGAGACAGAGGATGCAAGCACTTCTGTTTTTTTGTTGTTTTTTTATCCTCTTTTTTTTGTGCGGCTTTTGTATCTTTTTTTGAACTTGCCTTTTTTTTCTTCCTTTTCTCAGAATGTGCTGCAAAAGAAGAACACAATAAAAAGTAATCAAAGATATCTTGTGTGTCTGTTGCAGATTTTATGCTCAATCTTCCAAGGACAAATAGGCACACTTAGAAGCTTCAAATAGAAAAACTAACAACTGCAAGATTGTAGATATATCTCTCCTCTTTAATTTCAATACATGGAAAACGTATTTTGGAAAGGAACAATAGGAGATATCGCCCCCGAAATACAGACTGTTCATAATTTCTAGGTCGAGAACAGATTCAGATGTAATGCACTTTTCACCACGATAGCTTCGCTTTCTGGGAAAGCTATGCAGACCAAATTTGTAGAGAACTTATTAAGATTTCCATAAAGTACAAGAACTCCAAAATCCGAGTTCGTATGAGTGAGATATGAGGAAAATAACGAACTGGACAGAGATGAATCTAATCTGAACGTGATGACGTGATTCACAAGGTTGAATCAACATAATGCAAAACTCAAACTAAGACCAAAAATACTTTCTAAACCAGTAATATGACTCAACCACGGACACAAACTCAACAAAACCAAACTGAATAACAAAGTTGCAAAGGCTCAATGGTGGTTTGGACAAAGTGATAAATAGATCTATGAAACTACATGTTTTTTTGTGGCCTTTTTGTGGACTCTAGGTATGAAAAATAAATAAATGAAAGGATAGATGAATTACCTAACGGGCAACCTGGAAATCTGATACCAATTGATAAGAAAAGGTTTAGGCCTGATCTTCCGATAGGTAAGGATAAATCGATTGACGTGGAGATCTCGACGTTGATGATCTGAGGCTCTCGAGTAGAACACGAACAGCCCCTGCAATCACTACACCACTGCTCTGTTGGTTATCAACCGTGCTTCACACGATTAACCTCGCCAAAAAGGCTAATCCCTGCAAGTGCAACCGAGAGCACAAGCAAGAACGTAGAAGACACGATCTAAAATCGCGAAGTTGGGGTTTCACAAACCGTAGAATAGCGATATTATTAATCTAAGCAAAACCCAATTATTTATGGCGGCTACTATGGAGCATATATAGGTGGAGGACGTCCAAGGGGGTGTTGGGGTCGTGACCTAACCCTAAGACACGAAAATAATGTACTTAGACTTGATACAAGGCACAATGGCCTAATACGGTGGCGCAGCACCCTGACAGATTATGAACTCGATTTTGTTTTGATGATTGCTGTCGACTCCGATGTAAATTTGACATGGGACCAGGGACATTGGAAAGGTTATCCTCTCCCCTTTCTGTTCATATGTAGAACGTCCAAAACGGAGTTTGTATGCATCCTAGGCTTCCGTTTTAGTGCGTACTGCTCTGGACTCCGAGTTGGACATGATTTTGAGTTGGGGTCGATTTCCATCCTCTTTGAGCGTATCCTCTGGTCCTCCATGCCCCTAAATCTTCCTCCAATTACTCCTTTAACTTCTCTATGGATCCTAATCACAATTAAGTCATTAGGTAGCAATATATTCTCAAAAATATATAAGGAAAGATATAAGAGCGAGCTCACCTCTGAAATTAATTGGTGTGTGTGAATCCTATTGATTGCATCTTGTATGTTGAATAGAGTGCTGTGTATATGCATAGAAGTGATGTCCTCGTCATAGGATGATCCTGAGGTGTTTGGAAGTTTCAAGATTGCTTCTATATGTGTATGGAAGAGTCTCCGGCACTTATGGAAAATTTCGATTGAAACTGAGTAGGAGTAGGAGTCCTTGTTAGGATTGGGTTGACTTAGGGCTTGTTATATAAGCAAGGGAGGCCAGAGCACGTGGGTAGGTGACTTTTGTCTGTTCCTCTTGTGTTTCTTTGAATAAAAATTCGTAGTTTAGAGGAGCTTTGGTGCCTTGTTTGTCCGACTTATTTCGGACAAGTTTTTCTCGCTGAGTTTCTGGACAGATTGACGTTGCTTCAGTATTTCAATAATAACTTTCGTTTTACAGATTCAATGGATATAATTTTTCTGAGTTGTATTCAAAACTTGATTATATATCATATGTGAAAATTTCACGGCCATTGATTTTTTTAATTATGATGTATACGAGTTTTGTTGCAGAGTTGCAGATTTGTTTCTAAATCGTGTAGAACAGTTTGACCTTTGTGTAGTCTTTTGATCATAACTCATGTTCTAATTAGTGTTTTCACGTGATTATTGTTGTATTGACTAGGTTCTATACAATCTAATATTATTTTATCACGGTTAAACACATTGAAAACAGTTGCACAAACAGTTTCTTTAACAGATCGATTTTCTACTGAAGGGTTTTCATAGCTTTCGCTTAAAAGTTTTTTAAATCTACCATTCACCCCCTTCTGGTAGCTTCTCATGTGCTATTAAATCCCACAATTGGTATCAGAGCCACAATTCTATAATCTTTGTGATTTGCAAGTGTTATGACTAATTAACATGGAGAAATACTAAGCAAAACCTTGTGTGTTCAATGTTGTTGATTTTCAGGTTAGGAGGGCACGTATGGAGGCTAACAGACATGCACAAGGCTTTGCCATATGGGACAAGGTGTACAAGACCTTCGACACGCCACCAAATGATCGAGTCATGGTTGCGAACAAGAAAGACATTGGCAACAATAACAAGGTGTGAAACTTGATGAAACAAGGATTGACTCAATGCAACTTCCGAAGACAACACACGTCTGACAGCACTGGGCCCACATCACTCATTTGGGTAGCTCCAGTGTTGTCACGTGGTCTGCGAGACCGGATCTACTTCCCTTCACAGGGAAGCTCCACTCCCGAAATGTGTCCAGCAACCCCAGACCTAACCCCCAGTAGAGGGAAGCTCCGGTGCTGCCACGTGTGAAGAGGCTCCAGATCTTTCCCCCATAGAGGAAAGCTCCAGAGCTACCAAGTGGTGGCTCTTCGGACCTTAGCCCCCAACGGGAAGACTACAAAATCTCCAACGACATAGACATTCAAAAGGCTATTGTTAAGCCGTTACAAGACCTGATTAACGTGTTATTAATCCATCATTAATGACACATGATCAGAGGACCATCAAGACTGATAACGCTTCCATTAAGGCACGTTATTAGTCCATTAATCACAATTATGCACGTCGATCATGTATAGGTGGATTATTACAGCCGAGGCCACCTGTCGGGCCAGACATATACTGTAACAGCCAGCTCTTAGCATATAAAAAGGTTGTGCCACACAGTAGAAGACAACTAAGCATAGACGCATACAAGAAACCTCTGACACTCAAAACAAACATATATACTCAATCAACAACCACCCCGTGGAGTAACGTATTACGCTTAGGCGGCCCGAACCACGTAAAAACCTCTATGTCATCATCTTGTTCTTGATCTTACGCGCCCCATACAAATACGAACCTCCGCGGACTACACTTTAGTAGTATTGGCGGAAGTGTCATTTAGCCACTTCGACATTTGGCACATCAGGAAGGGGCACTAAGATCTCAAGATGGTGAACTTTGCTGCAGCTTCATCGAATGGTGTGGCTGAGCAGCCTGCTAGAGGAAATCCCTCCAATGCGCAGCAGCCAGCTAACACTGTTGTCTCGACGGGTGTCATTCCATTACCACCCCCACCATCGCTGCAAGATGGCATTGTCGCGTCAGCCATTGCATCAACGAACAACCCCGAGAATAAGCTGAACGCAACGTGGACTCTTCACCAGTGCCCTCCAGCACCCCAAGCTCCTTAGTGCGTGATGGAGCAATGGGGCACTGATGTGGATCATTTGGTTGCAGCTGCAGCTAATGCCATGAGTAACCAAGGTCCGCCCCTTGCTAGGCAGGCACCTTCAAGGAATAGGACCTTGCCTGGTAGACTTTGTCCTCAAGCGTCGCAGCACAGGAGGCGTGTGCCCTCCCAACAACTGACGTCATTGCCCTCTGGGCACGACACATTCATATAGCGTCGAGGCTTTCGACACATGATCTCCGGCCGGAGCTAGACCGCCTATACCTGACGCAAGACGGCCCCGTCCTTATGGAGTACGCATGCAAAAGGTGGGAAGCTCAAGAAAACCCTTTCTCCTTTAGGAGTGGGGGGAGGCAATTCGACCCTTGCCATGGATCTTTGCATGGCCACCTGGCAACCTAAGTTTCGACCTCATCTTTTGGAGAAGTACTACAGGACAGTCAACCCCGTCGAATTTCTTCGAATCTACTTCACCGCCATCCTCGCGGCTGGAGGCAATGACGTCGTGATGGCAAACTACTTCCGTGTGGCTGTAACCGGGACAGCAAGGTCCTGGTTCATGAATCTCCCTCTTGACTCTATCTATAGTTATAGGGAACTTCGTCGTCAGTTCACCGCCAACTTCAGAAGCTCCTACACCCGACCTGGCATAGAGCTGGACATATTTGTCGTAGAGCAGATGGCGGGAGAATCGCTAGGATCATTGGTACGAAACAAAATTCCTTCCATCTGCAACGCTTCTGTCACTGTCCCATTTTGACATGGAGTTAGAGATAAGAAGATGCTGGAGAAGCTGGCAACTAAAGACATTAGCAGCGTCACGGAGCTCTTCAGCCTAGCTGACAAATGCGTTAGGGCTGCAGAGGGCCAGGAGATGCACTCCAAAACCAGTTGCGGAGGCTAGTGAATCCTCCTCTAAAGCTGAAGCTACTGCCTCAGGTAGTGGAAAGAAGAAGAAGAAGAAGATTAATGGCAAGAAGAAGTCGTTGGCCGGCACAACTACCGCTGTTGCTGCAGCTGCAGCTCCTGGTGTTGCAGCCGCAGCTGCATGCCTACCGCTACTGCTGCAGCTGCACGCCCGGAAAAAGAGCTCGATCGTCGACTGATGAAGGTGACGGCGAGAAGATGTGGTGTTTGATCCACAAGACGAACACCCATAACCTCGGAGACTGTTGTGAGGTCCAGAGGCTTGTTGAATGCAACAATAAGAGCTAAGAAAAGTCCCTTTCTGCCAACGGGATGGGAAACAGAAGGTTGGAGAAGATCCGCCAGAACCAGAGCTTGGCTTCTAGGATGCCAAAAAGTCCCTAAAGGCTGTCTTCAACACGGTGGAGGACGACCCCGACATCTCTCTCTATAATGAACGTCGGAAGACTCTCCATATGATATAAGGAGGGTCCTGGGATACGCCTACCTCTCGGCTTATCCTCAAAATGATGCGTCATTAGATGGCTGTTGTGGCTCCCACCGCCAAGGCAGAACCTCATCAGAAGTGGATGGACACCTCCATCACCTTCGATGCTTCGGATTGCCCGAACAACATGATCAGAGCTAGTCAATTGCCCTTGATTGTTTCTCCTATCAATCAACAACATCCAGCTCTACTATGTACTGGTGGATGGAGGTGCGACGCTCGAACTCCTAAGCTTTGCTGCTTTGACGAAGCACCAACTCATCCTATCAGACCTTAGGCCCTCACGTCCTTTCTCCAGAGTAGGTCCGAGGGTTATCACTCCTCTCAAATCAATTATACTCCTAGTGACCTTCGGGACCAGGGATAACTATAGGTATGAGAAGCTAGTCTTTGATGTGGCACACATCCTTCAACGCCATCCTAGGCAGGCCAAACCCATATAGGTTCATGGACGTAGCTCATTACAGCTACCTGGTGTTGAAGATGCCGACTGCTTCAGGCGTCCTCTGGATTTGTGGGGATCGCACTGCTAGAGTCACAGCGCTGGAGGAACTTCATGCGCTTGCAACAGTGCAAGAAAAACAATCTGGCAAGGAGCGACCAGCTCAGCCACCTTGGAGCTCACGTAAGCGTGGCTCAACCTCTGCACCTCGCATGCAACCAAGCGGTGACAATGACTTCCCCGTCAAAGTCGTCCAAATTGGTTCCGATGCCACTCAGACCACCCGTATATCAGGAGGTCTAGACAGCAAAAAGGAACTCGCGCTCGTCACTTTCCTACGAGCGAATATTGAAATGTTTGCATGGAAACCATCAAAAACGTCTGGGATCCATAGGGAGGTGATCAAGAACAGCCTGAAGATATACCCCTATGCATGGCCAGTACATCAGAAGCCCTAAAAGCAATCTATCGAGCCAAAAGCCCCGAAAGCAATCTATCGAGCGGCGGAACTTCGTGAGAAAAGAAATCAATAAGCTGCTCGACGTTAGTTTCATCTGGGAGGTTCACCACCCTCGGTGGTTGCCAAACCCAATCATTGTACCAAAGAGCGGCGGGAAGCTTTGGATGTGCATCGACTACACCACCTTGAATAAGGCATGCCCAAAAGACCCATTTCCAGTTCCTAGAATCGATCAGATAGTGGATTAAACCTCCGGGTGTGAGTTTCTGTGTTTTCTAGACACATGTTCTGGATATCATTAGATTCAAATGTCTAGGGAAGATGAAGAGCATACTGCCTTCATTACAGTAGATGGGTTACATTGTTATACTGTCATGCCTTTCGGTCTCAAAAACGCCACTTCAACTTTTGTGCGAGCCTTGCACAAAAAATTTGGAGAGCTAATCAAGGACTTGGTGGAGGTCTACATCGATGGTATCCTCGTCAAGGTGAAGAACAAGAAATCACTCATGGACAATTTGCAAGCTGTGCTTGACGCGTACGAAGCTCAACCCGGAAAAATGTGTCTTCGGTGTGAACTCCGGAAAGATCCTAGGTTTCTTGATGACTCATCGAGGAATCGAGGCAAATCAGGCAAAGATCAAGGCCATCGAAGAGATGCGGCCCCCAGCCCGCGTCCAAGATGTCTAGAAGCTAGCTGGATGCCTAGCTGTGCTCAGCAAGTTCATTTCACGACTTGTAGAGTGAGTGCTTCCCATCTTCAAGCTATTGAGGGAGTTTGGGCCATTCCATTGATCTGAAGAAGCAGAGAAGGCGTTCCTAGCGCTCAAGCAGCTCCTCACCACACTACCAATTCAGGTAGCTCTAGATTTTGGTGAGCCTCTTCTGCTCTACATTTTGGAAACTATAGAGGTTGTCAGCATGGTTCTAGTCGCGGAGAGGCTGGAGCCATCTTTAGCTCAGGAGCATAGACCCCTTCGGGAGGGTCCGGAGCTACCTGAAGGCAAGTCTTGGTCCTAGACCCTAGGCACGGATCCTAAAAGCAAGAGGCATGAGGATCAACCTCTCCAATTGAGGGAGTTCTTGCAATACAAGAAGAAGGTCCGAACCCCTATGGAGAGGTCTGGGATGCTGAAGAAAAAGGTTCGAACCTCTCCCAGAGGGTTCAGGTTGCTCTAGAAAAAGATGTGGACCACTCCGAGAGGGTCCGGGTTGATGGAGAAGAAGCTCCACGCCCCTCTGAGAGAGTCCGGACCATCCAGCGGCCAGTGTACTTCATTTGTGGAGTACTCCACGATGCCAAGACTCGTTACATTGAGGTGCATAAGCTGTTGTATGAAATCCTTATTGCCTCAAGAAATCTACGTCACTACTTCCAAGCCCATAAGATATCAATGGTAACATCCTTTCCACTTCGTGCTATATTGCATAACCCCAACTCTACAGGAAATATTGCCAAGTGGGTTGCAGAGATGACATAATTCGATCTCGAATTCTTGCCTCGACATGCTATCAAGAGTCAGGCACTGGCTGACTTCGTGGCGGAGTGGACTCCATCACAAAATCTAGGGGGCATCAGCAAGCAGAAGCCAGAACCTAAGGTCCCGGTATTCACTGAGCCTCACTGGACTCTCTACTTCAACGGCTCCATGCATAAGCAGGGGCCGAAGCAAGAATCCTTCTCCTTGCTCTAACCGGGAAGAAGGTCAAGTAAATGGTACACCTTAACTTTAAGGCAACCAACAGCATGGCAGAATACGAAGCTCTCATCTACAAACTCAAGGTGGCGCTATCATATGGCGTTAGGTAGCTAATGGTGAAGGGTGATTTGCAACTCATCATCAAGCATGAAAAAGGTGAATGCAGTTGCAACAATCCTCAACTCGCTGCTTTTGTACTTGAAGTCTAGAAGCTACGTAAGGACTTCCACGTCTTGGATCTTTGTCATGTCCAGCGTCTCAGCAACGCTGAAGCTGATGATATTTCAAAGAAGGCTTCAACAGGAGCTCAAGATATGGATGTTGTTTTTGTCAGAAGATTGTCAGGACCCGCTGCTCAGCTTGCCAAACTAAGTGATGGAGGCAAGATTAGCACCTAGAAGCTGGCGGTCCCAGTGACCCTGTTACCATGGCATCCACAAAGGATCGTAGGCGCTGTAGGAAGCTTCGAGCAACCCAGCGCGCAAGATCCAGAAGCTCAAGTTAGCCCCGATGCATAGATATTAATGATCCAGAGCTACATGAAAGACAATATCCTTCGTGAAGACTGTGCTTCTGCCGACTGAATTGTCAGATTAGCTAAAAGATCCACGTTGGTAGAAAGGGATCTCTACCGACCTGGTGCCAACGGCATTCTAATGCGGTGCATTTCACGAGAAGAAAGCCGCGAGCGCCTCGCGGAGATCCATGGAGGAAAGTGTGGGAACCACGCGTCTTCTCGCACGTTAGTCGGTAAAGCCTTCCAGCATGGCTTTCACTGGCCTACAGCTCTCCAGGATGCAATTGAGTTGGTAAAGAAGTGCGAAGCGTGCTAATTCCATGCAAAGCAAATTCACACAATGGCTCAATCACTGCAAATTATACCTCCCTCGTCGCCATTTGCTGTGTGGGGGTGGACATTTTGGGACCATTACAAAAAGTCATCAAAGGTTACAGGTTTCTTTACGTCGCGTTCGACATGTTCACCAAATGGCCCGAAGCTACCACAGTTGTGACAATTAACAAGCAATCAGCTATCAAGTTCTTGAAGTCCACAGTCTGTCGATTTGGAGTTTTTAACAAAGTCATTACTAACAACAAAACCCAATTCATAAGTCCAGCATTCCAAGAGTACTGCAAAGATCTCATCATACAAGTCATGTATGCATCAGTAGCTCACCCGACAAGCAATGGCCAAGCTGAGAGATCTAATACATAAATACTTAAGGGACTCAAGACGCGCAAATATAAGCGCCTAAAAAACATGGTGCCAACTGGGTAGAGGAGCTTCCATCCACATTGTGGGCAAGCACGACAGCACCTAATCGGGCTATTTGAGAGACACCTTTCTTCTTGTTGTACAGAGCTGAAGCGGTCCTTCCCTCGAAGATCACCATGGGTTCTCTTCGTGTCCGGACCTTCGACGAAGCCACGCAGGACAAGCTCCGGCGTGAAGACCTGGACCTCATAGACGAGGCAAGGTGACAAGCACATGTTTGGAATGCACGCTACCGCCAGGCGCTCCGGCGCTACCAACAAAGGTTTGTGAGCAACCGACAGCTAGAAGAAGGCGATTTTGTGCTGTAGAGAATACTGACTCGTGATGGGATGAACAAACTATCCCCATGTTGGGAAGGTCCCTTCCGAGTAATCAAAGTATCGCGCCCTTGATGCATTCAATTGGCTATAGAAGATGGGACTCCGCTTCCCAACCCGTGGAACATCGAGCACCTCCGTAAGTTTTATGCTTAACTGCACAGAGGTGAGTATGTTGTATAATGTGTATTTCTCATAGTCCATGGATAGAGTCGAGAAGGGTTTTAGCGCACTTAACTTTGTCCTATACTTTAGGTCTGTCTTTACCCAACCTGGGATAGATCAAGACGAATAGCACACTTAACTTGGTCATTGTACGTTGAGTGTGTCCTTGTCTTCTCTTGTAATTCAGACCTTTAATGAGAAACATTTTATATGGACAGACTCTTCGTGCATTTCAATTTTATAAGCTCGCTACTTTTATTATTTTTACCTTCTTTTTTATAACAAGGCTGTGCAATCCTCTTAAAATTTAGTCCAAGGTATTTATGTGATATGTAACTTGTATTGGTAATCTTCTTTTGGGTCTTAACATTTTCGCATGGTCTACTCGCCTGAAAACCAAAGCCAATGGCAGGTCCAGGGTGTGCTATCGACTTAGACTGGTCAGACACCCTAAGTACGCCACTCTACCAATATCCTGGCAGATCCCAATAGGGCGGGTTCGCAAGGCATTAAGACCTAAAGAGATTTAATTAATACACTTATGTCATCATGTTAAATTCCTGAGGATCTAAAATTCAAGGAAGGACAATAAGGCGCAAAAAAGTTGTAGACGAGAAGACAAATTTTACTATTTTTCTTGTCTTTTAAATGCAGAAAATATGAATAATCGATGGAAATTCGCTCGGTCATGGTGGATGCTGTCGGAGCCCTAGCTCCGACAACACTCAGGGGGACCGTTGTCGATGTTCTATGCATTGATTGCAGGCTTTGTCGGATCTAACAAGCTCCGACAACTCCCAGGGGGCCCGCCATCGACATTATATGCGTTGATAGTGGGCACCGTTGGATCTACCAAGCTCCGACAACCCCCAGGGGGCCCGACGTCGACTTTCTAAGAGTTGAAAGTGGGCGCCGCCGGACCTACAAAGCTCCAACAACCCGAGGAGGCCCGCCGTCAATGTTTTAAGCATTGACAGTGGGCGCCGTCGGACCTACAAAGCTCTGACAACCCCCAGGTGGCCCACCGTCGACGTTTTAAGCGTTGGCATTGGGCACCGTTGGACCTTCAAAGCTCCGACAACCCCCAGGGGGCCCGCCATAAACGTTCTAAGTATTGATATTGGGCGTCGTCGGACCTACCAAGCTCCGATAACCCCAGGGGGCCCGCTGTCAACATTCTCAACATTGATAGTGGGCGCCGTCAGACCTAACAAGCTCCGACAACTCGCGGGGGGCCACCGTCGTTGCAACAAAGGGTCCCTGGAGATGTCGAAAGCAAGACTCGAAATGCGGAGCTAACGTACTAGCTACGAATTTAGAGCTATCGAGTTTTCAAAACGTTGTCTAAATCCTCATTGTAGATACATTGAATTCATTGAACACATCTACCAGGGGGCCAACAATATAAAGGCAATGGATTGAACACACAAAAAATGGAATTTGGAGGGATTTCAGATTTCATTTATTCAAAATGAGATTACAAGTTGAAGGCAAAAAAGGAAAAGTCCTAAATACTGGAGTTCCCATTGAAGAACGAGGCAACTCTTTGGGTAGCATCTTGAACGGTAGCCCTGGCAGCTTGTTCCTCCTCGGCAACGGGTCCTTCAAACACCGGAGCTATGGACATCTGGGCATTCCGGCTTTTGAAACATGCCAGCACATATTCGGCAAAGTTCTTAGCCAGTGTACTTCCTTCCGTCTCCAATTCATCGACGACTATGTCACACATGACGCCAAGCTTCTTGCCGGCGGAGGTCAACGCCACTAGCACCTTCTCCATTTCTAGCTCTGGGTCAGCCGGATGTACCGCACTGAAACCAAACGGCACCAGAGCTTTGTTGGCATGCCCTAAAAGTCCCAGACTTGCTGGGACTCAGCTGCTCTCAAGCTCTTTAGTTCCTCTAGTGATTTCCTGGCAGCTGAAAATTTTGCAAAACCTTCTTTGGAGAAGCGCTAGACTTCCTTAGCGTGCTACTAAATACTTTCAGCCAGCCGCTTTTCTTGGTCGTGGAGCTCTTTCTCTCGGAGGTTGATACGGTTCCTCCGCTCTGCCAGGTCCTTCTCCTTGGCCTTCACCTTATCCTCCCGGGTGTAGATATCAGTCTCTCATTTGGAGACATTCACCCCCATCTGCCATATCCGCTCCTTTTCCTGACCACACCACTGATCAAATTGTTTGGCATGATCAGCTATGCTCTACTCTCCCAGCAACAGTTTTTGGGCGAGCTCTTCTTCGCTCTTCATGAGGTCTTCCTCTTTCCCCAAGAGCTTATCCTCCTTTTGATCGAGGGCTTCCCGACGCTTAAGTAGACGCTCATTCAGCTCATTGAGGCTATCCGAATAACCGTCGGCCGCCTCATTGACATCCTTCGTGTTCTCAAATATATCCCAGGTCTTGTCATCGAGGGCCTTAATCATGGCCTCTCCTTCATTCAACAGTGCCAACCAAGCCATCTCCTTGGCCACCCATTCCTTCTCGTCAGCTAGCCTAGACTGCATCAGCTTCATCTCGAAGTGAAGTCTGTTGTGCCTACGCCTTAAGGTGTTGCGATCTTCTTCGAGGGTCATGCTTTCATGGTCAAAGCCGAGCTGGACCTCGCGGAGACTTGAACAAGCATTGTCGATAGACAATGCCAGAGGGATTGGCTCTGGACCTGCCTAAAGTGCTTTAGCAGGCTCTAGTGGGTCTTCCAAAATCACTATTGGATCTCACGGTGCGAGCATGTTATCCAGCAGCTCCACATCGCTGGGGCTGACCTCCAAGAGCTCATCAATATCCACCACGGCAGAGGAAGGTTCCGCCGCAAAAGCTTCAGCCTCCGTGGCTGATGAAGACGGTCCCTCAACCGGATCCACAATCATTGGCTCAGCACATGAAGGACCCACAGCTGGATCTTCGGGTTGCGCCGACTCGAACATAACCACCTCCGGAGCTACCGCTTCCAGAGTTGACACTGAAGCATTGGATGAAGCTACACCTTCTTCTGGTATTGGTGCTGGAGCTTCTACAACAGGCTTCGAAACCGCTGGAGCTTCAACGAACTCTACCTCCACATGGTCTGCCGCTACCATGGGATCTTTGGTTGCTGGCTCTGGACTTGTCTCCATGACAGTCGGCGCCAGAGCTGTCGTGTCATCTTGCACCACCACTGGGGCAGAGGCAGGAGCCGAGGTAGGTGCTTCGGGCGATGCAGCCTCTAAAGCCACAACAGGCACCAGAGCCGCAACAGGCACCGAAGCCACAGTGCTTGTTCTCAACATTCTGGAAATAGAAAGTAGGGAATTTAAGACAAAAGCATGGAACGAAATCAAGACAAACGCTAAAGAATCAATCCTTACCTTGGAGTATTGCCGCACCAATCGGCATAGATCTTCAGGCACTGGCAGCTAGAGCCCGCCGTCATCGGCGTGGCGGATGCTTCGAGGCCCGAACCTGAAGTTGAGGCAGCCGCAGACGCTGCCACCTTTCGGACCTCCATCGTAGGAGGTTCCACTCCGAACCCCGAGTCACCAGCTAGCATCGTGGCGGGAGTTGACTTGTCGGAGCCAAGACCCTTTGCGGGCACTGGATCTGAAGAACCAGCTGGACTAAGGCACGATCACCATAGACCTGAGTCTAGGTGGAGGGGTCAATTCAGTCGGAGCTTCCCTCACTCTAGTCCCATCGCTCCTTGTCAGCTTCCACTTCTGACTCCAAACTTTGACGGGAGCCTTCTCCTTGCCTCGGCCGGAGGTAGACTTCTTTGGAGCGGAAGTAGTGGGACCTTTTGCTTTGCCGCAGACTGGCGCAGGTCTGGAGCTTTCACGGGGGCACGGAGCCACGGGGATAGAAATCCCGGCCGGAGGAGCACTCTATCGCTTGTCCATGATACCGAGATCATTAAGAGCTGGTGTAAGGACCGAATGCCCAAGAGGGGGGGGGTGAATTGGGCTTTCTTTGAAAAATTCTAAGCAATTGAAACTTATGTTCTAAAGCGCAATTCCCTACGCGACTATCTATGCATTCTAGTAGATAGAAACTTTGAGGAATATAAAATGCATAAAAGTAAAGGAAGGAGAGGGATGCAAACTCCCGAGGAGACAAGGATTTATCCCGTGGTTCGGCAAGATCATTAAGATCTTCCTACATCCACGTTGTGGCACCCACCAAAGGGTTTTGCCACACCCAAGTCACCGAGACGAGGGGTCTTCACTATTCCTCTCCATTCGCCTCCTTGGCAAGGTGGAGCTCAAACCTTGTACAACTTCGACCTTCCGGGCTTCCACACACGCCTTGCCAAGCTCCGGAAGTCTCTTCACGATTACAACACCAAGGGCACTCCCTTGAGGCTCTCACACTAACCTAGAGAGTCCACTCACACAGAATGGTGGCACACAAGCTCTCTCTCTAGCTAGTTCTAGCCTAAACCTTGGTGTAGAGGTCATCACAAAAGGTGTGGAAGTGATTGCTCTTGGCCTTGAAACACTTGTGGATGTGTTGATAGCTTCTGGTGCTCAAGACTTGACGAAATGACAGGGTTAGGGGGTATTTATAGCCAGCCTCCCCGAAATAGCAGTTGGAAAAGTAGGCTGACAGAACTTTACTGTGAACACCGGATGATCCGATGTCTCCCCTTTAGTTATCATCGGTCTAATTACTTTGGCTGACGTCATTGTGTTAGATATGACCGTTGTTAGACCGATGTTGCCCCTGTCTTCTCATCGGATGATCCGGTGGCTCTTCCTCTAGAATTTGCTTAATCTTGATGCTTACTGGAGTGATCGACTGATGTGTGTAAGTCTGTACATCGGATGATCCGGTGCTTCACTTGGTCCAATGGTATTGCAAACTGTACTGATGGACCGATGTCACTGAGCCATTCACATCGGATGATCCGGTGAGTACATTGTTCTGAGGTCTTCTTCTTCAGTTGAACCAACTCGGCCGATGTGTACATTTCTGAAGTCATCAGTTGATCCGGTGAGTTGATTTTGTTTGCTTTGAGTTTTTTTTTGAGTGAATCTTTTGTGTTTTGCTTAGATGATCTCTTAGACATTTGTTTAATAAGCATCTCTGATGATCTTCAAGCATTGTATGTTGTCAACTTATGGTTGAGTGACTTGGACATGAGAGCTTTTACTTCTTATCTTTATCTCATTGATTTGATCTCAATAGTTGATTGTATATGGGTCTCCAATGACATATTCATTTCATTTTACCGAGTGATTATGGGGACCTTGCATTCACAAATTTATTAGTAAAGTTCAATGGTTGTCATTAATCACTGAAACCGTACTTCATGGGGGGGCCTAGATGCTTTCAATCTCCCCCTTTTTGGTGATTGATGACAACACAATAATCAACGTGCAATAGTAATGAATTTGATAGAATGAAACTTAAAAGAATATGTAATGAATACAAGAGGACACACTTGAAGCTTAAACATCAATTAATAACTCAAGTGTGAATAATAAGTGATCAAAAACATAGATAAACACCAAATGAGCCCAATCGATTAATAACTCAAGGAAATAAGTTCATTAGAGCTCAATAAGTAGCAAATGAGTAGCAAACACACCAAATGTAGCAAATACACCGAATTACAAGAATGATAAACGATAAATGATAAATGAGACTCGACTCCCCCTGACACTAAGACGCTCCCCCTGACTCCTCTAACTCTTCTCCCCCTTTGGCATCAAGACACCAAAAAGGGATCCGAGCGCCTAAGGACCCTGATTGCTGGGCGCGATGACGAACTGGTCACTGTCGCTGTCGTCGGAGCTACTGGCTGGAGTAGTGGAAGAGGGAGCTGCCGAAGCCGAAGGAACCACCGTCAGTGCCTGCTGTGAGGAGCTGCTGGAGCAGGGGCACTGACAACGGAGGCCGGCGTCTGCTGGAACAAGGTCGTGGCCGGCAGCGGGGAGTGAATCGGAGCAACAGGAGCCAGAAGAGGAGACATGCTGAAGGAGGGAATTAGCGTAGAAGGTACTGGGGCCACTGGAGCGGTAGCTGGAGCCAAGACAGGAGGTGGTGGAGCGACTCCTGGCAGCTGCGACGCGAGGGCAATCTCGGTCTGGGTGTAGAGGTTGGTGATCAACCCCAGGATGCCCATCATCGCCTGCTGCGTCTGCTGCTGCTGGTCGAGAGTGCGCTGGTGCATCTGGTCGATAAGCCCCGTCAGCCTGTCAGTGTCTTCACGCCTCTCACGGGCGATCTGACGCTGCATCTCCTGCTGCTGCTGCTGGAGCTCAAGGAGACGGGCAGCCTACTCCGCTCGGGCCTGCTCAGCTGCCAGCCTGTCCAGACGCTGCTGCTCAACCATCTGCTGGAGGAGCAACGTCAGCTCTGACGGCTGCGTGACCTGCGCCTCAGTGACGGGAGGTGGAGTAGGTGGTGGCACTGTAGAGTCTCCAGCCTCCGCGTCGTGCTGCCTGGGGGAAGACGGAGGAGGGAAGTACTCCTCGACACTGTCGTCGATGTCGCTCTCTGACTAGATATGCTGCAAGTCCTCCCCCTGTGCCTCAGCCTCGGCAAGCCTCTCATCCTCCTTCTCTAGGTTAGACCAGTCCTCCTCAGACAGTCAGGCCCTGACCTGACGCTCAACTGGACGGCCAAGGCGGTGGTCTCCAGGAGCTGGGGCACGGTAGTGACCGAACCGTGTCACACTCTCGTCAGAGAGACGGTCGTGCACGGCGGACCCCTCGGGAACCATCATAGTGAGCAGGTAGCTGATCCAGTGTCCATATACTAGCTGCCTCATCATGCCCACTCCATCTGTGATCACATCCTCCATCTCGCATATGAGGACGTCCACGATGTCGAAATCCATCCCGTTCTTGATGTAGAACAGGAGAGTCTGCTGCAAGCTGGTGAACCCCTCCAAGTAGCCAGACCTCAGTAGGAGCGTGCGACGCAAGGCGAGGTGCACTGTGCGCGCAGCAGGAGTCAACAAGGCTGGTACTCTCGGCTGGTCAGGAGAGAAAGTATGACCGAACAAAGAGTGAATCTCCTCCAGCGGTGGTGCCACTCCTCCAGTGAGTGGCCTCCTCGGTGGATCTGCCTGACCGTAGACCCTCTCATGCACGCAGGAGTCGTGCAAGTCCACTCCAAGCAACTGTCCCAGCGTCTGCCTCGTCAGGTGGTAGTGCTGACCCATAAACATGAAGTCAATTGACCTTCTGCCCTCAGAGACATAGAGGGTGGCGTAGAAGACGCGGACCCAATCTTCCACATAGGCACTCCGCTCATATGCCATCAGCTGCACCAAGCCTCGATACCTCTCAAAATAAGGACGGATCTCCGTCTCTACTGCCAAAGCTAGCTGTCCCCTATCCAGATAGTTGTGTTGAAACAGCTTGTGCCCTCGACGCCTGTAGGTCTCATAGAGAGACGCCTGGGTGACAGTCCAGAAGCGACTATCCACCAGAGCCTCTCGGGGCTGCGGGTACCACTCCTCAAGCAGCACATTCCATCTGAGCTTGCGAAGCTGCTTGGCCGTCATCTTCCGGTAGTCGGTCAACCGGACTCCTTCAGCGACATGGACAGTGGTGTCCATCTCGTAGATCGCTCGCTGGGCCTCCCTGTCCTCATGACGGTCGGCAGTCATCGGTCTCGAACGAGGTGCTGCCTCGGTGTGACCCCCACGGGTCCGGGCTGAGCGCCGGCGGACGAGAGGATCAACCGGCTCTTCTTCGGCCTCGGAGTCGTCGATCACTGGAGGCTGCCTCGGACGAGCCTCGCGGATCCTCAGCGACCCACTTCGGCCACGCTCACGCTCCTCGGCGGCGCGAGCGGCCATCAAGGCCTTCTTCTCCTCCTTTGACAATTTTTGCTTCTTCGCGGCCGGCTCCGCGATGGCCTTGCCCTTGTTCTTCTTGTCGCGAGCCATTGCGATGCGTGAGAGCCCGGAGTCGATGAAGGATATGACGTGGAGATCAACAGGGTTGCGAAACCCTAGTGGCGATGGATGCACCACGACGGCAATGTGTGCGTGGGGCGGCGGAGGCGCTGTGGTGATGGGGAAGGTGGTGGCGGCGCTTGGTTGAACGGCGGCGGCGACTGGTGGAACGGCGGCGGTGAGGCGGCGGCTTGTGGAGGCGGCGGCCGGTGGACGGTGGCGGTGAGGCGGCGGCTGCTGCGGTGGAGATGAGGCAGCGGCGCTTGGACGGCGTGACGCTTGGAGGCAGCGGTGCGTGGACGGCGGGGCGACCGGAGGCAGCGGGCGGCGACGGGCGGCGGCGGCCGGTGGACGGCGGCGGCCGGTGGGCGGCGGCGGCGTCCGATGGCGGTGGAGGTGGTGGCGCGGCGAGGGGAAAGCGGTGGCGGCGTCTGGATCGGGAGAGAGAAAGGGGAAGGGGTACGGCCGGTTTAAATAGTGGGTCCCAAACCCTAGCCGATTTTTTAGCACCGGATGGACCGATGTTAGATGGGATATACATCGGTCGAACGCCACAGTAAGGATATTCAAAAAATTGCTGTTGACATCGGATGGACCGACGTTTAGGGTTTGGATCATCGGTCGAATGGCACAATAAGGGTGTTCAAAAGAGGAATGTTGACACCGGATGGTCCGACGTGGGAGGAAGTAACATCGGTGTAATTTGGCACAGTTCCAGAATTGAGAACACCGCATGGACCGATGTTTTTCAGAATGAACGCGTCGGTTGAATTGAGATACTGACTGAACTGGCCCTTGGAAATTGAACACCTAATGAACCGATGAAGGATTGACCTAGGCATCGGATAATCCGATGACTACAGAACAATAACATCCCATATATGTCCTTTGACCAAACAAACAAGCAAAGGGAAACACATGTCTTAGGACTTTTTGGGCAACCCCTTACCCCTCAAAGAGCTAATATGCCAATAGCTTGGCTAGACCTTAAAGCAAATGGAACATCGAGAAAAATAGGAGGAAATTATCCAAATAAAATGTAAGGCCCATGCTTTGTGAGGTAGAGTATGAAGACTTCTATCTCTTTAGATCATGTTCCTCTAGGCATTAGCGCACCTAACATTTTGTTCTTTCCACCTTATATGAGTTGAGATATTGCATTTCAAACAAGTCTCTTTCTCATGAGGTGGGTCCCCCTTTGTGACAATCTACCGTATGCAATGCCAAACATTTTATAATGCAAGGAATTGTAAATCTATATGGCAGGCATCATGCAAGACATAATGTAAATCTATCTTGCCAAGTTTGAACCTTTCAAAGGCTTCTTCAGGGAGAGCTACTCTCCAAACCTTGGGAAACCCAAAGGAACCACCATCCCAAGCTAACCCTTGATCACCCCTATCCTTTGAGAGTTAGGCAAGACCTATATGATATGCATTCTTACATGCCATTCGTTGCATCTAGCACATTTAATTCACTTCTTAGCTTAGAAAAAGTTTTCTCATCAAGTGGTTTAGTGAAGATATCCACCAATTGTTCTTCGGACCTAACACCTCTCAAAGAGATGTCTCCCTTAACTTCATGGTCCCTTAAGAAGTGATGGCGAATATCAATGTGCTTAGTGCGGGAGTGTTGAACGGGGTTTTTAGATATCTTAACTGCACTTTCATTGTCACAAAGGAGAGGCACACAACCAAGTTTAATAACAAAGTCTAAAAGGGTTTGTTTCATATAAAGAATTTGGGCACAACATGCACCGGCCGCAATATACTCTGCTTCCGCCGTGGACAAAGCGATGGAATTTTTCTTTTTGCTTGACCAAGAAACTAGGGAACGCCCAAGCAAGTGGCACCCACCGGAGGTACTCTTGTGATCCACGCGGCATCCGACAAAGTCCGAATCCGAGTATCCCCCAAGATGGAATTTTGCACCTTTAGGGTACCACAAGCCCACACTTGGGGTATGCTTAAGATACCTAAGTATCCTAAAGACCGCCTTCCTATGCAATTCTTTAGGTGCCGCTTGAAAGCGAGCACACAAGCATACACTAAACATGATATCGGTCCTAGATGCGGTAAGGTAAAGCAATGAACCAATCATAGAACGGTAGTTAGATTGATCAATAGGTTTACCGTCCTTATCCTCGTCGAGATGACAATTGGTTGCCATTGGAGTGCTTCTTGTGCTACAATCTCCCATCTCAAATTTCTTCAAGAGGTCCTTGGTGTACTTCTCTTGATAGATGAAGGTCCCCTCTTGAAGTTGCTTGATTTGAAATCCAAGGAAGAAGTTGAGCTCTCCAATCTTTGACATCTCGAATTCCCTAGACATCATTTTGCCAAACTCATGGCTAAAAGCTTCGTTAGTTGAACCAAAAATAATATCATCAACATAAATTTGACAAATGAAAAAATCTCCGTTGATGTCCTTGGTGAAGAGTGTGGTGTCCACCCTCCCGATCTTGAATCCTTGCATGATGAGGAAATCCCGCAGTCGTTCGTACCACGCCCTAGGTGCTTGCTTGAGCCCGTAGAGCGCCTTGTGCAACCTATACACATGATTAGGATTCCTCGGATCTTCAAACCCGGGAGGTTGTTTAACATAAACAAGCTCGTTAATGTAACCATTAAGAAAGGCACTTTTCACATCCATTCGATAATGTCTAATACTATGATGTGATGCAAAGGCAAGAAGTATACGGATGGCTTCTAGCCGGGCGACCGGGGCAAATGTTTCCCCAAAATCTAGTCCTTCAACTTGTGAGAACCCTTTGGCCACAAGTCTTGCCTTGTTGCGGACCACGACACCATTCTCGTCTTGTTTGTTGCGGTACACCCACTTTGTTCCGATGACGTTCTTGTCCTTGGGTCGCTCCTCCAATACCCAAACTTCATTGCGGATGAATTTGTTGAGTTCTTGCATGGCCATCACCCAATTTGGGTCTTGGAGCGCTTCCTCAATGTGAGTGGGTTCTACACACGAAACAAAAGATTAGTTCTCACAAAACGAAGCAAAGTGGTGAGAACGTGTACTTACACCCCTTGACGGACTTCCAATGATTTGATCCATTGGATGCGCCTTGGAGATGCGTCCATGCCTCATAAGCGGTTGTGAAGCACTTGGCGAAGGTGATGCGTGTTGTTCCTCTTGTGGTTGGACTTGATCATGGACTTCTTCTTCCTCTTGATGTTGTTGTGCTTGTGAGTCTTGAGTTGGCAATGGATCATCCTTCTCTTCTTCGTCAACTTGAGGCGCCATGGAGGCGTTGTTGTTGGAACTTGAAGCTCCCCTTTGATCATGGCTCTCCTCAACTTCGGGCTTGATGTCTCCAATGGTCATGTTCTTCATGACTTCTCGTAGAGGCTCATCATCTATTTCATCATGACCAAAACTCTCCTCTTGGGAGCCATTAGTCTCATCAAACTCAACATCACAACTTTCCTCAACTAAACTGGAGGTTTGGTTGAACACTCGATATGCTTTTGAGTTTGATGCATAACCAAGGAATATACCAACATCACATCTTCTTTCAAACTTACCGAGCCTTTTCTTGCGGTAGATGTAGCACTTGCATCCAAAGACTCAAAAGTAGGAGATGTTGGGCTTTCTCCCAATGAGAAGCTCGTACGGGGTCTTTTGGAGTAGGCGATGTAGGTAGACCCTATTTGCAGCATGGCACGCCGTGTTGATCGCTTCGGCCCAAAACTTCTCCGACGTGTCGTAGTCATCAAGCATTGCTCTTGCAAGAGTGATGAGTGTTTTGTTCTTCCTTTCAACGACACCGTTTTGTTGAGGAGTGTATGTGGCCGAAAACTCATGTTTCACGCCTTCGCGGTCACACCACTCCCCAATGTTGTAGTTCTTGAATTCGGTGCCGTTGTCACTCCGGACCTTGATGATGGTTGAAATTCCCTTTGAGCGCGGTTGGCGAAGGTCTTGAACACTTCCGGAGTTTCACTCTTGTCACCTAGAAATAGAGTCCAAGCATAGCGAGAATAGTCATCAACAATAACGAGACAATAGAGGTTACCACCAAGGCTTTGATATGTGTACGGTCCGAAGAGGTCCATGTGGAGTAGTTCAAGTGGCTTGGAGGTTGACACCATTGTCTTAATTGGGTGGTGTGAAGCAACTTGCTTCCCGGCTTGACAAGCGCTACAAAGCTTGTTCTTCTCAAATGTGACATCCTTCACGCCGGTCACCATCCCAAGCTTGAATGACTTCTTGATTTTGCTCATTCCAATGTGCGCTATGCGTCGGTGCCATAGCCAACCCAAGCTTGTCTTAGTGAAAAGACAAGTGGTCAAGCTAGCATTCTTGTTGGCGAAGTCCACTAAGTAGAGGTGTCCATGCCGGAATCCTTTGAAGACTATGTCTTGGCTTGTTTCACTACTCACAACAACATCATTTTTGCTAAATGTGCACGTTAGTCCAAGATCACATAGTTGTGCAATAGAAAGTAAATTGAAACTAAGTGACTTAACGTACAAAACATTAGAAATAGACAAGTCATTCGAAATAGCAATTTTACCTAACCCAATTACCTTTCCCTTAGAGTTATCTCCAAAGGTGACTTGTTCATGATTGCCGGGGTTTTCTATGGTGGTGAACATACCATCATTGCCGGTCATATGTTGAGTGCACCCGCTATCGTGTACCCAATGCTTTCATCCGGCTTTGTAGTTCACCCACACACATGAATTCAATTTTTGACTTTAGGCACCCAAGCCAACTTAGGTCCTTGTATGTGTGATACAAGTGTTTTTGGGACCCAAAGTTGCTTGGGGAGCTTCCCCTTCATGCCCTTCATGTCTTTGCCAATGAATCTTCCCTTCACCTTGCCATGTACTTTACTGAAGAGATAATAATGATCATTGAAAGTAGATTTATTGTTAGTAGGCAATTTTGGAGAGGGTCGGTTAGGAAGAGGACACTCCCTTGTGTGGTGACCGCTGACCTCACAATGTTGGCAATAAGGACCAACTTCCTTGATGAAGCTTGTTCTTAGCTCCGGTGAGGGCACCTTTCCTTTGTTAGGCACCGGGAAGGATCCAAGTCCTCTCTTGTTGAAGGCCTTTGCTTGTTGGAAGAGAATTTCCTTGTGCTTGAATTCTCCTTTTGAAAGTCTAGCCACACTAGTGCGGAGACTCTCAATTTCTTCCAACAAGTCCTTCTCCCTAGCATTAGCTTTCAAAGGCAAAGACTTGTGCAAAGCATTAGTGGCATGAGAAGTAATGGAAGTCTTATCATTAAGGGTTTGCTTCTTCATATTTTTCAACTCTTGATTAAGCATGTCATGAGCAAGGTTAAGTGTTTGATGTTCTTGTATTAACTTGTTGTGCTCTTCCAAGAGTGTTCGGTGTGCTAAGTCAAGTTCATGATTATCTATCTTGATTTTAGTCTTTTCTTCCTCAATTTGCTTGACATGGGATTTGAGCGTGTCATGCTCTTTGAGTATGCTTTAATACTTGTCAAGCAAATCAAGGTTAGTACTCTCGAGTTTAGCACGAGTTTCTTCAAGCACTTTAACCTTACTCTTTTCCCTCTCAATGATAGAATGATATTCATTGATCAAAGACGTTAAATCATCGGGGGAAAGCTCATCGTCGCTAGAGTCATCACATACCTTGGTGTTACCTTTCGCCATGAGGCACATGGGCGGTGGATGAAGAGGTGCATCATCATTGTTGGCGATGGCGAGGCCGGCCAAGCTTTCCTCTTCCTCTTCACTCTCTTCATCACTTGTTTCTTCATCGGTGACCCATTCATTTGCCTCACACATGAACACCTTTTGTGGGCCATTTCTCTTCTTTGGGAAGAGTCTTGCCTTCTTGCCCTTGTCATGTTTCTTCTTCCCAAAGGATCTTGGCTTTGGTTTGGCCTCTTCTTCATCATCATCGCTTCCTTCAAGCTTGCGATGCTTGCCTTTGTAGTTCTCTCTTCTTTTGTCTGGTTTTGGACAATCATAGGAGATGTGGCCTTGATCACCACAATTGTAGCAAGTCTTGCGATCATCTCTCCTTGGTAGAAACTCTTTCTTCTTGGGATCAAAGGTGTACCCCTTCTTGGTAATCTTGGAGTTCAAGCGTGAGCACTTTCTCATCATTAATGCAAGCTCATCATCTTCACTTGATGCTTTTTCTTCTTCACTTGAGCTAGGCTCAACCACCTTCTTCTTCTTGAGGCTTGTTTTCTTGGTGGAGGCCTTTAGAGCAATTGTCTTTGATGATGATTGCTCCATCATCCCAAGGACACTCATCTCATGAGCGTGTATTTCTCCACTGAGCTCCGAAACTTCAATGTGGTCAAGTGACTCTTTTTGGAGCATGGAGTTGATAATGTTGTACTTTGGCTTGGGAAGGAGCATGAGGATCTTGCGGTTGATGAGTCCCTTGCCAAGAGAAGCAATGTCAAGAGCATTGATTTATTCAATAAGCACATTCAAGCGAGAGAACATTTCATTGACATTTTCATGAGGAAGCATTTTAAATTCGTCATATTTGGCTTTAAGCATGTGATATTTTAATTCCTTGACACGAGAAGAGCCCTCATGAATCTCAATTAAGCAAGCCCAAATTTCACAAGCCTTTTCCTTGCTAGCAATCCTAGAAAACACATCTTGACTAATACATTCATAGATTGCATTCCTAGCTTTAGCATCCCATTTTAGTTGATCACCGACATAATTGTGTTCTCCAAACCCCGCGTGGGTCGCTTCCCATACTTCGGGGGCAATAGCCTCAAGGTAAGCGCGCATGCGTGCTTTCCAATAGGCAAAGTTCTTGCCCTCGAAGATAGGAACCGAACCCCCAACCTTGGCCATTTTAGCTCTCTAGCGGTGAAGCTAGAATGATCCTATGAGCAACCTTGCTCTGATACCAATTGTAAGGACCGAATGCCCAAGAGGGGGGGGGTGAATTGGGCTTTCTTCGAAAAATTCTAAGGAATTGAAACTTAATTTCTAAAGCCCAATTCCCTACGCGACTATCTATGCATTCTAGTAGATAGAAACTTTGCGGAATATAAAATGCATAAAAGTAAAGGAAGGAGAGGGATGCAAACTCCCGAGGAGACAAGGATTTATCCCGTGGTTCGGCAAGATCGTTAAGATCTTCCTACATCCATGGTGTGGCACCCACCAAAGGGTTTTGCCACACCCAAGTCACCGAGACGAGGGGTCTTCACTATTCCTCTCTGTTCGCCTCCTTGGCAAGGTGGAGCTCAAACCTTGTACAACTTCGACCTTCCGGGCTTCCACACACGCCTTGGCAAGCTCCGGAAGTCTCTTCACGATTATAACACCAAGGGCACTCCCTTGAGGCTCTCACACTAACCTGGAGAGTCCACTCACACAGAATGGTGGCACACAAGCTCTCTCTCTAGCTAGTTCTAGCCTAAACCTTGGTGTAGAGGTGATCAAAAAAGTTGTGGAAGTGATTGCTCTTGGCCTTGAAACACTTTTGAATGTGTTGATAGCTTCTGGTGATCAAGACTTGACGAAATGACAGGGTTTGGGGGTATTTATAGCCAGCCTCCCCGAAATAGCCGTTGGAAAAGTAGGCTGACAGAACTTTACTGTGAACACCGGATGATCTGATGTATCCCCTTTAGTTATCATCGGTCTAATTACTTTGGCTGACGTCATTGTGTCAGATATGACCGTTGTTAGACCGATGTTGCCCCTGTCTTCTCATCGGATGATCCTGTGGCTCTTCCTCCAAAATTTTCTTAATCTTGATGCTTACTGGAGTGATCGACCGATGTGTGTAAGTTTGTACATCGGATGATCCGGTGCTTCACTTGGTCCAATGGTATTGCAAACTGTACTGATGGACTGATGTCTCTGAGCCATTCACATCGGATGATCCGGTGAGTACATTGTTCTGAGGTCTTCTTCTTCAGTTGAACCAACTCGACCGATGTGTACATTTATGAAGTCATCGGTTGATCCGGTGAGTTGATTTTTTTTGCTTCGAGTTGTTTTTGAGTGAATCTTTTGTGTTTTGCTTAAATGACCTCTTAGACATTTGTTTAATAAGCCTCTCTGATGATCTTCAAGCATTGTATGTTGTCAACTTATGGTTGAGTGACTTGGACATGAGAGCTTTCACTTCTTATCTTTATCTCATTGATTTGATCTCAAAAGTTGATTGTATATGGGTCTCCAATGACATATTCATTACATTTTACCGAGTGATTATGGGGACCTTGCATTCACAAATTCATTATTAAAGTTCAATTGTTGTCATTAATCACCGAAACCGTACTTCATGGGGGGGGCCTAGATGCTTTCAGGTGGTATCTTCTTCCGCAGCTCCCTCCTGACCTCTCGCACCATGTTTAGAGGCAGGAAATCTGCTGGAGGAGTCAGATCATCGGGGCAAATGACTCCATGCTGCAACTTCTGGAGATGGAGCTTCAAACCTCCTTCATTCAGATTAGACCCGAAGCCAGTCTCGATCCGATTGTGATCGTGCTCTCCATCGAACACCCAAATGGGCCACTCCATTGTCTAAGCGGAGCCCATCGGTTTGTCAGGAAATTGGCGATGACAATCAAGGAGTCACCCCTCCCACGACGCACTCCTAGATCCTTGTCAGGATCGGGTTGTACTCTTCTAACAACGTCAGAGCCAATTGCCAGATGTCGGTGCCTATGTTGGGGAGACTCTCGGGTAGCTCCAGCATGTCATGGTGGTCCACCGTGATCACCACCCAATCCTTCTTAAAGCTTTCCCACTTCCCAGAAGGGAATGTCTTTAGGTACTTGAGCGGTGAGTTCTTGCGCTTCACGAAGTAGTAGAAGCCAAGGTACTCGATGCTCTTCCTAGTTGCTGTTGATGGATCCTAAGATATACTAACAAATCATCCCTTGCAACGGTGCCAAAAATGCTTGTTGACGGCTCCTAAGATATACTAACAAATCATCCATGACAACGGCACTAGAAATGCTTGTTGGTGTTTCTTATGCACCATTAACTAAAAATCTCCAACTGATGTGTCAGAAATGCTTGTTAATGGTTCTATTGGATCATAGAGTGAGTTCCGCAAGCGCGCGGAGATATCATTGTAGCATTTCCCCTTAAGAGTATTTCCAAGGGTGTCATTTATTTGATCCCAAAGGAAGGAAGGGAAGAGATATAACAATCGTCAAGTGGAAAGTGTAGAAAGGTCTAGGTAAGAATCTAGTAAGGATGGATAAAATAATAATGGAGGTAGTGCAACACACACAAAAGCTTTCAAGTCTAAGGGGGATAAGAGGATCCTGGAGGTTAGTTAAGGTTGAGAGTTATGGAGGTTCTCCTACTATGCTCTATTGTACATATACATAGTCTAAACTAATTATTCATAAGCTAGATCAATAGTGAATACTTATGCTATGTAGTTCAACACATCGGGCACAGGCTTACCCCTAGCAATACTAGGGCGACTCCCGCCAAGAGCCTGTGGCATAGCCGAACGTGGAGGATTACAAAGGACGGATTGGGCTGTCACCACCTACTGCCTACCTCTTCAATCTGTCGGTCTACGAGACATCCAATCCTACTTAGCTATCCTAGCACCATGCTAGCATATTAAGTAATTACCTTAAGAGCCTAGGCACAATCCATCCTAAGGCAATGAATTGAATCATCATTGAACCAATGTTGATACATAACATATTTATCCATACTAACCGAGTTATGTTATAATTAACTAGACTATAGTGGGGGTCTATAGGTTCTATGGTAATGATATATGTTCATGATGAAACAGTCATAGAAGCTATACCTTCCACATACATGGACTCCACAATCAAACAAGAAATGCTTTGCCCAAGTATATGTATAAGTAGAGACTAAAGATACTATCTTTATTATGCATAAAGTCACAAATACAAGAAAGAATACATGAGCCATATCTTTCCCAATGTAGGTTTGGGAAGAGAGAGACTCCTTACTCCTTTCCCAATTTGGACTTGGGACTAGAGACTCTCCTCTCTACAACCTAACTTCTCTAAGACTATGGATGATAGTGTATACAATAGAGATAAAGCTCGAGTGGTGTGTGTTGAAGAGAGGGGTAGGGGGTCCTATTTGTACTAGTGTTGAGGTCGGTTCCCGCCACCAAAAGCGCGCGAATCAGTCACCATTGACTCCTTCAAGCCAGGAGGAGCCAACACGCGTTGTTGGACCGTGTTTGGCGCCAGGAAAGGGTCGGCCAAACCCCTGGTTCGGCCGACCTGGTCAGCACTCCAAATGTTGAGTGCTTCCTCCAGGTGGCCCCTTGATGTATCTGGGTGATACACCATTGGATCTCCTCGGAAACTTCTGTTTGTGGGCCATTTGATCCATGGGATGCCATGTGTCGTCACCTGATTGGATGGGATGGTATTTTATAGGATTGGTCCCTCTACATTTTCTCATTTCCTGCATAAAATGTTGCATACACATATTTCTCCAAGTATAAGTGGAATTGGGTTAGATAGAAAGGTGATGTGTGCAAGAAATGACAAATCCTTCACATAATTGAGTTAAATTGATGGATGAAATCGGTATATAACAGTTGTCAACAGTTGCATGGACCGTGATGAAGATCCAGAAGAGCTCGATGCAGGGCGACACACCCACCCACATCTCGCAAAAGTGGACGAAGGTCGCCACTAGCAAGAAGGAGTGGGGGTCAAGGTGATGAAGCTGCAGACCTTAGAAGTCCAGTAGCATCAGAAGGAAGCTTGAAAATGGTGGGATGAGCCTCACCATGGCATACAACAGGAAGTAGACAATTTCGATGGGGTTCTCCTTCATGAAGGTGAACTTGCTGGTGCGGATCATGTTGTTGAAGGAGTCACTCAACCACCCCATGTAGGTGTGGACTCTTGACAAGACTTTATCCTTCTTGATCCGACCCTGAGGAAGTCCCAACTCCATCATCGCAAAGTGGAGCAGAGGAGGAAGAATGATTGCAAGAGAGGAGAGCTTTAAGCGTAATGCCAGATGAAGGCGTAAAGAGTTCTCTCCCTCTGCCGACTTCCCCCTTTAGTATGCCTCCGAAATGCTTGGATGGAAACTACCTCCAGACCCGAATCTTGATGACCTCATGAATGACAAGGGGGCCCGGGTCAACTTTGCTTAAAAAATTACACCAGGCGAACCCTTGTCATGATGAGAAGTTGGAAGCCCGAGGGCGGCCGCCTAATAGGGCTACAAAGATTACGCTAAGAACCGATATGAATTTCATATTGGGAACCGACGAAATTCAATTGCGTGAGATCAGCACACTAGGATTCCACGCTCCGTGTCAAAAAGGGCCACATGGGATGGCATAACTTTTTTATGTCATCTCAACAGCCGAGAAGAAGGTTTTGAAGCTGAAGCGCGGGAATCGAAGATTGCCCCACCTCTTGTAATATAACTTCACCCAGAAGGTTTCTCCAAGAGGTGGGCCCAAGGGCCACTATCGGTGCCCTGGATACCAGGTACCCCCTGATACCGCAGTTAAAACCAAGGAATTCCTATGTTCGAGTTGAATACTTCCGAAGGAAATACACATCTGATAGCACTGGGCCCGCATCCCTCATTTGGGTAGCTCTAGTGCTGCCACATGTTCTGCGAGACCGCATCTACTTCCCTTCACAGGGAAGCTCCGATCCCTCCACGTGTCCAGCAACCCCGGACCTAACCCTCAGTAGAGGGATGCTCTGGTGCTGCCACGCGTCAAGAGGCTCAAGACCTGCCTCCCTATGGAGGGAAGCTCCAGAGCTGCCACGTGGTGGACCTCCAGACCTTAGCCCCTAAAAGGAAGACTACAGAATCTCCAACGGCACGAACGTTCAAAAGGCAATTAAACAGCAGTTACAAGATCTTATTAACGTGTCATTAATCCAACATTAATGACACACGATTTGAGGACCATCAAGACTAATAATGTTGCCATTAAGGCGCGTTATTAGTCTGTTAATCACGATTATGCATGTAGATTGTGTATAGGCGGATTGTTATAGACAAGGCACCTGTCGGGCCAGGCATGTACTGTAACGGCCAGCCCTTACACGATAGAAGACATCTAAGCACACACGCATATAAGCAACCTCTAATACTCGCCACAAACATTTATACTCAATCAACAACCACCCCGTGGAGCAGGGTATTACGCTCAGGTGGCCCAAACCACGTAAAATCCACTATGTCATCATCTTGTTCTTGATCTTTTGCGCCCCATCCGAATACGTACCTCCACAGACTACACTTTAGTAGTACCGGGGGAAGTGTTGTTTAGACACTTCGACATCTACCATTCACCCCCTTCTATTAGAATTTTATGTGCTCTTCGATTCTACAATTGGTATCAGAGCTAAAGTGCTTTAATCTTTATGATCTGCATGTGTTTTCCTAATTAACATGGAGAAATACTCTGCAAAACCTTGTGAGTTATACAATGTTGATTTTTAGGTTTGGAAGGCTCGTATGGCATACAAGCGCAAGGCTCCACCATCTGGGAGAAGGTCTATAAGTCTTTCGATGTGCCACCAAACGATCAAGTTATGGCTGCAAATATGAGGGATGTTGACAACAATGACAAGGCGTGAAACTTGATCATACAAGAATTGGCTGAAAGCGACTTCGATCGTGTTGCACACCTCGGATCCACGTATGATGTGTGAAAAGCACTATGCGACTACCACGAAGGATCCAATACGATCTAGGAGGTATGTCAAGACATGTTCAATAAGGAGTACATGCGCTTCGAGATGCAACACAATGAGTCGATTGATGAGTTCTTTGCTCGCCTTAATAAATTCTCAGCAACTTGTATAGTGTCAATGTTAATTTTTCATATGATGAAAATGCTAGACAATTGTTAGGTGCACTAGACATGTCAATTTGGGAGCAAAAGTTATAACTATTCATGAATCCACCGTCACTAGTATGCTTACTTTAGATGTTCTATATTCCAAACTAAAAACTCATTAACTTGACATTATATCACATAAAAATCCCAAAAAGTCTCAAGCATTTGTTTCACAACGTGACATGCCTAGTTCCAGCCAATCTTCATCTTGTAGTAAACTTGTTTTTGTTTTCTTCTCTAACCCAAGAACAGATTGAAGAGTTTCCAGAGGAGGAGCCAGTACTTCTCTCTACTCAGTTCTCATAAGCGATGCAAAATGTGAGAACTAGAAGGAGAGGAAGTGGTGGTTCACAATGGTGCTTTGAATGTGGTAAGACAAGACATTTTCTACATATTATCCTTACCTTTCACGTCCTACTACTCGCGATGAAAAGCAAATAAATGTCAAGTCCTCGTCTGCTAACAACAACAACAAAAAAGAAGGCTTTACAAAATGCCAAGTGGTAGGCTATATTCTCTTCTCACTCCTAGAAAACAATTCGAGCGATGTGGACTCCAAAAGTGATGAAGATGAACACAATTTTGCAACTAAGTGTTTCATGGCAAGCAACTCAAGATCAAGTATGGAGGAAGCCGAAATTAACAACGACAATGATGAGGTATGTCCCACATGTGAAAAATGTGTGATGCTATTTCTCGTGCCACTGTTGTACTTAAGAAAAAGGACAAAAACTTATGAAAAATGCCGCTAAATTTGAATCACTAGAATCTGAAATTAATCGGATAAAATCTTTGATTTCTAGTGATGATGCTTTTTCGTCGTGTGAACTTATATATGAACAATTGTCCTCTCTAAGAAATCTGCACACCTCCACTCTTGATAAAGTTGAACATGAAATAGAAAAAGCAAGAAGCATGCTGCCTTTAATGATAAAATCTTAAAAGATGCTAGTTGATCTACAACTGATTTGCATTGTTCTAGTTGTGATGATCTTAATAGTAAACTTGATGATGCTAAGAATGCGATTTCTGCTTTGAACAATGCATTACATTCTCATGAAGTTGACTGTTATTCTAATTGCAAACTAAGAGGAAAAGCTTCATGTGAAAACTGCCTAGATTTGTCCAGGAAACTTGATGACATGCATAGGACACTAGAGCATTTTGTAGTGGGAATAAGAATCCAAACATTCAGTGGAATTCATCTAAGTCTTGCAATGATAAAAATGGTTTTTGTTTTTATTCTTATGCTCATTCTAAGGCACAACCACCTAAGGTTGTAAAGTCAATAGGAAGTTGTTTAATTAAAAAAGTTCCTGAACATAAAGAGGTAGTTTCTAAGTATGCAGGAATGTAGTCTTATTTAGTTGCTAACACACATGTTGCTTGCTCATCTAGACACAAACATAATGTCAAGTTTCATTGTACCTCCTATGGTAGAGATGGTCATGTCATAGATATTTTTTATAGACCAGCCAAAAAGGAAAAGATGCAAACAATGCATGATACATCACCTAACAACAAGCAAAACCTGCTACACGTACTGAACCAAATGTTAGGAACATGCAACCTGCTGTGATGAGTCTAAAGCATGCAAAGCTTGCTTTCCAAACCTACTGCTTTTCATGCTACACAAGTCACATCTCGTAGGTCAGTAGTTGGGAACAAGAATTCTCAAAAATTGGCTTACAAACTTGCTGTTTTATCTCAACTTTCACGTGTTATTCCTGTCGGATGTCGCATGACTCTGTGGGGACCGAGTCCGCACATTCCAGGAATCGCAGAGGGTGGTGCCGTGCGATGCGGCACCCAACAGCATAAGAAAAGTATATGATGAAATACAAAGTTTTATTTATATAAACATCAGAAGTCTTTTACAATACTTAATATACAACAGAAGATAATACTCATAGCTAAACTCTAAGCCTAGCTATGCAAAAGTGCAGCCGTCCAGCCCGGGGATGCTACACATTAGTAGCACACAACAATTTATGGCAGCGTGCAGGGCTCCCACTCGGCGGTATACCCCGACGGGGGGCATCGCTTCATCTTCGGACCCTTCCTCATACGTCTCACTTGCAAACAACTTAATATAGCAACTGTGAGCATGAAGGCTCAACAAGACTTAATAGTCCCACCTAAACATGGAACTCTACGTGCAGGGATACTTAACATAGGAATAGATATAGCAGTAAATGACTTGCCTACATGTTGATCCTTAAATTTTCAAGTTATTAATAGCAGCTTAAAGGTTCAATAAAGTAACTTTAGTGAGCATATTTTATAGCAATTATAGTTGCAAGGCAATTATAATTCAATACATCATATTCTCCTGGTTTTTTCAGTATTTACTACGTTACAGCGCAGTGAACAAGCGGTGTTCAAATAAGCACGAGGGACAGTGATTGCAATCAGTAGACACCCAGATAAAACATCACATATACCCATTCGGAAGTGGAGTGAATCACACTTGGATACTATGTTGTATGCAGCAACCTTTCAAAGGAAACCCAAATGCCGAACGGGTCATTCCGTAATGGGCAGGAGGCCCCGCACGGAGCGTGTTTGTGCCTGCCGCCTATATTGATCCAACAATCCTGAAAATTTTTTGATAGGCTCAAACAAATTTTTAGGATTTGATTCTGAATTCAAACTTTTAATTGATCACGTTTCAATTGTAATTCAAATTTGAATTTGAAATTGAAAGGAATTCAATGTACACCTTGAATTGAATAGAATTTGAGCTCCAAAATTTATGAAAATTGACAGGGATGCTATTTGGAATATTTGGAAGCTAATGGTAAACTCAAATTTTTATTTTGACATGCTTTGAACATGAGCTTGTTTTGAATTTTTAAATTCCCTCTTGTAGTGGTTAATTCCCTTTTTTTCCATTTCCTCTTTATTTCTCTTCTACATTCAATTTTTTATATTGTCCTTTCTGACTTTTTTTAGGGCTTTTACATTCCTCCCCCTAAAAGAATCTCTTCGTGAGATTACAAATAAAAGAAACGGAGGTAAAAAGATTATCGGATATGAGATGATAATAAATCCCGATAGTTTAATCGGAGATAGTCCTCGCTTTCCCATGTCGTTCCTCAGCGGTATGGTTACTCCACAAGACTTTGTAAGTACAAAGTCCAGATCACGGTGGTGCGAGTCTTTTCATCGATAATCCGGATCGGATACTCAGAATAAGTGGGATCCGGTTGTAGAGTTTCAAGGTCTTCGGTGCAGATTTGAGCTGGGGATTTAAGACACTTCCGCAGCTTAGAAATGTGGAATACATTATGAACTCTAGAGTGTGACGCCGGTTACTCGAAACGATAGGCCACGGATCTGCATTTTTCACTGACGGTGAATAAACCAATGAATCGTGGAGCAAGCTTTCCCTTTACTTCAAAACGATGAATCCCTTTCATCGGAGAGACATGGAGATAAATGTGGTCTCCAATGTTGAAGTGGAGAGGTCGATGTCTTTTATCCGCATAGCTTTTCTGATGAGACTGGGCAGCCTTGAGATTTGCTTGAGTCACTCGCACTCGTTCCTTAGCTTCATTCACAAGATCAATACCATATATCACTCGCTCGCCGGATTCACACCAGTTGAGTGGTGTAGGACATTTCCGACCATAGAGAGCTTCATACGGTGTCATCTTGATGCTAGCTTGATAGCCATTTGTATATGAGAACTCCGTCAACAGTAAATGATCATCCCAATTTTTACCATGGTGGATGGTACAAGCGTGTAACATATATTCAAGAACTTAATTCACCCGCTCAGTTTGACCATCCGTCTGCGGGTGATATGCGGAGCTTCAGATCAGTTTCGTCCGAAGTGACGTGTGCAGCTGCTCCCAGAAACGAGCAACGAACAGCGCTGCGCGATCTGAAATAATTGTCCAGGGAATACCGTGAAAGCACATGATTCTTGCAATATACAACTCTACATATTTCTTAGCAATGTACTTTGTATGTACAGGTATAAAATGAGCTGATTTGGTTAGTCGGTCGACTATCACTAAATCAAATCACGCTTGTGGAATGTGAGAGGCAAACCGATGATGAAATCCATACTAATATCTTCCCAATTGCATGCTGGAATTTTCAGTGGTTGCAGCTGTCCGGCTTTTCTCATGTGGTCGGCTTTCACCCGCGGACATGTATCACATTCGGATACGAACTTTGCAATTTCTCTTTTCATCCATGTCCACCAAAATCTTGTTTTTAGATCTTGATACATCTTGTTGCTGCCCGTATGAATGGAATACTTGGACAAGTGAGCATCATCCAAGATTTTCTTCCAAAGTGTCAGATCATGGGGTACCACTATACAGTCATTGAACCATGGAGTACCATGCTCATCACTTCGAAAACACTTCATTTCCCCATTCTTCATTCTCCTCCAAATGTGCAACATACCCACATCTTTCTTTTGAGCTTCCATAATCTCCTCTCGTATGGTAGGAATGAGAGCAAGATTATATAACGCTCCATATGGAACCAAGTATAAACTCGGCTCATCCTCTTCCATCGGGGTAATGGACAGATTATTGGCGTCAGACTTTCGGCTCAGCGCATCGGCAGCCACATTTGCCTTACCAGGGGTGTTGTGAATTTCAATTTCATAATCTTTGATCAGCCCTAACCATCTTCACTATCGCATATTTAACTCCATCTGAGTGAAGATATATTTCAGGCTCTTGTGATCGTTGTAGAGGTGCACTAGATTGCCATGTAAATAATGCCTCCACATTTTTAAAGTGAGTACCACGGCAGCGAGCTCAAGGTCATGAGTTGGGTAATGCTGCTCATGCTTTCGGAGCTGCCATGAGCCATATGCAATCACGCGGCCTTCTTGCCTTAACATGCAGCCAAGACCAATGCCAGACGCATAACAATAAACGTCAAAAGATTTGGTCGTGTCCGGCTGAACTAGCATTGGGGCTGTTGTGAGATGCTTCACCAATGCTTGAAATGCATCCTCACATGCCTTGCTCCAAATATATTTGGTCCCCTTTTTCAGCAGCTCCGTCATTGGTTTAGCAATATTTGAAAAGCTCGGAATGAACCTCCGATAATATTCCCCTAATCCGAGGAAGCTGCGATCCTTGTGAACGGACTTTGGAGACTTCCATTTCAGCACTTGCACAATTTGCTTGGATCAACAGGGATACCCCTCCACAGAAATAATGTGACCAACAAATGGCACTTGGCTGATCCAAAACTCGCACTTGCTGAATTTTGCATACAGTTTGTGATCTCGCAATGATTGGAGCAAGATATGCATGTGTTTGGCATATTCTTTCTTTGATTTTGAATAAACTAGAATGTCATCGATGAAGACCATGACAAACTTGTCCAACTCTGGCATGAACACTAAATTCATCAAATACATGAAGTGAGCCGGCGCGTTGGTAAGTCCGAACGACATGAGGAGATATTCATAGAGCCCGTATCTCATTGAGAATGTCGTCTTTGGTATATCCTCTGGTCGGATTTTTATTTGATGATATCCGGACTGATGATTCATCTTTGAGAAAAACTTAGCACCCACTAATTGATAGATCAAAATATCGATGCGCGGCAGTGGATACTTATTCTTGATCGTCACGGCATTGAGCGCACGATAGTCCACACATAGATGTAACGTCTTGTTCTTCTTCTTTACAAACAATGCCAATGTGATGAATTTGGGCGTCTGAGACCTTTGTCTAGCAGGTCCTTCAAATGCTCCTTTAATTCTGCCAACTCATTTGGCGCCATCTTATACGACCTTGGAGAAAAAGAGGTGGTTCCCGGAATAAGTTCAATCTTGAACACGATGTCCCTATCCGGTGGCATACCCGGAACGTCGTCGGGAAACAAGTCCGGATATTCACAGACCACTCGAATGTCCTCAAGCTTTGTGGCTTCCATGTTGTACGTGGCTGGAATTTCTTGGATAAGGCGGTCTAGCATAAGAGTGTGTGGTTCATGTAGTGGAGATTTTAAATGGACCACACGTGGAACGATGTTGAGAACAGCACCATGACAGTGTAGCCACGACATTCCTACGATGACATCAAGCTTTTGACTCTCTAATATAATTAGAGAAGTCGGATATATATTTCCACACAACTAAAGTGGTGCTCTATAGACCATACTATCAGCTGCTACTTTCCCATCCGTAGAGCAAATCAAATATGGACATTTTATGGGAATGATAGGTAATTGGTATTTGATGACATATGATTGGATAATGAAATTATGGGTGGCACCGGAGACAAATATTATGACTACAGGATTTTGGAGTAGAGAAAACTTACCCCTAAGGACGGGTTTGCCTTCCGGCACGTCTTCGATAGCTAGGTGGTGGATGCTGCCGGGTTTTGCTGCTGGTTTCCTATGCTGATTGCGGGGTTGTGCTGCACCCTGATATGGTGCTTGTCCGCTGCCCTGTTGCTGCTCGGGGCAGTCCCTCGCAAAATGCCTGACACGGCCACACGTATAGCACGTGTATTGTGTCGGGTTCCCTCCAAGCTGCGGAAAGAATCCCGGTGCATGTGTTGGAGGTGGATATGCACGCGGGACCATCTATTGCTGCTGCTTATGTGGAAATGGCGGTCGGAAACGCGGCGCGTTGAAAGGACGACCGCGGAACTGCTGCGCTTGCGCCGGTGGCTGCCATCGCTGACCGGATGGTGAGCGATACACCAAACGGTACATCTGTGAACCACCACCGCTGCTGCTCGATGGCGCACTCTGTTTCCTCTTATCAGAAACGAGCTTGCGCTGAGCGTCTTCTTGTACGATCACGACATTGACGACGTCGATGAAGGTGCCACGATTGCATTGTGCGAGCTGGATCTTCATCTTGGGATTAAGGCCCCGGAAGAATGTATCTCGCTTCTTATCTTACGTCCCCACATAATCTGGCGCATACTGCACCAAATGATTGAACGCACGGGAGTATTCATGAGCAGTCCTCCTGCCTTGCTTCAGCTGCAAAAATTCCTGAAGCTTCCTCTTAACGATACCGAGAGGTATATGGTAGGCACGGAACACCTCCCGGAATTCGGTCCATGTGACCGCATGACCAGCCGGCAGTGACGCGATGTAGTTCGCCCACCAAGCACCGGCGGATCCCTGAAGTTGTTGCGCTGTGAACAGCGCCTTTGTTGTTCGGTGCATCGTAGCAAACCGAACTTTGCCTCAAGGGTGCGGATAAAGTTGCCTGCCTCCACAGGCTCCTCGGCCTTCGTGAAGACCGATGGATGCATCACCGGGAAGTCCGAATATGTACTCTGTTGGGACTGGCGTTGCCCATTGTCTTGTCATCCTCCTTGACAGGATGAATTTTGCCCCAACATACGCAGCCACTCGGTTTGCTCGTTGCGCGAGGTTCAGGTGGTGGTGGTGGAGGAACTTGTTGCTGTGTTGTCGTGGTTTGCTGCCGGGTCGGAGATTCATCTTCACGACCCCAACTAGAGCCTCCCATCTCGGGCGTAGAGCGTGTACGCACCATTCTGCATCCACATGATTTAAAAATCAGAAACATGTTTGTTTGCTTCATTCTGTCCATACCATAGTAGTGCATGCATTGAGAATGTGATAATTGCATAACATTCACATATATTGATAAGTTGCACACTTTATACAAGATATATTATCTCATGACCAATTTTACAATAGTGAACTCCAAAATGACGGACTCCCACTACGGAAGTGCATCTCAACTATACTTTGTATCCATGAGTCGTCATACACACCTTGTTATCTCCTACACACCCACTACTATTTATAATATGATACAAACATGGCTACAAAATAAACATGAGCAACCACTAATTATACGTTGCCCCGTGATGGCAGTAGTGCTGCCCCATCCTACTCCGATGCATCCTCGTCGACGTACTCGAGTATCCCAGGATCTTCCTCCTCCTCAGAATCTGAGAGCACTTGCTCGCCCATGTTCAGCGACATGTCATCAGCCGGTGGCTACATGACTGGGTGCGGCAAGTGTGCCTCGGACTCCAACAAGTCATCCTAAAGGGTGCCTGCCTCGAATTCCCAACCCCGAGCTTCTTCGACGGCTTCATCTAGTGCCTCGGTGATTACTAACAGCTGCTCTTGCTGTTGCTGCACCACCAATTGACTGTCCTACAGTTCACCTCGAGCTTTCTGCAGTTCCTTGAGAGTTTGCCGCAGTTCGGCACGAGCTCTCCGCAGTCTAGTGCGAGTGTGATGCAGCTGATTCTCGCATTGATTTAGCCAGTGATTTGTCGGAGCCAGGAATGAACGTAGGTTCTCATTGATGTAATCAAGAGTGTCACCCCATTCAATTGCATGTCTCAAGGCTTCGACCTGCTGCAGAATGATTGCACTCTGCGTAATAACCACCATGTTGGATGCAGCGGCATAAGTCCCAAGTGTTGTTGATGTCGTATCGCCGTCCGGTTGATAGGTCTCAACCATACGACGTTGCCACTCAAAACCAGCCGCACCACGGACCGGGACAAGAGCAAATTGTGTCCCAGCCATAGAATCTTGATGAAGCTCGCAAAGCTTCATAAGTGCTTCACCCGCTGCGACCCATGTGCCTTCCGAACGAGCTCCCAGGGTGGTGACCGAAAAAGGAGCCCATCCATAAGTACGCGGACTTGTAGGGACGTCGTACAGGACAGTTCATGACAATACACCTCTGTCGACCGTCTCCTGACCCCAATAGAATGGCTTTCGATGAAACCAAACTGTTAGAGCACTTCCCGTAGCATGATCGGGAAGCCCGGACAATTGGCGCACGTGGAGAACACCTAACCGTCCGGCAACAGCCTCACATCCGCCATGTATAAAAGAAGTATTTGAATGAGTCTAATACTCAAATTCAACAAACTTCGTTGATAAACATAACATGGATGCAATAATTGAATTATGAAAGTGAATTCAAATTCAAATGCCAAATGAAACATAACACTGGAATTCTGTCTCAGTTTCTGTTCATGCTGACCAATCTGGAGAAATTCGAAATTTTCATCGAGTGAAAGGCACATTCAGGACTTCAGTTCAACTACAAAGCTTTAGTAAAATCAAATATCTTTAGATAATGTCTTTATTTGTCTCCATATCATTTCTTTATAAGGAGATATGATTTTTGCAATTTGACAGAGTTTCTGGAAATTTTTTTGACAGCACCTCCTCTATTTAAGGCTGATTTCGTACACATTTTTCCAGGTACAAAATATTAGAATATGCAAAAATTATAAATTACAACATTGTTTCATACATCCTTAGGATTACATAAATGCATTACATGAAATCATTCACCAATTTAACTAAAAGATATGACAAAGACAGTGACAGGATACAGAAACTGTTCAGTCTCTGTCCCGATTTAACAGAGATTGCAAATTTGACTTTTTCATTAGTTTACAGAGGGATTATGATCAGGAGCTGAACATAAGAGTTTTAGAGGACTCTCTAAATTTCGAACCATGTGTGGTATACCTTCAGGGCTGAATTATAAAGAAAGTGATGCTATTCCAAACTTAGTCAATTTTCTGTCCAGTTCACAGTTTGAACCAGGAACTGTGCAATTTAAGTTCAAATGAAGTTTTCGAGATTTAAATCTTGAAATCTGCCTTGGAGCTGAAAATGAAACTTGTGGAGGGATTCCTTAAGTTCCCAAACCATATGCCTGGTTACCGCAGCGACCACATGATTAAAAGTAAATCTGAGCAGCACGCTCCAAAACAGAGATTACAAATTCAAACTTAGTCCTAAGTTGGAAATTTTTACTCGTTGTCGAGTCACACCTCCAGCACGGATTTTGTCGCCAACATGCTTTCTGAAACTCGAATGCAATGCCGGTACTATGCCCTCCTAAGCCGGTATTTTGGCATACGTCTCAATGGTGGCACTAATGACATTCACTTGCAAACGTTTTCAACTCGATCTACATAAATCGTGGTTGGTGTATCTGCCACTACAAACAAACTACTGATGAATCATATGGTACCATACGGCACAGTCCGCACGGGTGATCATTTTAGGCGGTTACAATAATATATATGAAATAAGAACATTCGTCCCGTATAATTCCATACGAGCCGCCTCGAGCAAAGCCACATCTCAAGGTACATGGTCGGGTTTTCTACCATCCGATGGGGTTCCATGTCTTAGCATAATACTGCAGCAGTAGGAGGCGCATCGGGTTATGTCCTACCTGACGGGGGCTCCCACTAATTTTGAAGCACGCTGGGGTACTGCGTGTCATATGTTCTCAGAAACATGGAGAGTTTCAGAGACTCATATTAACTTTTCGTGCCAAGCCACGGAAACAATCACATGCACCTCTCGCATGGTGAGCATACCGCAACTGATCCGCTTGCAGTGGCGTGCCTTACCTCTTACCATACGTCGGAGCGTCGTTACAGAATATAATAACACATAAGTTAGCTTGCCACCTTAAGTAACTAATACTATAATAGACCTTACGTGGGCATAGTAACTAATCCTCACTCAACTACTTTTAAGTTTTCAAAATAGGCTCTTTTCAAGCGTGCTATTCCCAAGGCGGCTCTGATACCTGGCTGTGGGGACCGGGTCCGCACATTGTAGGAATCGCAGAGGGTTGTGCCGTGTAATGCGGCACCCAACAGCACACAAGAAAATAATACGACAAAATACAAAGTTTCATTTATATAAATAGTGAAAGTCCTTTACAATACTTAATATACAGTGGAAGATAATACTCATAGCTAAACTCTCAGCCTAGCTATGCAAAAGTGCAGCTGTCCAGCCCGGGGACGCTACACACTAGCCGCACACAAAATTTACGACGACGTGTAGGGCTCCCACTCGGCAGTATACCCCGACGGGGGCATGGCCTCATATTCGGGCCCTTCCTCATACGTCTCACCTGCAAACAACCTAATATAGCACCTGTGAGCATGAAGGCTCAGCAAGACTTAACCGTCTCACCTAAATACGGAACTCTAGATGCAGGGATACTTAACATAGGAATAGATATATCAGTAAATGACTCGCCTACATGTTGATCCTTAATTTTTAAGTTATTAACGATAGCTTAAAGGTTCAATAAAGTAAATTTAGTGAGCATAATCTATAGAAACCGTAGTTGCAAAGCAATTATAATTCAATACATCATATTCTCCTGGCTTCTTCAGAATTTACTACGTCACAGCGCAGTGAACAAGCAGTGCTCAAATCACCACATGGGACGGTGATTGAAATAAGTAGACACCCGAATAACATGTGACATACACCTATTAAGAAAGTGGAGCGAATCACACTTCAATACTATGTTGTATGCAGCAACATTTCAAAGGAAACTCAAATGCCGAACTGGTCCTTCCATAATGGGCAGGAGGTCCCCTTGTGTCAGAGTTTTTTTCCGGCAATTCTCCAGGCACTACCGTTGGTAGCCCGCGGAGTTTGTAGTTCGGTATTGGGCGCGCAGAGATTCAGAACACGATGGCAAGTTGACACCAGTATTTACGTGGTTCGGGCCGCCTAAGCGTAATACCCTACTCCATGTGTTGTGTAGTTGTTGTATTGAGCGTCTGAGCACTTGTGAGTGTGTGTCAGAGCCGAGTATGGAAGAGGTCTGGCCTCCCTTGTGTATCGCTCGACTAGCCCTTTTATAGTACAAGGACTGGTCGTTACATCGTTAGCCTGGCCTAATATGTGGCCCTAGCGGTTACTGATGCTTAATACACAATTAATGAGGTTAATTACCCTTAATGGTGTGGTAACGGGCCTTGACAGTGCCATTACTAGTATTAAGGGCCCTCCGATTGTGTGTCATTAATATGGTATTAATGACACTTAGCCGGGTCTTGAAGTCTTTGATTGCCCCTCAAAGGTCCGAGCCATTGGGGGTCCTCCTGTCTGCTCGTTGAAGTTGAAGGTCCGGTGGTTGGACACGTGGCAGCTCCGGAGCTTACAGTCTGGGACGGGTCGGTCCGGTGCTGTTGTACACGTGTCGGTACCGGAGCTTCCCTCTGTCGAGGGTTAGGTCCGGGGGTGCCGCGCATGTATTTATCCTTGAGCTTTCCCATGTGTGGGACGTAGCTCCAATTGTTGTATGCACGTGGCAACACCGGGACTAACCATAGAAGGGAAGCAGGTCCGGTCCCGTATGACATGTGGGGCCTTCGGAGGTCTTCAACTCAAATAGGTGAAGTTCCTTTTGTCTTCTTGTAGTCCCAAGGGGTATACGATATGCAGGGTACCGATAGTGGCCACCTGGGCCCACCTCTGAGAGAGACCTTTTGGATGAAGTCATTCTGCCAGAGGTGGGTCCATCCTTTGGTTTTTGAGCCGTGTCTTCAAGGGTCTTTGGATGTGCTGTTGGTGGTAGTCCGTAGTTAAATCAATGCCGCGTGGCATATCCAGGATGCGGAGGGTGAGATCTAAGCGTGCGGATCTCACGCAATTGAAGGTCGCTGGTTCCCGATATGAAAACCGTATCGGTTCCGCGCGCCTTCTCCAGCCACCGCCCTCGGGCTTCCCGCCTCACATGATGACAACTGTTCGCCTGGATTAAGGACCTCGACTTGATCGTCGGGGTGGCCCCGGGCCCCCTTGCCATTGGCAGGGTGAATTTTTTGAATTGTATCGTCAGCTCCTCTGCGGTTTCTATCCAAGCGTTGCAGGGGCTTACTTAAGAAGGAAAGCGCGCACTGGTTGGGGATTCTTTACGCCTTCATTTGAACTTGTGCTCAAGTCCTCCAAACTATAGCCTGCTTTTCATCTCTCGCCCCGCTCTGTTGCGATGGAGTTGGGTCTCTGCAAGAGCCAACTTAAGACCGATGGTGATTTGAAGAAGGTTCGGGCCCTCATGGGGTGGTCCAGTTACTTCTTCAACCACCAGGTCCGTGCCAGCAAGCTTCCGTTCGAGAAGGAGTATGCCGGCGACATGGTGTACTTTTCTGCGTATGCCATGGTGGCACTGATCCCACCCTTCTCCACTTTTCTCTTGATGCTGCTAGACTTCTATGGTCTGCAGCTGTACCACCTTGGCCCCCACTCCATTCTTATGGTGTCAATCTTTGTCCACTTCTGCGAGATGTGGGTGGGTATTTCTTCCTGCATCAAGCTCTTCCGCACCTTCTTCACCATCCACACCACCGGCAAAAGTGTCGAGTACCTTGGCTTCTATTATTTTGTGAAGCGCAAGAAGTGCCCGTACAATTACTTGCGGTCGTTCCCTTCTGGATAGTGGGACGACTGGAAGAAGGATTGGATTGTTATCAAGGTGGAGGAACATGAGAAGCTGGAGCTGCCCGAAGGCCTCCCTAACATCGACACTGAAGCTTGGAGCAAAGTTCCAGTGTTATCGGACGCCTTCAACCCTGCTCTGACCAGGATCCGCCAATGTGTGGAGGGACGGGTGACTTCCTAGGCGGTATTCTGCAACTTCCTGGTCAACAGGTGGGCTCCGCTGAAGAAGAGGGAGAAGCTTGCTAGGGCCCTCAACAGCGTGATGGACGATGACCGGATCAAGGCCGGTTTGAAGTCCAACCTGGAAGGCGCAGCTTTGGAGTTTCACCTCAAGAAGTTCCAGCAGAGCATCGACGTTGATGGTGACGACTTGACTCCGCCAGTGGCTTTCCTCCCTCTGAACATGGAGGCGGAGTTCAGCAGGGAGCTCCGGCGGAAGATGCCGGTGCTTGACGACCTCGGTGAAGTTGAGAGGCATTCGACCACCAAGTTGGCGATCCCCAGAGCTTCCGAGGGTGGTCCCCCTTCTGCCCCGAGACAGAGAGTTGATGTCGTTGGCAAGGGAAAAGAATTGGCCGAGCTCTCGAGCCGTAAGAGGAAGCTGAAGCACTGTGATGGGAGGTCCGTCAGACCTGCTCCTTCCGTAGGGGAAGGTCTTCAACGGCGGCAACCACACCAGCATCAGCATATCCCTAGGGCGCTAGCTCCAGCCATGTGGCTCTAGTACCAGGGCCAGCTGAGGGCTCTAGGTTCGAAGGTCCTTCTCGGTCGAGGAGGTCATCAACCAAGACGACGCTGATGGCGGCAGCAAGCTCCGGGGATCCTTCCGGAGCTACTACACCAACGACGACAGGGTCCGGTCCAGAGCGTCTGGTGAAGAGGTTCTGCACTACCTGGAGCGGAAGCCTTACATGGTAAGCTTGATTTTTTACCTCAGTTGATGGTTTTTTTTTGTAATTGTGTTTTGAGTTTCTTCGTCCTTCATCCAAAGGGTGCCCAAGAAAGGGGCTGAAGCTCCGGTTTCTACAGCAGCAGCTGAAGCTGTGCAGGCAGAGGCTCCGGCTCCAATCCCAGCACCGCCCCAAGAGGTGGCTGAGGTCGCAGCAGCACCGGCGCCAGCTGTCGTGGTCCTTGACCTCGAGTCATCCCATGAAGCTCCTGTGGTAGCGCTGGACCACGGGAATGAAGATGTACCAGCGGCACCAGCCCCGGAGGTTGAAGCTCCAGATTTGGATGCTGAGATGACTGACGCTCCGGCCTTAGAACCAGAGGTAACTATAGCTCCGGCCCTAGAACCAGATGTTGTTGAAGCCACGGCAGCTGAGCCAGTGGTTGATGAGGCCCCGGCGATAGAGAAGGGTGTTGATGAAGCCCCGACGGTAGAGCCGGTGGTTGATGAAGTTCTGACGCTTGTGTCGATCGTCGAAGAAGTTCTGACGCCTGAGCCAGTTGCTGCAGAAGTGTCGGCGCCCGAGCCCATGACGGTCGAAGTGCCAGCGCCTGAGTCGGTGGTGGAGGAGGTGCCAGCGTTGGAGCCGGAAGTGGCTTCATCTCCGACCGAACCTTCAACGTCTTCCCCGAAGGTGGTGGTCTTGGAGGTGCCCGCGCCTGAGCCACGGTGCCAAGATGAAGTTGCCGACCCCCTCTCGAGGGACCAGTTGTTGATGACCTGGCGGCGAGACCATCAAAGCCAACCTCGGAGGTCGAAACTTCTGCTGCAGAACCTTCCTCAGCGGTGGCCGAGGCTATCCCGGAGGGCGGCCCTAGTGCCGTGGAAGCCCAGGGGACCTCTCTTGTAGAGTGGGACCCGATTTTTGTTATGGACAACACGCTGGAGCTAGCGGAGAGGACCTCGGCAGGTCCGGAGCCGATCCCTCTGTCATTGTCTATCGACAACGCCTCCTCCGGCCTTCGTGAAGTGCAGCTGGCCTTCTTCCACGACAGCAAGGCCCTCGGGGAGGAGCGCCAAACCCTTAGGAGGTGGCACAACTGGCTCCAATTCGAGACCATGCTGACACAAACCAGGCTGGCTGACGAAAGGGAGTGGGTGAAGAAGGAGAAGGCCCGGATGGAGTACTGGGGCCAGCTATTGGACGAGAGGGAAAGCATGGTGCGATCCCTCGACAACCAGTCTCGGGCCATCCATGAACAGGTTGTAGCTTCTAATAATGTAGCGAATGATCATGAAGAGAGGCTCAGCGCCATCCACGACAGCCTCGTCAAGCGTCGTGAGGCTCTTGAGGAGCGGGAGAAAAAGCTCGAGGATGAAGAGCAAAAACTCCTGGAGTTGTTTGATGACTTCGTGAAGAGGGAGTAGGAGCTCACTCAGAGGCTGACTCTGGGTCACAAGAGTCTCGCGGAGCGCACCAAGAAGCTGGAGGAGTACTGCGAGAAGGAGGAGAAGAAGGTCTAGCAGCGGGGACAGGACCTCCACAAGAGGGAGGATGAAATTTCTACCAGGGAGAAGAAAGTGTAGGGCCAAGAGAAGGACCTAGTCGACCGCCGAAATAAGATCCACCTCCCGGGGGAGGAGCTTAGTAAACTCGAAACGCAGGTTGCTTAAAAGATTCACCAGAATGCCAAAGAGGTTGAGCGCCTTGCTCGAGAGAATTTGGAGCTTGCGGCGACCAGAAGATCCTTGGAAGAGATGCGAGGATCGAGGACTATAGAGTCCCAACAAGTTTGGGACTTCTTGGGCAAATCCAATGACGCGCTGATGCCGATGGGTTTTAGTCCCGTGCGTCCGGATGATCCGGAGCCGGAGCTTGACTTGGCGTTGCAAGCGTTGAGCTCGGCGGGCAACAAGCTCACCAAGATGGGTGATGTCATCGCGAACCAGCTTGAAACCAAAGGACAATCCCTTGCGAAGAACGTCGCAGAGTTCATGCTTACGTTCTATACAAGCCGGGACCCTAACTTCCCACTGGACTGGTGCTTGAAGGCCCCATCGATGGAGAGAGAGAAGCCGCCAAAGCTAGCGTGTCGGAGGTTGCCCAGAAGGTCACCTCGTTCTTCCATAGTGTCTAGGACTCTCTCTTTGTATCTCCCGCTTGTATTCTCTCTTCTTTTTCTCCAATTTTGTAATCTCTTGTCTCCAGATGAATGAAATCCAAGTTTTTTGTGAATTTCATTTTTTGTCTTCAACACCTTTGTCCCACTTGGCCCCCCTGGTAGATGTACACAATTTGATTGTGAACATGTACCAAGATGATGTATCACTTTGTTGAAGACTTGCGCACTTTGAACTTGTAGAGCGTAGGTCCGAAGTCGCCGATAGTAGGGGCCCCCTGAGGTTGTCGGAGCTTAGTAGCTCCGGCAGTCACCCTTGTCAATGCGTAGAGCATCGACAGTTAGTCCTCTGGTGTGTTGGAGCTTAGTAGCTCCGGCAGTGACCACTGTCAACACGTGGTGTGTCGACAGCAGACCCCGCTGGGGTTTCTTCCCACCGTCTTTTCTTCATGTTGACGGCTGGCCCCCTGGCTTTATCGGAACTTAGTAGCTCCAGCGATGCTTGCTATCAATGTTTGAAACATCGACAACAAGCCACCTTAGGGGATGTCGGAGCTTTGGTAGCTCTGGCTTCTTTCACCATCATTATGAGATCTTTATTTTTCCCGCACACTGAAGTCAAGAAAAATAGTAAAATCCATTTCCTATCTATAACTAAATTGCGGCTTAGTATTCCCGAGAAATTTTTAGGTCGAACGCAATTGTAAATACAATCAAGTGCACTGGCTTTTTTCTTCCAGGTCCAATTGTTTCTAGACTTTCCTTACTTCGGCCTACCAGGGTGCAGGTAGAGTGGCGTACTTAGGGTGCAGGACCAGGCTAAGTCGATAGCACACTCCGGACCTAGATTGGCTTGGCGGCATTCAGACGAGTAGACCATTAACAATGTTAAGACCCAGAAGAATTGACATTGCAACTCGAATTATACATGAATTGGCCAAGCTAATGTTTCTTAAGAATTGCACATCTTTGTTATAGAGAAGAAAGAGAAAAATAAAAAAATATTGAGCATGTACAAAATAAATGCACGTGGAGTCTGTTTTTACACAATGATGTCTTTCATTATAGGTCTGGGGTACAGTGGAAACAAGTACACTCTTAGGGTACGGAACCAGGCTAAGTGTTTCGTTTCTCGTTTGACCCAAGGTAGCTAGCTACACTTTTAGTTCTGAGACCGTGACAAGTGTTGCCTGAACTTTGTGGACCTTCCAGGGAAGGTCCGGCTGTTCTCCCGGAGGAGCTACCCGACTCTGTACAATGACTCTATAACATACATCACATGTAACTACAGACTCACCTCCGTGATATTAAGCGTAGAACTTACAGAGGTGCTCAATGTTCCAAAGATTAGGGAGCGGTGTCCCATCCTCAGTTGCCAGGCGAACGCATCCGAGATAGGATACTTTGATCACTCGGATTGGTCCTTCCAAGATGGGGGAGAGTTTGTTTAACCCTTCTCTTGGTTGTATTCTCCGTAGCACCACATCGCCTTCCTTGAGCTGTCGGCTGTGAACATGCCTTTGGTGACAGCGCCGAAGAGCCTGGCGGTATTGGGCGTTCCGAACAGCTGCCCAGCTCCTTCCCTCTTCAAGGAGGTCAAGGTCTTCACGCCAGAGCTGGTCCTGCGCGGCATCGTCGAAGGTCCAGACCCGGAGTGACCCCAAGGTGATTTCCGGAGGAAGGACTGCTTCAGCTCCATACACCAGGAAGAAGGATGTCTCTCCAGTTGATCGGTTTGGAGTTGTCCTGTTGGCCCAGAGTGTGGGTAGAAGCTCTTCGATCCAGTTGGCTCCATGTTTTTTCAGGCGCTCATATGTGCATGTCTTGAGTCCTTTTAGGATTTCTGCATTTGCTCTCTCAGCTTGGCCATTGCTTGACGAGTGAGCTACAGAAGCATAGCTGACCTGAATGCCGAGGTCATCGCAATATCCTGGGAACGTAGATCTTGTGAATTGTGTCCTGTTATCTTTTATGATCTTATTTGGGACTCCAAATCTGCATACGATGGACTGCAAGAAGTTGATAGCTAATTGCTTGTTTATTGTCACAACAAGAGTTGTATTCGGCCATTTGGTGAACTTGTCAATGGCAACGTACAGGAACTTGTAACCTCCGACGGCTCTTGGGAAAGGTACCAAGATATCCATCCCCCACACAGCGAATGGCCATGTAGGAGGTATCATTTGTAGAGGTTTAGTTGGTGTGTGAATTTGCTTTGCATGAAACTGGCATGCTTCGCATTTCTTCACTAGCTTAGTTGCATCCTGGAGCGATGTAGGCCAGTAGAAGCCATGCCAAAAGGCTTTACCGACCAGAGTGCGGGAAGACGTGTGGTTTCCACACTCGCCTCCATGGATTTCTGCGAGGAGCTTGTAGCCTTCTTCCCTTGTAATGCACCGCATTAGGATGCCGTTGGCACCACACCGGTAGAGATCCCCTTCTACTAGTGTGTATCTTTTAGCCAATCTGACTATTCGGTCAGCATATACATTATCTTCAGGAGGGAAATTGTCTATCAAGTAGCTCTGGATCTCTGAGATCAATGCATCAGAGCTAGCTTGAGGATTTGAGTCTTGCGTGCTGGGTTGTTCGGAGCTTCCGGCAGCACCTACGACCCTTGATGGATGTCAAGGTAACAGGGCCATCGGGACCGTTAGCTTCGAGGTTCTGGTCTCGCCCCCTTTGCTCAATTCGGCAGGCTGACCTATAGGTCTTGACAATCTCCGAACGAAGGTTCTGTCGGGAGCCAGAGCTCCGGTTGAATCTTTTGTCGAGAGTTCATCGGCTTCAGCGTTGTAGAGACGCAGGACATAGCAGAGATCCAGGACGTCGATGTCCTTCTGAAGCTTCTCGACTTCAAGTAGATATGAAGCTAGTTGAGGGTTGTTGCAACAGTATTCACCTTTGACTTGCTTTACAACAAGCTGTGAATCACCCTTTACCAACAGCTGCTTGACACCATACGAGAGTGCCACCTTGAGCCCATAGATTAGTGCTTCACACTCCGCCATGTTGTTGGTCGCCTTGAAGTCAAGGTGCACCATGTATTTAACATTCTCTCCGGTCGGAGTGAGGAGAAGGACTCCAGCTCTGGTCCCCTGCATCTGCACATTGCCGTTGAAGTACAGAGTCCAGTGAGGCTCGGTGAAGACCGGAACCTTGGGTTCCGACTTCTGCTCATTGGGGCCCCCAGGATTTGATGGGGAGGGTTCCATTCCGCCATGAAGTTCGCCAATGCTTGACTCCTGATTGCGTGTCTTGGGATGAATTCAAGGTTGAACTCGACTAATTCCGCTGCCCAGTTTGCAATGTTCCAAGTGGAATTGGGGTTACGCAAGATTGCACGTAGTGGATAAGAGGTTACCACTGAAATCTTGTGAGCTTGGAAGTAGTGTCGGAGCTTCCTAGAGGCAATAAGGACTGCGTAGAGCAGCTTATGCACCTCCAGGTACCGAGTCTTGGTATCGTGTAGTACTTCACTGATCAAGTACACAGGGCGTTGGACTGTCCGGACCCTCCCGAAGGGGCCCGGAGCTTCCTCTTCAACAACCCGAACCCCCCCCCCCCCCCGGAGGGGTCCAAACCTTGTTCGTGGACCTCCGAGTTCTGACTGGAGGAACCTGGAGCTTCTCCTAAAATGATCCGGACCCTCCCGGAGGGGTCCGAATCTTCTTGTTGAGCAGCAGTGACTCCTTCATTTGAAGGAGATGGATCCTCTAGCGTCTCGCCTTGAGGATCAAGGTCTGGGAGCTGGGACCCAGACTTGACTTCAGGTAGCTTTGGACCCTCACGAAGGGATCTGGATTCCTGAACTAGAGATGGTTCTGGTCTTTCCGCAACCAGGACCATGCTGACAACTTCGTCAGTTGCCGAAATGTAAAGTAGTAGTGGCTCAGCAAGGTTAGGAGCTACCAATGTTGGTAGGGTGGTCAGGAGCTGCTTCAGCTCCTGGAATGCCTTTTTTGCTTCTTCAGACCATTGGAATGGTTCGAACTTCCTCAATAGCTTGAAGAAGGATAGTGCCCGTTCCGCCAGCCTTGAGATGAACTGGCTGAGAGAAGCTAGACACCCAGTCAGCTTCTAGACGTCCTTGATGCGGGCTGGTGGCCGCATGTCTTCAATAGCTTTTATCTTCGCCGGATTCTCTTCTATTCCTCGGTGGTTCACCAAGAAACTGAGTAGTTTTCCGGAGCTAGCCCCAAAGACATACTTGTCCGGGTTCAGCTCCGTGCAAGTGACTTGCAACTTGTCGAAGACAGCTTGCAAGGTGTCAAGGAATGACTCCTTGTTCTTGATCTTGACGATGATGTCATCGACATACACTTCCACTACGTCTCTGATGAGCTCTCCAAAAGTTTTGTTCATAGCTCGTACAAATGTTGAAGCAGCGTTTTTGAGACCGAATGGCATGGTAGTATAACAATATAACCCATCTACAGTGATGAAGGAAGTATGCTCTTCATCTTCCCTAGATATTCTGATTTGATGGTACCCAGAATATGCGTCTAGGGAAACAGAGTAATTCACACCTGGAGGTGGAATCCACTATATGATCTATTCTAGTTAGTGGGAATGGATCTTTTGGACATGCCTTATTCAGTGTAGTGTAGTCGATACACATCTGAAGCTTCCAGCTAGGCTTGGGTACAACGACTGGGTTTGTCAGCCACTTTGGGTGGAAGACTTCTTGGATGAATCCAGCTTCGAGCAACTTCTTCACTTCTTGACGTATGAAGTTTTGTCGCTCTACTGATTGCTTCTGAGGCTTCTGATGTACAGGTCGAGCGTCGAGATAGATCTTCATATTGTACTCGATCACTTCCCTAGGATCCCAGACATTTGTGACGGTTGCCAGGCAAACACGTCAACATTAGCCCGGAGGAAAGTGACGAGCATGAGTTCCTATTTGTCATTCAGACCTCCCAATATACGAATGGTCTGAGCAGCATCGAAACCGATTTGGATGACTTTGACGGGAATGTCGGTGTCGCCGCTTGGTTGCACGCGAGGTGCAGAGGTTGAGCCTCTATGACGAATGCTCGGGGGTTTTGAAGCTTGCTCCTTTCCAGATTCTTCCTCCTGCACTGTAGCAAGCACATAGAGTTCTTTCAGAGTAGTCAATCCGGCGGTGCGATCTCCACGAATTCGGAGAACATCGGCTTGTGTTGGCATCTTCAACACAAAGTAGCCATAATGAGCAGCAGTCGTGAAGTTGTGCAAGGCTGGCCTGCCCAAGATGGCATTGAAGGGTAAGTTGATCTGTGCCACGTCGAAGACCAACTTCTCAGTGCGGTAATTCTCATGGGTCTCGAAGGTCACCGGAGGAGTAATTGCACCGAGCGGGGTTATGGCCCCCGGACCTACTCCGAAGAAAGGTCGGGAGGGGCGAAGATCCGAAGGTGAGCTAAAACTTAACGAAAGCTTCAAAGCTTGTGAGGTTCAGCCCCGAACCTCTGTCCACAATCACATGGTGGAGAATGGATGTTGTTGATGGTCGGGGATACCATCAATGGAAGTTGGCCAGGTCCAATCATGTTCTGAGGGCAGTCTGAAGCATCGAAAGTGATGGCAGTGTCCATCCACTTCCGGTGAGGCTCCGCCCTGGCGGTGGGAGCTACTGAGGTCATGTCTTGCCGCATGGTCTTGAGGACATGGCAGGAGGTGATGTCCCATGAACCACCAAAGATGGTGTTCATGGTCTTCCCACGCTCGTTGTCGGAGACGTCAGAGTCATTGTCGATGGTGGTGTAAACAGCCTTCAGGACCTTTTTAGGGTCCTGAAAGCCTAACTCCTCTTCACTCGGAGCTTCGTCGACCTTCTGTTTTCCTTCCCTTTGACGGAAAGGAACTTCTTCTCGGCGCTTGTTGTAGCGCCCGGCAAGGTTCTAGACCTCTCGGCAGCCTTCCAGGTTGTGGCTGTTCGACTTGTGTATGGGACACCACATCTTGAGATACCACCGTCTTCAGTTGACATGGAGCTGGGGCAGCTGCAGCAGTAGGTGTGCCGGCCAATGGCTTTTTCTTGCTGTTGGACCTTTTCTTCTTTTTGCCACTCCCGGAGGTAGTGGCTTCTCCCTTGGAGGACTTTTTGTTGTCCTCCGGAGGTGGTTGGGAGTGCATTTAATGGCCCTCCGTAGCTTTGGCACATTTGTCTGCCAAGCTGAAGAGTTCCGTGACGCTGGTGATCTCCTTGGTCGCCAACTTCTTCAGCATCTTCTTGTCTCGTACGCCCTATCTAAATGCCACAGTTACAAAAGCGCATGAGATAGAAGGTATGGTGTTTTATACCTGGGAGAACCTCTAGATGAAGGATCGCAGGGACTCTCCCCCCTTCTGCTTGACAGCAAAATGGTCCAGTTCGATGCCTGGTCAGGTGTATGAACTCCCGAAGTTGGCAGTGAACTGTTGGCACAGTTCCGCCCCAACTATTGATGGAGTCAGGCGGGAGGCTCAAGAACCAGGACCTGGCGGTCCCTGTCAAAGCCACGGGGAAGTAGTTAGCCATTACGGCCTCATTGCCTCCGGCCGCGAGGATTGTAGTGGAGTAGATTTGGAGAAACTCTGCGGGATTGACAGTCTCGTCAAATTTCTCCAGTAGGTGAGTCCGGAACATTGGTGGCCATCTGACCATGCGTAGGTGCATGGCCAAGGCAGAACAGCCTCCTCCTACTCCCTTAGGAGCAGGACTGTCCCGATCCTCTTGCCTTTCACAAGCGCGCTTGATATGGACGCGGTCATCCTGTTGACGGTAACGGCGATCAAGCTCCGCCTGTAGGTCGTGAGTTGAAAGCCTGGTTACCGTACAGGTGCGTCGCGCCTGGGAAGGCAGCGACGTCGCCTGCTGAGATGCAGCACGCATCCTGTGTTGTGAAGCGTGCGGACTAAGTCTACTCGACACGGTCCAATGTTGCGATGGGGCTCACCCCAAGGGAGAGGACCTTGGTTGCTGATGCGATCGGCTGCTGCTGCAACCAAATGTTCTACATCAGCCCTCCACTGCTCCGTTGCACCCTGGGATGCTCCTGGAGGCGGTGGATGTTGAAGAAGAGCACGCGTGGCATGGAGCGCATGTTCAGGGTTGTTGTTCGCCGATGCCGTGACCGACGCAGGCGCCCCATCCCGCTGTCCAGCTTGATTCGCCGGTGCAGACGGTGGTGGCGGTGGCATGACTCCTGCTGGAGCCACAATACCTGCTGGTTGCTGCATGTTGGAGGGATTGCCTCCAGCAGGTTGCACAAGAGGGTTGCCATTGGAGGATCCAGCAGCTGACTTCACCATCCTTGAATCTCGGGCGCCCCCTACCTGGTGCGCCAACTGTCGGAGTTTGTTTCCGGCAATTCTCCAGGCACTACCGTTGGTAGCCTGCGGAGTTTGTAGTTCGGTATTGGGCGCGCAGAGATTCAGAACATGATGGCAAGTTGACACCAGGATTTACGTGGTTCGGGCCGCCTAAGCGTAATACCCTACTCCATGAGGTGTGTAGTTGTTGTATTAAGCGTCTTAGCACTTCTGAGTGTGTGTTAGAGTCGAGTATGGAAGAGGTCTGGTCTCCCTTGTGTATCGCTCGACCAGCCCTTTTACAGTACAAGGACTAGTCGTTACACCGTTAGCCTAGCCCGAAATGTGGCCCTAGCGGTTACTGATGCTTAATACACAATTAATGAGGTTAATTACCCTTAATGGTGTGGTAACGGGCCTTGACGGTGCTGTTACTGGTATTAAGGACCCTCCGGTCGTGTGTCATTAATATGGTATTAATGACACTTAATCGGGTCTTGAATTCTTTGATTGCCCCTTCAAGGTCCGAGCCGTTGGGGGTCCTCCTGTCGGCTCATTGAAGTTGAAGGTCAGGTGGTTGGACACGTGGCAGCTTCGGAGCTTACCGTCTGGGATGGGTTGGTCCGGTGTGGTTGTACAATTGTCGGTACCGGAGCTTCCCTCTGTCGGGGCTTAGGTCCGGGGGTGGCGCACAGGTATTTAGTCCGGAGCTTTCCCATGTGTGGGACGTAGCTCCGGTTGCTGTATACACGTGGCAGCACCGGGACTAACCATAGAAGGGAAGCAGGTCTGGTCCCGTTTGACACGTGGGGCCTTCGGAGGTCTTCAACTCAGATAGGTGAAGTTCTGTTGGTCTTCTTGTAGTACCAAGGGGTATACGGTACGTAGGGTACCGACACCTTGCGGAGCGTGTCCATGCCCGCCGGATGATTTATACCTTGCTGCACTCAACCCACTGCTATAAAACGGTAGGGTAAGCCTCGACACACAGGTTAACCAATTACATCGGTTTCCTGGTTTCCATATAGACAGTATGTATCCGGTATAGTTCAAACTTGTCCAGCAGGGCCGCACACGGATCGGTCCTCAATCAACACAAGCAGGGCTATGCACATGAGACCACATCTCTCTGCATCCTATCCACTGCTCGGTCTCAAAATTCATATTCATAAACCATTCTTTGATCAAACCCACCCCGTTTGATAAATCCTATCCCGTGAGTAGATTCCAACTACTCCACTTCTACCGGATTCCTCAAAACATTAGCATGGCATTTTCTATACGTCAAGCTGTAGACCTACCCAATACTCCATGGTATTTGTGGGTTATGCAAGTGGAGTAACAAGCACTTTAGCCCTAATGCACAAAACTCATGCTAGACATAAGTGAAACAAATAGAAACATTGAAATGGCACTTAAATGCTAACTGGGGCTTGCCTAGCTGCGAGTCAGATGGAAAGTTAGCTTCTGGGAGGATACTTTCCAAGGCCTCCGGCTTCTCCTCGATCTCGGTTACTATATGATATTCAATATATAAAGTACATGAGTGATAGTGAAACTATATAAAAGATGATATAAGTACTGATCAGGTAAGAATATGATTTTAATTGGCTTTGGGATTTTTACAGTGGATACTAGGTTCTATGAGGAAGCTCTGGACCAAGAATTGGAGATGTTTAACGAATCTTGTTGTCTTTAAAATTCTATAAAGTGAAATCTTCTCTGAAATTTGGTATTAAATCTGGAGATTTGTCATGGCTAACAGTATATGATCATGGTAGAGCAGGTCTCACTGATTCTATGAAAATTTGTTTCATAATTTGCTTAGCGTCCTACATGGAGAATATGATTATACAAGGTTGGAATAAAATCTGGAAATGTTTATGTACATGTAGGAATTTTCCATGGGCCTAGGAGATTTACACACAGTTTGGTCCAGTAAATGATGTCCAATTAACTAGAAATTTTTTCTGGAGATCCAGGATATTTTTAAGAGTGCCTTGACAAAATTGGTAATTTTCCAATTAGTAGAACAGGGGTAATTAATTTCCCAAGCAGTTTGTTCAAAGGAATTAATTAAGAAAATTATGGGACTTTATTGTCCAAACAATTTCACCACAGCAATTTTGGGTTCAAGATGAGTCTACCATAATTTATTAGGAATTATTTAAGCAATTATACTAGGGTTAATTGAATTTTGAAGTTTGCTCAAATTTTGGAATTAATTTCCAAAAGAAAAGTTTGAATAATTCAAACCGGTTCCACCCATTTAAAATGGGCCAATCACAACTGGGCCACACGAAGAACCACTGGGTTAACACGCTTAACCGAACCAGATCCGATGGCCACAGAAGATCCGGATGAAGGGAATAGACGCTAACACGCGGGGCCCACGGGGTCGTCTTCATCCTCTGGCGCGCGATGCGACCGTGGCGGCGCTGCGCCGGCGAGCTTGCCGGCTCGGCTTTCTCAGCTCTCTTTCCCCCTAAAGCTCACTGCGTAACCATTTTCCAGGGTGCTGAGCACGATGGGGAGGTCATCGAATGCCAGCGATGGCCGGAATCCAGTGCGCGATGGCGGCAGTGGCGGCTTGGGTTTTGGATATGTCTAAACTATGTGGAAATTGCTCAAAAACGGTGAAAAAGGGCTTGGGAGGTTCCTGAGAGCATGAGTAAGGTGAACATGGGGAGGAAAAGGGGTGTAATAGCCAGCAAAGTTGACCCCAACGGTGAACCGCGGCGCTTTTCAAAGGCGCCAAGGAAAACTCCGAATACTTTGTATGTGATCGATTATTTTCATCGATTCATGATCTAGGTGATGCGTCCAAACATGTAGAAGGTATCCCCTGTATGGATTATACAATATTTGTGCATAGAAACAGGATTGAATCGATGGCCTAGGTCTAAGTGTAAACTTGTACCGAGACAAAAACGATGACTAGTCATTCCACAAAGGATGAAACGAAGAACAATTTTTACCGTGAGAAAGGAGGTGTATCGGTTATCCTATTTGTTTCTGAGAGCAGATCGAGACAAAGCTTGTAGTGCTAGTGCGACGGGGAGGCAGTTGCTTCCTCGCTAAGGTAGAACGGCGGCATCAGCAAACTGAGAAATACCATGGATTCAGGTCAGGAAACTTTGAAACAACAGTTGGAGAAGGTAGAGCAACGATCGGTCAATGTAGCCTAGTGGGTGGTGAATAGGCTTTTTGATCTTTTGTCAGACCCTGAAACACTTAACAAACTGATCAAATAGAGACAAATTGGACTAGTCTGGTTTTCGTGGACTAGAAAGATCAAGTTTAATCGATAATTTCCCGTCGAGTACCCTATGCGGAAAGTAAATAGCAACATGGATGTATTAGAACAGTGAAACAGTGTATGACAAGGATCAACTTTAATTTCAATAGCTTATTTTATGTTATACAAGGTTATGTAAACCCTAGAATGAGATGAACAATTAAACAAAAGTGCACAAGATGCGTTTTTATCTTGTGGTTCGATTCCCACAAAAGAAACCTACATCCACGTTTTGGAGTCCACGGAGGACCAGGTCTTCACCAACCCTACCCTCGTCGAATCGCCACGAAGGCCAATTCTCTTCCACTAACAACAAAGGGGCAAATAACCGAGTTCAAGGGGCCTTCTCACAAGTTGAGGGCTACCCTAGATTTAAAATGAAGAACACCACCAAACAAGGTCCAATGATATGCAATAAACAACAAGAGTGTGCTAGAGATTCAAACCCAAGAGCTCAAGATCGTATGAAACAATTCTCTCCTTTTGATCAATGCTAATCCTCAAAGATTTCATCTTTCTAGGGTTAGAATGTGTGGAGAGATGTGTATTTTGGGCTCTTGGATGGTGTGATGGCGTAGGGGGTCAAGAGATATGGTTGTATGGCTGTCCACCTCTGTTTATACTAGGTTCCCAAAAGTTACCGTTAGGGTTTGTGATGTACGGACTAGTCCGTGGTGAACTCTGGACTAGTCTGGTGTGTGGCGTGTGGGAAACCCTATGTGTTCCGAGATATCAGACTTGTCCGTAAATGTCCGGACTAGTCCGATCTAGGCTCTGGAGATGTTAGGACTAGTCCGGCATATATCGGACTAGTCCGGTTTGGTGAACCTCATGTTGAATTAAGGACAAGTCTGGACTTGGAGGAGTTGTCCAATTTTAGTTAGAGAGTTTTAGGACTAGTCCGTGGTTATATCGGACTTGTTCGATGTCGTGAAAAAAAAAAATTGAAGGGGTAATGGACAAGTACGGACTTGGTGGACTTGTCTAAATTTAGTCAGAGAGATATCAGACTAGTTCATGGTGATATCGGACTAGTCCAGTGCTGTGTAAACTCGAGCACTTGCGGACAAGTCCACACTGGGGAGACTTGTCCGTTTCTAGTCAGAGACATATCAGACTAGTCCGGTGTATATCGGACTTGTCTGGTTTTCCTGTGAATTGTGCAGTGAGTTAAATTGTTTGATAACTTGAGCTCTTGGGGTGTGTTTCTCCAACACACTCCATACACAATGATCTAATCTTTTCAGCTCTTGAGCTCTTTTCCTTTTGATTCCTTATTCTCCTTTCTTTTTGAGCTTTCCTCCTAATTTCTTTAAAACCCGCGCCCATCTCAACAATTTTGTTAGGATCTCATTTGTTTGTCATAAATCAACCAAAACCCACAAGGGATTCCTAGATGCCCTTTTAATCTATCCCTTTTTGGTTATTGATGAAAACCAATTGAGATCACACAAATACGATAAAAATTCAGATTTTCATAAATTGACCACATATGAACTTTGAGCAAAATAGGCAATGTAGACATAAGACATATGTGCACTCTTTATGGTGGGGTGCAAAAACTACGTGTGTGTGTGTGAGCAATAATCTTGATGTGAATAAGATAAAAGCATAATCATAACAACATCAAGATTATCAAGCATGAATATCAAATTCAGAGCATATAACATAGATCATAAGCATAACATAGTTATCATTTCACAGCACATGTCCATAAGCATAATGAGAGCATAATTAAAGTTTTACAGAACAAAAAGAAACACAAATAGAGCTCTCATCTCTCAACCTACTGCTAGGACCTAAGACTTCCCCTCAATCTCTCCCCCTTTGGCATCAAGGCACAAAAAAGAAGTAGAAGAGGGATCTAAAGAACATCGCAGTCTCACTCCGCGCTGTCAGTCCTTTCGTGTTCTTCATCTTCAGGCTGAGAAGGAGGAGGATGAGTGCCACTCGTCGTGCCCCCAATGCCAAAGTAAGCAAGCTCGAAAGGTGAAAGAGGAGGAAGCTCCGAGAAGTCAGAGGCGGAGTCCTGTGAGATGACTGGAGACCTAACAGGCTCAATCTCCAGCTTTTGTCATATTGCTTTTATATTGTCCTTCATGTACCGCATTTCCTCCTTTCTTGCCTTTTTTATCCTGTGAAATTTCACCTAAGTCTTGCGGCAAGAACCAAATATAGCTGCCAGGTACTTCATGATCCCAGTGGATGATCCTTTGTTAGAAGGAGGGGCCCTAGTGCCAGAGGATGGCCTTGTATCTTCTTGAGCTTTTTCTGGATGTTCCTCACATGAGGCAGGTGGGGGAGCAGCTAGGAGAGAGGCTTGAGGAGGCTTTAGAGGCCTTAGAGGAGTATGCTCTACATTCTTCACAAACTCAATTCCTGTGACTTTTTCAATCATAAACATCAAGTATGGTGCATAGCCACAAAAGCGGTTCGGCGTGCAGGAGATGTTCACCATGTCATTCTAGATGTAGTTGAAGATGTCAAACTTCCTCTTCTTGCTAATCACTTTCATCAAGGTTCTCAAGTAACCTTGGACACTCCCAACACCTCCATCCTTCGGAGTAATCGTCTTCCGGAGCACTCTATTAAGAACCATGAAGTAGTGCTTCATGTTCTTGGTTAAGGGAGGATTGTACTTGAGGCGAATATCATAGAGAAAGTCCATCTTGTTCGTGACACTTGGTTCTGAAAAATGAACCAAGTGAACGCATATGTGCGCCCAGGACGTTCAACACACATACACGAGTGCATTCACAAAAGAGTATACAGAAAATTACCACATAACAAGATTAAATAACCATTTTTTATTACACAATTCATAATATCCTCGAATACAAACTCTAATGAAATTTTAATGACAAGTTCAACTAATGCAGCGGAAATAAACTAAACTGAGCAACTAAGCAAACTAAGCAAATAAGCATAAGGTTATAACACAGCTCCAATCAACACCACAATCAAAGCTGACGGTAGACCCGGCCTAGAACTCCGGATTATCATCGTTAAACTCCCATCCTGACCTGCAACTGTTGGTGGGGGAATTGCAAGGGTGAGTACATGTCGTACTCAGCAAGTGTGGAAAGTATGACATGTAGCTGATTCAAATGACGAAAGTAATATTGGCTAAGTGCTGAAAAGTACATCAAAACATTTGAAAAGCAATATATTATATGTATGTGAAATAAACCCATCAGAAACCTTAAGTAATATCATAGTACCAGTCCATATTTCATTACCATGATCCATATTCCAGATTTCATCATTACCATTAACCATATTCAATGCAAGAATAATCCATAACCAGTATCGAACTATAACCATCCCAAATCCCAATTTCCCTCTAATCATGTAGGTCATCCAGGCGCTCATAACTGGGAGCACGGCTATCATGATAGTTTATTAGACTCTGCAGAGTTTGTACGACTTTACCCACGTGTTTGTGATTTCATCTCCCATCGCCGACTGAAGAACCTCCCTTATGCCAATTACACTTCCTTTGGTTTATAGCCAAGAGATCACAAAATAGCCTTTACAAAGGGATTACTAGCCTATTTAGACCCCATTGAGGATTCACTGGTGGCGATTCCTCCAACTAAGCACATCTTCAACCAAGGGCCCCCTTTTGAGCCATTCGGATCACAGGGTAGTCCCACCAATCATCAACAAACCCAATCCGACTACCCCATCCCCGAGCATCCTTAATGGTCCAAATAGCACTAGGAAAGCCCTAATTAAATGACTATGCCGCACCAATACTTGGCCTCGTGGTGGCACTGTAATCCTGGCTTATTCTAGCATAAACCGGTCCTTAGATCTAAAGCAAGCAACCAGCATATCATCCAACCCATCAACATACCAGGCTTGCTTAGATCACCCATTACCATATCATGTTAACCAGTTCATATTAAACAAATCTCATAAACGCATAATTAAGTTAAGTGGTATAGTTGTTTTCCCGTACCAATTAATTAATCGTAGCAAAAAGTTAAAAAGCCCTCCCCGACTCTCTACCATGTCTTCCAGGTGACAAGGGTAGTTACACAACGCTACTAAACTTCCTACCATAGGATTCCCATCAAATTGACACAAGCATGTAGTTTTGCAATCAAAACATTTATTTTAAAAATAGTATAAATATGTTCAAGGACACTTGCCTTGCTCTTGGGATTGGTTCAGGTCAAAGCCTTCAAAATCTTGGTGCTATATATCCTCCACGACACTCTCTAGCGCAAATCCGTCTAATCCGCACAATAAACATACAAGACCAGAAACACGATCAAAGAGTGCACAAACATTACTCAATATGACATGACATGCATGATTAATGCAATTGCAAAGCAAAACTAGTTAATAAGTTGTTAATATTGTTTATTAATCAGTTACAATGGTTACTAACATGTCTACACAGGTTTTGGGTTGATTTGATCTAACTTTGAATTAATTCATCCCAATTTAACCAGGAAGATCGGACAAGTCCACTGGGGATCGAACAAGTCCGCACTTCCCAGAACTGACGAACTAGGGTTTTCTAGATCGACGTGAATTTGGGGAAACGGGGTTGAATTCACGTAAGGAAAAAGGAAGTAGAAGGTATACCAGGTGTTTAGGACTCCAATGAATCAAGGATCTTGGAGGCAACACTTGGATCTTGATGATCTAGGGTTGATGAAGAACTTGGGGATGAATTGGTGATGTAGAACAAAATTGATAGTTATCTTGATCCTCCTTCATTTCCTCCTTTTCTTCTTCTTGTTCTACATCTCCTTCTCCCTCTTTGGTGGCGGCTACTCACGAGCTAGGATTTGGGAGAGGTGGAAAAGTGGCAAATAGATGTCAAGCCAAGGGTGGGGTTGTTTATATAGAGGTGGAGGCTAGGGTTAGATGGACTTCGAGTTTGAGATGAATAGAGGTCGGTTTAGAGTCCCACATGGGCTCTAAAAGAGTTAGGCACGACGTCCCTAGGCCCACTTATTAACGTAAAACCCAAGAAACAAGTCGCGAAACAAGAGATCAACATGTAAAATCCCACTTTTTCCTTTTATGAGAAGTTCAACCACAAGTGGTTTATCGAACAAAATGGAGGGCAACAAAATTGTGCACATAAGCTTGACCTCACTAAAAAGTTTTCTTTCTACAATGTTGGGAATTATTGATTGCAATGGCTAGGGAAAATTATATGGCAGCAATATAAAAATCAAAACCAATGTTATTTGATTATGTTGCTATGCATATTACACCTGCCAAAAAAATTCAAATCCAAGGCTCCAAATTTTTCCTTGGACTTTTAAATATCTAAATAGCTTCTCTGAAAATTTTCAAGATTTTTGAAGTACATCTTCCATTTGCTTGGACACGTACAAAGGATTCATTTCGCGTCGAAATAAAAATTTGCTTTGCACTAAACTTTTCCCAAATCAACCCCTAAATTTTTCTAAGGCCTTTTATGGTTCAGGGAACTTGATTTCAAAGTTTAGAGATTTTTGGAGCTTAGATGCTATTTAATTTAACAAGGTTTATACCCATATTGGAAATTCAAATTTGAATTTGAATTTGATGCAAACTAAGTCCAAATTGAAAACTGATTGCAGAATTGAATTCCCCATATTTTTCTTAGTCTACCTGTAAATTTTGCGAATTTTTGGACAATGTTTACGCTAGAATTTAGAGGAATGGATAAGGGGGAGAGGTGGGGCCCACAGGTCAGACAGTGAAAACGTTTCACCGCCTCTGTTTCTCACCCCCGGTCGACACCGCGATGCATGCAAGCGCCAGCTCGCCGTCAGCGTCGGACGCCTCCAGCTGCCCCCCCCCCCCCCCCCCCCCCCCCCCCGTGGACTGAGTCCTCACCCATTCACCGCACCGCGCCATTTTTCATCGCCGCCGCGATCAACCCAGTGCCGCTCGACGCCGCGCGACCTCGCCTTTGATATAAGCGCCCTCATCCTCTTCGGTCAGTAATAAAAAGGTGTGCAATGACCTCGTGCAGCTTCTGGTTAAGCTTGAATCTCTATCATGCATCCTAGCTCTAGTATTCTTTAAAATCCCGAAGCACTTTTATCACGTTGAGGCTAGATCGTCGGTTTAATTCTGATTGTATGTACGAAATCTTTTCGATCCAGTTAGAGGACATGATCTATGTGGCCTAGCGCACCTTCCCTCCAAAAATCAGAAGAAACCATCGAGTAATTAGCAAGATCTTCAAGTTTTCCCCTTCCGCCATTGATGGAGCTCGGTTCACCGTCGACTTCGGTATTACCGGCGATGACACGAGCTCTAAACCCTCCTAAGACCTTCCCCATGCATCCACGATGCTTACCGAGCTTTCAAACGAGAAGTTTAGCTAGGGAATCGAAGGTCTCCACTACACCAAAACCCTAGCCGCCGCCGCCGCCGTCGGGAATTGTTTTCCGGTCATCCCTCGCTGTCGGGAGCTAGTCCATCGTGTTCCCCGTGCGAAAATGTGTTGGAGCGGTGAGTCCCGAGGCCTCCCATAGGCCAGAGGCTATCGCCGGTGAAAGCGCTGTTGCGCGTCGGTGAGAACGCCGCCGCCCGCGCTGTGGACCGAGGTGGAAGAAGACCAGGACGCGGGACCCACCTACCACTGAACGCAACGCGCCGGATCTGTTTGTGTTCGTTGGATCCCGTGTGGCCACGTGGAGAAATTTATAACCCCCGTTGTGGTTGGCCCCTGATTGGATGATTTTAAATCCAGTGGGCCCTGGCGCCAAGTTCAAAAGATGAATTTTCCCTTTTGGTGCAGAACCATTTCCAATGTTTGAAAATAAATATCTTTCTGTAGGATGCTCCAAAAATATTCAAACAAATTTTGTTTGAAATCTCTTGAGCTCTAGTTTCTATCAGGACCAATTAGGTTCTGTGAAACTCGAAGTTAAATTCTGTAGAAAATAATATTTCCAATTGAATATACAATTTTTCCAGATAAGATAGCCACTGGAAAAATCCCCAAAATTCACAAAAAATTTATTGTCCTATTCTTAACTACCAGAAAAAGTTTGGGAGCCATTGCACCTGTTTAACCCTCTGTATAGTTCAATTACCTTTTTCAGTTATTAAATTTTCACATATTTCAGTTGCTTTATTATGTCCCAAATTTGGACTGAGTCTTCCTTTGGTCATACACTAGATCCTGTAAAAATCTTGGATTTAATTGACCTACTATCCTAGTCCTAATTCAGTTACAAACTAAATATTGATTAAAAGGCTAAAAATTCAATTATAAAATAAATCCAGAAATTCTTGCCAACTTAGGAATACAATAACTCCTTCACCAGAGCTTAGAAAATTATGAAACAAATTTTGCTAGAACAAGGACAATTTCCTCTATCTTGATTATCAACTGCTAGCTATGTTCAAGCTACAATTTCTTCTCTAAAATTTTTGGAAGCTAATTGCTTGCCATAATTTTGGAGACAACAACCTACTTTGATCATCTCCTGTTCTTTGCAAGAGCATCTCTCATATTCCCTAGTATCTACTTTCAAAGTTCCAAAGCCAATTAGATCATTATCACATAGTGGACACCACAAATAAAATCATGGTCTTGGTAATAATTATTTTTCAAAGTCAATCATATATGTATTCTATGCATATCGCATAGTGACCGAAGTCGAGGAGGAACCAGAAGCCTTGGAAGAGCATCTTCCAAATATTAACTCAGACTCTAACCTGCCACAAGGCAAGCCCCGGTTTGCATTTAAGTTGTTTATAAAATTTTACTTTATCACTGTGATGAATAGCATATGAAATGTGCATTACGTTTAGGATTATTGATACTCCACATGCATGACAATAAATTCCAGGGATTGGTTGAAACGAGTTACAGTTTGACCTGTAGTAACTGCCTTGCTAATGCATAGGAAATCCGGTAGAAGTCGAGTAGCTGGAATCTACTCGCGAGAGATGTAGGACATATCTCATAGAATTGGTTAGATAGAAAATGGCATAATATAATGAAACTGAGACCGGGCAGGGAATGGATATGAAGCGGCGAGAATTGAGTGTCGGTCGCATAGCCCTGCCTGTGTCGATTAAGGCCCATCCGTATGCAGCCCTTTCGGACAAGCTTGAATTGCACCAGCAATATAATGGACATTTGGAATCTAGTAAACTGATGTAACTCGATAACTGGGTTGTCGAGGCCCACTAACCCACCATCGATAGGGGTGGGCTGAGGACAGTAAGGTGTAAATCGGTCGGTAGACACATGAGGTGTTCTGTGCGGAGACCTTCTGTTTGCGGAGGTGAGATGGGTTCGGCGTTCGGGTTTCTTGTGAAAGGTGGCCATATACACCTAGTACTGAAGTGTTATGTAGGTACAGGTGTGCTCGCTGACACTTCCGGACGATGTATGTGTTGTGTTGTCTGGGTGTGTCCTGATTGCAATCACCGTCCCTCGCGGTAATAGAGTACCACTTGTTCACTGAGCCGTGACGTAGTAAATACTAAAGAAGCCAGAAAATTATATTGTATTGAATTATAATTGCTTTGCAACCTTGTATGATTTAGAGATAGTAAAATTAAAGTTTACAGTTTCCCCATACTTCAGCTGTAATAGCATTATGTGCTCTGAGCATGTCATATCATCAGAAAAGCGTTTCTTGATTGATTGTGGAGCCCATGATGTGTCGTGCTTGGAGAATGTCATTTACTACATAAAACCTGATTATAAGGATCCACTTGTAGGCGAGTCATTTATGCTTCATCTTACCTATGTTTAGTGTCCCCTTGCATATGTCTAGTGAGACGGGCTAGTCTTGCTGAGCCTTATGCTCACGTTTGCAGTTAATGAGTTTTTGCATGTTATATAATTGATGAAGGGTTTGATGATGAGGTTGCACCCCCTCCAGTGTGTACAGCCGAGTGGGAACCCTGCACGCCGCCGTAATTTGAGTGTTGCTAGTGCAAAGTATCCAAGACATGGATAACTTTGCTTTTGCATAGCTAGTGCTGAGAGCGTAGCTATGATATATATGTTTCTTTCCTTCCGCTAGTATTGTAAAACTTCCGCTGTATTATAATCAAAGGACTTTGTCTTGTATTTTATTCAGTTTCTATTCTTGTATATTGTTGGGTGTTGCATCGCACGACACCACCCAATGAGATCCTCGGATGTCGGGATTCCGGTCCCCACAGTCATGGTATCAGAGCATCATTGGGAATAGTGTACTTGAAAAGAACGTATTTTCAAAAATTAGGATTTGAGTGAGGAATTAGCTATATGCCTTTATAAGGAGTATTATTAGTATAAGATATAAAGGTGGTAAACTAACTATGTGTTATTATATTCTGTAACGACGCCCCGACGTCAGGTAAGAGGTAAGGTATGCCACCGAGAGCGGGTCAATCTCGGTAAGCTCAGCATACGAGGAGTGGTATGTGAAATTTCCGTGGCTTGGCACGGGAAGTTAATAGGAGTCTCTGAAGATTTCAATGTTTCTGATAACCTATGACACGCGGTACCCCAGCGTGCTTCAAAGTTAGTGGGAGCCCCCATCGGGTGGTGTATAACCCGATAGTATGCCTCTCTAGAACTATTCATGTTCTATGGGAGCATGCGAAACACGTATGCCCGAGCGTGTATAAGCCGCATCGTACGGGAGTCTTTGCTGTACAGACGTATTTACAGCCATGTACCTCGAGACATGACCTCGCTCGAGGGCGACTCACACCAGAGTCGTATGCATTTATTTTCATATATATTATTGTGACTGCCTATCGTGTTTCCCCGTGCCGCCCTTGAGGTGTGAAGGTGTGAAAGGGGATTGTTTGTCTTTTGCAGCATTAACTACGGTAGAAGACCGTGTAGAAGCCGTTTGCGAGAGAACGATATAGGAACAACCTATAGACGTAACCGGAAATACTGGATAGAATTTTCTTTGGTGAGATACGTAGTACCGTCAGTATCAAAAATGATACTAGACCATCCCCAACGACAGAATGGATGCATAATGCATTGGAAAGTCCAAATATCAGATGCTGGTAGGTTTGGACTCCGTAAAAAGGGTTCTGACTCGATAGAGTAGAAAAAATCAGGATTCTTGATTTCTGGCAGAAGTGGGCTCGACTTCGCCGGATTGTAATCTTGGTTATTTAATAGATAGTATAGGAGTATCATATATGGATGGAAAGCTCGTGAAGATCACTACAACGTTTCTGTTGACCATAAAAACAGAAAAGCTTCATAATCTGTTGAAATCTGGGGTGTATTGTAACTGCTCCAGATGACCTTACCATTGTACCAGTCTCTGTATTTCTGCCATAACTTGCTGTAGAAAAATCCAATGCCTTATTGTGATACATGTTTGGAAAGGGTAGAAGAAGCTTTACAAGTTTGTTATGGGAGGTTTTTCCTGATTTGGGTTGGATTTAAACCAAAATGAGAAGTAAACACAGTGAACTGCAGTACTGCTGGTGCAAACCAGTCAGTTCAACGGTTAAGATTGGATAGTTATAGCTCTTAATCCAGAATAGTGAAATGGTCACATATATACATTTCTGGAAATCTTAGGAAGTCCTATATCAACTTTATTTTGCATTGCTGATCCAAATATGGGTATATCGGTGTCTAATTCCATTTGTCGCAAACTTGGTTCTGGCAGTCCAGAACTTAAAACAGTTTGCACCAATTTGTGAATTTGCGCGTGATACCTGTATAACAAGCTTTTCAGGGGTTAAACCTTTACTTCTGGATTTTTAACTTGATGTTATACAAAGTTTATTATGTCATTACCTCAAAATATTATCATGATAGCCCTCTATAAATTGTGGACATCACTACATATACAGGGGAGGTTCTGTCAAAAATTCCAGAAAATATGGGTCAACTTCAAACCTGTATAGATTCTATTTCCTAGCTCACATGTAGCTGTATGAGTACAATATGGAAAGCTTGGAAAGTATACTACAACTTTTGTATTCAGCCCAACTTTTGGATCTGACGTTTCCTGTATGAAATTGTGGAATTATACAGGAAGGTCAGCTGGAACAGACTGTGATTACAGCTCCAGTTTTAAAATTTTTCTGAAAACTGTTGAGAGTTGGAAACTTTCTCACTGTTCCAGTATTCTTTCTATAGATGACGGGTCTGAGGATGCTACTACCAGATGCATGGGTATTTTCCACTTGCGATGGTCATCCGGGCTTCCCAAGTATGCTGCAGGAAGTGCTCCAACAGTTTGGCTTCACCGAGATGCCATGCTATTGGGGTAGGGAAGCGATCGACAGAGGTGTTCGGTCGTGCACCATCTTTGTGGACGTTCCGGCTAGTCCACGTCGATATGGATGGACTCCTTTCTCGGTTACCATAGAGGGGGCTCAGTTAGAGGACACTTGGGCAGTCGCTGCAAGCGAGGCACTTATGAAGCTTTGTGAGCTTCATCAAGATGCCATGGCAGGGACTCAATTTGCCCTTATTCCAGTCCGTGGTATGGCCGGCTTTGAGTGGCAACGTTGTATGGTTGCTGCATATACGCCATTTGGTGACACAACCACGACGACACTGGGAACATATGCGGCTGCTTCCAATATGATAGTTGCGATGCAAAGCACCATTATTTTGGAGCAAGTCGAGGCTCTGCGGGAAGCGACGGAGCGGGGTGATACCCTTGATTTTATCAACAAAGGTCTACGTTCACTCATAGCTCCAGCGAATCACCGGCTAGATAAGTGCGAGAGTCAGTTACATTATGCTCGCATTAGGATACGGAAAGCTCGTGCCGCACAACGACAGACTCGCACTGAACTACAGCAAGCTCATAGTGAGCTACAAGCAAGTCAATTGGAGGTGCAACAACAGCAAGAGCAGCTGTTAGTAGTCACTGAAGAGCGGGACACCGCTATTGAGACAGCTCAAAATTGGGAGTATGAAGCAGGAGAACTACAGGATAATGTAATTGAGGCCAAGGCACAATTACAACCAGTGGTGTATCCACCGGCCCATAACATACCATTAATTATGGGTGAACAATTACCTTCAGATGATGAAGCAGAAGAAGAAGATCCTGTGGAACATCAATACGTCGAGTAGGACGTGTTGAAGTAGGATGTGGCAGCACTTCCGCCGAAACGGGGAAGCCTATAGTTTAATAGTTGCTCGTGTTTTTCTTTTGTGACCATGTTTGTGTCATATTAAGAGTAGTGGTGGTTATGTCTAGATAACCAGATGTGTACGACATCTCAAGAGGACCAGGCATGGTAGAGATGTAGTTCCATAGTGGGAGTCCCTCATTTTGGAGTTTACTACTGTAAATTTGGTCCAGAGATAATATATCTTGTATAAAGTTTGTACTTTATCAATATATGTTGATGTTGTATATTTTCTATCGTGGTCTACCACATTACTATTTATATGGAAGGATAAACTTGAGGCAGTGAGACTTATGGTGTGAATCGTTGTATTGCAGCATGGTGCGTACACGTGCAGCCCCAGAAGTGGGAGGCTCAAGTGGAGGGCAGGGGGATGACACACCACCCCCGGGGCAGAATACGCCTCAGACGCAGCCACCTCCACCACCTCCACCCACACTTCCCAGAAGTCTCGCGGAGGTTCTCGCAGCAGTACTCGGCTCGCGCGATGAGCAAACCGAGTTGTTGCGTACTCTTGTACAACACTCGTCCCGTCAAGGGGGACGACACGCTGATGGGCCACCTCAGTCATATCTGAGTTCCTACTCAGATTTCTCATCGACGCATCCACCGATATTCAGGGAGGCCGACGAGCCTTTGGAGGCGGACAACTGGCTCCGCACTATTGAAGGGAAGTTCGGTTTACTTGAGGTAACCGGACAACAAAAGGCCCTGTTTGCAGCTCAGCAACTGCAGGGTTCTGTCGATGCGTGGTGGGCAAACTACCTAGCCGCACGCCCCGCAGGCTATGTCGTGAGCTGGGCAGAATTCCGGGAGGCGTTCCGCGCCTATCATATTCCTCCCGGGATTATAAGGAGGAAGCTTCAAGAGTTCTTGGAGCTGAAGAAGGGAGGAAGGAGTGCTTACGAGTACTCCAAGGCCTTCAACCACTTGGCCCAATTTGCGCAGGACCAAGTGAACACAGAAGATAGGAAGCGAGAGTGCTTCTACCGGGGGCTGAACACCAAGATGAAGGACAAGCTGGTCTTGTTCAACCGCAGCAGTTTCAACGACCTGGTCAACGCCGCGATCATGCAGGAGGACGCTACTCGAGAAATGTCCTCAGACAAGAAGAAGAGGAGTGCTCCACAGGGTAGCGGAGGTGGTGCCTCTCAGAAGTACCGAATGGTGTATCGATCACCATCCGTCCAGAGGTGGCAACCGCCATCACGACCACTAACGTTTAGTGGTCGCCAGTTCGGCAACTCCGGATTCCGACCGCAGCAACAGCAGGGGATGATCCCACGTGCACTTCCACCTACACCACGTGCACCGGGATTCCGTCCTCCCATTCGTATTGGCCAAACCCCGTACACGTGTTTCACGTGTGGACGCACGGGGCACTTCACCAAGGACTGCCCGCAGAGTAGGCAAGGCGGAGGACAATCATCATACCAGGGCGCGAACCAACCCCGCAACCGTCAAGAAGCCAGTTCCCAGACTCGGCAACGTCCACCACCTCGCCATTGAGGTTGTTCCGGAAGGCGCACCCGTACTCACGGGTACGTTCTCTATCTTCAATCATCCCGTAGTCATACTCTTTGACTCCGGAGCTTCACACAATGTAATTAGCAAGTCTTTTGTCATTAAAAATCAATTGCCTATAATCTCCACAAAAACTCCGTATGTGATTAGCACTCCAGCCGAGAAAACAGTAACAAATGAATTGGTTCCTGGGATACCACTTAACCTAGATGGAACAATATATCTTGTTTCACTTCTGATACTAGAGCATCAGAAATTAGATGTCATCTTGGGAATGGCATGGTTACAATACCATGGTGTTATTCTAGATCTGGTCCCTCGAAAAATATATCTAAATTTTCCACTCCATCCCTCTCAAGTCCTCAATCTTGAGAAAGCCACTCTACTGAATTCATCTACTCACAATACCGAGATTGTGGAACTTAAGAATATTCCGGTAGTATGTGAATACCCGGACGTGTTTCTCGAAGATCTTCCGGGTATGCCCCCATAAAGAGATATAGAATTCAAGATTGAACTTGCACCGGGAACAGTGCCAATCTCAAGACCACCCTACAAGATGGCACCCAAGGAACTTGCAGAACTTAAGGAGCAGTTAACCAAACTTGAGAACAAGGGTTTCATTCATCCAAGTTCATCACCGTGGGGCTGTTCTGCACTGTTCGTAGAGAAGAAAGATAAGACCTTGAGACTGTGTGTAGACTATCGTCCCCTAAATGTTGCCACTATCAAGAACAAGTATCCACTAGCACGCATTGACATCCGTTTCGATCAACTGGTGGGTGCTAAAGTATTTTCGAAGATGGATCTTCGTTCTAGTTATCATCAGATCAGAATCCGACCAGAAGACATTCCAAAGACAGCATTCTCGACGAGGTATGGACTGTATGAGTACCTGGTTATGTCCTTCGGATTGACCAACGCATCGGCTCATTTCATGTATCTCATGAACTCGATGTTTATGCTGTAATTGGACAAGTTTGTCATAGTATTCATTAACGACATACTTGTGTATTCAAAATCCAAAGAAGAACATGCTCAACACTTGTGTATCGTGCTTCAACGATTACAGGACCACCAGCTATATGCGAAGTTCAGCAAGTGTGAATTATGGATCACTCAAGTGCCATTTTTAGGGCACATCATAGCAGCAGAAGGGATTGCAGTTGATCCCAGTAAGATCAAGCAAGTCCTCAAATGGGAGTCTCCAAAGTTTGTACACGAAGTTCGAAGTTTCCTAGGTTTAGCTGGGTATTACCGAAGGTTCATTCCCAGTTTCTCCAAAATAGCAAAACCAATGACAGAACTTCTGAAGAAGGGAATGAAGTATGTATGGACTGAGGCATGTGAGGCAGGTTTTCAAGCATTAGTAAAACACCTCACAACGACACCAGTATTAGCTCAACCGGACACAACCAAATCGTTCGACGTGTATTGTGATGCATCAGGAATTGGTTTGGGTTGTGTGTTGATGCAGGATAGACGAGTGATCGCTTATGGATCACGGCAGCTCCGGAACCATGAGCAGCATTATACGACTCATGATCTAGAACTCGCTGCTGTGGTACTAGCATTAATGATGTGGAGACATTATCTACTGGGTAATTTAGTACATCTCTACACCGATCACAAGAGCCTGAAATACATCTTCACCCAAAAAGATTTAAATATGCGACAGTGTAGATGGTTGGAGTTAATCAAGGATTATGAGATTGAGATCCACTACCATCCAGGCAAAGCGAATGTAGTCGCAGATGCTCTGAGCCGCAAGTCCCATGTCAACAATCTTTCCATTACCTCAATGGAAGGAGAAGAAGAACCGAGTCTCTACTTGGTTCCATATGGGGCACTCTACAACCTAGCTCTCATTCCTACTATCAAGGAGGATATTATGACAGCTCAGAAGGAGGACAAAGGGATGTCGCACATTCGCCAAAGAATGGAGAAGGGGGAGATGAAATGTTTCCAATGTGACGATGAGGGTACCCTCTGGTTTAAGAACCGCATAGTGGTACCCCGAAACATGGAACTTCGGAAAAAGATACTGGGTGAAGCTCATTTATCCAAGTATTCCATTCATCCGAGATGTAACAAAATGTACCAAGACTTGAGATAGAAGTTATGGTGGACTAGGATGAAGAGAGAAGTAGCAAAATACGTATCCGAATGTGATACGTGTCGTCGAGTTAAGGCCGGCCATATGAAGACAGCTGGGCAGCTTCAACCTTTAAGCATACCAACTTGGAAATGGGAGGATATCAGCATGGATTTCATTTTTGGGTTGCCTCCCACTCTCCATAAGCACGACTCAATTTGGGTGATCGTTGATCGATTTACCAAATCAGCTCATTTCATACCGGTCAGTGTGGATTATAATGCGAAGTGGTATGCAAAACTTTATATCTCCAGAATTTTGTGCCTACATGGAGTACCCTACACTATCATTTCAGATCGAGGATCTATTTTCATTGCTCGCTTTTGGGAGCATCTCCATGATGCATTGGGTACCAAACTGATTTGAAGCTCAGCTTATCATCCTCAGATCGATGGACAAACCGAACGGGTAATCAAGTGCTAGAGGATATGCTTCGTGCCTGTGCCATCCACCATGGTAGGAATTGGGATGATCATCTACCATTGGTGGAATTTTCGTACAACAACGGTTACCAGGATAGCATACGGATGGCGCCATATGAAGCTCTTTATGGCTGGAAGTGTCGCACACCCTTGAACTGGTGCGAATCTGGTGAACGAGTGGTATATGGCATTGACTTAATAAAAGAAGCCGAAGAGCAAGTACGCATTTTTAAGGACCGAATGCCCAAGAGGGGGGTGGGGTGAATTGGGCTTTCTTCGAAAAATTCTAAGCAATTGAAACTTAATTTCCAAAGCCCAATTCCCTACGCGACTACCTATGCATTCTAGTAGATAGAAACTTTGCGGAATATAAAATGCATAAAAGTAAAGGAAGGAGAGGGATGCAAACTCCCGAGGAGACAAGGATTTATCCCGTGGTTCGGCAAGATCGTGAAGATCTTCCTACATCCACGTTGTGGCACCCACCAAAGGGTTTTTCCACACCCAAGTCACCGAGACGAGGGGTCTTCACTATTCTTCTACGTTCGCCTCCTTGGCGAGGTGGAGCTCAAGCCTTGTACAACTTTGACCTTCCGGGCTTCCACACACGCCTTGGCAAGCTCCGGAAGTCTTCTCACTGTTACAACACCAAGGGCACTCCCTTAAGGTTCTCACACTAACCTAGAGAGTCCACTCACACAGAATGGTGGCACACAAGCTCTCTCTCTAGCTAGTTCTAGCCTAAACCTTGGTGTAGAGGTGATCAAAAAGGTGTGGAAGTGATTGCTATTGGCCTTGAACACTTGTGGATGTGTTGATAGCTTCTAGTGATCAAGACTTGACGAAATGTCAAGGTTAGGGGGTATTTATAGCCAGCCTCCCCGAAATAGCCATTGGAAAAGTAGGCTGACAGAACTTTACTGTGAACACCAGATGATCCGATGTCTCCCCTTTAGTTATCATCGGTCTAATTACTTTGGCTGACGTCATTGTGTCAGATATGACCGTTGTTAGACCGATGTTGCCCCTGTCTTCTCATCGGATGATCCGGTGGCTCTTCCTCCAGAATTTGCTTAATCTTGATGCTTACTGGAGTGATCGACTGATGTGTGTAAGTCTGCACATCGGATGATCTGGTGCTTCACTTGGTCCAATGGTATTGCAAACTGTACTGATGGACCGATGTCACTGAGCCATTCACATCGGATGATCCGGTGAGTACATTGTTCTGAGGTCTTCTTCTTCAGTTGAACCAACTCGACCGATGTGTACATTTCTGAAGTCATCGGTTGATCTAGTGAGTTGATTTTGTTTGCTTCGAGTTGTTTTTGAGTGAATCTTTTGTGTTTTGCTCAGATGACCTCTTAGACATTTGTTTCACAAGGCTCTCTGATGATCTTCAAGCATTGTATGTTGTCAACTTATGGTTGAGTGACTTAGACATAAGAGCTTTCACTTCTTGTCTTTATCTCATTGATTTGATCTCAAAAGTTGATTGTATATGGGTCTCCAATGATATATTCATTTCATTTTATTGAGTGATTATGGGGACCTTGCATTCACAAATTCATTAGTAAAGTTCAATGGTTGTCATTAATCACCGAAACCGTACTTCATAGGGGGCCTAGATGCTTTCAATCTCCCCCTTTTTGGTGATTGATGACAACACAATAATCAAAGCGCAATAGTAATGAATTTGATAAAATGAAACTTAAAGGAATATACAATGAATACATGATGTCACACTTGAAGCTTAAGCATTAATTAATAACTCAAGTGAATAAAAAAGAGATCATAAACATAGATAAACACCAAATGAAACCAATCGATTAATAACTCATGGAAATAAGTTCATTAGAGCTCAAAAGTAGCAAATGAGTAGCAAACACACCCAATGTAGCAAACACACCGAATTACAAGAATGATAAACGATAAATGATAAAAGAGACAAGAAACTCCCCCTGACACTAAGACGCTCCTCCTGACTCCTCTAACTCTTCTCCCCCTTTGGCATCAAGACACCAAAAAGGGATCCGAGCGCCTAAGGACCCTGAGTACTGGGCGCGATGACGAACTGGTCACCGTCGCTGTCGTCAGAGCTGCTGGCTGGAGTAGTGGAGGAGGGAGCTGCCGGAGCCGTAGGAGCCACCGTCGGTGCCTGCTGTGGAGGAGCTGCTGGAGCAAGGGCACTGACAACGGAGGCCGGCGACTGCGGGAACAAGGTCGTGGCCGGCAGCGGGGAGTGAAGCGGAGCACTAGGAGCCAGAACAGGAGACATGTTGAAGGAGGGAATCGGCGTAGAAGGTACTGGGGCCACTGAAGCGACAGCTGGAGCCAGGACTGGAGGTGGTGGAGCGACTCCTGGCAGCTGCGACGGGAGGGCAATCCCGGTCTGGGTGTAGAGGTTGGTGATCAACCCCAGGATGCCCATCATCGCCTGTTGCGTCTGCTGCTGCTGGTCGAGGGTGCGCTGGTGCATCTGGTCGATGAGCCCCGTCAGCCTGTCAGTGTCTTCACGCCTCTCACGGGCGATCTGACGCTGCATCTCCTGCTGCTGCTGCTGGAGCTCAAGGAGACGGGCAGCCTGCTCTGCTCGGGCCTGCTCGGCTGCCAGCCTGTCCAGACGCTGCTGCTCAACCATCTGTTGGAGGAGCGACGTCAGCTCTGACGGTTGCGTGACCTGCGCCTTAGTGACAGGAGGTGGAGTAGGTGGTGGCACTGAAGAGCCTCCAGCCTCCGCGTCGTGTTGCCTGGGAGAGGGCGGAGGAGGGAAGTACTCCTCGACACTGTTGTCGGTGTCGCTCTCTGACCAGATGTGTTGCAAGTCCTCTCCCTATGCCTCAGCCTCGGCAAGCCTCTCATCCTCCTTCTCTAAGTCAGACCAGTCCTCCACAGAAAGTCGGGCCCTGACCTGACGCTCAGCTGGACGGCCAAGGCGGCGGTCTCCAGGAGCTGGGGCACGGTAGTGACCGAACCATGTCACACTCTCGTCAGAGAGACGGTCGTGCACGGCGGACCCCTCGGGAACCATCATAGTGAGCAGGTAGCTGATCTAATGTCCATATACTAGCTGCCTCATCATGCCCACACCGTCTGTGATCACATCCTCCATCTCGCATATGAGGACGTCCAAGATGTCGAACTCCATCCCGTTCATGATGTAGAACAGGAGAGTCTGCTGCAAGCTGGTGAACCCCTCCAAGTAGCCAGACCTCGGTAGGAGCGTGCGACGCGAGGCGAGGTGCACTGTGCGCGCAGCAGGAGTCAACAAGGCTGGTACTCTCGGCTGGTCAGGAGAGAAAGTAGGACCGAACAAAGAGCAAATCTTCTCCAGCGGTCGTGCCACTCCTCCGGTGAGCGGCCTCCTCGGTGGATCTACCTGACCGTAGACCCTCTCATGCACGCAGGTGTCGTGCAAGTCCACTCCAAGCAACTGTCCCAGCGTCTGCCTCGTCAAGTGGTAGTGCTGACCCATAAACATGAAGTCAATTGATCTTCTGCCCTCAGAGACATAGAGGGTGGCGTAGAAGACGCGGACCCAATCTTCCACATAGGCACTCCACTCATATGCCATCAGCTGCACCAAACCTCGGTACCTGTCAAAGTAAGGACGGGTCTCCGTCTCTGCTGCCAAAGCTAGCTGTCCCCAATCCAGGTAGTTGTGTTGAAACAGCTTGTGCCCTCGACGCCTGTAGGTCTCGTAGAGAGATGCCTGGGTGACAGTCCAGAAGCGACTATCCACCAGAGCCTCTCGGGGCTGTTGGTACCACTCCTCAAGCAGCAAATTCCATCTGAGCTTGCGAAGCTGCTTGGCCTTCATCTTCTGGTAGTCGATCAACCGGACTCCTTCAGCGACATGGACAGTGGTGTCCATCTCATAGATAGCACGCTGGGCCTCCTTGTCCTCACGATGGTCGGCAACCATCAGTCTCGGACGAGGAGCTGTCGGAGGATTACCCCCATGGGTCCGGGCTGAGCGCCGGCCAACGAGAGGCTCAACCGACTCCTCTTCGGCCTCGAAGTCTTCAATCACCGGAGGCTGCCTCGGACGAGCCTCACGGATCCTTAGCGACCCTCCTTGTCCACGCTCACGCTCTTCGGTGGCGCGAGCAGCCATCAAGGCCTTCTTCTCCTCCTTTGACAGTTTTTGCTTCTTCGCGGCCGGCTCCGCGATAGCCTTTCCTTTGTTCTTCTTGTCGCGAGCCATTGCGATGTGCGAGAGCACGGAGTCGACGAAGGAGATGATGTGGAGATCAACGGGGTTGCGAAACCCTAGCAGCAATGGATGCACCGCGACGGCAATGAGTGCGCGGGCGGTGGAGGCGCTGTGGCGATAGGGAAGGCGGTGGCGGCGCTTGGTTGAACGGCGGCGTCGACTGGTGGAACGGCGGCGGTGAGGCGGCGGCTTGTGGAGGCGGCGACGCTTGGAGGCGATGGAGGCGCGGTGGAGTGAGTGAAGCGGCGGCGCTGGTGAATGGTGGAGGCGAGCGGCGCGACGGGCGGAGGCGGCTAGTGGACGGCGGCAGCCGGTGGGCGGCGGCGGCGTCCGGTGGCGGTGGAGGTGGTGGCGCGGCGAGGGGAAAGCGGTGGCGTCGTCGAGATCGGGAGAGAGAAAGGGGAAGGGGTACGGCCGGTTTAAATAGTGGGTCCCAAACCCTAGCCGATTTTTTAACACCGGATGGACCGATGTTAGATGGGATATACATCGGTCGAATGCCACAGTAAGGATATTCAAAAAGTTGCTGATGACATCGGATGGACCGACGTTTAGGGTTTGGATCATCGGTCGAATGGCACAGTAAGGGTGTTCAAAAGAGGAATGTTGACACCAGATGGTCCGACGATGGAGGAGGTAGCATCGGTGGAATCAGGCACAGCTCCAGAATTGTGAACACCGGATGAACCGATGTCTTTCAGAATGAACGCGTCGGTTGAATTGAGATACTGACTGAATTGGCCCTTGGGAATTGAACACCTATTGATCCGATGAGGGATTGACCTAGGCATCGGATAATCCGATGACTACAGAACAATAACATCCCATATATGTCCTTTGACCAAACAAACAAGCAAAGGGAAACACATGTCTTAGGACTTTTTGGGCAACCCCTTACCCCTCAAAGATACTAATATGCCAATAACTTGGCTAATCCTTAAAGCAAATGCAACACCGAGAAAAATAGGAGGAAATTATCCAAATAAAATGTAAGGCCCATGCTTTGTGAGGTAGAGTATGAAGACTTCTATCTCTTTGAAGCATGTTCCTCTAGGCATTAACGCACCTAACATTTTGTTCTTTCCACCTTATATGAGTTGAGATATTGCATTTCAAACAAGTCTCTTTCTCATGATGTGGCTTCCCCTTTGTGACAATCTACCGTATGCAATGCCAAACATTTTATAATGCAAGGAATTGTAAGTCTATATGGCAGGCATCATGCAAGACATAAAGTAAATCTATCTTGCCAAGTTTGAACCTTTCAAAGGCTTCTTCAGGGAGAGTTACTCTCCAAACCTTGGGAAACCCAAAGGAACCTCCATCCCAAGCTAACCCTAGCTCACCCCTATACTTTGAGAGTTAGGCAAGACCTATATGAAGTGCATTCTTACATGACGTTCGTTGCATCTAGCACATTTAATTCACTTCTTAGCCTAGAAAAAGTATTCTCATCAAGTGGTTCAGTGAAGATATCCGCCAATTGTTCTTCGGACCTAACACCTCTCAAAGAGATGTCTCCCTTAGCTTCATGGTCCCTTAAGAAATGATGGCGAATATCAATGTGCTTAGTGCGGGAGTGTTGAACGGGGTTTTTAGCTATCTTAACCGCACTTTTATTGTCACAAAGGAGAGGCACACAACCAAGTTTAATACCAAAGTCCAAAAGGGTTTGTTTCATATAAAGAATTTGGGCACAACATGCACCGGCCGCAATGTATTCCGCTTCCGCCGTGGACAAGGCGACGGAATTTTGCTTCTTGCTTGACCAAGAAACTAGGGACGCCCAAGCAAGTGGCACCCACCGGAGGTACTCTTGCGATCCACGCGGCATCCGGCAAAGTCCGAATCCGAGTATCCCACAAGATGGAATTTTGCACCTTTAGGGTACCATAAGCCCACACTAGGAGTATGCTTAAGATACCTAAGTATCCTAAAGACTGCCTTCCTATGCGATTCTTTAGGTGCCGCTTGAAAACGAGCACACAAGCATACACTAAACATGATATCGGGCCTAGATGCGGTAAGGTAAAGCAATGAACCTATCATAGAACGGTAGTTAGATTGATCAATAGGTTTACCGTCCTTATACGCGTCGAGATGACAATTGGTTGCCATTGGAGTGCTTCTTGAGCTACAATCTCCCATCTCAAATTTCTTCAAGAGGTCCTTGGTGTACTTCTCTTGATAGACGAAGGTCCCCTCTTGAAGTTGCTTGATTTGAAATCCAAGGAAGAAGTTGAGCTCTCCAATCATTTACATCTCGAATTCCCTAGACATCATTTTGCCAAACTCATGGCTAAAAGCTTCGTTAGTTGAACAAAAAATAATATCATCAACATAAATTTGACAAATGAACAAATCTGCGTTGATGTCCTTGGTGAAGAGTGTAGTATCCACCCCCCCAATCTTGAATCCTTGCATGATGAGGAAGTCCCGTAGTCGTTCGTACCACGCCCTAGGTGCTTGCTTGAGCCCGTAGAGCGCCTTGTGCAACCTATACACATGATTAGGATTCCTCGGATCTTCAAACCCGGGAGGTTGTTCAACATAAACAAGCTCGTTAATGTAACCATTAAGAAAGGCACTTTTCACATCCATTTGATAAAGTCTAATACTATGATGTGATGCAAAGGCAAGAAGTATACGGATGGCTTATAGCCGGGCGACCGGGGAAAAAGTCTCCCTAAAATCTAGTCCTTCAACTTGCGAGAACCCTTTGGCCACAAGTCTTGCCTTGTTGCGGACCACAACGCCATTCTCGTCTTGTTTGTTGCGGTACACCCACTTTGTTCCAATGACGTTCTTGTCCTTGGGTCGCTCCTCCGACACCCAAACTTCATTGCGGATGAAGTTTTTGAGTTCTTCTTGCATGGCCATCACCCAATTTGGGTCTTGGAGCGCTTCCTCAATGTGAGTGGTTTCTACACACGAAACAAAAGAGTAGTGCTCACAAAACGAAGCAACGTGGAGAGAACGTGTACTTACACCCCTTGACGGACTTCCAATGATTTGATCCATTGGATGCGCCTTGGAGATGCGTCCATGCCTCATAAGCGGTTGTGAAGCAGTTGGCGAAGGTGATGCGTGTTGTTCCTCTTGTGGTTGGACTTGATCATGGACTTCTTCTTCCTCTTGATGTTGTTGTGCTTGTGAGTCTTGAGTTGGCAATGGATCATCCTTCTCTTCTTCGTCAACTTGAGGCACCATAGAGGTGTTGTTGTTGGAACTTGAAACTACCCCTTGATCATGGCTTTCCTCAACTTCCGGCTTGGTGTCCCCAATGGTCATGTTCTTCATGGCTTCTCATAGATGCTCATCATCTATTTCATCATGACTAATACTCTCCTCTTGCGAGCCATTAGTCTCATCAAACTCAACATCACAACTTTCCTCAACTAAACCGGGGGTTTGGTTGAATACTCGATATGCTTTTGAGTTTGATGCATAACCAAGTAATATACCAACATCACATATTCTTCCAAACTTACCGAGCCTTTTCTTGCGGTAGATGTAGCACTTGCATCCAAAGACTCAAAAGTAGGAGATGTTGGGCTTTCTCCCAATGAGAAGCTCATACGGGGTCTTTTGAAGTAGGCGATGTAGATAGACCCTATTTGTGGCATGGCACGCCGTGTTGATCGCTTCGGCCCAAAACACCTCTGATGTGCCGTAGTCATCAAGCATTGCTCTTGCAAGAGTGATGAGTGTCTTGTCCTTCCTTTCAACGACACCGTTTTGTTGAGGAGTGTATGTGGCCGAAAGCTCATGTTTCACGCCTTCGCGGTCACACCACTCCCCAATGTTGTAGTTCTTGAATTCGGTGCCGTTGTCACTCCAGACTTTGATGATGGGAAGTTGAAATTCCCTTTGAGCGCGGTTGGCGAAGGTCTTGAACACTTCCGGAGTTTCACTCTTGTCACCTAGAAATAGAGTCCAAGCATAGCGAGAATAGTCATCAACGATAACGAGACAATAGAGGTTACCGCCAAGGCTTTGATATGTGGACGATCCGAAGAGGTCCATGTGGAGTAGTTCAAGTGGCTTGGAGGTTGACACCATTGTCTTCATCGGGTGGTGTGAAGCAACTTGCTTCCCGGCTTGACAAGCGCTACAAAGCTTGTTCTTCTCAAATGTGACATCCTTCACGCCGGTCACCATCCCAAACTTGAATGACTTCTTGAGTTTGCTCATTCCAATGTGCGCTATGCGACGGTGCCATAGCCATCCCAAGCTTGTCTTAGTGAAAAGACAAGTGTTCAAGCTAGCATTCTTGTTGGCGAAGTCCACTAGGTAGAGGTGTCCATGCCGGAATCCTTTGAAGACTATGTCTTGGCTTGTTTCACTACTCACAACAACATCATTTTTGCTAAATGTGCACGTTAGTCCAAGATCACATAGTTGTGCAATAGAAAGTAAATTGAAACTAGGTGACTTAACATAAAAAACATTAGAAATAGACAAGTCATTCGAAATAGCAATTTTACCTAACCCAATTACCTTTCGCTTAGAGTTATCACCAAAGGTGACTTGTTCATGATTGCCGGGGTTTTCTATGGTGGTGAACATACCATCATTGCCGGTCATATGTTGAGTGCACCCGCTATCGAGTACCCAATGCTTTCCTCCGGCTTTGTAGTTCACCTACACACATGAATTCAATTTTTTACTTTAGGCACCCAAGCCAACTTAGGTCCTTGTATGTGTGATACAAGTGTTTTTGGGACCCAAAGTTGCTTGGGGAGCTTCCCCTTCATGCCCTTCATGTCTTTGCCAATGAATCTTGCATTCATCTTGCCTTGTACTTTACTCAAGATATAATAATGATCATTGAAAGTAGATTTATAGTTAGTAGGCAATTTTGGAGAAGGTCGGCTAGAAAGAGGACACTCCCTTGTGTGGTGATCGGTGACCTCACAATGTTGGCAATAAGAACCAACTTCCTTGATGAAGCTTGTTCTTAACTCCGGTGAGGGCAACTTTCCTTCGTTAGGCACCGGGAAGGATCCAAGTCCTCTCTTGTTGAAGGCCTTTGCTTGTTGGAAGATAATTTCCTTGTGCTTGACTTCTCCTTTTGAAAGTATAGCCACACTAGTGCGGAGACTCTCAATTTCTTCCAACAAGTCCTTCTCCATAGCATTAGCTTTCAAAGGCAAAGACTTGTGCAAAGCATTAGTGGCATGAGAAGTAATGGAAGTCTTATCATTAAGGGTTTGCTTCTTCATATTTTTCAACTCTTGATCAAGCATGTCATGAGCAAGGTTAAGTGTTTGATGTTTTTGTATTAACTTGTTGTGCTCTTCCAAGAGTGTTTGGTGTGCTAAGTCAAGTTCATGATTATCTATCTTAATTTTAGCCTTTTCTTCCTCAATTTGCTTGACATGGGATTTGAGCGTGTCATGCTCTTTGAGTATGCTTTCATACTTGTCAAGCAAATCAAGGTTAGCACTCTCAAGTCTAGCACGAGTTTCTTCAAGCACTTTTACCTTACTCTTTTCCCTCTTAATGATCGGGGGAAAGCTCATCATCGCTAGAGTCATCACATACCTTGGTGTTACCTTTCGCCACGAGGCACATGGGCAGTGGATGAAGAGGTGCATTATCATTGTTGGCGATGGTGAGGCCGGCCAAGCTTTCTTCTTCCTCTTCACTCTCTTCATCACTTGTTTCTTCATCGGTGACCCATTCATTTTCCTCACACATGAACACCTTTTGTGGGCCATTTCTCTTCTTTGGGAAGAGTCTTGCCTTCTTGCCCTTGTCATGTTTCTTCTTCCCAAAGGCTCTTGGTATGGGTTTGGCCCCTTCTTCATCATCATCACTCTCTTCAAGCTTGCAATGCTTTCCTTTGTAGTTCTCTCTTCTTTTGTCCGGTTTTGGACAATCATAGGAGATGTGGCCTTGATCACCACAATTGTAGCATGTCTTGCGATCATCTCTCCTTGGTAGAAACGCTTTCTTCTTGGGATCAAAGGTGTACCCCTTGTTGGAAATCTTGGAGTTCAAGCGTGAGAACTTTCTCATCATTAGTGCAAGCTCATCATCATCATCTTCACTTGATGCTCGTTCTTCTTCACTTGAGCTAGGCTTAACCACCTTCTTCTTCTTGAGGCTTGTTTTCTTGGTGGAGGCCTTTAGAGCAATAGTCTTTGATGATGATTGCTCCATCATCCCAAGTACACTCATCTCATGAGCGTGTATTTCTCCAATGAGCTCCGAAACTTCAATGTGGTCAAGTGACTCTTTTTGGAGCATGGAGTTGATGATGTTGTACTTTGGCTTGGCAAGGAGCGTGAGGATCTTGCTGTTGATGAGTCCCTTGCCAAGAGAAGCAATGTCAAGAGCATTGATTTCTTCAATAAGCACATTCAAGCGAGAGAACATTTCATTGACATTTTCATGAGGAAGCATTTTAAATTCATCATATTTGGCTTTAAGCATGTGATATTTTAATTCCTTGACACGAGAAGAGCCCTCATGAATCTCAATTAAGCAAGCCCAAATTTCACAAGCCTTTTCCTTGCTAGCAATCCTAGAAAACACATCTTGACTAATACATTCATAGATTGCATTCCTAGCTTTAGCATCCCATTTAAGTTGATCACCAACATAATTATGTTCTCCAAACCCTGCGTGGGTCGCTTCCCATACTTTGGGGGCAGTAGCCTCAAGGTAAGCACGCATGCGTGCTTTCCAATAGGCAAAGTTCTTGCCCTCGAAGATAGGAACCGAACCCCCAACCTTGGCCATTTTAGCTCTCTAGCAGTGAAGCTAGAATGATCATATGGGCAACCTTGCTCTGATACCAATTGTAAGGACCAAATGCCCAAGGGGGGGGGGGGGGTGAATTGGGCTTTCTTCGAAAAATTCTAAGCAATTGAAACTTAATTTCCAAAGCCCAATTCCCTACGAGACTACCTATGCATTCTAGTAGATAGAAACTTTGCGGAATATAAAATGCATAAAAGTAACGGAAGGAGAGGGCTGCAAACTCCCGAGGAGACAAGGATTTATCTCGTGGTTTGGCAAGATCGTGAAGATCTTCCTACATCCACGTTGTGGCACCCATCAAAGGGTTTTGCCACACCCAAGTCACCGAGACGAGGGGTCTTCACTATTCTTCTCCGTTCGCCTCCTTGGCAAGGTGGAGCTCAAGCCTTGTACAACTTCGACCTTCCGGGCTTCCACACATGCCTTGGCAAGCTCCATAAGTCTTCTCACTATTACAACACCAAGGGCACTCCCTTGAGGCTCTCACACTAACCTAGAGAGTCCACTCACATAGAATGGTGGCACACAAGCTCTCTCTCTAGCTAGTTCTAGCCTAAACCTTAGTGTAGAGGTGATCAAAAAGGTGTGGAAGTGATTGCTCTTGGCCTTGAACACTTGTGGATGTGTTGATAGCTTATGGTGATCAAGACTTGATGAAATGATAGGGTTAGGGGGTATTTATAGCCAGCCTCCCCGAAATAGCCGTTGAAAAAGTAGGCTGACTGAACTTTACTGTGAACACCGGATGATCCGATGTCTCCCCTTTAGTTATCATCGGTCTAATTACTTTGGCTGACGTCATTGTGTCAGATATGACCGTTGTTAGACCGATGTTGCCCCTGTCTTCTCATCGGATGATTCGGTGGCTCTTCCTCCAGAATTTGCTTAATCTTGATGCTTACTATAGTGATCGACCGATGTGTGTAAGTCTGCACATCGGATGATCCGGTGCTTCACTTGGTCCAATGGTATTGCAAATTGTACTAATGGACCGATGTCATTGAGCCATTCACATCGGATGATCCGGTGAGTACATTGTTCTGATGTCTTCTTCTTCAGTTGAACCAACTCGACCGATGTGTACATTTCTGAAGTCATCGGTTGATCTGGTGAGTTGATTTTGTTTGCTTCGAGTTGTTTTTGAGTGAATCTTTTGTGTTTTGCTCAGATCACCTCTTAGACATTTGTTTCACAAGGCTCTTTGATGATCTTCAAGCATTGTATGTTGTCAACATACGGTTGAGTGACTTAGACATAAGAGCTTTCACTTCTCGTCTTTATCTCATTGATTTGATCTCAAAAGTTGATTGTATATGGCTCTCCAATGACATATTCATTTCATTTTATTGAGTGATTATGGGGACCTTGCATTCACAAATTCATTAGTAAAGTTCAATGGTTGTCATTAATCACCGAAACCGTACTTCATAGGGGGCCTAGATGCTTTCAGCATTATTCAAACAAATCTCAAAGCCGCTCAGTCTCGTCAGAAGAGCTACGTGGACAAATGACGTCGACCTCTTCACTTCGAGATGGGGGATCAAGTTTATCTTCGGGTATCCCTGATGAATGGAATTCATCAATTCGGAGTAAAAGGGAAGCTATCTCCACGTTTTATTGGACCGTTCGCAATAATCAAAAGATGCGGACCTATGGCATATCAATTGAAGTTACCGCCATCGCTGGTAGGGGTCCATAATGTGTTTCACATTTCTTAGTTACGGAAATGTCTCAACGTCCCAACGAATATACGTATTGAGGATTTGGAAGCCCTCCAACCAGATGTTACATATTCCGAGCATCCAACCCAGATCGTTGATGAGAAGACTTGCACCACAAGAAGGCACACTTTGCGTTTCTACAAAGTCTTGTGGAGCAACCACAGTGCTGAAGAAGCCACGTGGGAAAGCGAGAAATATCTTCAAATGAACTATCCGAAATTGTTAGCGGCACATGTTCAGTGGATCTTTATCTTTTGTCCTTCCTTTGTAATCTCGGGACGAGATTCTTTTAAGGGGGGAGGAATGTAGAATCCCACTTTTTCCTTTTATGAGAAGTTCAACCACAAGTGGTTTATCAAACAAAATGGAGGGCAACAAAATTGTGCACATAAGCTTGACCTCACTAAAAAGTTTTCTTTCTACAAAGTTGGGAAGTTATTGATTGCAATGGCTAGGGCAAATTATATGGCAGCAATATAAAAATCAAAACCAATGTTATTTGATTATGTTGCCATGCATATTAGGCCCTGCCAAAAAGATTCAAATCCAAGGCTCCAAATTTTTCCTTGGACTCTTAAATATCTAAATAGCTTCTCAAAAAAATTTCAAGATTTTTGAAGTACATCTTCCATTTGTTTGGACACGTACAAAGGATTCATTTCGCGTCGACATAAAAATTTGCTTTGCACTAAACTTTGCCCAAATCAACCCTTAAATTTTTCTAAGGTCTTTTATGGTTCAGGGAACTTGATTTCAAAGTTTAGAGATTTTTGGACCTCAGATGCTATTTAATTCAACAAGGTTTATACCCATATTGGAAATTCAAATTTGAATTTGATGCAAACTAAGTCCAAATTGAATTCTGATTGCGGAATTGAATTCCCCATATTTTTCTTAGTTTGCCTAAAAATTTTGGGAATTTTTGGACAATGTTTAAGCTAGAATTTAGAGGAATGGATAAGGGAGAGAGGTGGGGCCCACAGGTCAGACAGTGAAAACGTTTCACCGCCTCTGTTTCTCACCCCCTGTTGACACCGTGATGCATGCAAGCGCCAGCTCGCCATCAGCGTCGGTCGCCTCCAGCTGCCCCCCCCCCCCCCCCCCCCCCGACGTCCTTATCTACAGCCGTGGCGCCTATAAAAGCCCCCCCCCCCCCCCCCATCGACGGAGTCCTCACCCATTCACCGCACCGCGCCATTTTTCATCGCCACCGCAATCAACCTAGTGCCGCTCGACGCCGCGCGACCTCGTCATCGATACAAGCGCCCTCATCCTCTTCGGTCAGTAACAAAAAGGTGCGCAATGACCTCGTGCAGCTTCTGGTTAAGCTTGAATCCCTATCATGCATCCTAGCTCTTGTATTCTTTAAAATCCCAAAGCACTTTTATCACGTTGAGGCTAGGTCGTCGGTTTAATTCCGATTGTATGTACAAAATCTTTTCGATCCAGTTAGAGGACATGATCTATGTGGCCTAGCGCACCTTCCCTCCAAAAATCAGAAGAAACCATCGAGTAATTAGCAAGATCTTCAAGTTTTCCCCTTTCGCCATTGATGGAGCTCGGTTCGCTGTCGACTTCGGTATTACCGGCGATGACACGAGCTCTAAACCCTCCTAAGACCTTCCCCATGCATCCACGATGCTTCCCGAGCTTTCAAACGAGAAGTTTAGCTAGGGAATCAAAGGTCTCCACTGCACCAAAACCCTAGCTGCCGCCACCGCCGTCGGGAATTGTTTTCCGGTCATCCCTCGCCGTTGGGAGCTAGTCCACCGTGTTCCCAATGCAAAAATGTGTGGGAGCGGCGAGTCCCGAGGACTCCTGTAGGCCGGAAGCTATCGCCAGCGAAAGCAACGTCGCGCGCCGGTGAGAACGCCGCCGCCCGCGCCGTGGACCGAGGTGGAAGAAGACCAGGACGCAGGACCCACCTGCCGGTGAACGCAACGCGCCAGATCTGTCTGTGTCCATTGGATCCTGTGTGGCCGCATGGAGAAATTTATAACCCCCGGTGTGGCTGTCCCCTGATTGGATGATTTTAAATCCAGTGGGCCCTGGCGCCAAATTCAAAAGATGAATTTTCCCTTTTGGTGCAGAACCATTTCCAAAGATTGAAAATCAATATCTTTCTATAAGATGATCCAAAAATATTCAAACAAATTTTGTTTGAAAGCCCTTGAGCTCTAGTTCCTATCAGTACCAATTAGGTTCTGTGAAACTCAGAGTTAAATTCTGTAGCAAATAGTCTTTCCAAATGCAAATACAATTTTTCCGGATAAGATAGCCACTGGAAAAATCCCCAAAATTCACAAAACATTTACTGTCCTATTCTTGACTATCAGAAAAAGATTGGGAGCCATTGCACCTGTTTAACCCTCTGTATAGTTCAATTACCTTTTTCAGTTATTGAATTTTCACAGATGTTCAGTTGCTTTATTATGTCCCAAATTTGGACTGAGTCTTCCTTTAGTAATACACTAGCTTCTGTAAAAATCTTGGATCTAATTGACCTACTATCCTAGTCCTAATTCAGTTACAAACTAAATATTGATTAAAAGGCTAAAAATTCAATTATAAAATAAATCCAGAAATTCTCGCCAACTTAGGAATACAATAACCCCTTCACCAGAGCTTAGAAAATTATGAAACAAATTTTGCTAGAACCAGGACAATTTCCTATATCTTGATTATCAACTGCTAGCTATGTTCAAGCTACATTTTCTTCTCTAAAATTTGTGTAAGCTAATTGCTTGCAATAATTTTGGAGACAACAACCTACTTTGATCATCTCCTGTTCTTTGCAAGAGCATCTCTCATATTCCCTAGTATCTACCTTCAAAGTTCCAAAGCCAATTAGATCATTATCACATATTGGACACCATAAATTAAATCATGGTCTTTGTATTAATTATTTTTTCAAAGTCATTCATATACGTATTCTATGCATATCGTATAGTGACCAAAGTCGAGAAGGAACCAGAAGCCTTGGAAGATCATCTTCCAAATATTAACTCAGACTCTAACCTGCAACAAGGCAAGCCCTGGTTTGCATTTAAGTCGTTTATAAAATTTTACTTTATCACTATGATAAATAGCATATGAAATGTGCATTACGTTTAGGATGATTGATACTCCACATGCATGACCAAAAATCCAAGGGATTGGTTGAAACGAGTTACAGTTTGACCTGTAGTAAATGCCTTGCTAATGCATAGGAAATCCGGTAGAAGTCGAGTAGTTGGAATCTACTCGCGAGAGATGTAGGACATATCTCACAGAATTTGTTAGATAGAAAATGTCATAATATAATGAAACTGAGACCGGGCAGGGAATGGATAGGAAGCGGCGAGAATTGAGTCTCGGTCGCATAGCCCTGCCTGTGTCGATTAAGGCCCGTCCGTATGCAGCCCCTTTGGACAAGCTTGAATTGTACTGGCAACATAATGGACATATGGAATCCAGTAAACTGATGTAACTCGATAACTGGGGTGTCGAGGCCCACTAACTCACCATCGATAGGGGTGGGCTGAGGACAGTAAGGTGTAAATCGGTCGGCGGACACATGAGGTGTTCCGTGCGGAGACCTTCTATTTGCGGAGGTGAGATGGGTTCGGCGTTCGGGTTTCTTGTGAAAGGTGGCCATATACGCCTCATACTGATGTGTTATGTAGGTACAGGTGTGCTTGCTGACACTTCCGAATGACGTATGTGTCGTGTTGTCCGGGTGTGTCCTGATTGCAATCACCGTCGCTCGCGGTAATAGAGTACCACTTGTTCACTGAGCGGTGACGTAGTAAATACTAAAGAAGCCAAAAAATTATATTGTATTGAATTATAATTGCTTTGCAACCTTGTATGATTTAGAGATAGTAAAATTAAAGTTTACAGTTTCCCCATACTTTAGCTATAATAGCATTATGTGCTATGGGCATGTCATATCATCGGCAAAGCATTTCTTGTTTGATTGTGGATCCCATGATGTGCCGTGCTTGGAGAACGTCATTTGCTACATAAAACCTGATTATAAGGATCCACTTGTAGGCGAGTCATTTATGCTTCATCTTACCTATGTTTAATGTCCCCTTGCATATGTCTAGTGAGACGGGTTAGTCTTGCTGAGCCTTGTTTGCAGTTAACGAGTTTTTGCAGGTTATATAATGGATGAAGGGTTTGATGATGAGGCTGCACCCCCTCCAGGGTGTACAGCCGAGTGGGAACCCTGCACGCCGCCGTAATTTGAGTGTTGCTAGTGCAAAGTATCCAAGGCATGGATAACTTTGCTTTTGCATAGCTAGTGCTGAGAGCGTAGCTATGATATATATGTTTCTTTCCTTCTGCTAGTATTGTAAAACTTCCGCTGTATTATAATCAAAGGACTTCGTCTTGTATTTTATTCAGTTTCTATTCTTGTATACTGTTGGGTGTCGCATCGCACGACACCACCCAATGAGATCCTTGGATGTCGGGATTCCGGTCCCCACACAACTCAGAGTCGCAATTTATCAGACAAGTCCGAAAAGGGTCAGACTAGTCCAAAGTTGGACAGAGAGATACCAGACAAGTCCGGACTGGACATCGGACAAGTCCGAACTTATCCAAAGGAAAAAAAAAACAGACAATTCTGACCAAAAATCAGACAAGTCGGGCTTTAGTCAGAGGGTAAAACGGACAAGTCCACTGGAATACCGGACTAGTCCGGACAAGTCCAGGGACATACCAAAAGTTTCAAGGAATTGGAACACCAGACTAGTCCGCACATGTCCAGACAAGTCCGAAAATGTTCACAGGGAAAACCAGACTAGTCCACAGCAAAACAGACAAGTCCGTTCGAAGTCAGAGAGAAATTGGACTAGTCCGCAGTCCGCACTTTCCAGAATTCTTAAGTGTGGTTTTGAATCTAAATTCATTTTAAACTTATTTATTTTTATGTGGATTGTATTTAAACATATTTAATGATGGATGCAGGGCATGATACATGAAAATGAGGGTGTTACAAACCTACCCCCCTTAAAATGTATCTCGCCCTCGAGATTCGACACGAAATAGAAGAGATAGGGAATTCCTTCTTGAGATCGTCCTCCAACTCCCAAGTTGCCTCTGATGCTGTGTGATGCTTCCATTGATATTTGCACCATTGAATAACCTTGTTCCTTGTGACTCTCTCCTTGGTTTCCAAGATTTTGACCGGTTGCTCGGCATAAGTCAAATCTTCCTCTAGTTCCAATTCTTCCATTGGTACTTGTTCTTCTGGTACTCTCAAGCACTTCTTGAGCTGGGAAACAAGAAACACATCATAGACATCTGAAAGATGAGCTGGCATCTCCAACTTGTACGCTACTTCTCCTCTTTTGTCCAAAATCTTGAATGGCCCAATATAACGGGGTCCTAGCTTGCCTCTGATATTAAACCTCTTATGACCTCGCATTGGTGACACCATGAGATAAACAAAATCTCGCACTTTACAGGCTTGTTTCCTTCTCCTATTATCTGCATAGCCTTTTTGCCTTGATTGAGCAACCCTCAAATTTTCACGAATTTCCTGAACTTGTTTCTCAGCTTCGAGCAACACATCCGGACCAAATACTTGAGTCTCTCCTGTCTCATTCCATAACAAAGGTGTCCAACACTTCCTTCCATAAAGTGCTTCATAAGGTGACATCTTCAAACTTGCTTGGTAACTATTGTTGTATGAAAATTCTGCATATGGCAAGCTCTTGTCCCAACTTTTCCCATGCCTCAAAGAACAAGCTCTTAACATATCCTCTAAAATATGGTTGGTCCTCTCGATCTGTCCATCCACTTGAGGGTAATATGTTGAACTGAAATTCAACTTTGTTCCCAATGCTTCATGCAATTTCTGCCAAAACCTGGAGGTAAATTGAGAACCTCCATCCGATACTATCTTCTTTGGTACCCCGCGTCAGCACACAATATGCTCCATATATAGCTCTGCCAGTTTCGCGGTGGTATAGGTGGTCTTGACAGGAACAAAATGAGCTGACTTGGTCAAACGATCCGCGATTACCCAAATAGATTCATACCCAGACTGTGTACACGGTAAACCAACTATGAAGTCCATACCAATCTCTTCGCACTTCCATTTCGGAATCTTCAATGGTATTAATAATCCAGCTGGTCTTTGATGTTCCGCCTTGACTCATTGGCGCACATCTCATATGACTACGTATTCAGCTATGTCCTTTTTCATGCTAGCCCACCAATAACATGTCTTCAAGTCCTTGTACATCTTGGTAACACCGGGATGAATTGAGTAAGGTGATTCATGTGCCTCCTTTAGTATTGTCTCCCGAATATGCTTCACATTAGGCACGACAATCCTCTTTCCAAGCCATAAGGTACCATGTTCATCCTCATAAAACCTAAATTCTCTTCCCTCTTGGGTCCTTTCCTTGATCTCTTGGATTTCCTCATCCTTTGTTTGGCCCTCTCAAATTTATTGCTCCAAGGTCGGATTTAACTCCATCATCCCCATCTCATTCACAAATCCCAGATTTAACCGTTCAAATTCATTACATAACTCGGATGGCAATTCTCGAACTGCGAGTTGATGACTTACTCCTTTTCGGCTCAAGGCATCGGCCACTACATTGGCTTTTCATGGGTGATAATTGATTCCCGATTCATAATCCTTGATGAGCTCCAACCATCTTCGTTGCCTCAAATTCAGATCCGTTTGTGTGAATATGTACTTGAGACTGTTATGATCCGTGTAAATTTCACACCTATGTCCAAGGATATAATGTCTCCAAATTTTTAATGTGTGTACCACGGCTGCAAGTTCCAAATCATGCGTAGGATAATTCTTCTCACGTTTCTTCAATTGTCTTGATGCATAGAAGACCACATGGCCCTCTTGCATGAGCACACATCCAAGTCCTTGTCTCAATGCATCACAATTAATATCGAAGCTTTTGCTTACATCCGGCAATACTAAAACTAGGGTTGTCGTTAACTTCTTCTTTAGCTCCTCAAAACTCTCTTGACAAGCATGAGTCCATTGAAACGCCTTCCCCCTTCATTAGCAACTCTGTCATTGGCTTGGCTATATTGGAGAAGTCTTTGATGAATCGACAGTAATATCCAGCCATCCCAAGAAAACTCCTTATTTCCATTACGTTTTGCGGTGGCTCCCATTTTAGCACATCCCTCACTTTTATGGGGTCGACCGATACTCCTCCTGAGATTATATGACCCTAAAAATGACACCTCTTTCAACCAAAACTGGCATTTGCTAAACTTGGCATACAATTGGTGCTCCCTCAATTTCTGCAATGTGATCCTCAAGTGTTCCTCATGTTCCTTCTCATCCTTCGAGTAGATCATAATGTCATCAATGAACACCATAACAAACTCATCCATGTACTTCATGAAGACCTTATTCATGAGGTACATAAAGTATGCAGGCACATTTGTCAATCCAAAGGACATCACGGTGTACTCGTAAGATCCATATCATGTCCTGAAAGCTTTCTTGGGTATGTCCAATGGTCTAATCTTTATTTGAATGTATCCCAACCTCAAATCAATCTTAGAGAAGACACAAGCACCCTTCATCTAATCAAACAAGTCTTCTATGCGGGGCAAGGTGCACTTGTTCTTGATTATTACCTCATTGAGCGCTCGGTAATCCACACACATTCTTTGGGATCCATCCTTCTTGTCCACAAATGTAACGGGCGCTCCCCAAGATGAAGAGCTTGGGCGAATAAAACCCTTCTCAAGTTGCCGTTGAATCTGCTTCTTGAGCTCCGCTAATTCCTTAGGAGGCATCCTATATGGCCTCTTAGCTATAGGTGCAGTTCCAGGTATTAAATCAATAACAAACTCAATGTCTCGATCAAATGGCATACCTGGCAACTCGACCAAAAACACATCCGAAAATTCACACACCACCGGAATCTCCTCAATTGCAACACTGTCCATATGATTCAGCTCAATTGCATTGGTGCGTGTTGAGATGCTTCAAATTCTATGGTGATCCCTACCTCATTGGTCAACTTCACCATCTTTGTGGCACACTCAATAACTCCATTGCGCTTCCTCAACCAGTCCATACTAAGTATAATGTCCAATCCTTGGGAATCCAAAACAATGAGGTTGGCGGAAAAGTCTACCCCCTTATTCTAAGGCTTACTTTTGGACATAGTATATTTGTCCTCATCCCTCCTCCTGGAGACATAACCAATAGAGTAAACTTCATATGAGAGATAGGCAAACTATAATGGGCAACATATTTTGATGCAATGAATGATTGCGATGCTCCAGAATCAAATAACATAGTCGCTGGATTGGAGTTTGCGAGAAACATACCAATCACCACATCATCCGCTTGTTGTGCATCCTCCGTAGAGACATGGTTCACGTTGCCATGAGCCAAATTCTGCTGTCCACGGTTCCCTTGTGGCTGTCCTCCATTGGCTCTTGGATTTTGTCCTTGAGCATTGCTTCCTTGACCAAGGCCTGACTTAGGACATTGATGTGCAAAGTGTCCAGCTTCTCCACAAGTATAGCACTTCTTTGCTGCACCAAAATTTTGATGGACTTGATTCTGCGCATTGGCACCAGGAAAGTTGGCATGAGGTGCAAAAGGAATTGGAGGCCTAGGTGCTTGCATGATAGGGCGCTGCTGCACAAACTGAGTTAGGTGCAGTGCAAATCCAACGCGATGAGCAGGCGCAGAAGAGATGTAATATGGCGCATTTGGTGGTGCAAAGCGAGGGTGCACATTATTTCCTTGTTGCTGTCCTTGATATGGCGCCTTCCTCTTATTGTCTTGCTCCATCTCACGGACCTTGTTCTCCACGACAATTGCTTTCACTATAGGAATAACGGTCACTTACGTCGGCCAAGGCCGACGTAAGTAAGGCTTAAACCGACGTAAGTAACATAATTACGTCGGTTTTACCTTAATTACGTCGGCTTTCAGCCGACGTAGGCATTTGGACGTAATTAAGGTGACTTACGTCGGCCACCGACGTAAGTTAACTTAATTACGTCGGTCTACGGACGCCGACGTAAGTTAAGTGTCGAGATGGGCCTTGGGCTGGGCCTGAGGACTTACGTCGGCTTGGGCAGGACGACGTAAGTTAAGTGCTGTAACTTACGTCGGCCAGGGCAAACCGACGTAAGTTTAGTGGTTTAACTTACGTCGGTATGGCCTGACCGACGTAAGTTAACCTGGGCTAACTTACGTCGGCCTGACCGTAGCCGACGTAAGTTAAGTTTTCGATTTTTTTTTAAAAACAGAAACTGACTACCTCGCTCGATGGCGAGAACACAGAACAAACAAATAATTTCATACACAACATAACAGTTTCAATATATAGTTCAAAACATCAACAACAACACAATTTGCAACAATCAACATCAACAACCACCGGGCTACACGCTAGCCCCTCCATTACCTCCAGGATCTTCTCGGCACGTTCCGGATCTCTGCAAAAGAAACATAATCACTAGTAAGCATCAATGTCAACTCAGTGATAACATAAGAGGCCAAGAACATCAGTGACAAAAGAAGGAAGCATGATGTAGTTTCAAATGAAGTAATGTACTATATCACTAGTTAAATGGAAGCACTAGCCCTTTGTTAACTCAGTGAACATCAGTTTCGACATAAGAAGGAAACATCAGCGATAATCACTAGCCCTTTTGTTAAATGGAAGCACTGACAACTTATTCACTATATACTAATCATTTCTACCATGGCCAAAAACTACTAAAGCTTGATTAGATACACTTAAAGAGAGTTTCTCACCTGCTCCAGTGTCTACACGCTACCCCCTCCACTGCCTCCGGGATCTCGACGCGTTCCGGAACCCTGCAAAAGAATCATAATTAGGATTAAATGTGATGCAAATAACTTTTTAACATAATGAAAAGGGAATCAAACTCCTAGGTATAGACAATATTACCTGCTCCGGTGTCTGCTGTGGCGGAAGCGTAGGAATCTGGATGTCCTGACCGCTTTGTCGAGCAAGAGCCTGCCATTGCAAGATATTAGCAGATATATGTTATTAAGTGCTGTGAAATTTAACTACGGTACTTTAAATTACTTACCGCCATCGTTGCTTGCATCTGGGCCATCATTAAGGCCGTCCTCTGCTGCTCCTCCCTCGTCCTCTCCAGCTCTGCCTGAGTTTGCGTCAGCGACTCCCTCATGGCCTGGAGCTCCAGCTGCGTCTGCGAGAGACGACCACTGGTCCCAGCGGTCGAAGCCTGCGACGATGAAGCGCCTCTCAAAGGTCGCGTCGACCTCGAGTCGACAACTCCATCGAAAATGGCAAACCTGCAAAAGAATGAAAACACTAAGTAGAAGAAGATTAATTGAAAAAGAAATGAAACACACGAAGAACTCACCGTCCGTGGGCCTTCCCGCCTCCGCTTGCGTACGCGGCTTGGGGGTCGATCGGCGCGCTTTCCCAATCGTAATCCGCACCGTGTATCTTCGCGACCTCCTGCGCGTACTTTGTCTACAAAACAAATAAATCTTGTAAGTATGTCAATAATAGTATTAGTTATAATGAAATTGATGAATTTCGAAAACTTACCAGTCGGTCGGCTGCGACCTGACTACACTGCCCTGGCTGAGAAGGGTCACTTCCCTTGTGACCTCTCTTCCAAACCTGGGTCGGGGTCGGCTCATGACCCAGCTCTCGCTCCTGTACATCCGTGTTAGTGAGATAAATAATATATTAAGAACACATAAATAAAATAAAAAGGTACTTACCATGCGTTTAGCCAAACGCAAGTAGCCGTCACCGCCATAGTTGTGCTTGCCCTCGGACCCCATGCGGCACTGTCTAGCCTTCGTGGACTTGTTGATAAAAGCGTCGCTAGCCCAGTACCGACAGAGAGCTAAGTACGCCTCGATGTTACCCTGTAACCAGGAAATACTAACCTGCACATATTTCATTTTCATCAACGCGGTTAACATACGTAGATATTGTAAATATTTAACAATATTAAAAACTTACCTCCGCGTACTGCTCCTCTGTCAAGTAGGAGTCCGAGTCCTTCCTAAAGACACCCCTTTGCTGCTCCTGCTCCTGCTCCCGGGGGTGCCGCTTGTAGTAAGCGTTGACGGCCTGAATCCGGGCGTATGACAACGCCGCCGTCGTGAGCTTCCGAGCGTTGTAATGGAACACGCGTCTCGCGTGGTCCTCCATGCCCGGCTCCTCTACTTGGTACCTCAACTTTAAGCAAACAAATATTTAAGTGATATGCAATTAAGAATTCAAAGGAGTTGAAAAAACGAAACAGTTAAACTTACCATAAAATCATGCCACACGGCTCCCTGAACCGTGCCGTGCACCGGGTGAGAGACCCGAGCGTAGTCATCCCACGACAGGGCAGGAAAACCGTCAATTACACCGGGGTAGTGCAACTTGACGATAGCACCGAGGACACTGTTAACCTGCCTGTGGTGCTTCTCGGCCCCCGTGAACGAGAAGTCCTACCAACATCTACAAAATATATTAAATCATTAAGTAAAGAAAAACAACATCTAATATTTAGTATACTATTTACAGTTTTTATACCTGTCTCCAACGGGACGGATCGTGGTCCGCTGAGTAGTAACCGGAGGAGGAGCCGCAAAGTGGGTCCTCCTCGTCCGTCGCCTCTGCTGCGACGCTGCCGCGTCCTGTGACCCTGAAGGCTCTGCAGACCCCCCGGAGCCTCCAGGAAGGCTAGTGGTAGAGGGCTGCCCAGGGAGGCTAGCGCTAGCCGGCTCCGAAGGGAGGCTAGCGCTAGAGGGGCCCCTAGCCTCTGAGTCGGGCTCCTGTAGCGGCCCCCTAGCCTCAGACTCTGACTCAGACTCAGAAGTCTCTGAGCCAGACTGCACAAAAGGAATGACTTTATTAATAATTAATAACAATTGCAATTTCAAAAATAACTTTATAGTAACTAAAGTTTACCTCTCTCCGCTGAAAGCACACGACAGCTGAGGGTGGAGCGTGTGCCAGAAAGAGCTCACGTCGACTAGAACGGAACGAGCTCCCTGAGCAAGGGTCTGCTGGCGGCTCAAACCCTCTCACTGGCTTCCCCTTCCCCTTCCCCTTTGACGACATCCTATTGCAAGGAATAAATGATTAATATACAAAGATAATATACAAAATTAATGTTAGATAAGTGAATAAAACGTTACTTCAAAATTCATCAACATCACGATCATGCACCCTACTCCTTAAACCAGCCCATCGATCTTCTTGTTGCGCATATCGTTTTCGTTTGCGCAAATCAGCAGGTTCGACTATGTCATCGATATCTTCAGATTCTGATTCTGATTCTGTTTCCGCTTCCGTGCCAGCCTCGATATCTTGAGCGTCTCCAACTAAGTTATCGAGTCCTACACCGGGCTCGACTGAGAAGGAGTCTGGCAACTCTTCCTCTTGGTAGACACAATCAACCTCAGCTTCGTCGTGATAATCATCATCTCCTGGAGCGTATAACCGCTCACGAGGATTCACCTTATGTACCACCCACCAAGCTTTGAATTTATTGCATGGATAAGGTAGATAGTACACTTGCTCTACTTGGTGTGCAAGAACTAATGAATCGAATCCTTTCAACCGTTCCTTGTGTTTTACTTCGACCATGCCAAATTCGTTTACTCGAATTCCACGAATGGAATCAAACCATTCGCAGTCAAAGAATACCGCTCGAATTGGCTTGTTTGCGACAAAAGTGAATTCAAGGATTTTTTTAATAATCCCGTAGTACTGCGTTTCATGATCTTGCGAATCGATTGCCCTCATCACAACTCCGGTATTACATGTTGCCGCGAGAGGACGAAGAGATTCAAATTGAGTTGTACGGAATCGATAGCCGTTGACGTCATATCGACCATAGCTTCTAACATTAACCACTCCACGGGATAGTTGTCGCAAATCTTCATGGACGTTGGCATCTTTTTGGCACTGTCCAAGATATGAAATTATTAGAAAACGTAAGCATTCTTAAGTTATAAGAAAACATTGTTAACATTGATTAGTTATCGAGAAAACGTTACATGATCTCGAAACCAGGAGAGAAAATTAGATCCCCCGTTTATTCCTTCCCGTCGAATATGTTCTATTTGCTTGCTCGTGGGTTGATGTCTATGTCTCCAATTTTGCTTGTCGAACATACTACACGACAAAGAGAACCTATTAGAATACATGTGTCGGAAAAGATGGTGAAAAGCATAAGTGTAGGAGAAACACTTACTTGAAATATTCATTCATTTCTTCCATATTAGCGTACATGTAGAAGAATGCAGCACGCCTTTCTTTTTCGCTAACATCATACGAAGTGTAACTACCAACAGTAGTGCCTCTTGTTGCAAAAATGGAGAGATCGCTACAAGGAGGTTGCTCATCTATATTGTATCGCATTACCGAAGTATTAACATTGTTTTCATCTGCAAAGTAAACACTTGAGAAGTATCCTACTTCCTTAAGAGTAAAAGCTTCGGCGATGCAACCTTCAACCCTTGCCCTGTTACCAACCATTGGTTTCAGATATCTAAGTGATCTTTCAATATGATACATCCACCTATATTGCACGGGACCGCCCACTTTCGCTTCAAATGGAAGATGAATTAAGAGATGTTGCATTGGATTGAAAAATCCCGGAGGAAAAATTTTTTCCATCTTACACAAAAGTACCGGAACCTCCTTTTCCAATTTAGTCATCATCTCTGGCGTGATTTCTTTAGCACAGAGTTGCCTATAGAAGTGGCTAAGCTCGGCTAACACCTTCCACACTGCATCGTCAAAATAGCCTCGAAACATAACAGGCAGAAGTCTTTCCATGATTATGTGATAATCATGACTCTTCAACCCAATGAGCTTTCCCGTTTTCACATTCACGGCTCGTCTCAGACTAGATGCGTAACCATCTGGGAATTTCAACCTTTGCAACCATTCGAGAACTTCTTTTTTCTCTTTAGGTCGAAGACAGAAAGGAGCGCGTGGTTTACCACCATTTTCGGAGAGCTCAAGAGTTTGACGGTTACAAAGCTCGGCAAGATCCTTTCGAGCCTTTAAATTGTCTTTTGTTTTGCCCGTCATGTCCATGCATGTGCTTATGATACATTCGGCCATGTTACGCTCTTGATGCATAACATCAATGTTGTGCCTTAGAATCAACGACTTCACATACGGTAACTCCCAAAGTCCACATATGTGAGTCCAAATGTGTTTGTCTCCGTAACCTTCAAAATATCCAGGACGACCTTCATCTGGCACCAATTTGTCCAACATATCAGATATTTCTGACCCGTCAAGACGTTTCGGTGGTCCTTTAGTGACAACGGTGTTCTTTCTAAAGACATTCCTCTGTTGTCTAAACAAGTGATTCGGAGGTAGCCAACGTCTATGACAATCGAAGTAAGATATCTTGCCTCCATGGGTAAGTCGAAAGCAATCGGTGTCCGAGGCACATATCGGACACGTCAACCGACCATGAGTGCTCCATCCAGAAAACATGCCGTATGCCGGAAAATCATGAACGGACCACAAATAAGCAACTCGGAGGTTGAATTTCTGTTTCTTGTAACAGTCGTACGCTTCGACTCCTGTCCACAACATTTTCAACTCTTCGATCAACGGTTTCAACATCACGTTGAGACGTGACCCAGGATGATCTGGCCCAGGTACAATGAGGCTAAGAAACATAAACTCATTCTTCATGCAAAAGGTCGGCGGAAGATTGTACGGAATGACAAAGACGGGCCAACAGGAGTATGGTGCGGCGTTTGTGCTGAACGGCGTGAACCCATCTGTCGCCAACCCGATGCGAACATTTCTCGCTTCACGAGCAAATTCTGGGTCGAACCGGTCCAGAGCCTTCCATGCCTCACCATCGGACGGGTGCGTCATGACTCCATTGTTCTCACGCTCACCTTCTTGGTGCCATCTCATGTGTCTGGCCGTTTTTTTTGAAAGGAACAGCCGCTTCAACCTCGGTGTCACAGGTAAGTAACGAAGCTGCTTACGTGCGACTTCCGTCGTCACTGTATTACCATCGTTATTAACAACTTCGACAAACCTCGGTTGACCACATTTCAAACATTTGTTCTCATTGGCATGCTCTCTCCAGAAAAGCATGCAGTTGTCCGGACACACATCAATCTTTTCGTGCTTCATCCCGAGACCAGAAAGAATTTTCTTCGAGTTGTACATATCCTTAGGCACTTTGTTGGGTTGTGGAAGAGCATCTTTGAACAAATCGATGAGCATGTTGTAACAATTGTTAGAAAAGAAGAACTTAGACTTAATTGCCATAAGTCTAGTCACAAAATTGAGGATTGACATTTTAGTGTGTTCATGCAGAGCCTCTTCTGAATCTTTGAGACGTTTGAAGAACTCTTTAACCTCTGCTGTTTGAGTATCTTCTGTAAGCTCTGGTCGTATAGCTTCCAGCATCTCATCCATCATATCAACCTCTTGAGCATCATCATTGTCAGCTCCCACTTCTTGTACAGCTTGAGAAGCTGTCTCGCCGTGGAAGTTCCACAACTCATAATGTGACACGTAACCGTTTCGACACAAGTGCAACGTAAGTTCCACTTTGTCCAAAAACGTTCCGTTTCGGCATTTCGTACATGGGCACCGCGCCTTATCGCTATTTGACAACGAAAAAGCTCGTTCCACAAAAGCTTCTGTCTTGGCGTACCACTCATCTGAGTGACCACCAGTTCTGCTCTTCCAACCAGTGTACATCCAACTACGGTCTTCGCCCATGTTTGACTCTGCAGTTTAACGCGAAAGAAATTGTCGTTAATGTATTGTTATGTTATGTGTCACGGCCCTACAACCTAGGCAGATAGATCCTAAACCCACCCAAGAGTGACCGAGCGGAGCGTGCTCATGACGAGACGCGTGATCCAGATTCGAACGAAATTTCGGCAGCATAACCCCGCTGTTCTCCACTGCACGCCCAAAAATGGTGCAGCAGAGAACAACAGGGTTACGCCACCGAAATCTCGTCCAAATCCGGACCCGCGTCTCGTCACAAGCCACGCCCCCTCGGTCACTCCGAGGCTGTCCAAAAAGGGACAATTCCGAACCTGCACGTCTCACATGCCAATGGCATGTGAGACGTGCCGATCCGAAACGGGTAACACATTGCTATAGGTTACGTTGCTCATTTTCATTTTGAGGTCATTTAAGAGAGAGGAAAGAACTAGAGAAAGACTGAGAGGAAAGTTGGTCTTAGAGAAGGAGGCAGAGGACTAAGCCATCGGGGGAGGCGGAGGACTGAGGCGAGTGAGCCGTCAGATAATATCCGACAGTCCACACTTCAGATCGGCCACATAAAAGTCCTCCCCGACCTAACCCTACTCATTTTCCTTTCTCTTCTCCACGATTCCATCGCTCCAGAGTCCAGATACGGCAGCCGCGACGATCCCCTTCTCTCCTCGATACCCCTACTCCAGCGACGGTCCTCCAGGTGCTTGCCATCCTCACCGTCGTCGTTCGCATACTTTACCTTACCACTAAATGGGCCTTGTCGGGCCTTGTCAAGCCTGTCCGAAGCCCATTTATGTATATATAGTACTAGAACACTCAAGCAATCAAAATTAAAATTGTAACCATAATTTAAGCAATTTAAGCATAATTAAACATAACTAAATACACCATCTAAGCGTAATTAAGCAAATTAAGCAAAAATAAGGAAATTAAGCATAATTATGCATAATTAAGCAAATTAATCATAATAAAATAAACCACTTAAGCATATTTAAGCAAATTAAGCAAAAATAAGGAAATTAAGCATAATTATGCATAACTAAGCAAATTAATCATAATAAATTAAACCACTAATGCATATTTAAGCAAATTAAGGAAAAATAAGGAAATTAAGCATAATGAAGCAAATTAATCATAATAAAATAAACCACTCATGCATATTTAAGTAAATTAAGCAAAAATAAGCAAATTAAGCTCCGGGGCCGGCCGGGAATGGCGGAGCGGCGCTCCGGGTCCGGGCCGGCGGTCAGGGAGGGTTGGGGAGGGGAGGGGAAGGGGGCGGCGCTCGCCGTGGAGGGGAGGGGGAGGGGGAGGCAGCGGTGCGGTGGTGGCGTCGGCCGGGAAGGGCTGCAAGATATCTATGTCATGTCATCTAGTCGTCTACGTTGCTGAGGGAGACGATCGACGCCGGGCCGGCGGTCAGGAAGGGTGAGGGCCAGGGGAGGGGGTCGGGGAGGGGAGGGGAAGGGGCCGGGGCGGCGCTCGCCGTGGAGGGGAGGGGGAGGGGGAGGGGGAGGCGGCGGTGCCGTCGGCCGGGAAGCCGTGGCGGCGCTCCTCGGGGACGGGCCGCCGGCGGTGAGGGCCGGGGGAGCTAGGGGGAGGGGGTCGGGGAGGAGGGGAGGCCGGGTCGGGGAGCTAGGGGAGGAGGGGCCGGTCGGGGAGTAGGGGGGGGAAGGGGCCGGGGCGGGGCGGCGCTCGCCGTGGAGGGGAGCCGGCGGTGGCGTCGGCCGGGAAGGCGGCGGTGGCGTCGGCCGGGAAGCGGCGGCGGTGGCGCTCGGGGCCGGGCCGCCGGCGGTTAGGGAGGGGAGGAGGGGAGGAGGGGAGGGGAGGAGGGGAAGGGGCCGGGGCGGGGCGGCGCTCGCCGTGGAGGGGAGCCGGCAGTGGCGTCGGCCGGGAAGGCGGCGGTGGCGTCGGCCGGGAATCGGCGGCGGTGGCGCTCGGGGCCGGGCAGCCGGCGGTTAGGGAGGGGAGGAGGGGAGGAGGGGAGGGGAGGAGGGGAAGGGGCCGGGGCGGGGCGGCGCTCGCCGTGGAGGGGAGCCGGCGGTCACGTCGGCCGGCAAGACGGCCGTGCATATTTAAGCAAATAATCAATGAAACAATTAAGCAATTAAATAATTTCAGCATAATTTAATAAACAATTAAGGAATTTCAGCAAATTTAAATTAAGCAATTAAACAATTTCAGCAAACAATTAAGCAATTAAACAATTAAGCAATCAAACAATTAATCAATCAAACAATTAAGAATTTAAACAATTAATCAATTAAATTGGGGAGGAGGAGGGGGAGAGAAGGGGCTCGGCATGGGAGGGGAGGGGAAGGGGGGCGCTCGGCCGTGGAGGGGAGGTCGACGGGGAGGGCGGCGTCGGGATGGGGAGGTGGACGGCGGCGGCAGGGCGGCGGCGGCGGCAGGGCGGCGGCGGCGGCAGGGCGGCGGCGGCCCGGCGTGGGGTGGGGGGGTCGGGGAGGAGAGGAGGGAGGGGAGAGGAGGGAGGGAATACCTGGCGGCCGGGCGGCGACAGCGACGGCGGGGCGGCCGGGCGGCGTCGGGCGGCCGGGCGGCGACGGGGCGGCGGCGGCGGGGCGGTGGCGTCGGTTGGGAGAACGAGCGCGCGTGAAATGAGAGCGCGCGCGAGCGGCGCGCGGTTAGGTTAAACAACGACTTACGTCGGCCCGTCTAACTTACGTCGGCCGGCGTCAGAGCCGACGTAAGTTAGGCTTAACTTACGTCGGCTTTGGGCCGAGGCCGACGTGGGTAATATTTATTACTGTCGGTGTATGTACTTACGTCGGTCTGCCGACGTAATTTATTTAACTTACGTCGGCTACCAGGGACCGACGTAAGTTACTTACTTACGTCGGCCGGCTGACGTAAGTTGCCCTGGCCGACGTAAGTGATGGATATTCCTGTAGTGTTTGTCAACAAGCTTCTGGAAGTTGGCATAATCACAGTTGAGTAGTTGCACTTGGATCTCATTGTCCAGGCCTCTCATGAACAAGTATTGCTTCCAGCTATCCCGGCTCACATCCTCAGTCGCATACCTCGAAAGTTGAGTCAATTTGTTGAGGTATTTACCCACACTCGATCTTCCTTGCCTCAAGTTCTCAAATTCTTGTCTCTTCAAGATCATAACACCTTGCAGCACGAAGTGAGAACGGGAGCTCTCCTTGAATTCGGCCCAAGTGATCCTCTCCTGGTTTTCATGGGCGTTGCATAAAGAATCCCACCAATCCGCAGCTGTTCCAATAAGGTAATGAGATGCGTACATCACCTTCTCTCGGTCACTGCATTGAACAATAGCTAGCTTCTTCTCCACAGACTTGAGCCAATCATCAGCATCCATAGGGTCAACGGCTTGAGCAAAGGTCGGTGACCTAGTCCCCATGAATTCTCCCAACTGGTTATGAGGAGGTGGGGGTGGTGGTGGAGGCGTGTGGGGCTGATTATTGATGTTGCCAGCCTGTAGCTATCCCATAGTCTGTATCATGGTCTGCATGAGCTGGTTTTGCATAGCCAAAAGCTGCTTGATGTTAATAGCTCCATGAGCAGGTCCTTGTCCATTGTTGTTCTGAGGTGCTCCATTGTTCTCCTTCTCATCATTGCCATCTCTCTGGTTGCAAGTCCTCACCATCTCAAGAAAAGCAAGAGATAAGAATTTAGAAACATCCCCAACTATATGCATCAAGGGATATGAAACTAAACAACTACCTATACTAGCCTAGGTGGACATGGCAATGCTAAAGTATCCCAAAATCCTCAAGCACACAAGCAAACAATATATAGCAATTAGCACACAAAACAAAAACACATCGATCTCTGAGTGTTCCTATGTGTTCTAAAGTGTCTATTCTATCTCGATTGCGTCCTATAGTCAACCTGTGGCTCTGATACCAATTTGTGACACCTGGTTCCGAAAAATGAACCAAGTGAATGCATATGTGTGCCCAGGATGTTCAACACACATACACGAGTGCATTCACAAAAGAGTATACATAAAATTACCATGGAACAAGATTAATTAACCATTTTTTATTACACAATTCATAATATCCTCGAATACAAGATCTAATGAAATTTTAATGACAAGTTCAACTAATGCAGCGGAAATAAACTAAACTGAGCAACTAAGCAAACTAAGCAAATAAGCATATGGGTATGTGCAGAACTGACGGCAGACACAGCCTAGAACTCGACATTATCATCGTTAAACTCCCAATCCTGACCTGCAACTGTTGGTGGGGGAATTGCAAGGGTGAGTACATGTCGTATTCAGGAAGTGTGGAAAGTATGACATGTAGCTGATTCAAATGAGGAAAGTAATAATGGCTAAGTGATGAAAAGTACACCAAAACATTTGAAAAGCAATATATTATATGTATGTGAAATAAACCCATCATAAACCATAAGTAATATCATAGTACCAGTACATATTTCATTACCATCATCCATATTCTAAAATTCATCCTTACCATTATTCATATTCAATACCAGAATTAATCCATAACCAGTACCGAACCATAACCATCCCAAATCCCAATTTCCCTCTAATCATGTAGGTCATCCAGGCGCTCATAACCGGGAGCACAACTATCATGATAGTTTATTAGACTCTGCAGAGTTTGTACCACTTTACCCACGTGTTTGTTATTTCATCACCCGTCGACGACTGAAGGATCTCCCTTATGCCAATTACATTTCCTTTGGTGTATGGCCAAGATATCATAAAAGAGCCTTTACAAATGGCTAACTAGCCTATTTCGACCTCAGTGAGGTTTCACCAGTGGCGATGCCTCCAACTAGGCACATCCTCAACCAAGGGCCCCCTCTTGAGCCATTCGGATCCCAGGGTGGTCCCACCAATCATCAACAAACCCAATCCGACTACCCCATCCCCGAGCATCCTTAATGGTCCAAATAGCTAGGGTTTGGGTGAGGTGGAAAAGTGGCAAATAGATGTCAATCCAAGGGGTGGGGTTGTTTATATAGAGGTGGAGGCTAGGGTTAGATGGATTTCAAGTTTGAGATGAATAGAGGTCGGTTTATAGTCTCACATGGGCTCTAAAAGAGTTAGGCACGACGTCCCTAGGACCACTTAAGGTAAAACCCAAGAAACAAGTCATGAAACAAGAGATCAACTCAGAGTCGCGATTGATCGGACAAGTCAGATAAGGGTCGGACTAGTCCGAAGTTGGACAGAGAGATATCGGACATGTACGCACTGGACATCGGAAAAGTCCAAACTTATCCAGAGGGGAAAAACAGACAAGTCTAGCAAAAAATCAGACAAGTCCGACTTTAGTCGGAGGGGAAAATGGACAAGTCCGCTGGAATAACAGACTAGTCCGGGCAAGTCCAGGGACTTAGCAAAATTTTCAAGGAATTGGAACACCGAACTAGTCTGTACAGGACCAGACAAGTTCGAAAGTGTCCAGAGGGAAAAAGATACTAGTCCGCAGCAAAACGAACAAGTCCGTTCGAAGTCAGAGAGAAATCGGACTAGTCTGCAGAGAAATAAGACTAGTCCGCACTTTCCAGAATTCTTAAGTGCGGTTTTGAATCTAAATTCATTTTAAACTTGTTTCTCTTTATGTGGATTATATGTTAAATATATTTAATGATGGATGCAGGGCATGATGCATGAAAATGAGGGTGTTACATTGTCGTTCTCCAAAACACCAATATTGTGAATAATGATATCATTGCTGCCGGCGTCCTCAAGGTGTAGCAGCCTAGCAAACTCATCATAAGTAATAGTGTACTTGGATACATGTGTCATCCAAGTCACTCTCTCTTCTTCATCACTGGCAAAGTAGCAGGTCGCAAAGAATTGAGCGATGACCTTATCATTCCAATTATAACTAAAAGCAAATAAGTCCTTGAGGCCATGTCTCTCCACAGCCTCTATCACTTCATCAAAGGCTTGACAGCTCTTTCTTTCAAAATGTTCCCAGTCAATCCATTGGTTGCGGACCACTGGAGTTTCATCTGAAGCTACACTGTATTGTAGAAGTTCTCGTGGAAGTTTCTCCAGAATCTGGGATAAACTGCCTTCTTTCCATTGCTATAGGCATGAATCTTCCTCGGTTTCACGGTTTCAAAGCCACATAACTCCCTTTGTCATTGAACTTTGCTTCCGAGGGGTCCCTATTTTCCCGTCTTGGAGCAGTCATCTCGAGGGGGCCAATCAGGCCAGAGGCAATTCCTTTGCCTTTTCCCTTAGTTTGGCGTGGAGCCGCTGAACTAGGGCCAACCACATCTTGTGCTCTCAAAGCTGGTTTCTTGGCCAGAACCTTTTGACGCACCCTAGGTGGGGTGGGCAAAGGGTCAGCGGTGCGATCTTGTCTCTTCTTTGCTTGGCCCGTCGAAATGCGAGGCAGGGTCTCTTGATCCATTTCAGCCTCAAAGTCAGAGATGTCATCGTTTGAGATCGACATTGTCCTGACAAGAAGGTTATCCATGACATAGATAAGAATTTGTGGCAAGGAATAGTATTGAGTTGAAGAAGATTAGGGTTTTGGTCAGCTAACATCAGACTTGTCCGTTGCTCCAGCATGGATTAGTCCGGGGTATCAGACTTGTTCGCACTGATAATGGACTAGTCTGATATTCAACTGCTCGAACCCTAACTAACAGGATAATAGAGTTTCTCAATGCAAAAATGGAGCAATGTAGTTGTACTACTACAAGGGATCATGTATTTACAGGAAGAACTAGGCTATTTGATTAAAACAAAAGGCAAATCAAAGGTTTAGGGTTGGCAAAGAAATTATACCAAAATTTTACCAAATCCTTCAATTTGCGGCGTTGAAGAAGTTTTGATGCGGACAAGTCTGTGGTCTTCGATCCCCTTGCAATGCAGATCAAATCCCACCAAAACTTGAGTGGATTTGATGGAGGACTTGCCAAATTGCCTTGTGAGCACTTGAGTGAGGACAGAGAACATAAGGAGAGTTGTGAGGTAGAAGAAGATTAGGGTTGCACCGTCCCTAAGGTTATGGAGTCGAAAAATCGGACTAGTCTATGGTCGGACCGGACTAGTCTGGTCTAGCGCACACTCTGCGGACTAGTCTGCAGTGTGCGGACTAGTCTGGGGCAACCACGGACTAGTCTGTGGTCACCAGGTCAGAAACAAATAGACCTTTTATATATATTTGAATGTGCTAAAAAAGAAAATAGGGGGCAATAACACACAAATATTCTTGATGAATATGATTAGTAAACATACAACAATCAAGCTATGACCATAATTTACCAAGATCAAGTAATTAACATAGTTTTTTGGAGAAAATAGAGAGAGATACTTTTTTAACACAATCAACATGATTTTGAAGGTGGTATACAGGTATGCAAGTTTTCAATCCACGTTCCGAGCATTAGGGATATTTAGTTCATTTCGAAGCTCACAAAAGCATTTTTCATTAAGTGGCTTGGTAAAGATATCGGCTAGTAGTTTATTAGTGTTGACATGGGAAACAGCTATGTCTCCTTTCGTTGAGTGATCTCTCAAAAAGTTATGTCGGATGTCTATATGTTTGGTTCTAGAGTGCTCAACAGGATTATGGGCAATTTTAATGGCACTCTCATTGTCACAAAGGAGGGGATACGGCTCATATTGTAACTGTAATCCCTTAGAGTTTGTTGCATACAAAGGAGTTGTTCACAACAACTTCTGGCTGCAACATACTCCGCTTCGGTTGTGCATAAGGCAATGGAATTTTGTTTCATGGAGGACCATGAAACTAGGGATCTACCTAGGAATTGGCAAGTATCGGAGGTACTTTTTATATCTACCTTACATCCGGCATAATCTGCATCAGAGTATCCAATGAGATAGAATTTTGAACCTTTAGGATACTAAAGGCCTAGGTTGGGTGTATGAACTAAATATCTCAAGATCCTTTTAATAGCTATCTAATGACATTCTTTAGGATTGGCTTGAAATCTTGCACAGAAACATACACTCAACATGATAATAGGCCTAGATGCACACAAATAAAGTAAGGAGCCAATCATGAAGCGATATACCTTTTGATCCACGTTTCGCTTGTCTTTATTGAGATCCAAGTGTCCATTTGTCGCCACGGGAGTCTTTATGGGCTTTGCTTTATTCATTCCAAACCTCTTGAGAATGTCTTGAGTGTACTTTGTTTGGCTTATGAATGTCTCGTCCTTTTTTTGCTTTACTTGGAATCCCAAGAAGTATCTCAACTCTCCCATCATGGACATCTCGAATCTATCTGTCATAATCTTACTAACTCTTGACAAAAAAAATTGTTAGTTGAACCAAATATGATATCATCAACATAGATTTGGCAAATGAATAGATCATTATGAAAATTCATAGTAAACAAGGTTGTCAGAGTCTGATTCCGGCAATTCTCCCGTTACTACAGTTGGCAGCCCGCGGAGTTTCTTAGTTCGGTTGGGGCACGAAGAGATTCGGAGCAAGATGGCGATTTGACACAAGGATTTATGTGGTTCAGGCCGCCTGAGCGTAATACCCTACTCCAAGGGTGTGTGTTGTTGTTGTATTGAGCGTCTGAGCGCTAATGTGAGAGAGAGGCCAAAAAAGTCTCTGACCCCCCTGTGTATCGCTTGGTCAGTCCTTTTATAGTACAAGGGCTGGCCGTTACATCATTAGCCTGGCCCGACATGTGGCACTTGCGGTTATTGATGCCTAATACATAGTTAATGTGCTTAATTCCCCATAATAGCGTGATAATGCCGTTTAATGGTGGCGTTACTGGTATTAAGGGTCATCTGATCGTGTGCCATTAAGATAGCATTAATGAAGGTCCGAGCCGTTGGAGGTCCACCAATCTGCCTGTTAAGGTTGAAGGTCCGACGATTAGACGCGTGGAAGCTTCGGAGCTTACCGTCTTAGATGAGTAGGTTTGGTGCTATTGTACACGTGTTGGTACTGGAGCTTCCCTCTGTCGGGGGTTAGGTCCGGGGGTGCCACACATGTATCTAGTCCAGAGCTTTCCCATGTATGGAATGTAGCTCCAATTTAATGATCCAAGTGGCGGCATTGGAACTAACCATACGAGGGAAGCAGGTCCGGTTCCGAGCCACACGTGGAGCCGTCGGGGGTCTTCAACATAGATAGTTGGAGTTCCTTTGAACTCTTTGCTATTCCAAGGTGTATCTGGTACGCAGGGTACCGACAGTGGCCCCCTGGGCGCACCTCTGGGAGAGACCTTTTGTGTTAAGTCATTTTGCCGGAGATGGATCCATCTTTCAATTTTTGCGCCGTGTTTTCAAGGGTTTTTGGATGTGCCGTTGAGGTGGTGTTTCACAGTTAAACCATCGCCGTGTGGCATCTTCAGGAGGCAATAGGTGAGATCTGTGCGTGCGGATCTCACGCAATTAAAGGTTGTTGGTTCCCAATACGAAAACCGTATCGGTTCCGCGCGCCCTGTCAGGCCGTCGCCCTCGGGTTTCCCGCCTCTCATCATGACAACTATTCACCTGGGGTAAGGACCTCGACTTGATCGTCTAGGTGGTCCTGGGCCCCCTTGTCATTGTCAGGGTGAAATTGAATTGTATTCTTGGCCCTTCTGCGGTTTCCATCCAAGCGTTGCGGGGGCTTACTTAAGAAGGGTCCCCTTCTGCAGTTTGGGGATTCCTTACGCCTTCATTTGAACTTGCGCTCAAATCCTCCAACTTTTGCTTGCTTTTTCTCTCTCACCCCGCTGTGCTGCGATGGAGTTGGGTCTCCGCAAGAGCCGTCTCATGAACGATGATGAATTGAAGAAGGTCTGGACCTACATGGGTTGGTCCAGCGACTCCTTCAACCACCTGGTCTGCGCCAGCGAGCTCCTGTTCAAGAAGAAGTGCGGCGGCGACATGGTGTACTTTTCTGCGTACGCCATGGTGGGACTGATCCCACCTTTCTTAACTTTTCTCTTGATGCTGTTAGACTTCTATGGTCTGCAGTTGTACCACCTTGGCCCCCACTCTATTCTTCTTGTGTCAACATTTGTCCACTTCTGCAAGATGTGGGTGGGTATTCGCCCTTGCGTCGATCTTTTCCGTACCTTCTTCACCATCCACACCACCGGCAAGAGTAACAAGTATCTTGGCTTCTACTATTTTGTGAAGCGGGAGAAATGCCCCCACAAGTACTTGAGGTCATTTCCTTTTGGCAAGTTGGACGACTGGAAGAAGGATTGGAATATCTTCACAGCAGAGGAGCACGAGAAGCTGGAGCTTTCTGAGGGTCTTCCCAATGTTAACACAGACGCATGGAGTGAGGTTCTGGTGCTGTCAGAGGCCTTCAACCCTGCCTTGACCATGATCCACCAATGTGTGGAAGGAGGGGTGACCCCCCAGACGGTCTAATGCAACTTCCTGGTCAATAGGGGGGCTCCGCTGAAGAATAGGGAGAAGCTCGCCTAAGCCCTCAATAGCGTGATGGACGATGACCAGATTGAAACCGGTCTAAAGTCCAATTTGTATGGTGCTGCTTTGGAGCTTCATATCAAGAAGTTCCAGCATGGCATTGACATCGAGGGTGATGACTTAACTCCACCGGTGGCTTTCCTCCCTTTGAACATGGAGGCGGAGTTTAGCAGGGAGCTCTGGAGGAAGATGCTGGTGCTTGACGACCTCGGCAAGGTAGAGAAGCGTTCGACCACCCGATTGGTGATCCCCGGAGCTTCTGAGGGTGGCCCTGCTTCCGCCCTGGGACAGAGAACTGAAGTCATTGGCAAGGGCTATGAGTTGGCTGAGCCCTCCAGCCGAAAGAGGAAGTTGAAGCACTCTGACGGAAGGCCCGTCAGACCTACTCCTTCCACAACAGATCCTTCTCCCCAGCGAGGGAGGTCTTCAACAGCAACGCCAAATCCAGCATCGGCATCCTCCCAGGACACCAGCTCCAGCCGTGTAACTCCGGTACCAGGTCCATCTAAGGGCTCTAGGTCCGAAGGTCCTTCTCACTTGAGGGGGGGCCCCCACCGAGACGTCGCTGACGGTAGCAGTGAGCTCCGGAGGGCCTTCCGGAGTTACATCACCAGTTGCGACTGGGTCGGGCTCTGAGCGTCTGGTGAAGAGGTTCCACGCTAGCTGGAGCGGAAGCCTTCCAAGGTAAATTTTATTTTTTTACATCAGTTTGTCATTTTTTTGTAATCATATTTTGAGTTTCTTTATCCATCATCCACAGGGCATCCAAGAAAGGGGCTGAAGCTCCGGTTCCTGTGACAGCAACTGATGCTATGCAGGCAGAGGCTCCGACTCCAATCCCAGCGCCGCCCCAGGTGGTGGCTGAGGTCGCGACAGCTCCGGTGCTAGCTGTCGTGGTTCTGGACCTCGACTCATCTCCTAAATATCTCGTGGTAGCGCCAGACCACGGGAATGAAGACGAACCAGCAGCACCAGCTCCGGAGGCTGAAGCTCCGGTTTTGGATGCTGCGATGATGGATGCTCTAGCCCAAGAGCCAGAGGTAGCTGTAGTTCCAGACTTAGGGCCAGATGTTATTGAAGCCCCAGCGGTGGAGCAGTTGGTTGATGACGTTCCGGCGCGTGAGCCGGTTGTTGTGGAGTTGCCGGAACCCGAACTGGAGGAGGTCGAAGCACTGGCGCCTGAATCGGTAGTGGAGGAGGCAACAACATCAAAGCTGGAAGTGGCCTTAGCTCCGGCCGAATCTTCAATGCCTGCCCCGGATGTGGCAGTTCTGGAGGTACTCGTGCCTGAGCCAGGGTGTCAAGACGAAGCGATCGTTCCTCTGCCTGAGGGACTAGTTGCTGATGACCTGGTGGCGGGACCTTCAAAGACGACTCCAGAGGTAGAAGCTCCCGTTGCCGGACCTTCCTCGGCGATGACTGAGGCACTCCCGAAGGGCGGACCTAGTGCCGCGGAAGCTTAGGGGACCACTCTTGTAGAGTGAGACCCAATTTTTGTTATGGGGAACCCGCTGGAGTCAGCTAAGAAGACCCTAGCAGGTCCGGAGCCGATCCCCCTGTCTTTATCCATCAACAACGCCTACTCCAGCCGTCGTCAGGTCCAACTTGCCTTTTATCACGATAGCAAGGCCCTCGAGGAGGAGCACCAAACCATTAGGAGGTGGCGCAACCGGCTCCAATTCGAGACCAAGCTAGCGCAAACAAGGTTGGCCGACGACAATGAGTGGGTCAAGAGGGAGAAGGCCCGGATGGAGTACTAGGGCTAGCTGCTGGACAAGAGGGAAAGCATGGTGCAATCCCTAGACAATCAGTCTCGGACTATACATGAACAAGCCATGGCTGCTAATGAAGTAGTGAATGATCGCCAGGAGAAGCTCACTACCATCCACGAAAGCCTCATCAAGCGCCGGGAGGCTCTTGAGGAGCGAGAGAAAAAGCTCCAAGATGAAGAGCAAAAACTCCTGGAGCTGAGGGATGACCTCGTGAAGAGGAAGGGGGAGCTCGCCCAAAGGTTGGGTCTGGGTCACAAGAGCCTTGCGGAGCGCACCCAAAAGCTAGAGGAGCGCTGCAAGAGCGAGGAGGAGAAGGCCTCGCAGTGGGGTAAGGACCTTACCAAAAGGGAGGTTGAAGTTGCTGCCAGGGAGAAAAAGGTGTGAGGCCGGGAGAAAGACCTGGTTGACCGCCAGAACCGGATCCACATCCGAGAGGAGGAGCTTGCCATCCTTGAAAAGCAAGTTGCTGAGGGTATTCAGCAGCACGCCAAAGAGGTTGAGCGCCTTGCCCGGGAAGGTTCGGAGCTTGCGGCGGCCAATCGGTCCTTCAAAGAGATTCAAGGCTCAAGGGCTGTGGAGTCCCAACAAGTATGGGACTTCTTGGGCAAAGCCAATGACGCGCCGATGCAGCTAGGCTTTAGTCCTGTGCGTCCAGACAATCCGGAGCCGGAGTTGGACCATGCGTTGAAGGTGTTGAGCTTGGCTGGCAACGAACTCAATAAGATGGGCGATGTCATCGCAGATCAGTTGGAAACTTAGGGAAAATCCTTTGCACAGAATGTCACAGAATACATGCTGATGTGCTACACAAGCCGGGATCCTCATTTCCCACTAGGTCTGGTGCTTGAGGGTCCCATCGATGGAGAGGGAGATGCTGCCAAGACCAGCGTGTCGGAGGTTGCCCAGAAGGTCGCGTCGTTCTTCCATAGAATTTAGGACTTTCTCCTTGTAGCTCCCATTTGTATCTTCTCTTCTTTTCTCCAATTTTGTAATCTCTTGTCTTCAGATGTATGAAATCCAAGAAATTTATGAATTACATTTTTTGTCTTCAACCTTTTTCTTACTTGGCCCCCTAGTAGATGTACACAACTTGATTGCGAACATGTACCAAAAGGATGTAGCATTTTGTTGAAGACTTGAGTGCTTCGAACTTGTAGAGTATAGGTCCGAAGTCGTTGACAGCAGGGGCCCCCGAGGTTGTCAGAGCTTAGTAGCTCAGGGAGCGACCATTGTCAACACGTAGAGCGTCAACAGCTGGTCCTCTGGGGTTGTCGGAGCCTAGTAGCTCCGGCAGCGGCCACTGTCATCACGTAGAGCATCGATAGCAGACCCCATTGGGGTGTCCTTCTACCTTCTTTTGTTCACGTTGACGGCTGAACCCCTGGGTTTGTTGGAACTTGATAGTGTAGGATCGAAGAGCACGTGAAAAGCTACCAGAGGGGGGGGTGAATAGTAGATTTAAAAGTCTTACGCAGCGGAAACAATAAAACCCCAAACCCTTTTGGCAGAAAAACGATATGTTAAAGAAATCATGTATGAGACTAATCTAAACGTGTTTCACCGTGAAAAAAGTGATAATTATCAGAGAGAATCAAGTCACGAATACAACACAAAAAGAATTACTCAAATCCTTCGAGAAAAACTCAAGTTATGATCGAAAGATCAGACTATGGTCAATCTGACCTACCCGAGAAAAACAGTTTCTGGAATGCTGCAAAGAAACTCGTGTAGCTCAGAAACCACCAATCCAGTGACCGTGAAATTTTGACAGATGATAAATAATCAAGTTGTGAAGACAACCCAAAAAGAATCACGTCAATTAGATCAGTAAAACTCGAGTTATGATAAAACCACCGACGAAAGGTAGTGCTGTCCAGAAACTCGGCGAGTAAAACTTGTCTGGAACAAGTCGGACGAACAAGGCACAAAAGTTCATTCAAACTATGAATTTTATTCAATAGAACACAAGAGGAACAGCCCCAAAGTCTTCAACCGATACGATCCGATCCTTCCGATCAGATCTTCCTTCCATAATCCGTCTCTAGAAGCATATTGCCACGTCCTGCACCGCATGCATACGTGCGAACACCTTCCTTCGACCTTCATATGCACTGCCCTTGATTCAATCATCCTGCGCGACCTCCTGACCCGCTCAACCACAGTTCCTCCCGAACTTGGTTGTTGGAAGCTCATCTCCTCCTGAGACTAGTCCAATGGATCCTGTCACCAGCCATGACTTGAACTCAAGCAACACCAGCACATGAATAAACAACCAATCCATACGAGCCCAAGTCCTCGACTTGACTCAAGTTAGTTCCGAACACAACACCCTATGTGAGAACCTCACATAAGCATGTTGCAAAACCACAGTAGAAACGATATCAACCGTATTCAACCAAAACGCACCAAAAACTTAGCAAATGAATACTAAGCAATCTTTCCAATCATGTAAAGCAAGTATAAAACAATGCAAATGAAAAGTAGAAGCTCTGCGGTCAAGTTCCGGACCTTGCTAGAGCAACCCGGAGCTTGAGCCAGAGCTATCAAAAGCTATTAGAACCTGGCGCCGGAGCTTTCCAAAACTAGTAGATCCTAGCACCGGAGCTTACCAAAAACTAGTCAAAACTAGTCAACCCAAAACCGGAGCTAGACAAAGTACATCGGAGCTTAGCAAAAGCATGCCGGAGCTATCAAGTATATGCCGGAGCTATAAAAGACATGCCGGAGCTAACAAAGACATGCCGGAGCTAAAGATAAAGCACACCGGAGCTAACCAAAGCTAGTCGGACCTTACCAAGAAGCCGGACCTAGCATCTAACGTAACCGGAGCTACCCAAAACAAGCCGGACCTACCGTCGGACCTTGCTGTAGCTCGAAGCTAGAGTCGGACCTTGATAAAAAGGTGTTTTGGTGATATTTAAAACTTTTATCATCAAAGCAAGTATATTCACTACAAGCCAATGTATTCAGCACACATAGGTCTTACAATCTCCCCCTTGATGAATGCATTGGCAACACCATTTAAAATCCGAACATTGGCTTATTCACATAAAAAGTTTTAAAGAGAATTGCTCCCCCTTTGTAAATCAAAAGTAAAATGAGAAGGAAAAATTATCAAAAATTATCCCATGTTATCTGTCATTATCTCTCCCCCTTTATTATCTCTCCTTATTCTCTTTCTTTTCATGCTTATCTCTCCCCCTTTGACAATGTATTCAGCAAGTCATGAGCATATAAACAAATTATCTCTCACTCTTTAGTTGTTATGAGCATATTATAACATATACATATAAACAAAGCTCATCCAAGTCATACTATCAAGTACCTTACATTATAACATCAATGAAATACATAAAGTAGTGTAAGCCATGCTAGAGATCAAATGTAATTTTCGATTTAAGCAAGTCATGATCTCACAAACTTAACTATTTCAAAACCTGAAAGCATGACACTAGTTGCTGCATTTTATTATTTTTCAAAGCATAAATTTATATCATATGATATTTGCAAGAGATTATATGCGCATCTGCCTTATTCTAACCAACCAAGCCAAGCCTATGTCATTTGACAATCAGAAGCTTAAGGACATAGTTTTAGTCATACACAACTTCTTCCAAGTTCATATCTAAGTGCAATGACAAGCCATCTCAAAAGAAGAAGTGCGATGCATGCATATTCTCTTGATCTTTTCTCAATTTATATTTGTTCATAAAAACTACACATGTGAGTTGATTACTTGATTAATTCTTAATGATTAAAAGCATTTGTGAGCATGCAACAAGTTCAAAACAGCAAGAACGTTCGACCATGACCAGATTTAGTGTAAGTAATTATTCCAATTACTAGACATGGCAAAAACTACAAAATGTATAACACGAGTAATGTAGTAAGAACTTTCAGCATGTAAAAGGAATCACAAAGTCATATATGTATGAAATACTATGCTCATATTATTTTAATTTCAGATTCACACATAGACTTCCCAAGTTTCAAAAACTCCCCCTCAATTTAAGCCATGAGGATGCATAATCCCTATTTCACTACGAATGTAACAAAAACGAGTGAAATCCAAAGGTTTTGTAAAAATGTCAGCCAATTGTTGTTCGGTATCTACATGGTGAAGCACAATGTTTCCCTTTTCAACGTTATCTCGGAGAAAGTGATACCTAATATCAATGTGCTTAGTTCTAGAATGTTGCACGGGGTTTTTGGCAATGCAAATAGCACTAGTGTTATCACAAAACAGTGGAACACTATCTAGATCAACCCCATAGTCCTTAAGTGTTTGAACAATCCAAAGAATTTGTGAGCAAGCACTAGCAGCAGCTACATATTCAGATTCGGCTGTGGATTGTGCAACTGAATTTTGTTTTCTAGAGGACCAAGCAACAAGAGAATTACCAAGAAAATGACAAGCACCGGAAGTACTTTTCCTATCAATCTTACAACCCCCAAAATTAGCATCCGAAAAAGCTTTCAAAGTAACGGTTGAGGAAGAAGGAAGAAAAATGCCAAATTCTTGAGTTCCATGTAAGTACCTGAGAATCCTTTTGACGGCTTGACGATGTGAAACACGTGGGGAAGCTTGAAACCGTGCACAAAGGCATACGCTGAATTGTATGTCCGGTCTTGATGTCGTGAGGTACAAAGTGATCCGATCATGCTTCTATATTCTTTGTGATCCACGGATTCACCATATTCATCAAGTTCAAGTGTTGTTGCTGTTCCCATTGGTGTCCGAAGAGGCTTGCTTTTGTCCATGTTGAAGCGCCTTAGGAGGTCTTTGGTATACTTCGTTTGATGCACAAAGGTACCCTCCTTGGTTTCTTGATTTGCAGCCCCAAAAAGTAAGTGAGTTCACCCATCATACTCATTTCAAATTCGGAACTCATCATTGCTGAAAACTTGGACACAAGACCATGAGAAGCACAACCAAAGATAATATCATCCACATACACTTGAACGAATAATGAGTCATTGCCATGCTTAAGCACAAAAAGAGTTTTATCAACCTTGCCCATGATAAACCCCTTTTCAAGTAAGAATGTTTTTAACCTATCATACCATGCTCTAGGGGCTTGTTTGAGACCGTATAAGGCTTTGGACAGTTTGTAAACATGATTAGGAAAATCTGGATTTTCAAAACCCGGTGGTTGTTTGACATAAACCTCCTCATCTATGTAGCCATTAAGAAAAGCACTTTTAACATCCATTTGATATAGATTAAAACCTTTAGATGCTGCAAAATCTAACAAAATTCTTATGGCTTCTAATCTAGCGACAGGAGCAAAAGTTTCAACAAAATCTAGACCTTCAACTTGAGTGAAACCTTGAGCAACCAACCTAGCCTTATTCCTAACCACAACCCCATCCTCACTTTGTTTATTTTTAAATACCCATTTAGTTCCAATTAAAGTGTGACCATGAGGTGGAGGTACAAGTTTCCAAACATTATTTCTTTCAAAATTTTCTAACTCTTCTTGCATGGTAATAATCCAAGATTCATTAGTGAGTGCGTGTGATATATCTTTGGGTTCAAAAGAAGCAACAAAAGCAGAATGAGCATGAAAGTTTGGATCGCAAAACCTGGACCGTGTGACTCGTTCGTGCAAGCTTCCAATCATCTGTTGTGGGGGATGATCTTTGTAAAACCGTAAGGGAACAGATGTCTCACAAGCTTCTTTTTCATTAGGTTCATCGTAGATTGATGATCTTGTGACTTCTGGACGATCAGGACCAGCAGAGGTGATAACCGGAGCTTGTTCAATGTCCGGAGCTGGACACGTGTCAACTTCAGAACTACCAGGCAGTATCACTGGCTCTTCTTCATCTTCAAAAATACCCTCCCCCTGAGGATACGGATCTGGTCCTGCAACACCGGAGCTAGTACCTGGGCTAGCTTCATCAAAAGACACTTCACAAGTCTCCACAATTTTGTTAGTGTCAATTAAAAGCACACGGTAGCCTTTAGTATGAGATGGATAACCAAGAAACATGCCATCAATGGATCGAGGTTCAAACTTATCAAGGTTACCATGTTTCTTAACAAAGCATTTGCAACCAAATACCCGAAAGTGTGTAACACTAGGCCTATGTCCAAACCGAAGCTCATATGGTGTTTTACCTAGCTTAGCACGCAAGAAAACATGATTTGAGACATAGCAAGCGGTTGCTAACGTATCAGCCCAAAATTTCCTAGGAGTTTGATATTCATCAAGCATAGTCCTAGCCATCTCAACTAAGGTTCTGTTCTTTCTTTCTACAACACCGTTTTGTTGAGGTACATATGGTGAAGAAAGTTGATGATCTATTCCATTTTCAGCACAAAATGGATCAAAAGATTGATTTTTAAATTCAGTTCCGTTATCACTTCTAATTGCCTTTAAAGATCCTGGGTGATCAATTGATAATCTAAGAAATAAAGTCCTAAAGTGACTAAAAGCTTCATTCTTAGACGCCATAAAGTAAACCGAAGAGTATCTAGAATAATCATCAACGATAACAAGAACATACCATTTACCTCCGAAGGATTGAACACGTGAAGGTCCTACGGTGTCAAGATGCAAAAGTTGACATGGTTCAGTTGTCATGATCATTGTGAGAGGAGTATGTGAACCTGCAACCATCTTAGCATGTCTACAAGAAGAGCACACAATTTCTTTGTCCCCTTTAAGCTTAGGCAGCCCACGTATGCGATCAAGAGCACTAACACGCGTTAGGTGATCAAAGCCTACGTGACCAAGTCTACGAAGCCAAAAATATAAGTCCTTTGAATCATTAGCAACTAGACACCTATGCTTAGAGGAAGACATATCAAGATCAGCATTAAAAACTCTTCCAAACCGAGACATGTTAAAAATAAGCTCACTATTTGAACCTACAACTTTGCAGCAGTTTTTATTGAAAATAATTTCCAGATTTTCATCTAGCAATTGTGAAACAGAAAGCAAGTTGTATTTCAAATTTTTGACAAGTGCCACATCCTTCAAAGTGTAGTGATCATTTACTCTAACCGAACCCTTAGCAATTATAGGAGTTGAAGAATTATCGGCAAAAGTAACATTCTCTACACGTGACACAAAAGAGAGGGAGGAGAACCAATCTTTGTTACCGGTCATGTGGCGTGAGCAACCTGAATCCACAATCCAAATATTCTCCTTCCTCAAACGTGTAACCTACATAGAAGCACAATACGTCGATGACTCAATACTGGGGTTAGTCAAAAGGCATTTAGGTATCCAGTACTGAGTCACACGACGTGCAGCAGGAAAATCACGCGAAAGCTGAGATAAAACAGCAGGTTTATGAGTCGAAGTTTGAGGTTTTCTATTCTTAACTCTTTTAGCACAAAAACCAGTAGCTCCGGAGGTAAAAGCAGAAGGTCCGGAGGCATGAACTGAAGGTCTGGAGGGAACAACAGAAAATCCGGGAGCTCTCGGAGCTATTAGAACTACCGGAGCTGCCTTTGTAGATTTCTTACCAGAAGGTCCGGAAGCTACCTTTTCAAATTTCTGACTCACTAAAGCAGGTTGTGTTTTTCTAATTGCATGAGAGTTATAAGATCTAGCAATTTTTCTTTCCTTTTTCTGTTGTTTAGCTAGTCTATAACAAAAATCTATGACATGACCATCTCTACCACAGAAGGTACAATGAAATTTAACTTTGTGTTCATGTCCAGATGAGCAAGCAATATTTTTATTTGAAATCGAATGAGGCAACACTCCTGCAGATTTGAAAACAACTCCTTTTTGTTTAGGAACTGTCTGAATCAAACCACATCCTAATGACTTTACAATTTTAGGTGGATGTGCCTTAGCATGAGCATGAGAATCAAAACCTAAACCAGTTTTATCATTGCATGACTTGGAAGAATTCAGCAGCAAGTTTAGATTCTTATTCGCATTACAAAACCGACCTAGTGTCCTATTCATGTCATCAAGTTTCTTGGACAAGTCTAGGCAGTTTTCACATGAAGTTTTTCCTTTTAGTTTGCAATTGGAACAATTTTTAACTTCATGAGATCGTAAAGCATTGTTCATAAATTAAGTCACATGAGGGACATGCATCATCACTAGGAATCAAGGTTTTTAAACGGTTAATTTCAGATTCTAGTGATTCAATTTTAGCAGCATTATCCCTAAGCTTTTTGTCCTTTTTCTTGACAATAACAGTGGCACAAGAAATAGCGTCACACATTTCATTACAGGTTGAACATACCTCATCATCATCACTGTTGTGTTTTGCTTCCTCCTGACTTGATCTTGATCTTGCTTTGCCCGCCATGAAGCATATGTTGGCTAGGTCATCATTCTCTTCATGACTTTCAAAGTCAATGTCACTTGAACTGAGCTCTTGAAGCGCGGTGATGAAGCTGTTGATCATCTTGCGTCCTATGGTACCCTTCTTTTTCTTGTTGGAATTTCCAGAGGAGGTCCGGACCTTGCTTTGTTTTTCTTCCCGGGTGGTCGGACCTGAAAGGTTAGGGCATTCTGTACGAAAGTGTCCTGTTTTACCACATTCAAAACAGCGTTGAGGTCCGGAGCTTCCTCTCCTTCTAGTTCTCACATTTTGCAATGCTTTTGAGAATCTAGTTGAGATGAGTGCCAACTCCAATTCTGGAAATTCTTCGATCTCTTTGATTGTGTTGGACCCTTCATGGTAATCACAGAGAGCGCTCCAAACATCGTATGCTGATCGGAGGTGTGCGACACGATCAAAGTCGCTTTGAGTGAGTCCTTGGATGATCAAGTTTCGTGCTTTGTTGTTGTTGTCGACGTCCCAGAGGTTCGTGGCCGTGACTTGATCATTGGGTGGCACTTCATAAGGCTTATACACCTTCTCCCATATTGCAAAGCCTTGTGCCTGGATGAAAGCCTCCATGCATGCCTTCCAAACCTGAAAATCAATACCAAAAAACACACAAGGTTTGGCGGAGTACTTCTCCATGATGATTAGTCAAAAACACATGCAAATCACAAAGATTAGAGCACCGTGGCTCTGATACCAATTGTAGGATCGAAGAGCATGTGAAAAGCTACCAGAGGGAGGGTGAATGGTAGATTTAAAAATCTTACGAAGCGGAAACAATAAAACCCCAAACCCTTTCGGCAGAAAAACGATCTGTTAAAGAAATCGTGTATGAGACTAATCTAAACGTGTTTCACCGTGACAAAAGTGATAATTATCAGAGAGAATCAAGTCACGAAGACAACACAAAAAGAATTACTCAAATCCTTCGAGAAAAACTCAAGTTATGATCGAAAGATCAGACTATGGTCAATCTGACCTACCCGAGAAAAACAGTTTCTGGAATGCTGCAAAGAAACTCGTGTAGCTCAGAAACCACCAATCCAGTGACCGTGAAATTTTGATAGATGATAGACAATCAAGTTGTGAAGACAACCCGAAAAGAATCACATCAATTGGATCAGTAAAACTCGAGTTATGATAAAACCACCGACGAAAGGTAGTGCTGTCCAGAAACTCGGCGAGTAAAACTTGTCCGGAACAAGTCGGACGAACAAGGCACAAAAGTTCATTCAAACTATGAATTTTATTCAATAGAACACAAGAGGAACAGCCCCAAATTCTTCAACCGATACGATCCGATCCTTCTGATCAGATCTTCCTTCCATAATCCGTCTCTAGAAGCATATTGCCACGTCATGCACCGCATGCATACGTGCGAACACCTTCCATCGACCTTCATATGCACTGCCCTTGATTCAATCATCCTGCGCGACCTCCTGACCCGCTCAACCACAGTTCCTCCCGAACTTGGTTGTTGGAACCTCATCTCCTCCTGAGACTAGTCCAATGGATCCTGTCACCAGCCATGACTTGAACTCAAGCAACACCTGCACATGAATAAACAACCAATCCATACGAGCCCAAGTCCTCGACTTGACTCAAGTTAGTTCCGAACACAACACCCTACGTGAGAACCTCACATAAGCATGTTGCAAAACCACAGTAGAAACGATATCAACCGTATTCAACCAAAACGCACCAAAAACATAGCAAATGAATACTAAGAAATCTTTCCAATCATGTAAAGCAAGTATGAAACAATGCAAATGAAAAGCAGAAGCACTGCGGTCAAGTTCCGGACCTTGCCAGAGCAACCCGGAGCTTGAGCCGGATCTATCAAAATCTAGTAGAACCTAGCGCCGAAGCTTTCCAAAACTAGTAGATCCTAGCACCGAAGCTTACCAAAAACTAGTCAAAACTAGTCAACCCAAAACCGGAGCTAGGCAAAGTACATCGGAGCTTAGCAAAAGCATGCCGGAGCTATCAAGTATATGCCGGAGCTATCATAGACATGCCGGAGATAACAAAGACATGCCGGAGCTAAAGATAAAGCACACCGGAGCTAACCAAAGCTAGTCGGACCTTACCAAGAAGCCGGACCTAGCATCTAACGTAACCGGAGCTACCCAAAACAAGCCGGACCTACCGTCGGACCTTGCTGTAGCTCGGAGCTAGAGTCGGACCTTGATAAAAAGGAGTTTTGGTGATATTTAAAACTTTTATCATCAAAGCAAGTATATTCACTACAAGCCAATGTATTCAGCACACATAGGTCTTACAGATAGCTCCAGCGATGCCTACTATCAATGTTTAAAACATCGACAACGGGCCACCTTAGGGGATGTCGAGGCTTTGATAGCACCGGCATCATCCACCATCATCATGAGATTTTTATTTATCCTGCACACTGAAGTCAAGAAAAACAGTAAAATCCATTTCTTTTCTATACTCATTTGCGACTTACTATTCCCGAAAGAAATTTTTAGGTCAACCATAATTCTATATATAATCAAGTGCATTTGCTTATTTTCTTCAGGTCCAATTGTTTTCTGTACTCACCTTACTCAGGCCTACCGGGGTGTAGGTAGAGTGGCGTACTTAGGGTGCAGGACTAGGCTAAGTCGATAGCACACTCCGAACCTAGATTGGCTTGGTGTTCAGGCAAGTAGGCCATTCAACAATGTTAAGACCTGAAAGAATTAACAATGCAACTTGATTATATATGAATTGTTTGAGCTAAAGTTTCTTGAGAATTGCACAACTTTATTATAGGCAAGAAAGAGAAAAAAAGAATGGGCCTGTACAAAATAAATGCACGTGGAGTCTGTTTTGACATAATGATGTCCTTCATTATAGGTCCGGAGTACAGGGGAGACATGTACACTCTTATGGTACAGAACCAGGCTAAGTGTGTTGCATTTCTTGTTCGACCCAAGGTAGCTAGCTACACTTTTAGTTCAGAGACTGTGTCAAGTGTTGCTTGAACTTTGCGAACCTTCCGGGAAAGGTCCGGCTGTCCTCCCACAGGAGCTACCCAACTCTGTACAATGACGCTATAACATACATCATATGTAATTATAGACTCACCTCCGTGATATTAAGTGTAGAACTTACAGAGGTGCTCAATGTTCCAAGGATTAGGAAATGGTGACCCATCCTCAGTTGCCAAGCGAACGCATCAGGGACGAGATACTTTGATCACTCGAAAGGGTCCTTCCCAGCTGGGGGAAAGTTTGTTTAACCCTTCTCGAGTTTGTATTCTCCATAGCACCAGATCTCCTTCCTTCAGCTATCGGTTATGCACATGCCTCTGGTGGTAGCGCCGGAGCGCTTGGCAGTATCGTGCATTTCGAACAGCTGCTCAGCACCTTCCCTCTTCAACGAGGGCAAGGTCTTCACGCCGGAGCTGGTCCTGCATGGCTTCATCGAAGGTCCGGACCCGGAGCGACCCCAAGGTGATTTTCGGAGGAAGGACTGCTTGAGCTCTGTACACCAGGAAGAAGGGTGTCTCACCAGTCTACCGATTTGGAGTTGTCCTGTTTGCCCATAAGGTGGGCGGAAGCTCTTCAATCTAGTTGGCTCCATGTTTTTTTAGGCGCTCATATGTGCGCTTCTTGAGTCCTTTTAGGATTTCTGCATTTGCTCTCTCAGCTTGGCCATTGCTTGCCAGGTGAGCTACGGAAGCGTATCCGACTTGAATGCCGAGGTCTTCGCAATATACTTGGAATGCAGAGCTTGTGAATTGGGTCCCGTTGTCAGTTATGATCTTGTTTGGGACCCAAAATCTGCATACTATGGTCTGCAAGAAATTGATAGCTGATTGCTTGTTTATTGTCACCACTGGAGTTGCTTCGGGACACTTAGTGAAATTGTCGATGGTGACATACTGGAACTTGTAACCTCCGATGGCTTTTGGGAAAGGTCCCAAAATTTCCATACCCCACGCGGCGAATGGCCATGTCGGGGGTATCATTTGTAGTGGTTTAGCTGGTGTGTGAATTTGCTTCGCATGGAACTGGCATGCTTCACATTTCTTCACTAGCTCGGCTGCATCTTGGAGTGTTGTAGGCCAGTAAAAACCATGCCGAAAGGCTTTACCAACCAACATGCGGGATGATGCGTGGTTCCCACACTTGCCTCCATGGATTTCCGTGAGGAGCTCGCATCCTTCATCCCTTGTAATGCACTGCATTAGGACGCCATTGGCACCACGCCGGTAGAGATCCCCTTCTATTAGTGTGTATCTTTTAGCCAATCTGACTATCCGGTTAGCAGATACATTCTCTTCATGAAGGATGTTGTCTTTCAAGTAGCTCTGGATCTCCGAGATCCATGCATCAGAGCTAACTTGAGCTTCTGAGTCTTGTGTGCTAGGTTGCTTGGAGCTTCCTACAGCACCTATGACCCTTGATGGACGCCACGGTAACAGGACCATCAGGACCGCTAGCTCCGAGGTGCTGGTCTCGCCCCCTTCGCTCAGTTCGGCAGGCTGAGCTGTTGGTCTTGATAATCTCCGGACGAAGGTTCCGTTGGGAACTGGAGCTCCAGTTGAAGCTTTTATCGAGAGTTTGTCAGCTTCAGCATTGCTGAGATGCTGGACATGGCAAAGATCCAGGACTTCGAAATCCTTCTGAAGCTTCTGGACTTCAAGTAGATATGCAACTAGTTGAGGGTTGTTGCAGCAGCATTCACCTTTGACTTGTTTTATAACTAGTTGCGAATCACCCTTTACCAACAGCTGCTTCACACCATATGATAGTGCCACCTTGAGCCCATAGATTAATGCTTCATACTCCGCCATGTTGTTGGTCGCCTTGAAGTCAAGGTGAACCATGTATTTGACCTTCTCCCCTGTCAGAGCGAGGAGAAGGATTCCAGCTATGGCTCCCTGCTTCTACACGGAGTCATCGAACTAGAGAGTCCAGTGAGGCTTAGTGAAGACCAGAGCCTTAGGTTCCGGTTTCGTCTCACTGGGGCCCCCAGGATTTGATGGTGAGGGGGTCCATTCCGCCACAAAGTCTGCGAATGCTTGAATCTTGATTGCTTGTCTTGGGACGAATTCTAGATCGAACTCAGCCAATTCTGCTGCCCACTTTGCAATGTTCCCAGTAGGGTTGGGGTTATGCAAGATTGCACGCAGTGGATAAGAGGTTACCACTGAAATCTTGTGAGCCTGGAAGTAGTCATGAAGTTTCCTAGAGGCGATAAGAACTGCGTAGAGCAGCTTATGCACCTCTAGGTACCGAGTCTTGGCATCATGAAGTACCTTGCCGATGAAGTACAGTGGGCGCTGGACTGTCCGGACCAACTGTCAGAGTCCGATTCCGGCAATTCTCCGGGTACTACCGTTGGCAGTCCGCGGAGTTTCTTAGTTCGGTTGGGGCACACAGAGATTCAGAGCAAGATGGCGATTTGACACGAGGATTTACGTGATTCGGGCCGCCTTAGCGTAATACCCTACTCCACGGGTGTGTGTTGTTGTTGTTGTATCGAGCGTCTGAGCGCTAGTGTGAGAGAGAGGCCAAAAAAGTCTTTGATCCCCCTGTGTATCGCTCGACCAGTCCTTTTATAGTACAAGGGCTGGCCGGTACATCATTAGCCTGGTCGACATGTGGCCCTGGCAGTTACTGATGCCTAATACACAGTTAATGTGCTTAATTCCCCTTAATAGCGTGATAACGCCCTTTAATGGTGGCGCTACTGGTATTAAGGGTCATCCGATTGTGTGCCATTAAGATAGCATTAATGACACGTAATCAGGTCTTGAAGTCTTTAATGTTCCTTGAAGGTCCGAGCCGTTGGAGGTCCACCAATCTGCCTATTAAGGTTGACGGTCCCGCGATTGGACGCGTGGCAGCTCTGGAGCTTACCGTCTTGGACGAGTAGGTCCGGTGCTGTTGTACATGTGTCGGTACCGGAGCTTCCCTCTGCCGGGGGTTAGGTTCGGGGGTGCCACACAGGTATCTAGTCCGGAGCTTTCCCATATATGGAATGTAGCTCTGATTTTATGATACACGTGGCGGCATTGGAACTAACCATACGAGGGAAGCAGGTCCAGTTCTGAGCGACACGTGGAGCCTTCGGGGGTCTTCAACGCAAATAGGTGGAGTTCCTTTGAACTCTTTGTGGTTCTAAGGGGTATCCGGTACGCAGGGTACCAGCAAAGGTGTAATCAGCTTTACCAACTGTAAAACCATTTTCAATCAAAAAATCTCTAAGGCACTCATACCAAGCTCTAGGAGCTTGTTTGAGGCCATAGAGAGCCTTATGCAGTTTGTATACATGGTCGGGGAACTCTTGATCTTCAAACCCGGGGGTTGCTCCACGTACACCTCCTCCTTGATCGGTCCATTGAGGAAGGTGCTTTTCACGTCTATTTGATAAAGCTTAAAGTCATGGTGAGTAGCATATGCAAGTAATATACGAATCGATTCAAGCCTAGCACTACAGGAATCCTGACGATTTGCGATAGCCAGGGCCGTCGCAAATAAGCTATAATTCGTCGCAAATAAGCTATTTGCGATGTCTTTTGGCCGTCACAAATAATACGTCGCAAATAAGCTTATTTGCAATGGCCACCATCACAAATAGGATTATTTGCGACGGTCGGCAGTAGCCGTCGCAAATTATTGCTAGGGGGCGATGGGCCCCGCTGGTCGGTTTACGACGGCCTGGCCATCACAATTAAGTCCCTATTTGCGACCGCTAGGCCGTGGAAATTAAGTCCCTATTTGTGACGGCCAGGCCGTCGCAAATAAGGTGAGCGGATGGGTCCCACGCGGTCAACCGACAGGGACCATGTGGCCATTTGCGACAGCCTGGCCATCGCAAATAGGGCGTTAATTGCAACGTCCAGGCTGTCGCAAATAACAGAGGCTTAATTGCGATGTCCTGGAACCTTATTTGTGACGCTACTGTATAAAGCCGTCGCAAATAAGGTTTTTATTTTACGAAAAACTGAAAATACTACATGGCTCGATGTTCAGAGTCACAGAACAGGCAATATATAACAAACAGTCACATAACACATTACAACACATCGTCGATACATCGCATCACCATCAACAAACCAAACAAGGTCTCACTCGCCCGAGTGACCTCCGAAGCCACCTCTGAAGCCACCTACGAAGTCAAAGTCATTGTGGCGCCTCATTTCAGGTGGCAGTAGCAATGGTGTGCAGCCATCGCAGATCCCTACAATTAATGAAACTTTGAGTTAGAATATAAATGCATCAGCGTCTCTCCCTCCCTCTCCCTCTATCTCCATCTAAATCCCCTCTCTTCCTCTCTTCTTTCATTCCTCTCTCTCTCTCTATCTCTCTATTGCTATCATTTTCCCTCTATCTTCCTCCCTCTATCTGAATTTGCATCTCCCTTTCTCCCTCTCTCTTCCTCTCCTCCTATCTCCAATCTCCCACTCTCGCGTCATTCCTCTCCCACTCTATCTAACTATTTCTCACTCTTTCTTCTATCTCTCTCTTTCTTCCAGCTCAATCCTTTTCTTCTATCTAACTATCTCCTCTCTCTTCTATCTCAATCCTTTTTTCTCTATCTTCCTCTCTCTTCTAACTTCATCTCTCACTCTATCCATCTTTCACTGTTACTCCATTTCATCGCTTTATTTTGGTTAAGTTGAGTTAAAACTAGAATTGTTAAGTTGATATAGAAAATTACCTGACCCGCAGAAGAAGGATCGCCTGGAAGGACCGGTAGTGGCGGTAGCTGGATCCCTAGACCTTGCGCCTGAGCCATGCCCTGTCATTGCAAACATTAAATGTTACCTATTAGTAAGTCATTTATGCCGAATTAATGAGAACTTTAGTTTTTATTTGGTTACCACCATTGCTTCCTGCATCTACGCCAACGCTACTGTCTGGGAATGGATCCTGGCCTCCATCGCGATCCTTTGGCGTTTCGCCTCCTCCTGTCGCTTGAGGTTCTCTTCTATAGTTTTTCAAAGGGATTGCATCTCAATGTCCCTCTGCGAGACGCGGTGACCTCCCGTACCCACCGAAGAAGACTACGTGGAGCTGCCTCTCGCAAGTCTCCCCGCCCTCGAGTCGACAACTCTGTCGAATATGGCGAGCCTATAAAAAAGAGAGTCATGTAGGATCGAAGAGCACGTGAAAAGCTACCAGAGGGGGGGTGAATGGTAGATTTAAAAATCTTACGCAGCGGAAACAATGAAACCCCAAACCCTTTCGGCAAAAAACGATCTGTTAAAGAAATCATGTATGAGACTAATCTAAACGTGTTTCACCGTGACAAAAGTAATATATATCAGAGAGAATCAAGTCACGAAGACAACACAAAAAGAATCACTCGAATCCGTCGAGAGAAACTCAAGTTATGATCTAATGATCAAACAAGGGTCAATCTGATCTACCCGAGCAAAACAGTTTCTGGAATACTGCAAAGAAACTCGTGTAGCTCAGAAACCACAAATCCAATGACTGTGAAATTTTGACAGATGATAGACAATAAAGTTGTGAAGACAACCCATCAAGAATCACGTCAATTGGATCAGTAAAACTCGAGTTATGATAAAACCACCGACGAAAGGTAGTGCTGTCCAGAAACTCGACGAGTAAAACTTGTCTGGAACAAGTCGGACGAACAAGGCACAAAAGTTCCTTCAAACTATGAATTTTATTCAATAGAACACAAGAGGAACAGCCCCAAAGTCCTCTTCCCGAACTTTGGCCTTCCCTTGCTTATATAACCAGCCCTTAGGCCATCCCAATCTCAACTAGGACTCTAATCCTAATCCGATTACAATCCTAACTTTCCATAACTGCTCAAGATTCTTCTATACACAGATAGAAGCAATCTTAAGACTTCCAAACACCTTAGGAACGTATCCCACATTCCTAAACAACTCAATTTCGTGACACACACGAAATCCTAACATAACCAACTCGATACTTCCCATACCGAGCCATAACCGACTCTGCCGCAGCCAAAGTCTTCAACCGATACGATCCGATCCTTCCGATCAGATCTTCCTTCCATAATCCGTCTCTAGAAGCATATTGCCACGTCATGCACCTCATGCATACGTGCGAACACCTTCCTTCGACCTTCATATGCACTGCCCTTGATTCAATCATCCTGCGCGACCTCCTGACCCGCTCAACCACAGTTCCTCCCGAACTTGGTTGTTGGAACCTCATCTCCTCCTGAGACTAGTCCAATGGATCCTGTCACCAGCCATGACTTGAACTCAAGCAACACCTGCACATGAACAAACAACCAATCCATACGAGCCCAAGTCCTCGACTTGACTCACGTTAGTTCCGAACACAACACCTTACGTGAGAACCTCACATAAGCATGTTGCAAAGCATAGCAAAACGATATCAACCGTATCATCCAAAACGCACCAAAAACTTAGCAAATGAAAACTAAGCAATCTTTCCAATCAAGTAAAGCAAATACAAGACATTGCAAATGCAAAGCAGAAGTACTGCGGTCAAGTTCCGGACCTTGCCAGAGCAACCCGGAGCTTGAGCCGGAGCAAACAAGAACTAGTAGAACCTAGCGCCGGAGCTTACCAAAACTAGTAGATCATGGATCCGGAGCTTACCAAAACTAGTAGATCCTGGATCCGGAGCTTATCAAAACTAGTAGATCCTGGATCCGGAGCTTATCAAAACTAGTCGGAACTAGTCAACCCAAAACCCGGAGCTAGACAAAGTACGTCGAAGCTTAGCATCCCGGAGCTAACGAAAATATGCCGGAGCTATCAAATATATGCCGGAGCTAAAGATAAAGCTCACCGGAGCTAACGAAAATATGCCGGAGCTATCAAATATATGTTGGAGCTAAAGATAAAGCTCACCGGAGCTAACCAAAGCTGGTCGGACCTTACCAAGAAGTCGGACCTAGCATCAAACGTAACCGGAGCTACCCAAAGCAAGCCGGACCTATCGTCGGACCTTGCTGTAGCTCGGAGCTAGAGTCGAACCTTGATAAAAAGGTGTTTTGGCGATATTAAAAACTTTTATCATCAAAGCCAAGTGTATGCACTACAAGCCAATGTATTCAGCACACATAGGTCTTACAATCTCCCCCTTGATGAATGCATTGGCAACACCATTTAAAATTCCGAACATTGGCTTATTCAAATAAAAGTTTTGAAAACAATTTCTCCCCTTTTTGTTTAAATAAAAAATAAAATGAGAAGGAAAAAAAATATCCCATATTATCTCTCCCCCTTTATTAACTTTCCTTATGCACATATTCTCTTCATGCTTATCTCTTCCTTTTTGAATGTGTGATTAATCTCTCCCCCTTTGACAATGTATTCAGCAAGGTAAAAGAGAAATTTTAATTGTTATGAGATATAACATATACATATAAACAAAGCTCACCCAAGTCATACTATCAAGTAACTTACACTATCACATCAATGAGATACATAATGTAGTGTAAGCCATGCTAGAAAGCAAGTGTGATTTTCAATTTTAGCTGGTCATGATCTCACAAACTCAACTATTTCAAAACCTGAAAGCATGACATTTGTTGCTGCATCTTATTATTTTTCAAAGCATAAATTTAGATAATATGATATTTGCAAGAGATTATATGCTCATCTGCCTTATTCTAACCAACCAAGCCAAGCCTATGTCATTTGACAATCAAAAGCTTAAGGACATGGTTTTAGTCATACACAACTTCTTCCAAGTTCATATCTAAGTGCAATGACAAGCCATCTCGAAAGAAGAAGTGCGATGCATGCATATTCTCTTGATCTTTTCTCAATTTATATTTGTTCATAAAAACTCAACATATGAGTTGATTACTTGATAAATTCTTAATGATTAAAAGCATTTGTGAGCATGCAACAAGTTCAAAACAGCAAGAAAGTTCGACCATGACCAGATTTAGTGTAAGTAATTATTCCAATTACTAGACATGGCAAAAACTACAAAAAGTATAACACGAGTAATGTAGTAAGAACTTTCAGCATGTAAAAGGAATCACAAAGTCATATATGTATGAAATAATATGCTCATATTATTTTAATTTCAGATTCACACATAGACTTCCTAAGTTTCAAAAACTCCCCCTCAATTTAAGCCATGAGGATGCATAACCCCTATTTCACTACGAATGTAACAAAAACGAGTGAAATCCAAAGGTTTTGTAAAAATGTCAGCCAATTGTTGTTCGGTATCTACATGGTGAAGCACAATGTTTCCTTTTTCAACATTATCACGGAGAAAGTGATACCTAATGTCAATGTGCTTAGTTCTAGAATGTTGCACGGGGTTTTTAGCAATGCAAATAGCACTAGTGTTATCACAGAATAGTGGAACACTATCTAGATCAACCCCATAGTCCTTAAGTGTTTGAACAATCCAAAGAATTTGTGAACAAGCACTAGCAGCAGCTACATACTCAGATTCAGCTGTGGATTGTGCAACTGAACTTTGTTTTCTAGAGGACCAAGCAACAAGAGAATTACCAAGAAAATGACAAGCACCGGAAGTACTTTTCCTATCAATCCTACAACCCCCAAAATCAGCATCCGAAAAAGCTTTCAAAGAAACGATTGAGGAAGAAGGAAGAAAAATGCCAAATTCTTGAGTTCCATGAAAGTACCTGAGAATCCTTTTGACGGCTTGACGATGTGAAACACGTGGGGAAGCTTGAAACCGTGCACAAAGACATACGCTGAATTGTATGTCCGGTCTTGATGCCGTAAGGTACAAAAGTGATCCGATCATACTTCTATAATCTTTTTGATCCACAGATTCACCATCTTCATCAAGTTCAAGTGTTGTTGCTGTTCCCATTGGTGTCCGAAGAGGCTTGCTTTTGTCCATGTTGAAGCGCCTTAGGAGATCTTTGGTATACTTTGTTTGATGCACAAAGGTACCCTCCTTGGTTTGCTTGATTTGCAGCCCCAAAAAGTAAGTGAGTTCACCCATCATACTCATTTCAAATTCGGAACTCATCATTGCTGAAAACTTGGACACAAGATCATGAGAAGCACAACCAAAGATAATATCATCCACATACACTTGAACGAATAATGAGTCATTGCCATGATTAAGCACAAAAAGAGTTTTATCAACCTTTCCCATTGTAAACCCCTTTTCAAGTAAGAATGTTTTTAACCTATCATACCATGCTCTAGGGGCTTGTTTGAGACCATATAAGGCTTTGGACAGTTTGTAAACATGATTAGGAAAATCTGGATTTTCAAAACCTGGTGGTTGTTTGACATAAACCTCCTCATCTATGTAGCCATTAAGAAAAGCACTTTTAACATCCATTTGATATAGCTTAAAACCTTTAGATGATGCGAAAGCTAACAAAATTCTTATGGCTTCTAATCTAGCGACAGGAGCAAAAGTTTCATCAAAATCTAGACCTTCAACTTGAGTGAAACCTTGAGCAACCAACCTAGCCTTATTCCTAATCACAACCCCATCCTCACTTTGTTTATTTTTATATACCCATTTAGTTCCAATTAAAGTGTGGCCTTGAGGTGGAGGTACAAGTTTCCAAACATTATTTCTTTCAAAATTTTCTAACTCTTCTTGCATGGCAATAATCCAAGATTCATTAGTGAGTGCGTGTGATATATCTTTGGGTTCAAAAGAAGCAACAAAAGCAGAATGAGCATGAGAGTTTGGATCGCAAAACCTGGACCGTGTGACTCGTTCATGCAAGCTTCCAATCATCTGTTGTGGGGGATGATCTTTGTAAAAACGTAGGGGAACAGATGTCTCACAAGCTTCTTTTTCATTAGGTTCATTGTAGATTGACGAGCTTGTGATTTGTGGACGATCAGGACCAGCAGAGGTGACAGCCGGAGCTTGTTCAATGTCCGGAGCTGGACACGTGTCAACTTCGGAACTACCAGGCAGTATCACCGGCTCTTCTTCATCTTCGAAAATACCCTCCCCCTGAGAATATGAATCTGGTCCTGCAACACCGGAGCTAGTACCTGGGCTAGCTTCATCAAAAGACACTTCACAAGTCTCCACAATTTTGTTAGTGTCAAGTAAAAGCACACGGTAGCCTCTAGTATGAGATGGATAACCAAGAAACATGCCATCATTGGATCTAGGTTCAAATTTATCAAGATTACCATGTTTCTTAACAAAGCATTTGCAACCAAAGACCCGAAAGTGTGTAACACTAGGCCTATGTCCAAACCGGAGCTCATATGGTGTTTTACCTAGCTTAGCACGCAAGAAAACACGATTTGAGACATAACAAGCGGTTGCTAATGCATCAGCCCAAAATTTCCTAGGGGTTTGATATTCATCAAGCATAGTCCTAGCCATCTCAACTAGGGTTCTGTTCTTTCTTTCTACAACACCATTTTGTTGAGGTACATATGGTGAAGAAAATTGATGATCTATTCTATTTTCAGCACAAAAGTGATCAAAGAATTGATTTTTAAATTCAGTTCCATTATCACTTCTAATTGCTTTTAATGATCCTGGGTGATCAATTGATAATCTAAGAAATAAAGTTCTAAAGTGACTAAAGACTTCATTCTTAGACGCCATAAAATACACCCAAGAATATCTAGAATAATCATCAACAATAACAAGAGCATACCATTTACCTCCGAAGGATTGAACACGTGAAGGTCCTACGGTGTCAAGATGCAAAAGTTGACATGGTTCAGTTGTCATGATCATTGTGAGAGGAGTATGTGAACCTGCAACCATATTAGCATGTCTACAAGAAGAGCACACAATTTCTTTGTCCCCTTTAAGCTTAGGCAGCCCACGTATGCGATCAAGAGCACTAACATGCGTTAGGTGATCAAAGCCTACGTGACCAAGTCTACGATGCCAAAAATATAAGTCCTTTGAATCATTAGCAATTAGACACCTATGCTTAGAAGAAGACATATCAATCAGCTTTAAAGACTCTTCCAAACCGAGACATGTTAAAAATAAGCTCACTATTTGAATCTACAACTTTGCAGCAGTTTTTATTGAAAGTAATTTCTAGATTTTCATCTAGCAATTGTGAAACAGAAAGCAAGTTATATTTCAAATTTTTGACAAGTGCCACATCCTTCAAAGTGTAGTGATCATTTACTCTAACCGAACCCTTAGCAATTATAGGAGTTGAAGAATTATCGGCAAAAGTAACATTCTCTACACGTGACACAAAGGTGAGGGAGGAGAACCAATCTTTGTTACCGGTCATGTGGCGTGAGCAACCTGAATCCACAATCCAAATATTCTCCTTCCTCAAGCGTGTAACCTACATAGAAGCACAATACGCCGATGACTCAATACTGGGGTTAGTCAAAAGGCATTTAGGAATCCAGTACTGAGTCACGCGACGTGCACCAGGAAAAACACGCGAATGCTGAGATAAAACAGCAGGTTTATGAGTCAAAGATTGAGGTTTTCTTTTCTTAACAGTTGATTTAGAAGTTGTTACTTGTTTAGAGTGAAAACCGGTAGCTCCGGAGGTAAAAGCAGAAGGTCCGGAGGCAAAAACTGAAGCTCCAGAGGGAACAACAGAAGATCCGGTAGCTCTTGGAGCTATCGGAACTATCGGAGCTGCTTTTGCGGATTTCTTACCAGAAGGTCTGGAAGCTACCTTCTCAAATTTCTGACTCACTAGAGCAGGTTGTGTTTTTCTAATTGCATGAAAGTTATAAGATCTAGCAATTTTTCTTTCCTTTTTCTGTTGTTTAGCTAGTCTATAACAAAAATCTATGACATGACCATCTCTACCACAGAAGGTACAATGAAATTTAACTTTGTGTTCATGTCTAGATGAGCAAGCAATATTTTTATTTGAAACCGAATGAGGCAACACTCCTGCAGATTTGAAAACCACTTCTTTTTGTTTAGGAACTGTTTGAATCAAACCACTTCCTAATGACCTTACAATTTTAGGTGGATGTGCCTTAGCATGAACATGAGAATCAAAACCTAAACCAGTTTTATCTTTGCTAGACTTGGAAGAATTCAGCAGCAAGTTTAGATTCTTATCCCCATTACAAAACCGACCTAGTGTCCTATTCATGTCATCAAGTTTCTTGGACAAGTCTAGGCAGTTTTCACATGAAGTTTTTCCTTTTAGTTTGCAATTGGAACAAAATTTAACTTCATGAGAACGTAAAGCATTGTTCAACATAGAAATTTCATTCATAGCATCTTGCAGTTTCTTATCAAGATTTTCACATGCAGAACAATGCAAGTCAATTGTAGAACAGCTAGCATCTTTCAAGTTTTTATCATTAAGTGCAGCAAGCTCTTTGTTCTTTTTAATTTCTTCATCAAGTTTATCTAGAGTGGAGGAGTGTGCACTTCTTAATGTGGACAATTGTTCATAGATTAAGTCACATGAGGGACATGCATCATCACTAGGAATCAAAGTTTTTAAACGGTTAATTTCAGATTCTAGTGATTCAATTTTAGCAGCACTATCCCTAAGCTTTTTGTCCTTTTTCTTGACAATAATAGTTGCACGAGAAATAGCATCACACATTTCATTGCAGGTAGAACATACCTCATCATCATCACTGTTGTGTTCTGCTTCCTCCTGACTTGATCTTGATCTTGCTTTGCCCGCCATGAAGCATAAGTTGGCCAGATCATCATTATCTTCATCACTTTCAAAGTCTACATCACTTGAACTGAGCTCTTGAAGCGCGGTGATGAAGCTGTTGATCATCTTGCGTCCTATGGTACCTTTATTCTTCTTGTTGGAATTTCCAGAGGAGGTCCGGATCTTGCTTTGTTTTTCTTCCCGGGTGGTCGGACCTGAAAGGTTAGGGCATTCTGTACGAAAGTGTCCTTTTTTACCACATTCAAAACAGCGTTGAGGTCCGGAGCTTCCTCTCCTTCTAGTTCTCACATTTTGCAATGCTTTTGAGAATCTAGTAGAGATGAGTGCCAACTCCTCTTCTGGAATTTCTTCGATCTGCTCCAGGGTTAGTGAGGACAACAAAGCAAGAGTATTGCAGGATGATGATTGGCCGGAGCTAGACATATCACGTTGTGAGACAAATGCAATAGACTTGTTTGGGTTCTTACGTGCTAGGATGTCAATTTCATGAGTTTTTAGTTTAGAATAAAGTACATCTAATGTAAGAGAACTCATGACAGTTGATTCACGAATAGATGTTACTTTCATCTCCCAAATTGTCATGTCTAATGCACTAAGAAGTTGTCTAGCATTCTCAGCATCAGAAAAATTTACATTGACACTACGTAAGTTGCTGAGAATTTTATTGAAACGAGCAAAGAGGTCATCGATCGACTCACCTGGTTGCATCTCAAAACGCATATATTCTTTCTTGAACATATCTTGTTTTACCTCCTTGATTGTGTTGGAGCCTTCATGATAATCACAGAGAGCTCTCCAAACGTCGTATGCTGATCGGAGGTGTGCGACACGATCAAAGTCGCTTTGAGTGAGTCCTTGGATGATCAAGTTTCGGGCTTTCTTGTTGTTGTCGACGTCCCGGAGGTTCGTGGCCGTGACTTGATCATTGGGTGGCACTTCATAAGGCTTATACACCTTCTCCCATATTGCAAAGCCTTGTGCCTGGATAAAAGCCTCCATGTGTGCCTTCCAAACCTGAAAATCAATACCAGCAAACACACAAGGTTTGACGGAGTACTTCTCCATGATGATTAGTCAAAAACACGTGCAAATCACAAAGATTAGAGCACTGTGGCTCTGATACCAATTGTAGGATCGAAGAGCACGTGAAAAGCTACCAGAGGGGGGGTGAATGGTAGATTTAAAAATCTTACGCAGCGGAAACAATGAAACCCCAAACCCTTTCGGCAAAAAAACGATCTGTTAAATAAATCGTGTATGAGACTAATCTAAACGTGTTTCACCGTGACAAAAGTAATATATATCAGAGAGAATCAAGTCACGAAGACAACACAAAAAGAATCACTCGAATCCGTCGAGAGAAACTCAAGTTATGATCTAATGATCAAACAAGGGTCAATCTGATCTACCCGAGCAAAACAGTTTCTGGAATACTGCAAAGAAACTCGTGTAGCTCAGAAACCACAAATCCAATGACTGTGAAATTTTTACAGATGATAGACAATCAAGTTGTGAAGACAACCCAACAAGAATCACGTCAATTGGATCAGTAAAACTCGAGTTATGATAAAACCACCGACGAAAGGTAGTGCTGTCCAGAAACTCGACGAGTAAAACTTGTCTGGAACAAGTCGGACGAACAAGGCACAAAAGTTCCTTCAAACTATGAATTTTATTCAATAGAACACAAGAGGAACAGCCCCAAAGTCCTCTTCCCGAACTTTGGCCTTCCCTTGCTTATATAACCAGCCCTTAGGCCATCCCAATCTCAACTAGGACTCTAATCCTAATCCGATTACAATCCTAACTTTCCATAACTGCTCAAGATTCTTCTATACACAGATAGAAGCAATCTTAAGACTTCCAAACACCTTAGGAACGTATCCCACATTCCTAAACAACTCAATTTCGTGACACACACGAAATCCTAACATAACCAACTCGATACTTCCCATACCGAGCCATAACCGACTCTGCCGCAGCCAAAGTCTTCAACCGATACGATCCGATCCTTCCGATCAGATCTTCCTTCCATAATCCGTCTCTAGAAGCATATTGCCACGTCATGCACCTCATGCATACGTGCGAACACCTTCCTTCGACCTTCATATGCACTGCCCTTGATTCAATCATCCTGCGCGACCTCCTGACCCGCTCAACCACAGTTCCTCCCGAACTTGGTTGTTGGAACCTCATCTCCTCCTGAGACTAGTCCAATGGATCCTGTCACCAGCCATGACTTGAACTCAAGCAACACCTGCACATGAACAAACAACCAATCCATACGAGCCCAAGTCCTCGACTTGACTCACGTTAGTTCCGAACACAACACCTTACGTGAGAACCTCACATAAGCATGTTGCAAAGCATAGCAAAACGATATCAACCGTATCATCCAAAACGCACCAAAAACATAGCATATGAAAACTAAGCAATCTTTCCAATCAAGTAAAGCAAATACGAGACATTGCAAATGCAAAGCAGAAGTACTGCGGTCAAGTTCCGGACCTTGCCAGAGCAACCCGGAGCTTGAGCCGGAGCTAACAAGAACTAGTAGAACCTAGCGCCGGAGCTTACCAAAACTAGTAGATCCTGGATCCGGAGCTTACCAAAACTAGTAGATCCTGGATCCGGAGCTTATCAAAACTAGTAGATCCTGGATCCGGAGCTTATCAAAACTAGTCGGAACTAGTCAACCCAAAACCCGGAGCTAGACAAAGTACGTCGAAGCTTAATATCCCGGAGCTAACGAAAATATGCCGGAGCTATCAAATATATGCCGGAGCTAAAGATAAAGCTCACCGGAGCTAACGAAAATATGCCGGAGCTATCAAATATATGCCGGAGCTAAAGATAAAGCTCACCGGAGCTAACCAAAGCTGGTCGGACCTTACCAAGAAGTCGGACCTAGCATCAAACGTAACCGGAGCTACCCAAAGCAAGCCGGACCTATCGTCGGACCTTGTTGTAGCTCGGAGCTAGAGTCGGACATTGATAAAAAGGTGTTTTGGCGATATTAAAAACTTTTATCATCAAAGCCAAGTGTATTCACTACAAGCCAATGTATTCAGCACACATAGGTCTTACAAGTCAGTAATATGAAATTGAAATATCTTGAATACTTTGAATCTGAAATGATAAAATGACTTATAAACTCACCTTTTGTGTGCTTTTCCACCTCCGCTTGCATACACGGCTTGAGGATCGATTGGTTCACGTTCCCAATCGAAATCTTCGTCGTGTATCTTCCTAGCCTCCTCCCCGTACTTAGCCTGCAAACTAGGAAACTTTGTAAGTTCAACAATCCATATAGTTATATTTAATATGAATGATTTCTAAACTTACCAATCGCTCGGCTGCAGCCTGACTGCACCTCTAATGCTGAGAAGGGTCCCTGTGACCTCTCTTCCACATCTCAGCAGGGGTCGGCGGCACCCCCGTCTCGCACTCCTGTCAATACCTCTTAGTACGAACAATATATTATTAATATATAAACATAAGTTACATACACTTACCATGCATTTAGCTAAATGCAAGTGGTTATCTTGGCCATGCCTGCTCTTCCCTTCGACCCCTCTGCACTCTCGAGCCTTCCCGGACTTAGCCTTAAACTTATCGCTAGCCCAGTACCGACAAAGGGCCCGAAATGCATCGGTCCGACCCTGCAACTAGCTCACGTGGCCCTGTGCATAGTTGTAGATCATTAAAAATACCATCGAAGAAATTATCAGAAAAATACTTACTACACCCCACGTACCTGTGCATACTCCTCCTCCGTCAAGTGCATCTTGCTCTCTTGCCGGAAGTGTAGCATGTGGTGTTTGTTCGCCTTCAAGTGCTCATTAATAATTTGAACACGAGCATTCGACAAAGCTTGTCGAAGCACCTTGGCAGTGTTGTAGTGAAACACTCTCCTCACATCCTCAACCAGGCGAGGGTCGTTCGGGTCCTCTAAAGTATACCTTGCCTGTGATAAAGAATATATTGAAGAGATGTTCATTGAAAGAAATTAAGAGTTAAAACGTAGAAACTATTTTTAACATACTTACCATAAAATCGGCCCATATGGCCTCCTGAAGTTTGTTGTGCTCCTGGTGATGGACGCGTGTGTAGTCCTCCCACGAAAGAACAGGCACCCCGTCGATGACCTCGGGATAGTGCAAACGCACTAAGGACCTGAAGACACCGTTCACCGGTCTTTCATGTCTCTCACCGATGAAAGACGTGTCGTCCCAAACCCTGTAGATATTTATTGATTCATTACTTAAGTAACCAAAATAAACCAGAATTGAACACTATAATTTTTATTACCTCTCTCCGACCCGATGAATCACGATCCTTTGTGAAAGAACAGGTGGAGGACTAACAAAGTGAGTCCTCCTCGTCCTCCACGTCTGTTGGGGTGCTACATCAAGTGACCCAGAAGGCTCGTCACCAGCCGAGTCAAAAGGGTCAGGAACAGAAGGCTTGCCAGCTGAGGGCTGGCTGGCCGAGGGCTGGCTGGCCCAAGGGTAGCCAAGGTCAACTGGTGTCGCAGCCTCAGAGTCAGCCGGTGAGGACTACAACATTCAAATGATTCATAAGTAAGTTTAATGTTAAATTGAATTTAAAGAATTTGTGGAAAATGAGTGGAATTTACCTGTGATGAAGCTCTAGAGCCGCTCAGAACGTGCCCCAGTAGCTGAGAGCATCTGCTCCCAGTGGACGAGGCACCAGCGAAAGCGTCATCAGGTCTAGAGAGGTAGAACCCCCTCGTCGGCGACACCTTCTTACCCTTCTTTTAAGCCATCCTGCTTTAATAGATAATCAGTAAATATGCAAATAAGATATACAAAATTCATGTTACTATCTTCAAGAAAACATTACTTGTAATCAATTTCAAAATTCCTTAACATCATTATCATGTGCCCTACTCCTTATACCAGCCCAACAGTCTTCCATCATGGCATGTTCTAATTTCCGTTTTTGCATATCATCTAGCTCTAAATCTTCAACTTCTCCAACTAATTGATCGAGTCTTGCACCAAGCTCGGCGATAAAAGTGTCTGGCAACTCCTCTTCTTGGTACACTTCTTTGACGTCTTCGCTATAATGGTAACCATGATCCCCAGGAATATATAACCGCTCATGAGGATTCACCTTATATACCACCCACCAAGCACTGAGCTTCGTGCATGGATAAGGTAGATAATACAGTTGTTCCACTTGATGCGCAAGAACAAATGTATTGTAACCTCGTAGTCGGTCCTTATGTTTCACTTCCACCGTTCCAAATTGGTTTTCTCGAGTTCCATGAGTGCGATCAAACCAGTCACAGTCAAAGAAGACAACTCGAAGGGTCTTATTTCCAGTAAAAGTAAATTTAAGGATTTTGCTAATGATCCCATAATAATCGGTTAAATTTCCTTGAGTGTCCATTGCTCTCGTCACAACACCGAAATTTGATGTTGCCGCGAGAGGACGAAGAGCTTCAAAATGAGTTGTATGGAATCAAAAGCCATTTACGTCATATCCACCATAGCTTCTAACATTCACCAATCCATAAGATAGCTGCCACAAATCTTCATGGACATTGGGAGTCTGACACTGTCAAAAATGATCGTAAGTTAAAATAACACTCTTTAATAATAGTACCTTATAATACATAGAAGACGAGAGAGTATTACATAATCTCAAAACCAGGATAGGAAACTCTACCCCCCCCCCCATTTATTCCTTCTTTTCGCATCACTTCTACTTGTTTGGCCGTAGGTTGATGCCTATGTGGCTAACATTGTCTGTGGAACTCGCTGAACATGAAAAAACATCTTTTAGAATACATGTGTAGCAAAATATGTCGATTAGCATAAATGTAGGACAAACACTTACTCGAAGTATTCCTGCATGACTTCTATATTTGCGTACATGTAGAGTAAAGCAACAGTCCTGTCATGTTCGGATAGCACATAGGTCGTGTAGCTACCAACGGTAGTGCCTCTCATTTGAAAAATGGAAAGGTCGCTTAAAGTGGGTGTTTCGTCAACATTATACCGCATCACCAAAGTATTGATATTGTTTTCTTCCGCAAAGTAGACACTTGAAAAGTATCCTACTTCCTTAAGAGCATAAGCTTCAGCGATGCACCCTTCCACCCTGGCCCTGTTGCCAACCATTGGTTTCAGATATCGTAGCGCTCTTTCAATGTGATACATCCACATGTATTGCATAGGACTGCCAACTTTTCCTTCGAATGGAAGATGGATAAGCAAATGTTGCATTGGATTGAAGAAACCCGGTGGAAATTTTTTTTCCATCTTACATAAAAGTATGGGTATCTCCTTCTCTAACTTATCCATCATCCCTATCTTGATTTCTGTAGCACAAAGCTCTCTATAGAAATAGCTGAGCTCGGTTAAAACCTTCCACACCGCATCATCTAGATACCCTCAAAACATAACGGGTAAGAGTCTTTCCATTATAATGTGATAATCATGACTCTTCAACCCAGTGAGGTTTCCTGTGTTCACATTTACGGCTCGTTTCAGACTAGCTGCGTAATCATCTAGGAATTTCAAAGTTTTCATCTATTTCATAACTTCTTTCTTTTCATTCGATCGAAGACAGAAAGAAGCATGTGGCTTCCCACGACTTTCCGAGATTTTAAGAGTTGGACGGTGACAAATGTTTGCCAAATCTAGTCTATCTTTGTAATTGTCTTTCGTTTTGCCAGGCATATCCATGCAAGTGCTTATGATACTTTCGCTCATGTTACGCTCCTGATGCATCACATCAATGTTGTGCATTGGAATCAACGACTTCACATACGGTAGCTCCCAAATTCCACATATGTGATTCGAATTGTGTTCCTCTCCATAACATACGAAATATCCAGGATGACCTTCATCAGGCACCATTTGTCCAACATATCCGAAATTTCTGACCCGTTGAGACGCTTTGGTTGTCCTTTAGTAAAACAGTGTTCTTTCGAAAGACACGCCTCTGCTGCCTAAATATGTGATTTGAGGACAGACAATGTATGTGACAATCGAAGTAAGATATTTTGCCTCCATGAGTTAGCCCCAAAGCAATCTGTGTCTGAAGCACATATCGAACGCGTCAGATGACCGTGAGTTCTTCATCAAAAAAACATGCCGTATGCCAGCAAATTATGGACGGACCACAAATCTCATTATCATAGAACCTATAGACCCCCACTATAGTCTAGTTAATTATAACATAAATAGGTTATAGTATGGATAATTATGTTGTGTGTCAACATTGGTTCAATGATGATTCAATTCATTTCCTAAGGATGGATTGTGCCTAGGCTCTTAAGGTAATTACTTAATATGCTAGAATGGTGCTAGGATAGCTAAGTAGCATTGGATCTCTCGTAGACCCAAGGATTGAAGAGGTAGGCAATAGGTGGTGACAGTCCTATCTGTCCTTTGTAATCCTCCACGTTCGGCTATGCCATAGGCTCTTAGCAGGAGTCGCCCTAGTATTGCTAGGGGTAAGCCCGTGCCCGATGTGTTGAACCACATAGCATAAGTATTCACTATTGATCTAGCTTATGGATAATTAGTTTAGACAATGTATATGTACAATAGAGCATAGTAGGAGTACCTCCATAACTCTCAACCTTAACTAACCTCTAGGATCCTTTTATGCCCCATAGACTTGAAAGCTTTTGTGTGTGTCACACTACCTCCACTATTATTTTATCCATCCTTACTAGATTCTTACATATATCTTTCTACCCTTTCCACTCGATGATTGCTATATCTCTACCGCGCCTTCCTTTGGGATCAAATAAATGACACCCTTGGGAATACTCTTAAGAGGAAATGCTACAATGATATCTCCGTGCGCTTGCCGAATTCACTCCGTGATCCAATAGAACCATTAATAAGATTTTTTGACACATCAGTTGGAGACATTTAGTTAATGGTGCGTAAGTAATACCAACAAGCATTTTTGGCGCTGTTGTCGGAGATGACTTGTTAGTATATCTTAGGAGCCGTCAACAAGCATTTCTGGCGCCGTTGCTGGGGAAGGCAAATAGATATATAACATGACTAAGTGAATAGGATAGAACCCTGGGTAGGATTTTAGTAGGATAACTGTAGGATCGAAGAGCACGTGAAAAGCTACCAGAGGGGGGGTGAATGGTAGATTTAAAAATCTTACGCAGTAGAAACAATTAAACCCCAACCCCTTCGGCAGAAAAACGATCTGTTAAAGAAATCGTGTGTGATACTAATCTAAACGTGTTTCACCATGACAAAATTGATAGATATCATAGAGAATCAAGTCATGAAGACAACACAACAAGAATCACTCAAATCCGTCAAGAAAAAATCAAGTTATGTTCGAAAGATCAAACAAAGGTCAATTTGCTCTACTCGAGAAAAAACAGTTCTGGAACACTGCAAAGAAACTCGTGTAGATCATAGACCACAAATCCAATGACCGTTAAATTTTTACAGATGATAGAAAATCAAGTTGTGAAGACAAATAAAAAAGAATCACGTCAATTGAATCTGTAAAACTTGAGTTATTGTAAAACCACCGACGAAAGGTAGTGCTGTCCAGAAACTCGACGAGTAAAACTTGTCTGGAACAAGTCGGACGAACAAAGCACAAAAGTTCCTTCAAACTACGAATTTTATTCAATAGAACACAAGAGGAACAGCCCCAAAGTCGTGCACCACGAGCTCTGGGCTCCCTTGCTTTTATAACCAGCTCGAAAGCCAAATCAACTCAGATCAGGAACCTAATCCTACTCTGTTCACGAATTGTAACTTTCCATAACTGCTTAGGATTCTTCTATACGCAGATAGAAGCGATCTTAAGACTTCCAAACACCTTAAGAACGTGTCTCACATGCCTAAACAACTCAAATTCGTGACCCACACGAAATCCTATCATAACCAACTCAAATCTTTTCATATTTGAGTCAAAACCGACTCAACCGCAGCCTGAGTCCATAACCTAGTCGGTTGGACCTTTACGACCAACTCTTTACGTTCACATCTCTTCATCACGTCTCGAAACCATGTAGCCACGTCCATGCACTCCTTGCACATGTGCAAACATCTTCCAAAGACGTCCACAATACCTTCACATGCATTATTCTTGATTCAATCGTGCTGCGCAACCTCCTGATCAGCTCAACCACAATTCCTCCTGAATTTGGTTGTTGGAACCTCATCTCCTCCCTGAGACTAGTCCAATGGATCCCATCACCAGCCATGTCTTGAACTCAAGCAACACCTGCACATGAACAAACAACCAATCCATACAAGCCCAAGTCCTCGACTTGACTCAAGTTAGTTCCAAACACAACACTTTACGTGAGAACCTCACATAAGCATGTTGCAAAACCAAAGTAACACGATATCATCCATGTCAATCAAAAATGCACCAAAGACTTAGCAAATGAATACTAAGCAATCTTTCCAGAGATGTAAAGCAAGTACAAAACATTGCAAATGAAAAACAGAAGCATTGCGGTCAAGTTCCGGACCTTGTCAGAGCAACCCAGACCTTGAGCCGGAGCTAACACAAGCTAGTAGAACCTAGCGCTGGAGCTTACCAAAACTAGTATAACCAAGCTCCCGCCGGAGCTTACAAAACTAGCAAGACCGTAATAAAAAGGTGTTTTGGTGATATTCAAAACTTTTATCATCAAAGCAAGTGTATTCACTACAAGCCAATGTATTTAGCACACATAGGTCTTACAATCTCCCCCATGATGAATGCATTGGCAACACCATTTAAAATCCGAACATTGGCTTATTCACATAAAAGTTTAGAAGGCAATTTCTCCCCCTTTGCAAATCAAAAATAAAATGAGAATAAAATTTAAAAATTATCCCATATTATCTCTCCCCCTTTATTATCTCTCCTTATGCACATATTCTCTTTCTCTTCATGTTTATCTCTCCCCCTTTGACAATGTATTCAGCAAGTCATGAGCGTATAAACAAATTATCTCCCCCCCTATAGTTGTTATGAGCATATTATAACATACACATATAAACAAAGCTCATCGAAGTCATACTATCAAGTACCTTACATTATCACATCAATGAAATACATCAAGTAGTGTAAGCCATGCTAGAGATCAAATGTAATTTTGAATTTAAGTGAGTCATGATCTCACAAACTTAACTATTTCGAAACCTGAAATCATGACACTAGTTGCTGCATTTTATTATTTTTCAAAGCATAAATTTAGATCATATGGTATTTGCAAGAGATTATTTGCGCATCTGCCTTATTCTAACCAACCAAGCCAAGCCTATCTCATTTGACAATCAGAAACTTAAGGATATGGTTTTAGTCATACACAACTTCTTCCAAGTTCATATCTAAGTGCAATGATAAGCCATCTCAAAAGAAGAAGTGCGATGCATGCATATTCTCTTGATCTTTTCTCAATTTATATTTGTTCATAAAAACTCAACATGTGAGTTGATTACTTGATTAATTCTTAATGATTAAAAGCACTTGTGAACATGTAACAAGTTCAAAACAGCAAGAAAGTTTGACCATGACCAGTTTTAGTGTAAGTAATTATTCAAATTACTATACATGGCAAAAACTACAAAATGTAGAACACGAGTAATGTAGTAAGAACATTCAGCATGTAAAAGGAATCACAAAGTCATATATGTATGAAATACTATGCTCATATTATTTTAATTTCAGATTCACACATAGACTTCCCAAGTTTCAAAACTCCCCCTCAATTTAAGCCATGAGGATGCATAACCCCTATTTCACTACGAATATAACAAAAACGAGTGAAATCCAAAGGTTTTGTAAAAATGTCAGCCAATTGTTGTTCTGTATCTACATGGTGAAGCACAATGTTTCCTTTTTCAACATTATCTCGAAAAAAGTGATACCTAATGTCAATGTGCTTAGTTCTAGAATGTTGCACGGGGTTTTTAGCAATGCAAATGGCACTAGTGTTATCACAGAACAGTGGAACACTATCTAGATCAACCCCATAGTCCTTAAGTGTTTGAACAATCCAAAGAATTTGTGAGCAAGCAATAGCAGAAGCTACATATTCAGTTCAGCTGTGGATTGTGCAACTGAATTTTGTTTTCTAGAGGACCAAGCAACAAGAGAATTACCAAGAAAATGACAAGCACCGGAAGTACTTTTCCTATCAATCCTACAACCCCCAAAATCAGCATCCAAAAAAGCTTTCGAAGTAACGGTTGAGGAAGAAGGAAGAAAAATCCAAATTCTTGAGTTCCATGTAAGTACCTGAGAATCCTTTTGACGGCTTGACGATGTGAAGCACGTGGGGAGGCTTGAAACTGTGCACAAAGACATACGCTGAATTGTATGTCTGGTCTTGATGTCGTGAGATACAAAAGTGATCCAATCATGCTTCTATATTCTTTTTGATCCACGGGTTCACCATCTTCATCAAGTCCAAGTGTTTTTGTTGCTCCCATTGGTGTCCGAAGAGGCTTGCTTTTGTCCATGTTGAAGCGCCTTAGGAGATCTTTTGTATACTTCTTTGATGCACAAAGGTACCCTCCTTTGTTTGCTTGATTTGCAGCCCCAAAAAGTACGTGAGTTCACACATCATACTCATCTCAAATTCTGAACTCATCATAGCTGAAAACTTGGACACAAGATCATGAGAAGCACAACCAAAGATAATATCATCCACATACACTTGAACGAATAATGAGTCATTGCCATGTTTAAGCACAAAAAGAGTTTTATCAAACTTGCACATGGTAAACTCTTTTTCAAGTAAGAATGTTTTTAACCTATCATACCATGCTCTAGGGGCTTGTTTGAGACCGTACAAGGCTTTGGACAGTTTGTAAACATGATTAGGAAAATCTGGATTTTCAAAACCCGGTGGTTGTTTCACATAAACCTCCTCATATATGTAGCCATTAAGAAAAGCACTTTTAACATCCATTTGATATAGCTTAAAACCATTTGATGCAGCAAAAGCTAGCAAAATTCTTATGGCTTCTAATCTAGCAATAGGAGCAAATGTTTCATCAAAATCTAGACCTTCAACTTGAGTGAAACCTTGAGCAACCAACCTAGCCTTATTCGTAACCACAACCCCGTCCTCACTTTGTTTATTTTTAAATACCCATTTAGTTCCAATTAAAAGTGTGACCTTGAGGTGGAGGTACAAGTTTCCAAACATTATTTCTTTCAAAATTTTCTAACTCTTCTTGCAAGGCAATAATCCAAGATTCATTAGTGAGTGCGTGTGATATATCTTTGGGTTCATGTAGGATCGAAGAGCACATGAAAAGCTGCCGGAGGCGGATGAATGGTAGATTTAAAAATCTTACGCAGCAGAAACAATTAAACCTCAACCCCTTCGGCAGAAAAAATGATCTGTTAAAGAAATCGTGTGTGAGACTAATCTAAACGTGTTTCACTGTGACAAAAGTGATAGATATCAGAGAGAATCAAGTCACTAAGACAACACAACAAGAATCACTCAAATCCGTTGAGAAAAGCTCAAGTTATGATCGAAAGATCAAACAAAGGTCAATCTGCCCTACCCAAAAAAAACAATTCTGGAATGCTGCAAAGAAACTCGTGTAGATCAAAGACCACAAATCCAATGACTGTGAAATTTTGACAGATGATAGACAATCAAGTTTTAAAGACAGCCCAAAAAGAATCACGTCAATTGAGTCTTTAAAACTTGAGTTATTATAAAACCACCGATGAAATGTAGTGTTGTCCAGAAACTCGACGAGTAAAACTTGTCTGGAACAAGTCGGACGAACAAGGCACAAAAGTTCCTTCAAACTATGAAATTTATTCAATAGAACACAAGAGGAACAGCCCCAAAGTCGTGCGCCACGAGCTCTGGGCTCCCTTGCTTATATAACCAGCCCGAAAGTCAACTCAACTCAAATCAGGAACATAATCCTACTCTGTTCACGAATCGTAACTTTCCATAACTGCTTAGGATTCTTCTATACGCAGATAGAAGCAATCTTAAGACTTCCAAACACCTTAGGAACGTATCCCACATTCCTAAACAACTCAAATTCGTGACCCACACGAAATCCTATCATAACCAACTCAAATCTTTCCATATTTGAGTCAAACCCGACTCAGCCACAGCCTGAGTCCATAACCTAGTCGGTTGGACCTTTCCGACCAACTCCTTACCTCCACATCTCTTCATTACATCTCGGAATCATGTAACCACATCCATGCACTCCTTGCACACGTGCAAACATCTTCCAAAGACATCCATGATACCTTCACATGCATTGTTCTTGATTTAATCATGCTGCACAACCTCCTGATCAGCTCAACCACAATTCCTCCTAAACTTGGTTGTTGGAACCTCATGTCATCCCTGAGACTAGTCCAGTGCATCCCATCACCAGGCATGTATTGAACTCAAGCAACACATGCACATGAATAAACAACCAATCCATATGAGCCCAAGTCCTCGACTTGACTCAAGTTAGTTCCGAACACAACTCCTTACGTGAGAACCTCACATAAGCATGTTGCAAAAACACAGTAACACGATATCATCCATGTCAACCAAAGACGCACCAAAGACTTAGCAAATGAATACTAAGCAATCTTTCCAGAGATGTAAAGCAAGTACGAAAAATTACAAATAAAAAGCAGAAGCACTGTGGTCAAGTTCCGGACATTGCCAGAGCAACCCAGACCTTGAGCCGGAGCTAACAAAAGCTAGTAGAACCTAGCGCTGGGGCTAACCAGAACTAGTCAGAACTTAATAAAAAGGTGTTTTGGTGATATTCAAAACTTTTATCGTCAAAGCAAGTGTATTCACTACAAGCCAATGTATTCAGGACACATAGGTCTTACAATCTCCCCCTTGATGAATGCATTGGCAACACCATTTAAAATCCGAACATTGGCTTATTCACATAAAAGTTTAGAAGGCAATTTCTCCCCCTTTGCAAATCAAAAATAAAATGAGAATAAAATTTAAAAATTATCCCATATTATCTCTCCCCCTTTATTATCTCTCCTTATGCACATATTCTCTTTCTCTTCATGTTTATCTCTCCCCCTTTGACAATGTATTCAGCAAGTCATGAGCGTATAAACAAATTATCTCCCCCCCTATAGTTGTTATGAGCATATTATAACATACACATATAAACAAAGCTCATCGAAGTCATACTATCAAGTACCTTACATTATCACATCAATGAAATACATCAAGTAGTGTAAGCCATGCTAGAGATCAAATGTAATTTTGAATTTAAGTGAGTCATGATCTCACAAACTTAACTATTTCGAAACCTGAAATCATGACACTAGTTGCTGCATTTTATTATTTTTCAAAGCATAAATTTAGATCATATGGTATTTGCAAGAGATTATTTGCGCATCTGCCTTATTCTAACCAACCAAGCCAAGCCTATCTCATTTGACAATCAGAAACTTAAGGATATGGTTTTAGTCATACACAACTTCTTCCAAGTTCATATCTAAGTGCAATGATAAGCCATCTCAAAAGAAGAAGTGCGATGCATGCATATTCTCTTGATCTTTTCTCAATTTATATTTGTTCATAAAAACTCAACATGTGAGTTGATTACTTGATTAATTCTTAATGATTAAAAGCACTTGTGAACATGTAACAAGTTCAAAACAGCAAGAAAGTTTGACCATGACCAGTTTTAGTGTAAGTAATTATTCAAATTACTATACATGGCAAAAACTACAAAATGTAGAACACGAGTAATGTAGTAAGAACATTCAGCATGTAAAAGGAATCACAAAGTCATATATGTATGAAATACTATGCTCATATTATTTTAATTTCAGATTCACACATAGACTTCCCAAGTTTCAAAACTCCCCCTCAATTTAAGCCATGAGGATGCATAACCCCTATTTCACTACGAATATAACAAAAACGAGTGAAATCCAAAGGTTTTGTAAAAATGTCAGCCAATTGTTGTTTGGTATCTACATGGTGAAGCACAATGTTTCCTTTTTCAACATTATCTCGGAAAAAGTGATACCTAATGTCAATGTGCTTAGTTCTAGAATGTTGCACGGGGTTTTTAGCAATGCAAATGGCACTAGTGTTATCACAGAACAGTGGAACACTATCTGGATCAACCCCATAGTCCTTAAGTGTTTGAACAATCCAAAGAATTTGTGAGCAAGCAATAGCAGCAGCTACATATTCAGATTCAGCTGTGGATTGTTCAACTGAATTTTGTTTTCTAGAGGACCAAGCAACAAGAGAATTACCAAGAAAATGACAAGCACCGTAAGTACTTTTCCTATCAATCCTACAACCCCCAAAATCAGCATCCGAAAAAGCTTTCAAATAACGGTTGATGAAGAAGGTAGAAAAATTCCAAATTCTTGAGTTCCATGTAAGTAGCTGAGAATCCTTTTGACGGCTTGACGATGTGAAGCACGTGGGGAGGCTTGAAACCGTGCACAAAGACATACGCTGAATTGTATGTCTGGTCTTGATGCTGTGAGGTACAAAAGTGATCCGATCATGCTTCTATATTCTTTTTGATCCATGGGTTCACCATCTTCATCAAGTGTTGTTGCTATTCCCATTGGTGTCTGAAGAGGCTTGCTTTTGTCCATGTTGAAGCGCCTTAGGAGATCTTTTGTATACTTCGTTTGATGCACAAAGGTACCCTCCTTTGTTTGCTTGAGTTGCAACCCCAAAAAGTAAGTGAGTTCACCCATCGTACTCATTTCAAATTCGGAACTCATCATTGCTGAAAACTTGGACACAAGATCATGAGAAGCACAACCAAAGATAATATCATCCACATACACTAGAATGAATAATGAGTCATTGCCATGCTTAAGAACAATAAGAGTTTTATCAACCTTGCCCATGGTAAACCCTTTTTCAAGTAAGAATGTTTTTAACCTATCATACCATGCTTTAGGGGCTTGTTTGAGACCGTACAAGGCTTTGGACAGTTTGTAAACATGATTAGGAAAATCTGAAATTTCGAAACCCGGTGGTTGTTTCACATAAACCTCCTCATCTATGTAGCCATTAAGAAAAGCACTTTTAACATCCATTTGATATATCTTAAATCCTTTAGATGCAGCAAAAGCTAACAAAATTTTTATGGCTTCTAATCTAGCAACAGGAGCAAAAGTTTCATCAAAATCTATACCTTCAACTTGAGTGAAACCTTGAGCAACCAACCTAGCCTTATTCCTAACCACAACCCCATCCCCACTTTATTTATTTATAAATACCCATTTAGTTCCAATTAAATTGTGACCATGAGGTGGAGGTACAATTTTCCAAACATTATTTCTTTCAAAATTTTCTAACTCTTCTTGCATGGCATTAATCCAAGATTCATTAGTGAGTGCGTGTGATATAACTTTGGGTTCAAAAGAAGCAACAAAAGTAGAATGAGCATAAGAGTTTGGATAGCAAAACCTGGACCGTGTGACTCGTTCGTGCAAGCTTCCAATCATCTGTTGTGGGGATGATCTTTGTAAAACCGTAGGGGAACAGATGTCTCACAAGCTTCTTCTTCTTCATGTTCATCACAAATCGATAAGCTTGTGACATGAGGATGATTTGAATCAGCATTGATGATTGCCGGTGCTGGTTGAGAATTAACATCCGGAGCTGAACCAAAGTCTTTAGCTACTGAATTTCCAGGCAGCAGCTCCAATTCGTCCTCATCTTCAACGAAAATGCTTCCCCCCTACGGATATGGATCTGGACCTGCAATGTTTGATCTAGTACCTGGGCTAGCATCATCAAAAGACACTTCACAAGTCTCCACAATTTTGTTAGTGTCAAGTAAAAGCACACGGTAGCCTCTAGTATGAGATGGATAACCAAGAAACATGCCATCAATGGATCTAGGTTCAAATTTATCAAGATTACCATGTTTCTTAACAAAGCATTTGCAACCAAAGACCAGAAAGTGTGTAACACTAGGCCTATGTCCAAACCGGAGCTCATATGGTGTTTTACCTAGCTTAGCACGCAAGAAAACACGATTTGAGACATAACAAGCGGTGGCTAACGCATCAGCCCAAAATTTCCTAGGAGTTTGATATTCATCAAGCATAGTCCTAGCCATCTCAACTAAGGTTCTGTTCTTTCTTTCTACAACACCGTTTTGTTGAGGTACATATGGTGAAGAAAATTGATGATCTATTCTATTTTTAGCACAAAAGTGATCAAAACATTTATTTTTAAATTCAGTTCCATTATCACTTCTAATTGCTTTTCAAGATCCTGGGTAATCAATTGATAATCTAAGAAATAAAGTTCTAAAGTGAATAAAAACTTCATTCTTAGATGCCATAAAGTAAACCCAAGAGTATATAGAATAATCATCAACAATCAGAAGTACATACCATTTACCTCTGAAGGATTGAACATGTGAAGGTCCTACGGTGTCAAGATGCAAAAGTTGACATGGTTCAGTTGTCATGATTATTGTGAGAGGAGTATGTGAACCTGCAACCATCTTAGCATGTCTACAAGAAGAGCACACAATTTCTTTGTCCCCTTTAAGCTTAGGCAGCCCACGTATGTGATCAAGAGCACTAACACGCGTTAGGTGATCAAAGCCTACGTGACCAAGTCTACGATGCCAAAAATATAGGTCCTTTGAATCATTAGCAACTAGACACCTATGCTTAGAGGAAGACATATCAAAATCAGCTTTAAAAATTCTTCCTAACCGAGACATGTTAAAAATAAGCTCACTATTTGAACTTACAACTTTGCAGAAGTTTTTATTGAAAATAATTTCCATATTTTCATCTAGCAATTATGAAACAGAAAGCAAGTTGTATTTCAAATTTTTGACAAGTGCCACATCCTTCAAAGTGTAGTGATCATTTACTCTAACCGAACCCTTAGCAATTGTAGGAGTTGAAGAATTATCGGCAAAAGTAACATTCTTTACACATGACACAAAAGAGAGGGAGGAGAACCAATCTTTGTTACCGGTCATGTGGCGTGAGCAACCTGAATCCACAATCCAAATTTTCTCCTTCCTCAAATGTGTAACCCACATAGAAGCACAATACGTCGATGACTCAATATTGAGGTTAGTCAAAAGGCATTTAGGAATCCAGTACTGAGTCACGCGATGTGCAGCAGGAAAAACACGCGAAAGCTGAGACAAAACAGCAGGTTTATGAGTCAAAGTTTGAGATTTTTTATTCTTAACTACTGACCTATAAGGTGTCACTTGTGTAGCACAAAAATCAGTAGCTCCGGAAGCAAAAACAGAATGTCTGGAGGTAAACTTTGAATGTTTTTGACTCAAAACAGCAGGTTGTACATTCGGTTCAATATGTGCAGCAAGTTTTGCATGAAAGTTATGAGATCTAGCAACCATTCTTTCCCTTTTCTGTTGTTTAGGTAGTCTATAACAAAAATCTATAACATGACCATCTCTACCACAGTAGGTACAATGAAATTTAACTTTGTGTTCATGTCTAGATGAGCAAACAACATTTTTATTTGAAACCGAATGAGACAATACTCCTACAGATTTGAAAACCACTTCTTTTTGTTTAGAAACTGTTTGAATCAAACCACTTCCTAATGACTTTACAATTTTAGGTGGATGTGCCTTAGCATGAGCATGAGAATCAAAATCTAAACCAGTTTTATCATTACAAGACTTGGATGAATTCAGCAGCAAGTTTAGGTTCTTATTCCCATTACAATACTGATCAAATGTCTTATGCATGTTATCAAGTTTATTGGACGGATCAAGGCAATTTTCACATGAAGTTTTTCCTTTTAATTCGCTATTGGAACAATATTTAACTTCATGACAACGTAAAGCATTGTTCAATATAGAGATTTCATTCATAGCATCTTGCACTTTCTTATCAAGATCATCACAACTAGAACAATGCAAATCAATTGTAGAACAAGAAGCATATTTTAATTCTCCAATATTAAGTGCAGCAAGCTTTTTTGTTCTTTTCAATTTCAAGTTTAAGTTTATCAAGTGTGGAGGTATGTGCACTTCTTAGGGAGGACAATTGTTCATATATTAAGTCACATGAGGAACAAGAATCATCACTAGGAATCAAGGATTTCAAATGATTAATTTCAGATTCTAGTGACTCAATTTTAACAGCATTGTCCCGAATCTTTTTGTCCTTTTTCTTAACAATAACAGTGGCACGAGAAATAGCATCACACATTTCTTCGCAAGTAGGACATACCTCTTCATTGTCACTATTGTGTTCTGCCTCCTCCATACTTGATCTTGACTTGCCCGCCATGAAGCACAAGTTTGCCAAATCATCTTCATCTTCATCACTTCCAATGTCCACGTCGCTTGAGCCAAGTTCCTCGAGTCCTGAGATAAATCTGCTCACCAATTGACGTCCTGTAAAACCCTTCTTTTTCTTCGTATCTTTTGCAGAGGAGTGCTTCGTTCTTGTTTTCTTTTCATCCCGGGAAGTAGGACCTGAAAGGTTAGGGCAATCTAAACGAAAATGTCCTGTCTTACCACATTCAAAGCATCGTTGAGGTCCGGAGCTTTCTCTCCTTCTAGTTCTCACATTTTGCAATGCTTTTGAGAACCGGGTAGAGATGAGCGCTAGCTCCTCCTCTGGAAACTCATCAATCTGTTCAAGGGTTAGAGAGGACAGCAAAGCAAGTGTACCACAAGATGATGTTTGACCAGAACTAGGCATGTCATGTTGCGAAACAAAAGCAATAGAATTGTTGGGGTTCTTACGTGAGATTATGTCAATTTCATGAGTTTTTAACTTGGAATATAGCACACCTAAAGTAAGTGTACTCATGACAGTAGATTCATGAATAGATATGACTTTCATATCCCAAATTGACATATCTAATGCACTTAGCAATTGCCTAGCATTTTCAGCATCTGAAAAATTTACATTCACGCTACGCAAGTTACTGAGAATTTTATTAAAGCGAGCAAAGAGGTCATCAATGGACTCACCGGGTTGCATCTCAAAGTGCATGTATTCTTTCTTGAGCATGTCCTGTCTTACCTCCTTTATCGTGTTGGATCCTTCGTAGTAGTCACAAATTGCTTTCCACACATGGTATGTAGATCGGAGGTGCGCAACACGGTTGAAGTCGCTTTGAGTTAATCCTTGTATGATCAAGTTCCGAGCCTTGTTGTTGTTGTCAACATCTCTCAGATTTGTAGCTGTAACTTGATCGTTTGATGGCACTTCGTAAGGCTTGTATACCTTCTCCCATATTGCAAAGCCTTGTGCCTAGATGAAAGTCTCCATGCGTGCCTTCCAAACCTGAAAATCAATACCAGCAAATACACAAGGTTTGGCGGAGTACTTCTCCATGATGATTATTCAAAAACACGTGCAAATCACAAAGATTAGAGCACCGTGGCTCTGATACCAATTGTAGGATCGAAGAGCACGTGAAAAGCTACCAGAGGGGGGGTGAATGGTAGATTTAAAAATCTTACGCAGCGGAAACAATTAAACCTCAACCCCTTCGGTGGAAAAAACGATCTGTTAAAGAAATCGTGTGTGAGACTAATCTAAACGTGTTTCACTGTGACAAAAGTGATAGATATCAGAGAGAATCAATTCACAAAGACAACACAACAAGAATCACTCAAATCCGTTGAGAAAACCTCAAGTTATGATCGAAAGATCAAACAAAGGTCAATCTGCCCTACCCGAAAAAAAAAAACAGTTCTGGAATGATGCAAAGAAACTCGTGTAGATCATAGACCACAAATCCAATGACCGTGAAATTTTGACATATGATAGACAATAAAGTTGTGAAGACAAACCAAAAAGAATCACATCAATTGGATCTGTAAAACTTGAGTTATGATAAAACCACCGACGAAAGGTAGTGCTGTCCAGAAACTCGACGAGTAAAACTTGTCTGGAACAAGTCGGACGAACAAGGCACAAAAGTTCCTTCAAACTATGAATTATATTCAATAGAACACAAGAGGAACAGCCCCAAAGTCGTGCGCCACGAGCTCTGGGCTCCCTTGCTTATATAACCAGCTCGAAAGCCAACTCAACTCAAATCAGGAACCTAATCCTACTCTGTTCACGAATCGTAACTTTCCATAACTGCTTAGGATTATTCTATACGCAGATAGAAGAAATCTTAAGACATCCAAACACCTTAGGAACGTATCCCACATTCCTAAACAACTCAAATTCGTGACCCACACGAAATCCTACAACAACCAACTCAAATCTTTCCATATTTGAGTCAAACCCGACTCAGCCACAGCCTGAGTCCATAACTTAGTCGGTTGGACCTTTCCGACCAACTCTTTACGTCCACATCTCTTCATCACGTCTCGGAACCATGTAGCCACGCCCATGCACTCCTTGCACATGTGCAAACATCTTCTAAAGACGTCCACAATACCTTCACATGCATTGTTCTTGATTCAATCATGCTACGCAACCTCCTGATCAGCTCAACCACAATTCCTTCTGAACTTGGTTGTTGGAACCTCATCTCCTCCCTGATACTAGTCCAATGGATCCCATCACCATCCATGTCTTGAACTCAAGCAACACCTGCACATGAATAAACAACCAATCCATACGAGCCCAAGTCCTCGACTTGACTCAAGTTAGTTCCGAACACAACACCTTACGTGAGAACCTCACATAAGCATGTTGCAACAACTCAATAACACGATATCATCCATGTCAACCAAAAATGCACCAAAGACTTAGCAAATGAATACTAAGCAATCATTCCAGACATGTAAAGCAAGTATGAAACATTGCAAATAAAAAGCAGAAGCATTGTGGTCAAGTTCCGGACCTTGCCAGAGCAACCCGGACCTTGAGCCGAAGCTAACAAAAGCTAGTAGAACCTAGCGCCGGGGCTAAACAGAACTAGTTGGAAATTAATAAAAAGGTGTTTTGGTGATATTCAAAACTTTCATCGTCAAAGCAAATGTATTCACTACAAGCCAATGTATTCAACACACATAGGTCTTACAGTTCAAAAGAAGCAACAAAAGCAGAATGAGCATAAGAGTTTGGATCGCAAAACCTGGACCGTGTGACTCGTTCGTGCAAGCTTCCAATCATTTGTTGTGGGGGATGATCTTTGTAAAACTGTAGGGGAACGGATGTCTCACAAGCTTCTTCTTCTTCATGTTCATCACAAATCGATGAGCTTGTGACTTGAGGATGATTTGAATCAGCATTGACGGTTGTCGGTGCTGGTTGAGAATTAACATCCGGAGCTGAACCAAAGTCTTTAGCTGCTGAATTTTCGGGCAGCCGCTCCAATTCTTCCTAATCTTCAACGAAAATGCCCCCCTGCAGATATGGATCTGTACCTGCAATGTTTGAGCTAGTACCTGGGCTAGCTTCATCAAAAGACACTTCATAAGTCTCCACAATTTTGTTAGTGTCAAGTAAAAGCACACAGTAGCCTCTAGTATGAGATGGATAACCAAGAAACATGTCATCAATGGATCTAGGTTCAAATTTATCAAGATTACCATGTTTCTTAACAAAGCATTTGCAACCAAAGACCCGAAAGTGTGTAACACTAGGCCTATGTCCAAACCGGAGCTCATATGGTGTTTTACCTAGCTTAGCACGCAAGAAAACACGATTTGAGACATAACAAGTGGTTGCTAACGCATCAGCCCAAAATTTCCTAGGAGTTTGATATTCATCAAGCATAGTCCTAGCCATCTCAACTAAGGTTCTGTTCTTTCTTTCTACAACGCCGTTTTGTTGAGGTACATATGGTGAAGAAAATTGATGATCTATTCCATTTTCAGCACAAAAGTGATCAAAAGATTGATTTTTAAATTCAGTTCCGTTATCACTTCTAATTGCTTTTAATGATCCTGGGTGATCAATTGACAATCTAAGAAATAAAGTTCTAAAGTGACTAAAAACTTCATTCTTAGACGCCATAAAGTAAACCCAAGAGTATCTAGAATAATCATCAACAATCACAAGAACATACCATTTTCCTTTGAAGGATTGAACACGTGAAGGTCCTACGGTGTCAAGCTGCAAAAGTTGACATGGTTCAGTTGTTATGATCATTGTGAGAGGAGTATGTGAACCTGCAACCATCTTAGCATGTCTACAAGAAGAGCACACAATTTCTTTGTCCCCTTTAAGCTTAGGCAGCCCACGTATGCGATCAAGAGCACTAACACGCGTTAGGTGATCAAAGCCTACGTGACCAAGTCTACAATGCCAAAAATATAGGTCCTTTGAATCATTAGCAACTAGACACCTATGCTTAGAGGAAGACATATCAAAATCAGCTTTAAAAACTCTTTTAAACCGAGACATGTTAAAAATAAGCTCACTATTTGAACTTACAACTTTGCAACAGTTTTTATTGAAAATAATTTCTAGATTTTCATCTAGCAATTGTGAAACAGAAAGCAAGTTGTATTTCAAATTTTTGACAAGTGCCACATCTTTCAAAGTGTAGTGATCATTTACTCTAACCAAAACCTTAGCAATTATAGGAGTTGAAGAATTATCGGCATAAGTAACATTCTCTACACATGACACAAAAGAGAGGGAGGAGAACCAATCTTTGTTACCGGTCATGTGGCGTGAGCAACCTGAATCCACAATCCAAATGTTCTCCTTCCTCAAACATGTAACCTACATAGAAGCACAATACGTCGATGACTCAATACTGGGGTTAGTCAAAAGGCATTTAGGAATCCAGTACTGAGTCACGCGATGTGTAGCAGGAAAAACACGCAAAAGCTGAGACAAAACAGCAGGTTTATGAGTCAAAGTTTGATATTTTTTATTCTTAACTACTGACCTATAAGGTGTTACTTGTGTAGCACAAAAATCGGTAGCTCTGGAGGCAAAAACAGAAGGTCCGGAGGTAAACTTTGAATGTTTTTGACTCAAAATAGCAGGTTGTACATTTGGTTCAATATGCGCAGCAAATTTTGCATGAAAGTTATGAGGTCTAGCAACCATTCTTTCCCTTTTCTATTGTTTAGCTAGTCTATAACAAAAATCTATGACATGACCATCTCTACCACAGTAGGTACAATGAAATTTTAACTTTGGGTTCATGTCTAGATGAGCAAACAACATTTTTATTTGAAACGGAATGAGACAATACTCCTGCAGATTTTAAAACCACTTCTTTTTGTTTAGGAACTGTTTGAATCAAACCACTTCCTAATGACTTTACAATTTTAGGTGGATGTGCCTTAGCATGAGCATGAGAATCAAAACCTAAACCAGTTTTATCATTGCAAGACTTGGATGAATTCAGTAGCAAGTTTAGGTTCTTATTCCCATTACAAAACCGTCAAATGTCTTATGCATGTTATCAAGTTTATTGGACAGATCAAGACAATTTTCACATGGAGTTTTTCCTTTTAATTTGCAATTGGAACAATATTTAACTTCATGACAACGTAAAGCATTGTTCAATATAGAGATTTCATTCATAGCATCTTGCAGTTTCTTATCATGATCATCACAACTAGAACAATGCAAATCTATTGTAGAACAAGAAGCATCTTTTAAGTTTCCAATATTAAGTGCAGCAAGCTTTTTGTTCTTTTCAATTTCAAGTTCAAGTTTATCAAGTGTGGAGGTATGTAACCTTCTTAGGGAGGACAATTGTTCATATATTAAGTCACATGAGGAACAAGAATCATCACTAGGAATCAAGGATTTCAAATGATTACTTTTAGATCCTAGTGACTCAATTTTAACAGCATTGTCCCTAAGCTTTTTGTCCTTTATCTCAACAATAATAGTGGCACGAGAAATATCGTCACACATTTCTTCGCAAGTAGGACATACCTCTTCATTTCGCTGTTGTGTTCTGCCTCCTCCATACTTGATCTTGACTTGCCCGCCATGAAGCACAAGTTTACCAAATCATCTTAATCTTCATCACTTCCAATGTCCACGTCCCTTGAGCCAAGTTCCTAGAGTGCTGAGATAAAACTGTTCACTAGTTGGCGACCTGTAAAGCCCTTCTTTTTATTCTTATCGTTTGTTGAGGAGTGCTTTATACTTGATTGTTTTTCTTCCCAGGAGGTAGGACCTGAAAGGTTAGGACAATCTGTACGAAAGTGTCCTGTCTTACCACATTCGAAGCATCGTTGAGGTCCGGCGCTTCCTCTCCTTCTAGTTCTCACATTTTGCAATGCTTTTGAGAACCTCGCAGAGAGAAGTGCTAGCTCCTCCTCTGGAAACTCCTCAATCTATTCAAGAGTTAGAGAGGAAAGCAAAGCAAGTGTACCACAAGATGATGTTTGACCGGAACTAGGCATGTCACGTTGAGAAACAAAAGCAATAGACTTGTTGGGGTTCTTACGTGAGATTATGTCAATTTCATGAGTTTTTAACTTGGAATATAGCACATATAAAGTAAGTGAACTCATGCAGTAGATTCATGAATAGATGTGACTTTCATCTCCCAAATTGACATATCTAATGCACTTAGCAACTGCCTAGCATTTTCAGCATCCAAAAATTTAACATTGACACTACGCAAGTTGCTGAGAATCTTATTAAAGCAAGCAAAAAGGTCATCAATAGACTCACCGGGTTGCATCTCGAAGCGCATGTATTCTTTCTTGAACATGTCTTGCCTTACCTCTTTGATCGTGTTGGATCCTTCGTGGTAGTCACAAAGTGCTTTCCACACATCGTATGCAGATCAGAGGTGTGCAACACGGTCGAAGTCACTTCGTGTTAATCCTTGTATGATCAAGTTCTGAGCCTTGTTGTTGTTGTCGACATCTCTCAGATTTGTAGATATAACTTGATCGTTTGATGGCACTTCGTAAGGCTTGTATACCTTCTCCCATATTGCAAAGCTGTGCCTGGATGAAAGCCTCCATGCGTGCCTTCCAAACCTGAAAATCAATACCAGCGAACACACAAGGTTTGGCAGAGTACTTCTCCATGATGATCAGTCAAAAACATGCGCAAATCACAAAGATTAGAGCATAGTGGCTCTGATACCAATTGTAGGATCGAAGAGCACGTGAAAAGCTACCGGAGGGGGGTGAATGGTTGATTTAAGAATCTTACGCAGCGGAAACAATTAAACCCCAACCCATTCGGCAGAAAAACGATCTGTTAAAGAAATTGTGTGTGAGGCTAATCTAAACGTGTTTAACCATGAAAAAAGTGATATATATCAGATAGAATCAAGTCGCGAAGACAACACAACAAGAATCACTCAAATCCGTCGAGAAAAACTCAAGTTATGATCGAAAGATCAAACAAAGGTCAATCTGCCCGACTCGAGAAAAAACAGTTCTGGAACGCTGCAAAGAAACTCGTGTAGATCATAGACCACAAATCCAATGACCATGAAATTTTTACAGATGATAGAGAATCAAGTTGTCAAGACAAATCAAAAAGAATCACATCAATTGGATCTATAAAACTCAAGTTATGATAAAACCACCAATGAAAGGTAGTGCTGTCCAGAAACTCGACGAGTAAAACTTGTCTGGAACATGTCGGACGAACAAAGCACGAAAGTTCCTTCAAACTACGAATTTTATTCAATAGAACACAAGAGTAACAGCCCCAAAGTCGTGCAGGAGCTAACACAAGCTAGTAGAACCTAGTGCCGGAGCTTACCAAAACTAGTATAACCAAACTCCCGCCGGAGCTTACAAAACTAGCAGGACCGTAATAAAAAGATGTTTTGGTGATATTCAAAACTTTTATCCTCAAAGCAGGTGTATTCACTACAAGCCAATGTGTTCAGCACACATAGGTCTTACAATAACCATTCTTTGTTTTTGCCTTTTAAATGTGAAAACAGGGTAGTGTATGTCTGGTTTCTGCCTGCCGGAAAACTTTGTTGAAAGATCCCTAATCTCTTCTTAGAGACCAACCCCGTGTCGTTACTCCTCAAAAGATTCGAGAAGCAAAGCAAGCCAGCATTTTTGCACCAACAATCCAAACGCCAATGGCTCAGAAGACCCTTCGTGAGTTCTCAGCTCCCTCCGCTAACAATGTGCCTATTGGGCCCACTGTTAACACGGGAGATGTGAACTTCGAGATCAAAACTAGCCTTATCACTATGGTGCAAGCCAACCCATTATGTGGGAAGGCTAACGAGGATGCAAGTGCTCACCTGCAACAATTCCTCAAGATCTGTAGCACTTTTAAGATCAAGGACGTGTCTCCGGATGCGGTTCGTCTGAGATTGTTCCCGTTCTCTCTCCTTGGGAGAGCGAAACAGTGGTTCTACGTGAACTGAAGTGCTATAGACACTTCGGAGAAGTGTTCTACATCATTCCTCGCCAAATTCTTCCCGTTGGGCAAAACTAATGCCCTACGTGGAAGGATTTCCAGCTTTCAGCAAGAGCCCAAGGAATCTATTCCCGAGGCATGAGAAAGGCTTTAGGAGTACATCCTAGCCTGTCCCCACCATGGAATGGATGACTGGCTCCATATTCAGAATTTCAATAACGGGCCGATCCCATCAGCTCGTGACCATTTGGATGCTGCTGCTGGAGGAGCCTTCTTCTCATTGACGGTGCCAAAAGCTAAAGATCTTATTGAGAAGATGTTGTCCAACATGGGTTGGAACGATGAGCGTCTCCATACCCGACAGCGAGGCATGCACACCTTGAAGGAGATGGACATGATCGCTGCAAAATTGGACCTCCTAATGAAGAAAATTGATGGACAAGCCAGTGGTGAAGTTTCTAGCAATGCCTATGCCCTAGACTCTCACACCACGTGTGAAGTCTGCGGCAACATGGGTCATATGGTCAATGATTGCCCAGAAACTCGTGAGGATGCCCTATACCTCACCCATAATGGAAATTTCAACAACAACAATGGCTATCGCCCGGGAGGTCAAGGGTGGGGTCAACCACGCCCATTCTTTCAAGGAGGGTACAACAACAGTGGAAACCCTGGAAATCAGCCCAACTTGAGAGAACTTGCCATTAGCAGCTCAAGATCAACGATGCCCAATCCAAGAATTTGTCAGCTAATGACAAGACCCTATAGAATATCAATGCAAAGATGGAAGGACTATCCTCAGCCTTCATGTAACACCCTCATTTTCATGCATCATGCCCTACATACACTCATATACATGTTTAACATTAACACACATAAAGAGTAACGAGTTTAAAATTGATTTGGAGCAAAACCGCACTTAAAACGCAGGAAAGTGCGGACTAGTCCGATTTTACTGAGGACTAGTCCGATTTCTCTCTGACTAAAAACGGACTTGTCTGTTTTTGCTGCAGACTAGTCCGATTTTGGCTCTGGAAACTTTCGGACTTGTCCGATTTTGTGCGGACTAGTCCGATATTCCATGAATCCTTGAAAATTTGCTAAGTCCCTGGACTTTTCCGGACTAGTCCGGTGTTCCAACGGACTTGTCCGTTTTTCCTCTCTGTTCAAATTCAGACTTGTCCGATTTTTGGCCAGACTTGTCCGATTTTCTCTCTGGACGACTTCGGACTAGTCTGGTCCTGTCCGGACTTGTCCGATATTTCGCGACTCCGAGTTGATCTGTTGTTTTACGACTTGTTTCTGGGGTTTCACATTAAGTGGGCCTAGGGACGTCGTGCCTAACTCTTTTAGAGCCCATGTGGGACTCTAAACCGGCCTCTACTCATCCCAAAACTCGAGATCCATCTAACCCTAGCCTCCACCTCTATATAAACAGCCCAACCCCTTGGTTTGACATCTATTTGCCACTTTTCCACCCACCCAAACCCTAGTTCGTGGGGAGCCACCATCAAGGAGGGAGGAGAAGATCCCAAGCAAGAGGAAGAAGAGGAGGAAACGAAGGAGGATCAAGATCTCCACCAAGTTTCGTCCTTCACCACCAATTCATCTCCAAGTTCATCACCAACCCTAGATCATCAAGATCCAAGTGTTACCTCCAAGTTTCTTGGTTCATTGGAGTTCTAAACACCTGGTATACCTTCTATTCTCTTTTACTTATGTGAATTCAACCCCTAATCTCCAAATTCACGTTGATCTAGAAAACCCTAATCTGCTGATCTCGTCAAGTGCGGACTTGTCCGGTCCCTAGCGGACTAGTCCGATCTTTCTGGTTAAATTGTGTTGAATTAATGCTAAAATTTGATCTAATCGACCCCAAACCTGTATAAACTTGTTAAAATCTATTAGAGCTAGTTAGTGATCATTAAAAGCAATCTAGTAACAAGTTCTACCTTGCATTTGCATCAATCATGCATGTCATGTCATATTGAGTAATATTTGTGCACTCTTTGATTGTGTTTCTTGTCTTGTATGTTTATTGTGTGGATTAGATGGATTTGCGCTAGAGAGTGCCACGGAGGATCTACATCATCAAGAGTTTGAAGGCTTTGACCCTAATCAACAGCAAGAGCAAGGCAAGTGTCCTTGAAGCATATTGATCCTGTTTTTAAAATAAATGTTTTGTTTGTAAAACTGCATGCTATGTCAATTTGATGGGAACCCTATGGTAGGAAGTTTACTAGACTTTCTAAACCACGCTTGTCACCTGGAATTTATGGTAGAGCATCGGGATGGACTTTTTACCTTCTGCTTCGCTTAATCAACTGGGATGGGAATAACTATACCACTCAATTTAATTATGCATGGATGAGATTATGGTTAACATGAAGTTGTTAAATACGGTATGGTAATGGGTGATCTAAGCAAGCCTGGTATGTGGATGGGTTGGATGTTATGGTGGTTTGCTTGCTTTAGATCTAAGGACCGGTTCATGCGAGAATAAGCCAGGACTACAGTGCCACCACGAGGCCAAGTATGGGTGCAGCGTAGCTGATTAATTAGGGCTTTGCTAGTGCTGTTTGGACCATTATGGATGCTCGGGGAAGGGGTAGTCGGATTGGGTTTGTTGATGATTGGTGGGACTACCCTGGGATCCGAATGGCTCAAGAGGGGGCCCTTGGTTGAAGATGTGCTCAGTTGGAGGCATCGCCACCGGTGAAACCTCAGTGGGGTCTAAATAGGCTAGTAATCCCTTTGTAAAGGCTATTTTGTGATCTCTTGGCCACACACCAACGGAAGTGTGTAATGTGACCGACGGGTCATGGGCATAAGGGAGGTTCTTAGTCGCCGAAGGGTGATGAAATCACGAACACGTGGGTAAAGAGGTACAAACTCTGTAGAGTTAATTAAAACTATCATGATAGCCGTGCTCCCGATTATGAGCACCTGGACAACTTCCATGATTAGAGGGAAATTGGGATTTTGGGATGGTTATGGTTTGGTAATGGTTATGGTTGATATTATGGTTATGGTTATGGTTATGGTTATGGTTATGGTTATGGGATGGAATCATGGTTTATGACATTGATTATGGTTATTGTTAATGGTGAATTATGGACTGATATTATTATGGTTACATGGTTTATGATGGGATTACTTCACATAAATATGATATATTGCTTTTCAAATGTTTTACTGTACTTTTTAGCACTTTGCCATTATTATTATCGTCATTTGAATCAGCCACATGTCATACTTTCCACACTTTCTGAGTACGACATGTACTCACTCTTGCAATTCCCCCACCCCAAAAGTTGCAGGTCAGGATTGGGAGTTTAATGGTGATAATGCGGAGTTCTAGGCCGTGTCTACCGTCAGCTTTGCCTGTGGTGTTGATTGGAGCTGCGCATACATACCATGTCGCTTATGCTGCATAGTTGCTTAGTTTGCTTAATTAGTTTATTTCCGCTGCATTAGTTGAACTTGTCATTTATATTCATTAGAGCTTGTATTCGAGGATAATCTGGTTTGTGTAATAACTTTGGTTAATTAATCTTGTTCTTTGGTAATTTTCTGTATACTCTTTTGTGATTGCACTCGTATATGTGTGATGAACATCCTGGGCACACATATGCGTTAGCTTGGTTCAGTTTTTGGAATCGGGCGTCACACTTCAAGAATCAACTGAGCTTCAACAAGATGCTCGAGACTCAGTTGGCTCAGGTGGCAGTTGCTATTCCTCCGATGGAGAATGGCAAGATGCCAGGCCAGCCAGAACCTCCAACGGAAAATGTCAACATGATTTCTGTACGAGAAAGCAACTGGCAGAAGGACCCTGGATGTCCTACCATTTCATGCTCAATTGGGGCTCACCACTTTGACAAGGCACTTTGTGATATGGGAGCAAGTGTTAGTGTGATGCCCAAGGTTGTGTTCGACGAGCTGAACTTCACATAACTGTCTCCAATGCAGCTACAATTGGCTGACTCTTCAGCCCGTTGTCTAGCAGGTATTGTTGAAGATGTCCCGGTGAAGATCCGAAACTGCCTCATACCCGTGGATTTTGTGGTGCTAGACATGGACACTAAGAAAGATACACCACTCATTCTTGGGCGTCCATTCCTAAGCACTGCAAAAGCTCGCATAGATGTGGGAGCTGGAGAAATCCACTTCCAAATCAATGGCAAGGAGGAAAAGTTTAACTTTCAGCCAAAATCATAATAATGCTCTATGATTCGAATCAAGTATGGGCTGAATGATAAACTCATCAGAGAGGTCGAAGTCACACCTCCAAAGGTGGACTCACTCATTGCATTCATGAGAAGATTAATCCACGAGGAGAATCCGTCATTTCGACCACGCTGATATCCAAAGGCGACAGAATCATCTGGACCTTCCCCAAGGCCCATGTCCGCCAAGCCGCCAAAGAAGGAATGGCGGAAGAAGAAATACAAGCCGTCCGAACCCATCCCTCCGGGTCCAGATGTGAGTGAAGACGGAGGAATGTCCATCTCATCGGACGGTGGTGAGACCTACGCCAATAGCTTACATTGGTAGTTATCCCAATTTATTTTTCTTTCTTTCTTTTTCCACCCCATTTGGATTTTTCCCATTCCATATTTGATTTTTCCTAGCAAGTTGAAACTCTTATGTTCTCAACTATCATTTTTCTTTCTTTCTTTTCAAAAGAAAATTTTTTTATTGGAATTGAAAAAAGGTTTTTATTTGAAAAACAATTTTTTTTCTGAGCTGCACATGTGGCATTTCACCAATGTGCTAACTTTATAGCCGTTGGGGAGACACTTGCCAAAAGGAGAACACAATGGGGGGGCACCTGTCAAGTCAGCTGAGCCCTCTGGTAGGCCGAACAGGGAGTGGAGCCAAATTGGCTACCCTTCCTCCAATGGCTATATTTTGAACCCCAAGTGACCTTTGGAGGGTGCACCCTATAAATTGTGGTCGTGAGGAGCACCTCTCTTCACACACCACATCATTTTACACCTCCCCAAGTCAGTCTCTAGCTCACCTTGTTTTTCTTGCTCTTCATTGCAACACTCTTGCTCAAATCCATCCCCGATAAGATTTTCTTTTGTTTACATTTGCATTTTACACTCAAGCTTTCAAGAGGAGAAAATTCGTTGAGAGTTTTGTTTTCCAAACATCGCTTCTTTTTGGATTTTTCTCGCCTTGTTTTGTTCTTGCTTGTTGAACTCAAAAAGACATGAAGAGGTTGTTTGGAAAGAGGAAGGGGGCTGCAATCTCAAGCCATGGTGAAGGTTCTAGTGCACGCCTCTCTTTCATGGGTACAAGCCCAAGGAGGAGAAGTGTGTGTGAGGACACTCCCATGGAAGAGAGAAGCAACCCATACCAACTTCATTACAATGACCTCAACATACGAAGCGAAGTTGAAGATCAAGCACACAGGCTTCTCCAAGATCGTGAGTTCCGCCACACCAAGGCTTACGATCCACATTTGATCTCCAAAATAGGTATGGACTCCGAATTTCTTTCCATTTGGCATGCAATTGGATTTGATGACTTTGCTCACATAGAGGAGAAAGGTTCACGCCTTCTCACTATCCAATTCCTTTGCACGATAAGAATAGGATTTGATTGCATTACTCTTAGATTATTTCAAAATAGAATACAACATCCTATGGAAAGAATTAGGTAGCATCCTAGGCTTCCACAAATGGTGTTTGCTGGATTTAGACAATTTGCCTAAGTTTAACAGACAAAGTTTTTGGCATGAGCTAACTAGTGAGGTCACATGTAGGGCTCCTATGAATAGCCACATCCAAAACCCTACCTTAAGCTTCATGTATAGATGGGTGGCTATGACTATGTTCCCTAGGGGAGATGTTAGGGTTGTGCGAGATGATGAATTGAAGATTTTGTTTGCCATGACTAAAAATATAAAAGTTGCTCCGGTCAAAACCATGATGACACAATGGTTAAATTACATTTCAAAATCAGGACCAATTGAATGCACTTCATTGATTACTCATATTGCTGATAGGGTAGGAGCACTTAAATACTCTTCATTTGAATATATTGAAACTGAAAGAGAATTAATTAATGAAGACTATTTAGTGCAAGGACATACCCTTAAGCATGATCATGATGGCTCCCTGATATTTTTCTATCCCGGCTTTGTCAATTAAATTCGGTTACCTAACCCAGATTTTCATTTGTACAAATGCCGGGGGCTAACCATTAATCTTCTTCCCCTTGAGGAAGCAAGAAGAAGTAATGTATCTGGCAGGGTAACAAAGAATCGTGCGAGGGCTGCAGCCACAGTCATGCCACCAATAATCTCTCCGGTCCATGAATACCAAGAGGAAGAGAACCCAACGGGTTATGCGCTCGGATGGACTGAACCTCCGACGTATGAGACTGGGAGATCATCTTGGCCAGAATGGCAAAGGGATCCACCCTTATCCACTTCAAGCTCTAGCAACTTTCCCCCAACGTCCATGAGAGGACGTCGTTCCTTTTCGGCTAGAAGTCATCATGACTATAGCCAAGGAATGACGGGCCTCACTAGACGTATGGGATAACTTGAAGTGAGAATGGGTGACATCTACAGCACACTCCAGGAGCATTTTCAAGGTACCCAAGATTGGCAACAACACATGGATGCTCAATTCACCAACTTCAACACGGCGCTACAACAACAACAAGCTGATCTTGCAGCGTACTTCTGACATCAAGGGTTCAACCCTTATAACGGAAGTAATTGAAGAACAAGCTTGGGGGAGGACCCCCACTTGAGGTAACATGTATCACATTCCTTGCATATTTATTTTCCATCCATCCATCATCCACCTTGCATTTAAAAAATATATATATAGGTTAGATTTGCTTTCATCAAATAAAGATGTACAGTAAGAATGATTTAGAATTCACATAGATGAAATGATGAATAGTTGCTCTATTTTATTTTCCTATGTCTCTAGTTTAAAACTTGCTACTCTCTGAATATTGCTTTCATTGGTTTGAAATACTTTTACCTTAATTTGGAAGTTGTGGGTAGCAAAACCTTGATCTAGTTCTAGGTTGTTGCAAGACTAGAATTGGTAATATGGCTGCTAGTCCTAGTTTGAAAGTAAAACTTAGATTTCCGGAGAAATTCTAAAAAGATTTAAGTTTCTCTCAATTGATTGGAAATACCTACCAAAGCCATATGATGTTTATACATAGACAAAACCTTATACATATGCTATTTGCTTTCACATTGAGCCTAGTCAAACTAGTATAGACCTATGTGAGAAATCACTCAACTCTTTTTGAATTCAAGACTTCACTTGCACATGCTATACTTCTACACTAGAAGTAAGCAAAACATCCATCATATCGACCATACCACAACAAAAAAGAGAAACTCCATGTTACTCATGTTTAGCACTCTCTTCAAAATTCATTGCAAAGAAAGGGAGTATAAGACATGGCTACAAAAAGAAAATGAAAAAAAGGGGGGCATGCTTACATAATAAGCATGAGAAAAAAAAGGAGAGAAAATAAAAGTAGCTATGTTTCATCCCTGCAAAGGAAAGAGAGATTATACCAAAAAGGAGTTACCTCAAGTATCCACATCCACTTCCACTCCATCACACATGCACTAGTCTTGAGTCAAAATATTTTGATTGGATTCTCCTAAGGCTTACTCTTTTGACTTAGCAATATATGTGATGCAAATATGCCTACTTACTTTCCTTACCAAGCTCCACATACAATCCATATTCATTGAGTAGGAATAGTAGAGGCACAATTCTTTGGTGAGGAAATATTTTCCACTATCCACAAAGGAGTGACTGAGAGAATCAAATTGAGGTACTTAATATCTAAATTGAATTATTCGGGTTTTAAGTGGAACTTGATTTCTAGGCTATGTTTTCTCCATTTGCTATTCTACCTTTCAACTACTCATGAATATGAAAAAGCATAAGCCCCATGATAACATAAGAAAGGTAGAGTATCATAGCCAATTTTTGCAATACTAGGTAGAGTATCTTGTTGTGCATTAGATACTTTTGAAAATAAGACATTGTAGCAACTCCTGATCATCAACCTAAAGTCTTGACTTTGCTCGGGACGAGCAAAGGATAAGCTTGGGGGAGTTTGTTGACGCCTGTTATATACCAATTTCATCCATCAATTTAACTCAATTATTTGAAGGATTTTTCATTTCATGCACACATCACCTTTCTATTAACCCAATTCCGCTTGGACTTGGAGAAATATGTGTATGCAGCATTTTATGCAGAAAATGAGGAAATGTAGAGAGACCAATCCTATAAAATATCATCCCAGCCAATCAAGCAATGACACGTGGCATCCCAAGGATCAAATGGCCCACAAATAGAAGTATATGAGGAGATCCAACGGTGTATCACCCATATATATCAATGGGACCCACCTGGCAGCCACTTGGAGAAAGCACACGAGAAACGGTGCAATGACCATGTCGGTCGAACCAGGGGGTCGGCCGACCTTGTCTTTGCACCAAACTCGGTCAGCCTCCACGTGTTGGCTCCTCTCGGCTCCCTGGAGTCAATGGTGACTGATTCCCGCACTTTTAGTGGCAGGAACTGATGTCAACACTAGTATAAATAGGACCCCCTACCCCTCACTTCAACACACACCACTTGAGCTTCATATCTATTGTATACACTATCATCCATAGTCTTAGAGGCGTTAGGTTGTAGAGAGGAGAGTCTCTAGTCCCAAGTCCAAATTGGGAAAGAAGTAAGGAGTCTCTCTCTTCCCAATCCTACATTGGGAAAGGTATGACTCATGTATTCTTTCTTGTATTTGTGACTTTATGCATAATAAAGATAGTATCTTTAGTCTCTACTTATACATATACTTGGGCAAAGCGTTTCTTGTTTGATTGTGGAGTCCATGTATGTGGAAGGTATAGCTTCTATTACTATTTCATCATGAACATATCTCATTATCATAGAACCTATAGACCCCCACTATAGTCTAGTTAATTATAACATAACTGGTTAGTATGGATAGTTATGTTGTGTATCAACATTGGTTCAATGATGATTCAATTCATTGCCTTAGGATGGATTGTGCCTAGGCTCTTAAGGTAATTACTTATTATGCTAGCATGGTGCTAGGATAGCTAAGTAGCATTGATATGTCTCGTAGACCCACGGGTTGAAGTGGTAGGCAGTAGGTGGTGACAGTCCTATCTGTCCTTTGTAATCCTCCACGTTCGGCTATGCCACAGGCTCTTGGTGGGAGTCGCCCTAGTATTGCTAGGGGTAAGCCCGTGCCTGATGTGTTGAACCATATAGCATAAGTATTCACTATTGATCTAGCTTATGAATAATTAGTTTAGACTATGTATATGTACAATAGAGCATAGTAGGAGTACCTCCATAACTCTCAACCTTAACTAACCTCAAGGATCGTCTTATCACCCTTAGACTTGAAAGCTTTTGTGTGTGTCGCACTACCTCCATTATTATTTTATCCATCCTTACTAGATTCTTACCTAGACCTTTCTACCCTTTCCACTCGATGATTGTTATATCTCTTCCCTGCCTTCCTTTGGGATTAAATAAATGACACACTTGGGAATACTCTTAAGGGGAAATGCTACAATGATATCTCCGTGCGCTTGCGGAATTAACTTTGTGATCCAATAGAACCATTAACAAGCATTTCTAACACATCAGTTGGAG